>JARQOD010000006.1:31286136-31459546 GCA_033576555.1 Oophaga sylvatica
GGGCAGCCGTGGAGCGTTCCAAGTTGGTCTAGACCCTCGTAAACCCCTGAAAAAACTAACTACACCAAAAAGATGAAATGGAAAAAGCTATTCCCCGGAGCAGAACCCCAAAGATAAAAAAAACCCCCCCAAACAAGTAATGGCGTTAGACAAGAAGAAATCTGACACAGAAAAAAAATAGTATGAAAAAGGGGGGGCCCAAACTAACTAAATAGAAAAGGATAAAAGGGTACTTACCCCCCAAAAAACCTAAAAAGCACCAACTTACTAATTTCAAAATCACCGAGATCACACGACCTTACCACCTAAATTTTTTCTCTGGTGTAACAAAATCAAACAGCAGCACAAAAAAAACGGAAAAAACAAAAGTACAAACACAGTGGGGGGAAAAAAAGAGGGGCAAACCCCCGGGGGGGACCCAAAGGGGGCCCCCAACAGAAGTGCGGGAAAAAAATGCAAAAAATAGTACAAAAAAAAAAAAGAAGAAAATTTTATCTGTTAGGGATGCAGACACAACCAGCAGGCAAAAAGGGAAAAACGGGAAAATGAAGGATTAGCCGAAAATTGAACCGGGAAACCCTGAGGGAGGTGACCCCTTAATAAACCATCTTAACACCTGATTCCCATCCTCAAATTTCATGAAAAAAACCGCCCCCTTGTAACCACCAAGGGAGTCTTGCCAAACTCACCAAAAACCTTACAACAGTACCCCCCTTGGGGGGGGTCATAAACCCTTTTGAGCAACCGGTCGGTCAGGTGGTTTATGTAGCACGGAAGCCCCCTGATGGATGTCCGAGCAAACACCCAAGAATTGTTTCCCGACCAAAAACCTCTCCATTAACCAAAAAACTGGGTTTTTCCGTCAAAAAACGAGAATCAAAATTTTCTCAACCACATACCCCCGATTGCCCTAAACCAAAACAGGGTCGGAGGCACGCAGCAGGAACCCGGGGGTAAAAAAAACCTCTTAAAAGGGGGTTGGGGGCATTATGGTTTAAAAAGTCCCTGGAAGAAGAAAAAAAAAAAAAAAGGTTAAAGAACTCAATGATTTGGGGCCAAAAACCCCAGGTTTAAAAATTTGAAATGCTCTCTTGGGGAAATTTTTGAGGTAACCCAAAAAATCCCCCCCTTCAACCCCAGGCCCCTTAGTCTATCCCGGGAGAAAACCGGGGGCCTTTCCGGGGAGGGACAACCTCCACTACCTGGCCCAAAAACTGTTGATCGCCCCCAAAAAAGAGTCAACCCCCGGGCAGAACCCCCGTTGCCCCGAAAAATCGGGGGAAAAAACCCAATTCAGAAAAACGGGACATCAAAGTGGCAGAGCTCCCCTTTTATTAAAGAAAAAATCAGCCAAAGGTAAAAGGGGCCCGTCATCCGTCAGCGACCAAAGCACTAAGTAAGTCCCCAAAGTTGGTTTTTCCCTTTGTTTGACCTTTTTTGAGGATAAAAAGCGAGGAAAGCAATTAAAAACCCCATTTTTGCAAAAATCCTAAAAAATTGGAAACAACTGGTCCTCTGTCAGACACTTTTTTCTGGGGTGGGGAAAAAGAACCCGTGCAAAGGAAAAACGGCCCTTTTTGGGGGGAAGGAAATTGGAAATGGCACAAGATGTTTTTTTTTGGGAAAAAAACCCTATCACAAATTCCCCAGAGGTGGCATTCTTGAGAAACAGGAAGGTCGGAAATGAAATCCATAGAGATATGGGTCCAGGTCTTTGGGGCCGGAATGGCATCAAAAACCACTAGAGGGGAAAGGTTGGAGGAGAGAACCCCCGCAGGATGAAAAATTCCCTGACATCACGAACAAGGGGCCCCACCAAAAGGGACCCACTAACCAAGTTTTGGGGACAAAAATTTTGGGATCCCCCGCCAATGGAACAATGAATCTAGACTCAACTCTTTTTCCACTGGTGGGGGGAAAAAATTTTCCCCAAAAGGGGGAGCACTCGGGCATCCCCCTGACCCCCTCCAGACAATTTAAAATTGGGGGGAGATGGGGGAAAGAACTACCCCCTTTTCAAAATAACAAAGATCGAAACCAGGAACCCCGGGGAAATCCCCGAGAGGGCATCCCCCTTAACTTTTTTGTGCGGAAAAAAAAGGAAACCCAAAATTAAAAGTTGAAAAAACAAGGCCCCCTGGCCTTCTAGGATTGAGTCGCTTGGAGATTCCAGATAAACCAAATTCTTAGGTCTAAAGGCCACCACCTGATTTTGGCCCCCTCCACCCCAAAGTCTCCACTCTTCAAAAGCCCCTTCGGCCAAAAAACTCCCGATTACCACGTCATAATTAGTTCAGTGGGAAAAAATTTTTAGAAAAAAGGAAAAGGGGTTTCTTTTAGAGGTCTCTGGTTTTTTGGGAAAAAACGGCACTCCCCCCTTTTTTTGGCATCACCCCCCCTGAAAGGGGAAAAAACATCAGGTGCGTAAAAGGAGAGGTGAATTCTGCTTAAGTTCCTGAAATGCAGAGACTGCCTCAGGGGCCAAAAATTTACCACTCAGAACCCTTTCGGGGCAAATCATTAAAGGTTTAACAAAACCCAAAATTCCAAAAAAATTTACGAAAAATTTTGGAAAAAACCCCCAAAACTTGAGAGCTTTAATGAAGTGGGGTTGGACCCAATCACAGGGGCCCAACCTTTTACCGGGTCCATTTCAAACGATGGGACAAAATGAACCCCCAAAAAAGGATCCTTGTAGCCAAAAAGACCTTTTTTCCTTACATAAGAGATTCTCTCTCAAAATCTGGAAAAAAGTTCGAACTGTTTCCTGAGAGTCCCGATTAGAAAAAATCAAGATATCATCCCCAAAAAAACAATCAGAAAAAATTTCCCCCAAAAACCCCAAAATGTCACATGAAGACTGGAAGAGGAAAAGGGCATTTTTGGCCCCAAAGGGGGTCATAGGTATCAAAATGCCTTAGGGTATTTTAACGTCTTCCATTCTCCCCCGCTTAATGCGAATAAGGGGTTTACGCCCCCCCAGGTCAAAATTTTAAACCCCAATACGTTTTTCACCCCCGGAAAACAGGTCAGAAACAAGGGTAAGGGATTGATTTTCACGTAATATTGTTCAAGAGACGAAATCAATACACGGCCTTAATAACCTCTTTTTTTTGGCCAAAAAAAAAAACCCGGGACCCAAAGGTGAAGAGGAGGTTGTATCCCCCTTCCCCAATGTTTTCCCTTTAAAACCCCCAAGGGCTTTTGGGGGCAGACTTTAAAAGGCGCCCCTTTTGGGAATTTATACCCCCGGGACAATTTAAAAAGGCGTCATAGCTCCAGGGGGGGGCAGGTTTTCAGATTTCTTTCGCAAACACATCAGAAAAATCAATCAAAAATCGGAAAAAAAACCCGGCCGGGGGGGGCAGAAAAAACAGGAGTTTGGTATTACACATTGGCACCCCCCAAGGTTTTAAAACAGATTTCAACCAAAAAGGATTATGGTGTAAAAAAGGGAAACCCGACGATAATGTCATGCAGATTTAAACCCAAAAAAAATTTTAGCACCCCGGGATCAGGTTCAACCCTCTTATCACCGAGTAGAAAAATGGGGTTTTTTCTCAGCCAAAGGGTAGAATCGTCCCCAGGGGGGAATAATTCTGTAGGGTATAAGGGAAAACCCCCAACGTTTAGAAAATCTAATCCATCGGGGGTTTAAAGTGTCCAAAATCAACGAAAGCTGAGCGTGCAAAATGTCTTCCCGCTTAGGGCAGACTGAAATAGCATGAGAGGCATCACCACAGTAGAAACATAACCCATTGCGCTTTCGAAACTCATGACGCGTGCCCCAGACACCACTCTATCACACTGCATGGGTTCAGAAGCTGGTTCACAAGGCAACACCATTCCACGCATACTCTCCGCTCACGCAAACGTCTGTCAATTTGAATCGCTAATGACATAGAATCATTGAGACCAGAGGGGATAGGGAATCCCACCATAACATCCTTTACATTATCTGACAGACCCTTCCGGAAAAGGGCTGCCAAAGCGTCGTCATTCCATTTGGTCAGGACTGCCCACCTACGGAATCTCTGACAGTATAACTCAGCATCATAAGGCCCTGATTTAATGCCAACAAGGCTTTTTCAGCTTGATCAGTGACATTAGGCTCATCGTACAATAACCCCAAAGCCTGAAAAAATGCATCAACATCACTCAAAACAGGATCCCCAGGTGTCAGGGAAAAAGCCCAATCCTGAGGATCGCAGCGCAGGAGAGAGATGATAATTTGAACCTGCTGCGCTGCGTTCCCTGAGGACTTAGATTTTAAGGCAAAAAACAATTTACAATTATTTTTGAAATTCTGAAACTTAGCTCGATCCCCTAAAAACAAATCTGGCATGGGGATCCTAGGTTCCACAACAGGCAACCTAGCAAGATATGCAGCAATACTCTGAACCTCAGTGGCAAGCTGATCCACACGGCCAGACAATGTGCAAACTCCATTGAGAGAAAAGATCCTCCCCAGCACCCAGAGATACAGAGGGAAAAAAAAATGCAACAAACAGAAAAATATCTCTGACAACTCTGACAAACTTTTTTCTTTCACAATATTTTTTCCCTTCTGTGAGTACCATACAATTTTCAATTTTTAGGCCGGTGATACTGTTATGTTTCGGTAGCTGAGGAGTGCAGGTAAAAAAGGCAATACACCAGAGCAGTTGGAATCTATGAGATTGCAGTACCCTGACTAACCACCACAACTAGAGGCAGCCGTGGAGCGTTCCTACGTTGGTCCTAGACGCCTCGTCACAGCCTGAGAAACTAACTACACCTAAAGATAGAAATAGGAAAGCTATCTGCCCCGGAGCAGAACCCCAAAGATAATAGAAAGCCCCCAAACAAGTAATGGCGGTTAGACAAGAAGAAATACTGACACAGAAAGAAAATAGTATGAGCAAACGCTGGGGCCCAAACTAACTAAATAGAAAAGGATAGGAAGGGTACTTACTGCAATCCCAGAAAACCCTGAAAAGCACCAACTCTACTAATTTCAAAATCACCTGAGATCACACGACCTCTACCACCTAAATTAGTTCTCTGGTGTAACAAAATCAAAACAGCAGCCACTGAAAAAACTGGAAAAAGCAAAAGTACAAACATCAGTGGCTGAACTAAACTGAGAGGGCAAAAGCCCCCGGAGGGGACCCAGAAGGCCCCCACAGAAGTGCAGGACAAAATGCAAAAATATAGTACAAAAACAAAAAGAAAATGTCTTATCTGTTAGCAGGAGATGCAGACACGACACAGCAGGCTACAAGGGAAACAGGAATGAAGGATTCAGACCAGAACAATTGATCACCGGCAACCCTGATGGGAAGGTGACTCCCTTATATAAGACCAGTCAGTAACACCTGATTCCCAGTCCTCACAATCTTCACTGAACAGACCAGTACCGCTTGTAACCACCAGAGGGAGTCTCTGCTCAGAACTCATCTCAAACCCATTCACAACATGAGTCATAGTGATTGAGTAGGTGAGTAATAGGGGATGTTATGCGGAGCTTACATTTACGGGGTTGCCATGTATGTGTCATCTTTGTTGTAGAAAGGACTGCGGTAAACGCTGTGAATCTGCGGATAAATGTCTCAGAGGGGATTAGAATTGCACCAATTTGTCAGATTCAGTATTATTTGTTAATCTGCCATCCAGTAGAGAAGGTGGTTGAGTTCGTTTCTCCTTCCGTACCACTTATATGACTCTGAGCCAATTCCACACTTATTTCTTGCTTAAGGGAACCTGACAGCTGAAGCAGTTTCACGGGCAGCAAGTATCAGACACTGGCAGCATGACTGACTGTGAAACACTGCGGCATTTCAGAGAAAAACAGATTAATATCTGAGACCAAGCCGCACGGGAGACTAGTCAGATAGGCGGGTGTCTGGCAGCTTTTTCCCGCCTGCTACAAGTGACTGATAGGTCTCTTCCTGTGTGCGTGTATACGGAAAGACTTACACTCAAGGGCAATGTTTGGGAAGAAGCCACCAGGGACGCACCTGTCTGACTAGTTTCCCGTGGTGCTCTTTCCCCGGCAGCTATTAAACCAGTGGTCCCCAACCTTTTTTGCACCAGGCTTTACACAAGACCATTCTTCCATGGCCCGTTGAGGCAGGTGCGGGGCTTTGGTAATATGGGGCGTGGTTATGGAGGGGGTTGAGTTTAGTGCATACTTATGATTTAATTATGACATTTACATAGTATGATGGCCCCACACCTGTAATCCCCAATATAAAGTATGATGGCCCCACACATGTAATCCCTCACATATAATATGATGGCGCCACACATGTAATCCCCCATTTATAATATAATGGCCCACACCTGTAATCCCCCCTATAAAGTATGATGGCCCCACACATGTAATCCCCCATATATAATATAATGGCCCCACACCTGTAATCCCCCCTATAAAGTATGATGGCCTCACACATATAATCACCCATATAAAGTATGATGGCCCCACACATATAATCCCCCATATATAGCATGATGGCCCCACAATGTACTGATATATATATATATATATATATATATATATATAAAACAAAAAAATACTCACCTCTCTTCCTCTCTTTATTCACTGCTACTCCAGTCGGGCTGCTTCTGCAGTGTTACTAGGGCCACGGGTGGGAGAACAGAGTGCACGCTCTGCCCACAGATGGCGCTGACACATAACAGTGTCAGCGCGTTCCCGGCTGCAGCCACATGTGCATCGCAGCGTTCAGATGATGAACGCTGCATGCATACGCACGCCCCGCCCCGATGATAATGAACCACCAGGGCAGGCACCTGCAGTGTTCTCTGATCCGCCGCAGAGCACACTGTCAGTGTTTAGTGCCGGTCTGCGGCAGCGCCGCGGACCAGCATAAGAACCCCAACGGACCGGTCCTGGGCCGTGGACCGGTGGTTGGGGACCAGTGTAGTAAACTATGTTTTTCTCTGAAACGCCGCAGCATTTCAGCGTTAACCATGTATGGTTGAAATTTTGCAGCCAGTGTCTGATGCATGCTGCCCATGGATCAAAAATGTTAGTTGTCAGGTTCCCTTTAATCCCTTCACGACCTTGGGATTTTCCACTTATGCGTGTTCGTTTTTTGCTCCCCTTTTTCCAGAGCCATAACTTTTTTACTCTCAATATGGCCGTGTGAGGGCTTTTTTTTTGCAGGACAAGCTGTACTTTTGGACTACACCACTGATTTTACTTTATATAGTGTACTGGAAAATGGGGAAAAATTCAAGTGCAGTGAAATTGCAAAAAAAAGTGCAATTCCACAATTGTTTTTTTTTTTTACCATGTTCACTAAATGATAACACTAACCTGTCATTCTGATTCTCCAGGTCATTAAGAGTACACAAATACCAAACATATATAGGTTCTTTTTTATCTAAGTTTGTAAAAAAAAATGGCTCAATTTTTCGAGACCTGTAGCATCTACATTCTTCAGAATCTGGGCTGGGTGAGGGTTTATTTTTTGCACGTTAAGTTGACGTTTTATTGATACCATTTTGGGCTATATGCAATGTTTTGATAGCCCGTTATTGCATTTTATTGCAATGTTGCGGCCACCAAAAAATGTAATTCTGGGTTTTGATTTTTTTTGTCTCGTTACGCCGTTTACCAATCGGATTATTTTTATATTTTGATACATTGGGCGTTTCTGAACGCAGCGATACCAAAAATGTGTATTTTTTTTTAACTTGTTTTATTTTGAATGGGGCAAAAGAAAGGTGATTTGAACCTTTGCATTTTTTAAATTTTTTAAATATTTTTTAAAACATTTTTTTAGTTTTTACTTGCTTCAGCAGTCTCCTTAGGAGAATTGAAGCTGTGATCTTCTGATCACTTGTGCTACACATAGCAGGGCTTCAGCCTCTCCTACAGACCCCTGATTGTCATGCCAACCCATCCGCGCATTGCAATCATGTGACAGGAGAGCCGATGCGCATGGTTTGTGACGCACTTCCAGTGAGCTAATTTTAAATGCCACTGTTAGAGATTTGCAACATATGCCATGCTTGCATCAGCAGGGGCAGCACAACTACCAGCCTGACTACCACTAGAATGCACAGACACATGCAAGCAAAGCACCAGACTATTTGGGTTGAACGCCAGGGTCCAGAAACAGTGTCTGCAGATCACACCACTTCCTCTTCACCAGTTCTAAGTGCACGCAACGCCATGTAGTCGAAGATCCCTCCCACCCTGCCCCTGTCGTTGCACACTTGCTACCACATCCACATCCTTGTCCCAGCGCAGCACTCAGTTGTCCATACCCTAGTCCTTGGAACCCAAGCATAAATATGCAGCCACTCACCCACAGGCGACAAAACTAAATGGCCACGTTTCCACACTGCTTGTTCTGGAAATGTTGCCATTAAGGCTTGTGGAGACAGAAGCTTTCCGCAATCTCATGTCAGTGGTCGTTCCTCGGCACTCGGTCCCCAGCCACCACTATTTCTCGCGGTGTGCCGTTCCAGCCTTACATAAGAACATGTCCCATAACATCAGCCGGGTCCTGACTAATGCTGATACTGGGAAGGTCCACTTAACCACGGACATCTGGATAAGTGCTTGTGGCCAGGGACTCTAAATTTCTCTGATGGTACACTGGGTGAACATTGTGGAACCAGGACCCAGTCGGACCCTGCGACGAAACACATGCTCCCGACACCGAGGATTGCGGACCCTGGTTCAGTCAGGGTTTCAACCATCTTCTACAACAGTTCCTGCACAGTCTTCTCATTTTACATCTCCGAAACATCAACATCAGTCGCAAGCTGGAAGCAGTGCAGCACTGCCTCGGCCATGAGGCAACAGGCTGTGCTGAAGCTAATCTGCTTAGGTGGCAAACCGCACACCGCCGCAAAGTTGTTAAAAGATTTAACAGACCAGACTGATCTGTGGTTCTCTCCCATGAACCTACAACCAGGCATGATCGTGTGTGACAATGGCTGTAACCTGGTGGCAGCTCTGAAGCTTGGCAACCTCACACACGTACCATGCCTGGCTCACGTATTCAACTTAGTGGTTCAGCAGTTTCTAAAAACCTACCCAGATCTGTTGTGAATGGGTTTGAGATGAGTTCTGAGCAGAGGCTCCCTCTGGTGGTTACAAGCGGTACTAGTGAGGATTGTGAGGACTGGGAATCAGGTGTTACTGATTGGTCTTATTTAAGGGAATCATTTTCCCATCAGGGTTGCCGGTGACCAATTGTTCTGGTCTGAATCCTTCTTTCCAGTTTCCCTTGTAGCCTGCTGTGTCGTGTCTGCATCTCCTGCTATCAGATAAGACAATTTCTTATTTTGTGTTTTTGCTATATTTTTGCATTTGGTCCTGCACTTCGTGGGGGCCTTCTGGGTCCCCTCCGGGGGCTTCTTCCTCTCAGTTTAGTCCAGCCACTGTGTTTTGTACTTTTGCTTTTTCCAGTTTTTTCAGTGGCTGCTGTTTTTGTTACACCAGAGAACTAATTTAGGTGGTAGAGGTCGTGTGATCTCAGGTGATTTTGAAATTAGTAGAGTTGGTGTTTTTTCAGGGTTTTCTGGGATTGCAGTAAGTACCCTTCCTGTCCTTTTCTATTTAGATAGTTTGGGCCCCAGCGTTTGCTCATACTATTTTCTTTCTGTGTCAGTATTTCCTCTTGTCTAACCGCCATTACATGTTTGGGGGCTTTCTATTATGTTTGGGGTTCTGCTACGGGGCAGATAGCTTTCCTATTTCTATCTTTAGGTGTAGTTAGTTTCTCAGGCTGTGACGAGGCGTCTAGGACCAACGTAGGAACGCTCCACGGCTGCCTCTAGTTGCGGTGGTTAGTCAGGGTACTGCAATCTCATAGATTCCAACTGCTCTGGTTATTTCCTTTTTTGCCTGCACTCCTCAGCTACCGTAACATAACAGTATCACCGGCCTGACAAAAATTGTATGGTACTCACAGAAGGGAAAAAATATTTTGAAGGAAGAAAAGTTGTCAGAGATATTTTTCTGTTTGTTGCATTTTTTTTTTTTTTTTTCCCTCTGTATCTCTGGGTGCTGGGGAGGATCTTTTCTCCCAATGGAGTTTGCACAATTGTCTGGCCATGTGGATCAGCTTGCCACTGAGGTTCAGAGTATTGCTGCATATCTTGCTAGGTTGCCTGTTGTGGAACCTAGGATCCCCATGCCAGATTTGTTTTTAGGGGATCGAGCTAAGTTTCAGAATTTCAAAAATAATTGTAAATTGTTTCTTGCCTTAAAATCGAAGTCCTCAGGAAACGCAGCGCAGCAGGTTCAAATTGTCATCTCTCTCCTGCGCGGCGATCCTCAGGATTGGGCTTTTTCCCTGATACCTGGGGATCCTGTTTTGAGTGATGTTGATGCATTTTTTCAGGCTTTGGGGTTATTGTACGATGAGCCTAATGTCACTGATCAAGCTGAAAAAGCCTTGTTGGCATTAAATCAGGGGCTTGATGACGCTGAGTTATACTGTCAGAGATTCCGTAGGTGGGCAGTCCTGACCAAATGGAATGACGACGCTTTGGCGGCCCTTTTCCGGAAGGGTCTGTCGGATAATGTAAAGGATGTTATGGTGGGATTCCCTGTCCCTCTGGTCTCAATGATTCTATGTCATTAGCGATTCAAATTGACAGACGTTTGCGTGAGCGGAGAAGTATGCGTGGAGTGGTGTTGCCTTGTGAGCCAGCTGCTGAGCCCATGCAGTGTGATGGAGTGGTGTCTGGGGCACAGCGTCATGAGTTTCGAAAGCGCAATGGGTTATGTTTCTACTGTGGTGATGCCTCTCATGCTATTTCAGTCTGCCCTAAGCGGGGAAGACGTTTTGCACGCTCAGTTGTCTTGGGTAGTGTTCAGACTAAGTTTTTATTAACTGTCACTCTGATATGCTCTCTGTCCTCATTTTCTGCTCAGGCTTTCGTTGATTCTGGAGCAGCTATTAACCTGATGGATTATGATTTTGCTAAACGTTGTGGGTTTTCCTTGATACCCCTACAGAAGTCTATTCCTTTACTGGGGATCGATTCTACCCCTTTGGCTGAGAATAAACCCCAGTTTTCTACTCAGGTGATAATGAGGGTTGAACCTGATCACCAGGAGTGCTGCAAATTTTTGGTTCTATATAATCTGCATGACATTATCGTGCTGGGTTTCCCTTGGTTACAGTCTCATAATCCTGTTTTGGATTGGAAATCTGTGTCTGTAACCAGTTGGGGCTGCCAATGTGTTAGTGCCAACACTCCTGTTTTTTCTCCTCCCCCAGGCTGAGGATGTTCCTGACTTTTTGTTTGATTTTTCTGATGTGTTTAGCGAAAGTAAATCTGCATCCTTACCTCCCCATAGGAGCTATGACTGCGCTATTGAATTAGTGCTGGGTAGTAAATTCCCTAAAGGTCGCCTTTTTAACTTGTCTGTACCTGAACATGACGCTATGCGGTCTTATATCAAGGAATCATTGGAGAAGGGTCATATCAGACCATCCTCTTCACCTTTAGGTGCCGGTTTTTTCTTTGTGGCCAAAAAAGATGGTTCATTAAGGCCGTGTATTGATTATCGTCTCTTGAACAATATTACTGTGAAATATCAATACCCGTTACCCTTGATTTCTGACCTGTTTTCCAGGTGAAAAACGCTACTTGGTTTACCAAGCTTGACCTCAGGGGGGCGTATAACCTTATTCGCATTAAGCACGGGGATGAATGGAAGACGGCATTTAACACCCCTGAAGGGCATTTTGAGTACCTTGTGATGCCCTTTGGGCTCACTAATGCTCCTTCCGTCTTCCAGTCCTTCATGAATGACATTTTCAGGGATTTTGTGGACAAGTTTCTGATTGTTTATTTGGATGATATCTTGATTTTTTCTAATGACTGGGACTCTCATGTGAAACATGTTCGAACTGTATTCCAGATTTTGAGAGAGAATGCTCTGTATGTGAAGGGATCAAAGTGTCTTTTTGGCGTACAGAAGATCTCATTTCTGGGATTCATTTTGTCCCCATCTGTTATTGAAATGGACCTGGTCAAGGTTCAGGCCATCTGTGATTGGGTCCAACCTACTTCATTAAAGGCTCTTCAGAGATTTTTGGGTTTTGCCAATTTTTATCGTAAATTTATTGGTAATTTCTCGGTTATTGTTAAACCATTAACTGATTTGACCAGAAAGGGTTCTGATGTGGTGAATTGGCCTCCTGAGGCAGTCTCTGCGTTTCAGGAACTTAAGCAGAGATTCACTTCTGCTCCTGTTCTACGGCAGCCTGATGTTTCTCTGCCATTTCAGGTGGAGGTTGATGCCTCTGAAATGGGGCAGGTGCCGTTTTGTCCCAAAAAGATCCAGAGACCTCTAAAAGTAACCCTTGTGCCTTTTTCTCTCGAAAATTTTCTCCTACTGAACGTAATTATGACGTGGGTAATCGGGAGTTATTGGCCATGAAGTGGGCTTTTGAAGAGTGGAGACATTGGCTGGAGGGAGCCAAACATCAGGTGGTGGTCCTTACGGACCATAAGAATCTGGTTTATCTGGAATCTGCCAAGCGACTCAATCCTAGACAGGCCAGGTGGGCCTTGTTTTTCACACGTTTTAATTTTGTGGTTTCCTTTCTTCCTGGCACTAAGAATGTTAAGGCGGATGCCCTCTCGAGGAGTTTCCTTGCGGACTCTCCTGAGCTATCTGATCCCTCTGTTATTTTGAAGGAGGGTGTAGTTCTTTCCGCCATCTCGCCCAATTTGAGACTTGCTCTGGAGGGGTGTCAGGAGGATAGGCCCGAGCGCTGCCCTGTTGGAAAATTGTTTGTCCCGGACCAATGGAAAAAGAGTGTGATGACTGTGATTCATTGTTCCGCATTGGCTGGGCATCCCGGAATTTTTGGTACCAGAGACTTGGTTAGTCGGTCCTTTTGGTGGCCTACCTTGTCTCGCGATGTCAGGGAATTTGTGCAGTCCTGCGGGACTTGCTCTCGCTCCAAGCCTTGCTCTCGCTCTAGTGGTTTGTTGATGCCATTGCCTGTGCCCAAGAGACCATGGACCCATATCTCTATGGATTTCATTTCCGATCTTCCTGTTTCTCAGAGAATGACCACCATCTGGGTAATTTGTGATAGGTTTTCCAAAATGATACATCTTGTGCCATTACCTAAGTTGCCTTCCTCCTCTGAATTGGTGCCGTTGTTCCTTCAGCACGTGGTTCGTTTACACGGCATTCCTGAGAACATTGTGTCTGACAGAGGAGTCCAGTTTGTTTCCAGATTTTGGAGGACTTTTTGTTCTAAACTGGGTGTTCAATTGTCTTTCTCCTCGGCATTTCATCCTCAGACCAATGGTCAAACTGAGAGAACAAACCAGACATTGGAGACTTATCTAAGATGCTTTGTGTCTGCTGATCAGGATGACTGGGTCTCTTTTTTGCCTTTGGCTGAGTTTGCTCTTAATAATAGGGCTAGCTCTGCCACTTTGATGTCTCCGTTTTTCTGTAATTCTGGGTTTCACCCTCGATTTTCTTCAGGACAGACGGAGGCTTCTGTCTGTCCAGGTGTTGACTCTGTTGTTGAGCGTATGCAGCAGATTTGGGACCAGGTAGTGGAGAGGTTGTCCCTCTCTCAGGAGAAGGCCCAGCGGTTTGCTAACCGGCATAGGACTGATGGTCCTCGGTTTAAAGTGGGGGACTTGGTCTGGTTGTCCTCAAAGAATATTCCTATGAGAGTAGCATCTCCTAAATTTAAGCCTAGGTTCATTGGACCTTATAAGATCATGGAGATTATTAATCCTGTTTCTTTTCGTTTGCTTCTTCCAGGGACATTTAAGATCCATAACGTGTTCCACAAGTCCTTGTTGAAGAGGTTTGTTGAGCCAGTGGTTCCTGCTGCTGTGCCTCCTGACCCTGTTTTGGTTGAGGGCAATCTGGAGTATGTGGTTGAGAAAATATTGGATTCTCGTTTTTCTAGACGAAGACTCCAGTATTTGGTTAAATGGAGAGGTTATGGTCAGGAAGATAATTCTTGGGTGTTTGCTTCGGACATCCATGCTAGGAGACTTATCCGTGCGTATCATAGAACTCATCCTGACCGACCTGGTTGCTCAAATGAGGGTTCGGTGACCCCTCCTCAAGGGGGGGGTACTGTTGTGAATGGGTTTGAGATGAGTTCTGAGCAGAGGCTCCCTCTGGTGGTTACAAGCGGTACTAGTGAGGATTGTGAGGACTGGGAATCAGGTGTTACTGATTGGTCTTATTTAAGGGAATCATTTTCCCATCAGGGTTGCCGGTGACCAATTGTTCTGGTCTGAATCCTTCTTTCCAGTTTCCCTTGTAGCCTGCTGTGTCGTGTCTGCATCTCCTGCTATCAGATAAGACAATTTCTTATTTTGTGTTTTTGCTATATTTTTGCATTTGGTCCTGCACTTCTGTGGGGGCCTTCTGGGTCCCCTCCGGGGGCTTCTTCCCTCTCAGTTTAGTCCAGCCACTGTGTTTTGTACTTTTGCTTTTTCCAGTTTTTTCAGTGGCTGCTGTTTTTGTTACACCAGAGAACTAATTTAGGTGGTAGAGGTCGTGTGATCTCAGGTGATTTTGAAATTAGTAGAGTTGGTGTTTTTTCAGGGTTTTCTGGGATTGCAGTAAGTACCCTTCCTGTCCTTTTCTATTTAGATAGTTTGGGCCCAGCGTTTGCTCATACTATTTTCTTTCTGTGTCAGTATTTCCTCTTGTCTAACCGCCATTACATGTTTGGGGGCTTTCTATTATGTTTGGGGTTCTGCTACGGGGCAGATAGCTTTCCTATTTCTATCTTTAGGTGTAGTTAGTTTCTCAGGCTGTGACGAGGCGTCTAGGACCAACGTAGGAACGCTCCACGGCTGCCTCTAGTTGCGGTGGTTAGTCAGGGTACTGCAATCTCATAGATTCCAACTGCTCTGGTGTATTTCCTTTTTTGCCTGCACTCCTCAGCTACCGTAACATAACACAGATCTGCCTGAGTTACTTGCGAAACTATGCTATGTGTGTGCTCATTTCTGCAATTCATCTACAGCTCCCGCTACCCCGGCAGTGCTGTGGCAGCTCACCGACTGGTGCGTGAGGTCACCACACATTAGAACTCAATGTTACATATGTTGGCATGTCTTTGTGAGCAGCAGTGGGTAGTAGTTGAATACCAGCTACCCCACGCCCATCGATATTACAGTAAGCCTTTGCACATAGGGCTGATGAGTGCGCATGGATGTCTATCATCTGTGCGATTCTCCAAAACTTTGAGGACTCAACCAAGGTGAGCGGCCATGATGCCATAATCAGCATCACCATCCCTCTCTCTGTCTACTGAAATGCTCATTGCTCACAATTAAAGAGTGGGCTTTGCAGGAGGGGCAAGTTGAGATGGATCAAAAAACTATACTGGGTGATGCTACACAGCACAGCCTCATTTCATCTTCTCAATGCGGATTGAGTGATAATGAGGAACAGAAGTTGGTTGCCTGTGCTACAGATGGTACTACCCACACCACCTTCACCCCGTATGTTCAGTGTAGATGGCTTGAAGACAAGGAGGAGAGGGAGGATGAGGAGGACAACATGTAAGTTGTCCTCTTTGAGGGGACAGGGAAGTCTTTGCTGTTGGCAGACATGGCTGTTTCTGTTTTGCTGCTTTCTCGTGACCCTCATGCTGTACGCATTTTGACAAACACTAATTAATAGTTGGTCACCATTCTAGACCACACTACAAGGAGAACTTTACATCTCTCCTTCCCATGGTGGAGAGGTAAAATAAAATGTTGCAGTACCAGAATGTCCTAGTTGTATAATTATTTAAAAAACTCCCTGACAATGCTGGGGGCAGAGGTCATAGTTCCTTGAACAACCAAGTAGTGGAGGCGAGGGGTACACACACCAGATGCATGTATTGGGTTATAATAATATGGCTCTTTTCTGCAATTCGTCTACAGTGAGGTGTGTCAGTAGGTAGAGAGTATGACAGGCATCTAGTCAGTGATTATTGTCTTTTAAATTCTAAGCCTTGCTGATGCTTTTTTCCATGCACTCATTGACCAATTTATGTTTTTTTATGGTGATTTGTACTAAGAAATTCATCAAAGCGGGCAGTTATTTGCATTCTTCAAGAGATTGTTGCTGCCACATACGAGAAAATATATTTTCAGGGCCATTTCAAATCCCTACTATATTCTACAATAATATCGCTCTTATCTGCAATTTGTCTATGGAGAGGTGTGGCAGTAGGGACAGTGTATGACAGGCTTCTAGTCAGGGATTATTGCCTTATACAGGTGCATCTTATCATATTTTGCGGTTTATAAGACGCACCGGATTATAAGACGCACCCCAAATTTTGAGGAGAAAAATAGAAAAAAAAACTTTTATAATCCGGCCATCAATTTATAAACAAGTACATTTTTTTCAAGTTAAATGGAAAAATGCTTAACTTTTCACCTTCTGATTTGTGTTCTATCTTCTGAAAAAATATGGCTAAAATAGATTTCTAAATTATTGCATTTTTGTTTTCTTTACATTTTAAGTGTCCAAACTGTTTGGGAATTGGGGATATGCAATGGTAGACAAAGAGGCATATAGAAGGTCCCCAGACTGGCTATGTACTGCAGCCAGCACCTGTGCTATACAGATAAGTTTCAGCTCTGGATTCCTTTTCTATATTATTTATTTATTATGCTTTGCTTATATAGCGCTATCTTATACCGCAACGCTTTACAGACATTATCATCACTGGGGCTCACAATCTAAATTCCCTATCAGTATGTCTTTGGAGTGTGGGAGGAAACCGGAGAACCCGGAGGAAACCCACGCAAACACGGGGAGGACATACAAACTCCTTGCAGATGTTGTGTTGGAGGGGTTTGAACCCAGGACACCAGGGTTACAAAGCAACATAGTGCTAACCACTGAGCCACCATGCTGCCCTATATGTATAGCAGCCATCGCTAAGGTATTAAAGAATGTAAGAACCTATACCTGACACTTTTGCAAAGTGCTATCAGTAGACAAGGCGGTTTCACTTGTCTGACATTCACAGTCCAAGTATGGACCACAACGCCTGTATTAATCATAAGTCTCCAGACCTCAATAACCACATATGGACCTGTGAGACTGTAGAGTTTGGGTCAGGAGACTCGTGGAAGGTCTGTACATCATAGACCGTGCCCGATCCGTGAACGTCGGACACGTGATATCAGCCCAAGATGCATGGACTGGGATTTTCAATTATAGAAATTTCTGTAATAAATCTCCCTGATTACCTATTATAATATAATTAAACCCCATCAACAAATGGAAAGGGGTTGCCTGGCAGTTTAGAAAGCAACTTTCTGTACGGATACATTGGAACAAACACAATAGATGAGTATTTTTTTTTTAAATCTTATTATTAAGATCAAATTGGTTTACCCCAAAAAATTAATAATCTGTCCAATAATGGATGACTGTTCTCTTCTGAATGTGGGTTGTCTACGGAATGGCATGTTAATAGGGGATAAAGTCGAACAATGGCCAAGTTCAGCCATATGTATGTGCTTGAAGTTAAAGCAGGTGACAAGGTCTAAAGGGATCACTGCTGGTGAATATGTTACAGCGTGACGACACGTCACATGATTAAAAAAGATTAAATGGATTATACTGATAAAGGCTGGGGGGTCAGAAATACATGGACTTGTACAAATTAGCTTTAATTGCCCCTTTGCACATAACATATAGACAGATCCCCATTATCCATGTCCTGGGAGGTGGAAAGGGCTTTAATGAACCTCTCCAGGGTGTTCAGCACATTTATGTTTCAGAGGATTAAAGGCAAATATTTCATCCAGAATTACTGGGAGTTATCAGCCTTGTTTCAGTAGTATGAGAAGACCCTAAAATATTTTCAATCTTTCCGACATGGATTTGTTAAGTCCAAAGTGTTCAGAAGATAAACGATGGGAAACCAATTTATTTTACTTGTAATATTCAGATTATCCCTCAGTGCAGACACATTACATTTCTAGGTGATTACGGGTGAAAAAAAGAGAATCCTTCCATCTTTTCAGTTTCTTCCATCCTGAAATTAACATTCTCATTAATAAACCCCAAGGTTTAAAGATTGTATTTAGAAATTGTATAAAAAGCAATTTTCTCTTGTAATGGCAATATGGAGTGTCTATGATTGCTGCAAAGGATTTCAGATTTCCTTCACCTAACTGCAGTGTCGGACTGGGGTGCCAAGGGCCATCAGTAACATTGACTTTGGGGGGCCACTTTTCACTTGCATGCAAATAATACACTACCCTTGTTCACAAATTTACCTATATCTCTATATAATAATAAGCTTGGTAGTTTGGTTAATGAATGATAAGACGCTGCTTTTTTCTGTACAGAGTAAATCATGTCAATTATGCTAAGTACTGCCCATACAGTGGGGTTGAGGGCCCATGACTGCACAGTGGCCCACCAGGGGATTCCCCTGTTCCCCTATGGGCCAGTCCGAGCCTGACTAACTTACACAAGTTTACCGCGGGCAAATGGGATGTTTGGATCTGACAGCTGAGATCTGCTTCCTGCTGATGGATCCTGGAGAGCAAGTGTTTGGTTTATTTTAACCCATGTGGAAAATGATAGATTCAGATAACACCAGTATGGAGATTTTTAAACCTATTTGCGCCCAGGCCTCTGGTAATAAAAAAAAAATAGTAAAAGATGTTGCAGTTTTGCAACCAAATCTTCAACCTTGTTTGATTTTATCTCACATTTAATAGCTTATTTCAAAGAGAAGTGGGGCTTAGTTGGATGTGTGGGACCGACAGATTTAGACCTCATTCAGACATCTGTTTTTCATGCACAAGTGCTATCCGTGCTCTTGACAGGTAGCACTTCATGCCTGTGATTGTCTATTGGACCATTCACATGATTTTCCGACTTTGACCCGAGTGTCAGATCAGAATTGGCAATGCCAGTCTATGTATCCTTGAAAAAAATTGAACCTTGCTCAGATGACATCTGAGCGCAGTCCGATTTTCACAGACTGTCACATTGGAGAAGGTCAAGAAACTTTGGCGGCTTTTTTTTTTCAACATATGAGGAAAAACTGGTGACACTTTTTTTGGTACTTAAGGGTAATGCATGTTTGAATGAGTTTGAATGGATTACTAAAAAAAGTTAATCAATGACAATCCTGAAGTGTTGTGCTCATGATCCGGAAATTTCCATCCTTATTTGTAGAATTTTATTTTCCACAGCATGTCAATTCTTTTTGCGGATCTGCAGCGGTTTTCACCCATTGACATCCATTGAGTCAGTCAAATCTGCAGCAAAAATGCAGGTGTAAAACGATTTGCGGATTTGCTGCCGAAAATGCTGCAGATTTATCAGAGGAAATGATGTCAGAAAGAGGAACAGTGTGTGGGTGGAGAATATAGACTAGTGCCCATCTTGGTTGAAGAACATCAACAATGGAGTCCTATCCTATGGAGGTTGGACAAGGTAATTATTTTTTTTTAATAATATATCTTTATTTAGCTAACAAATCCGCATCAAAAACATAAAAAATCTGCATAAAAACGCGCATAATTTCCAAAGCGTTTTTCTGCCAAGAGATTCAGAAACCGTGCAGAAATTTCTGCAAGCAAATCCGCAACGTGGGCACATAAGGACAAAACCCAGGAGATGAAAAAAGGGAGACCAAGTGGCAGGGAAAGAAAAAAGAAGACTGGTACTACACAATATTAATAATAAATTGATAGCCTTTATTAATCAAATGGCACAATATAAAAACAACAATAACCATGTACAGTCATGGACAAAAGTTGTGAGAATGACAGAAATATTAATTTTTACAAAGTCTACTGCTTCACTTTTTCTAATGGCAATTTGCATATACTCCAGAATGTTATAAAGAGTGATCAGCTTAACAGCAATTACTTGCAAAGTCAATATTTGGCTACAAAATGAACTTTATCCCCCAAAACACATTTCAACATCATTGCAGCCCTGCCTTAAAAGGACCAGCTAACCTCTTTTCAGTGATTGCTCCATTAACACAGGTGTGGGTGTTGATGAGGACATGGCTGGAGATCAATCTGTCATGATTAAGTAAGAATGACACCACTGGACACTTTAAAAGGAGGCTGGTGCTTGGCATCATTGTTTCTCTTCTGTTAACCATGGTTATCTCTAAAGAAACACGTGCAGTCATCATTGCAATGCACAAAAATGGCCTAACAGGGAAGAGTATCGCAGCTAGAAAGATTGCACCTCAGTCAACAATCTATCGCATCATCAAGAACTTCAAGGAGAGAGGATCCATTGTTGCCAAAAAGGCTCCAGGGCGCCCAAGAAAGACCAGCAATCGCCAGGACCGTCTCTTAAAAGTGTTTCAGCTGCGGATCGGGCTACCAGCAGTGCAGAGCTTGCTCAGGAATGGCAGCAGGCAGGTGTGAGTGCATCTGCACGCACTGTGAGGCAGAGACTCTTGGAGCAAGGCCTGGTCTCAAGGAGGGCAGCAAAGAAGCCACTTCTCTCCAGAAAAAACATCATGGACAGACTGATATTCTGCAAAAGGTACAGGCAGTGGACTGCTGAGGACTGGGGTAAAGTTATTTTCTCTGATGAATCCCCTTTTCGATTGTTTGGGACATCAGGAAAACGCCTCATTCGGAGAAGACAAGGTGAGCGCTACACCAGTCTTGTCTCATGCCAACTGTTAAGCATCCTGAAATTATTCATGTGTGGGGTTGCTTCTCAGCCAAGGGAATCGGCTCTCTCACAGTCTTGCCTAAAAACACAGCCATGAATAAAGAATGGTACCAGAATGTCCTCCAAGAGCAACTTCTCTCCCAACCCTCCAAGAGCAGTTTGGCGATCAACAATGCCTTTTCCAGCATGATGGAGCACCTTGCCATAAAGCAAAGGTGATAACTAAATGGCTCAGGAAACAAAACATAGAGATTTTGGGTCCATGGCCTGGAAACTCCCCAGATCTTAATCCCATTGAGAACTTGTGGTCAATCATCAAGAGACGGGTGGACAAACAAAAACCTAAAAATTCTGACAAAATGAAAGCATTGATTGTGCAAGAATGGACTGCTATCAGTCAGGATTTGATCCAGAAGTTGATTGAGAGCATGCCAGGGAGAATTGCAGAGGTCCTGAAGAAGAAGGGTCAACACTGCAAATATTGACTTGCTGCATTAACTCATTCTGTCAATATAAGCTTTTGTTACTCATATGTTTGCAATTATATTTCTGTCTGTGATAAAAACATCTGTCAAACACACATAAAAACAAGAGGGCAGCAGATCATGTGAAAATATAATATTTGTGTCATTCTCAAAACTTTTGGCCATGACTGTATGTAAAAAATTACTTAAAAAGAAGCATACAGAATGACAATGGCTGGTACAGTAATTCAATCGCATGCAATTCTATGTAATCATATACAAAAAATATATATTTGAACAATATATCTCTATGCATGCAGCGAAATAAAACGGCTCAGGTAATATAACCAGGAACAGTCCACGTTATAAAAATATAAGAAAACAGGACCAAAGGATGGCACAATGTGTGCCAAATAGTGAAAAATAATATATTTTTAAGTGCCATGTGCAATAAATTGGCTCAACAATATCAAAAAAATAATAATGCCCAAAAAATACAAAATGTGCACACACTCAGATAAAAAGGTGCCATGTGCAGTGAATCGGCAGATGTCTATAAAGAACGGGGCGCGTACTCTGAGGCATTATTGGACTGATTTCGGCTCCCAGGTAGTTTGTCCACAATTATTGTTTACTTGTGCGGTTATTGCATGTGATTTATTTCACTTTATAGACATCTGCCGATTCACTGCACATGGCACCTTTTTATCTGAGTGTGTGCACATTTTGTATTTTTTGGGCATTGTTATTTTTTAAAAAATTAAAAAAACATAAGCAGTGTATTTTTTTACATTTTAGTTTATGCTTTTTTAATTTGTTTTCTTTGAGGTTTTGTTTACTGAAAAGTAATTTTTTTAGATAGCATTTTGCCAAAGTGAGGTGCATGAAATCCGAAGAGTCTTGTGCACAGGTCCTATTGATTACAACGCGGCATGCAGACTGAGCAATGCAATTATGTGTCCGTGAAAAAATCCTACCATATTCAGATGACATCTGAGTGTGGTCCAATTTTCACGGACTGGCAGAATGGAGAAGGTGGAGGAACTTTTTTTTTTCTCCACGTACAAGAAAAACTGATGACTAAGGATGAGCAGACCATGGAAGTCGGGTTCGTTAGGTTCAAGTTTGACCGAACCTTAGTTCAAAATATGGTTAGGGTAGCAAAACTATCTGAACTTGAACCAGAACCCAAACCGCATAGAAATCAATGACAACCTGACCTATGGAGCTGGAAAATCTCTATCTCTCTGTCTCCTTTTTGAACTGTAAAATTGACTTCCGGGAGTTGTCCGGCTTCGGAGTTCAGCACCAGACACTAGCTATCTGGTACAAACCACGAAGGCTCATCTCTACTGATGACACTTGGACCAAAGTCAGAGTAAAGTCTGATCCTAATTATTAGTTTATCTTGTACGTCTGATTGAGGCCTGAGGCCGGGGTCACACTGGCGACAGAATCGGACGACTGCAATACGATGAAATATCGTATTGCAGTCTGCCCTATGTTAATCTATGGAGCAGCTCCCAGTATCAGATTTTTTGTGGTCCGTTTTAAACGTCCGAGTGCAATCGCAGCATGCTGCGATTGTCACCGATTGTGGGTCGACTATCGCCAATGCAAGTCTATGGGAGCGATGAAAAATCGGATTACAAACGGACCGCACGTGTGACTTGCGATTAAATCGCACCACTATCCCAGGTGCCAGGAAATTGCATCAGGATAATTGGCAGGAAGGGCTGACATGCTAATTAGGCTACAAAAATTCAAACCCAAACAGGAAACCGCCTCCACGGAGTCCAGAACGATATCCAGTCACATCAATGTGGAGATGTTGATCGTTCTGGTCCAGGAGAGACCAGAACTTTGGGACCAGCGGGATCCAAATTATTCTAACCGCTCGCGGAAGGACGCGGCTTGGAGGAGAATATGTTCCCAGATGTTCCCGGATTTTGGCGACAGGTCTAGGGAGGACCAAGAACGCATTAGTAAGTAACGTTTTAAAACGCTTACAATACGGTTTGACTACTCAGTATGTACCAACAACAATGTGTTATAATGTCCCTGTACCCTTATATGTGAAACCGAAATGTGTTTAAAAAAACACTTATGCCTGTTGAACCCCCAGTGCTATGTGAGTACTCCAAACACATCTAATATTTAGCTCCTGTAATTTGAAAACCAGCCGCAATAAAACAATCTTTCAATGCAAGTGAAAAAAGTGTAATTTTAAAACACCACAGCCGAAAAAACATGTATAGGTAACGTTTCGACCCTGCAATGGGTCTTTCTGAAACCTTAAGGAACATAACACAAAAGGAACAGAGGAGGCCACTGTGGGATATGAGAACTTGAAAAGGCTCCATCCCATATATACGGTAATCCCACAGGGCAGGGACCAACTGAAGGTACTGGTAGGATGAATGTTCTGGTGCCGTCTGTGTTGGTGTGATATTTAGCTCCAACAGCAATGGTCGCAAAGTAAACTTAACAAATTTTGGCCTACCCAATAAATGCGTAGGTGAAGTACTTAATATGTGTCCCTTTTGGTAATCCCATCGCTGTGTCCAAAATAAATGCTCATTATTGTGACACATATGTCATAGAGCTTTGTATGTATGAACCCTTGTAATATTTAATTGTTATTTTACCTACATACAATTTGTATTGGTGTTCTATACCCCTATAACACGTTAAAAAAGTATAATATTGCTGTTGTACGGTATTTATTTTGAAAATACATTACAAGGGCAGATAATTTTAAATTTGTATTTTATCCGTTACTTTTTCAGCCTCAGATGTTACAAGGCGTTGGCGCAGCTGTAGAGACTGCTACAGGAGAGAGAGACAGCTGAGGGGGCGCAGTGGGGCAGCAGCAAGCACTAAACGCAAATATGTCTATTATGATAGACTGAAATTTCTTGCTCCAGCTATGGATTTGCGACCGTAAGTTCATGTCTGTACAAAGTGTATTGTTATTTTTATGAATAAATTGTAATAAATTTATTTTATTCTCTAGCACCGAGTCAAACCTTACAGACAGAGAGCCAGCTTCGGACTCTGAGGCAGTTATCGACCCCGTGGGGGATGTTGAGGAGGCTGGCCCATCATCAGCAGCAAGTGCAGCAGCAGCATCACCACCACCACCACCACCAGCAGTGGAGTCACAAGCTTGCCTCTACAGTCCCAAGACCCTCCCCTGAGCAGCAGCCCTGGTAGGCCCCTGGATGTGGCTTCGCCTCCAGCAGATGTTGCACGGCGACCCAGGCGTAGAAGAGGAGTTGGTTCTGCCACAAGGAGGCAGGTGGACCAAGGAGTTCTGGACTATTTGTCCAGTGTAGCAAATGATGATGGGGAGGAGGGATTTTGCCGCAGTCTGGCCCGTTACCTCCGGGCTATTCCAAGACAGCACAGACTGCGGATCAGAAGCGGACTGCAGATTGTGTTGGATTCTGGAACACCGCCTAATGATCCAACCAACCTACTAAATTATCTTGATAGATGGGTGGTTGGTCCTGAGAATGTCTTAAGGTTGTTTGGACCAAATCCCTCACAATCTGCTTCAGCCTCTGATCCTCCTCCTCCTCCTCATCATCCTCCTCCTCCTTGTGTCCAACAGAACCCAACTCCTCCTCCTACTCATCCTACTGCAGCTCCATCTTTATACGGAGCTCCCCAGCTCCAATCCATGGGACAGAGTGGCCATTCACAATATGCCCACTCGACCATACCCAATGTTCAATGCTGGCCACAACATGGGTATGGTCGACATGGGCATTTTGGTGGCTATAGTGTAAGTGGGCAGTCATATTATGACTACCCACAACAGTTCCCAAACTTCCCTTACCCAAACCCACATCCAGAGCGAGCAAGAAGCAGCCAGCAAAGTGCACAGTCAGCCACCACTCATGGTGACACAGTGACTGGAGAGCAGTCTAGCCAGCCCTCACAAGCTGGCCCTCCACCTTCACCACCCCACACCTACCACCAGTTATAGGTGTAATGTATTTCTTATGTTTATGTTTTAAGTTATTAAATTGTACTTTGAGAATTTATCAGCAAATATGTTGAAAAAAGCTAGGGACACATTAGTCCTTTAGCATTATGTTTTAAGCCACTAAACATTACACCAGACATAAAAAATTGTTTAAGTGCCATTGATTGTATGTGATTATTTCAATACGTGATGGGCTGCGTAACTTACACACAACATGACAACAAAAACAACACACACAGCATGCACAACACTTACAATGCTTGAGTTTGGTACAGCACACATGCTGGAAAATAGATTACAAGCCATGCCTTCTGTTGAATTCACCAAAGCCAATAATTTAGATAGGTAAGCTTGAGAAATACATTACTCACATTATAAGTGTACAAGAAGTGTGCTCCAACACTTGCAAAGTGACTGTGTTGATGAAAACATCATCAACATATCGTTGACACACATACCTTATTGCTAGGAGAAGGTGTTCCTCTGCAGAAATTGCTTTTCTCATCCTGGTGTCCTGAAATGTGATCCCAGGGCGCACAATGTCAATCAGCGTATCAAAGGTAGCTATGCTCATTGGACAATATTGGAAAAACTTATCTCCATGGCTACGCAGTGACAAACATAGGCGGTGAAAATGCCCTTTATTTATCCTTCTTGTCAAAAGTGGATGTACCCACATTCTTCTGCGTCTTCTGGGATCTGCTATTAAAGGATAGGGCTCCACAAAACGTCTGGATATAACCCAATGGAACAGCACACGCTCAGTGGGAGTAAATCTGAGTGTATCGCTCATGTTTCGATAAAACAGCAAGAAAGCACTAAGCACAAGGAACAAAATGACACCAGTGCAAAGGTGGGAGGGTTACACCTGTAGCAGAGCACTTAAATATAGCTCCGCCTGATGATTTAAATGACTTTCAGGCCTCAAAACCATTATTGGTCCTTTTTGGAAAGCTGCGACAAAAAAACGGTGGTCGGATGAAAATCGGATGTTACAAGGTACACACACATGCGACTAAATCGCATTTTTGAAGGAAAATCGGATGCTAGGCGGATGTGTGATGTTTTCATTTTGTTCCGATAATCGACCGACTAAAACGGTCCGATTTTTTGTAGTTGTGTCTGACCCCGGCCTAAGAGTAACTATCCGCTCTGGTGTCATGATTAGTGTTGAGCGATACTGCTCGATATCTAAAAATATCGGATCGGAATGGTATCGCCGATATCACTAAATATCGTCGATATCCGATTCCGATACCGGAAGTCCCATGTAAGTCTATGGGAACCAAATATCGACATTAAAAAAACCCATTCTTGCCTTGTTGGTTAATTGTACATGAAGGAAAACAACAAAGACTAATGTAGAATGTATTGGGGGAGGTTGAGGAGACAATAAAGGCATACATGTTTAACCCAATGCATTGGAATAGCATTAATATATATATTTTTTTAAATACGTTTGGATTGACTAACAAATTGACAATGTTGTTAACCTTTTTTCTATTTTGGCAAATATGTATGTTTCACAACTTCCATGCTCTTCACCTTTTTAACTTTGCCAGTGCCACACTTTCTCCTTCATAATCTTCAGCAGCATCATCTTTCTCATCAAATTATTCTTCATCTTCACCTTCTTAATCTTCTTCTTAAACTTCTTGCTATTCATGTTTTTGTTTACATTACTCATATTGTTATTATTAAACTAATTAATCTTCTTCATATTCAAATTCTTCATCTTCTTCCTCTTCATCTTCTTCATCATATTCTTATTTGTGACAGAGATTCCTGTACTTGTAATCTGTAAAAGTATGAATTGTTCATCCTTCCGTTCTTGCTGTCACAAAAGATTTAAATTACAACAGTATTTGTCCGTGTTCAGTTTAGCCTGCAGCAGCAGGCATTTTCCAGGGGCACCACGAGGAGGAACGGACTCACCCCCATACACTGCTTAGTCTTCTTCTGCTTAGAATTTAGAGCATATATTTTGCTCTTCATTTTGGTCTTATACTTCATGTTCTTCTGCTTTTTGATCTTCTGCTTATTGTTCTTCTGTCTCTTGTTCTGTATCTTGTAGTTTGTCTTAACCTTCTTTGTCCTGTTGGTGATCTTCTTCTGGGTAATCTTTTATTTTTTCTTTGTGATGGTGTTCAGGCTGGTTAGCTTCATGCTCTTCGTCCTTGTTGTCGTCATCTTCTTCTGGGTGGTCTTTAAGGTCGTCTAATTTCCGAGAACCAGCTGACGTTACTGGAACCCTGACGGGTATCAGATGGAGCAAGAGACAATGGAAGTAACGAGGACCAGCTGACTGTGCTGGAACCCGGAGGGGCAGCAGAAGGAAAAGAGGCAATGTCACAACCGAGTACCAGCTGACGTTACTGTGACACGGTTACTAAGCAGGAGGTACCTGTGCTCCAAAGCACTACCAAGGACCAGCAGACGTTGGTGGAACTCGGATACGGAGATGGAGGCACCTAGGCCAAAGGCACTGGGGAGAACCAGTTGACGGTACTGGACCCCGGACGGGTAGCAGAAGGAAAAGAGGCAATGTCACAACCGAGTACCAGCTGACGTTACTGTGACACGGTTACTAAGCAGGAGGTACCTGTGCTCCAAAGCACTACCAAGGACCAGCAGACGTTGGTGGAACTCGGATACGGAGATGGAGGCACCTAGGTCAAAGGCACTGGGGAGAACCAGTTGACGGTACTGGACCCCGGACGGGTAGCAGAACGCACCCATGAAAATGTAAGTTGACAGGACGCAAGCCGTCCGCAGTTAACGAATCACACAGTCCTACAGTGGGTGCTTGTCCTATTGTCACAATGGAAACAGCCTTTATTTACATATCCCACAGCACACATAGGAATCACCTAAACTGCAGGCACCATAGAGTCGGCTAACCCGAATGCAACACGACAGCACAACTTATTGGAGGATAATTGACGTTCACACTGCCAGGAAACAGCTGTCGTGCTGTAACCAGGCTGGCCAGGAGTCAGTACCCCTGCCAATTACTTACGAGCAACAAATGGCGGTGTTGTAGCCCAGGGAGTAGAGTTCAGGTGGTAGAAAGATGAACATAACAGGAGACATGGAAAACGTTGCCAAACCGTTATTTAATCTGAAAACGGACAGGCAAATTCAGGTGAGATCCATGCCTTGTTCATTTTCAGAAAAGTAAGCCGGTCTACATTCTCTGAGGATAGTCGCATGCGACGGTCTGTTACTACACCACCTGCAGCACTAAAGACGCGCTCAGATAATACACTGGCAGCAGGGCAAGCCAGCACCTCCAATGCATACTGGCTAAGCTCTGGCCATGTATCCAACTTAGAGACCCAAAATTTGAAAGGGGAAGAGGCATCTGGGAGTACACTTAGAGGGAAAGCCAAGTAGTCTGTCACCATCTTACGGAAACGTTTCTTCCTGGTGACTGGAGCCGTCTCGGATGGTGTAGACCTTGCTGGTGCTGTCACAAAACTTCGCCACATTTGTAACATACAGCTCTTGCCCTGTGCAGAGGCACTGCTTCTGCTCCCTCTTGTTGTAGAGGTGTCTACACTGCCTCGACGCACAGAGCTGCTTTGTAAAGCAGTAGCAGCAGCAGCAGCTCTCTCGGCTGGAATGTACAACAGTATGGATTGCACCAGTGTGTCTTGGTACTCCTGCATTTTACGGTCCCGGTTCACCGGTGTGATGAGGGTTTGTAAGTTGTCCCGGTAGCGAGGGTCTAGGAGGGTGTACACCCAATAATCTGACGTGGTGAGAATGTGGGCGATGCGGCGGTCGTTTCTCAGGCACTGAAGCATGAAATCAACCATGTGCTGCAGACTCCCAACTAGCCAACAAAGGCTGTCCTCTGGAAGAGGCGTCATCTCTGCCTCCTCTGCATCACCCCACCCTCGCTCTACATACTGACTAGAGCGTTGTGTACCTCCCTCTGTAGGGATTTCTTCCTCCTCCATTGACTCCTCCTCCTCATCCTCCTCACAAAGTGAGCCCTACCCAGCCCTTTGTGAGGAACCACGTTGCGCTGACTGTCCTGAAGGTAATTGAATTTGTGACTCCTCATCCTCCACCTCTTCCAAAACCTCTTCCTTTAGTGCTTTCAGTGATTTCTGAAGCAGGCAGATAAGGGGGACAGTCATGCTGACTAGTGCATCATCTGCACTCGCCATCCGCGTTGAGACATCAAACGCACGTAAAACGTCGCAGATGTCCTTCATAGAGGCCCACTCAGTAGTGGTGAAGTGTGAACGGCGCAAATTGCGAGTTGATTGCGCCTGTTGCAGCTGATACTCCATTACTGCTGGCTGCTGCTCACACAACCGCTCCAACATATGTAACGTAGAATTCCACCTGGTGGGTACGTCACATATGATGCGATGTTCAGGAAGGCGAAATCTGACTTGCAGAGCTGCAATGCGCGATCTGGCCATGCTGGAACGTCGCAAGTGAGCGCACTCTAGGCGGACCTTGTGCAGCAGTGCATCAAGATCCGGATAGTCCCTCAAAAAACTCTGCACGACCAAGTTGAGCACATGTGCCAGACATGGTATGTGAGTGAGGTTGCCAAGGCCCAGAGCTGCCACCAGATTTTGGCCATTGTCACACACTACCAAGCCTGGCTGGAGATTAGCTGACAAAAACCACACGTCGCTCTCCTGCTTGATGGCATCCCAGAGCTCCTGCGCTGTGTGGCTTCGATTCCCCATGGAAATTAATTTCAGGACGGCCTGTTGACGTTTGGCCACGGCTGTGCTCATATCGGTCGCAACAGGTAAGCGTTCACGGGTCCATGTGGAGGTATACCGTGACGGCTCGAGCAGCGATGATTCTGAGGAACTGGAGTAGGAGGAGGAATCAATGTGTACAGACTGGATTCCTGCAATCCTTGGAGTTGGCAGAACACGTACAGCGCCACTGGCAAGATCTGTACCCGGCTCCACAACATTGACCCAATGGGCAGTGAGGGAAAGGTATCGTCCCTGGCCATGGGTACTGGTCCACGCATCGGTGGTCAGGTGGACCCTGCTACTGACGGCGTTTAGTAGCGCATGTTTAATGTTTCCCTCGACATGTTTTTGCAGAGCAGGGACGGCTTGCCTGCTGAAATAAAATCGGCTTGGCACATTATATTGTGGGACTGCCAATGCCATAAAGTTCCTGAAACTGTCAGTCTCCACCAGCCTGAATGACAGCATTTCAAGGGACAGGAGTTTTGCAATGCCAGCATTCAGAGCCTGTGCTCGTGGATGGTTTGCCGAGTATGGCCGTCTTTTATCCCATGCCTGTGGTACCGATGGCTGTTTTGTGGTCTGGGAGTGTAACGATGACTGTGAACTTGCTGCTGTGGGTGGAATAACTGTTTGTCTATGGACAACAGTGACCGAGGTTCTTCCATGGAGATCCTGTGAGGAAGCCGAACCAGGTGTGTGTGAGCTGGAGGTAGAGGCTCCAACACGACCTGAAGATGTAGGTGCTGCTGTAGGTTGGCCTACATCTCCAGTGTGTCTTTGTAACTCAGCTACGTGCTTTGTCCGTACATGTTTCCACATATTTGTGGTATTCAGGTTACTGATATTTTTACCTCTTTTAACTTTTTGCTTACACAGCTTGCATTGAACATAGCAAATATCATCTACAAGTCTGTCAAAAAAGGACCACGCAGTGCAAGTCATGGGAGCGCCAATTTTGACATTTCTAAGAGAACTGCTCCCAACAGGTGCCAAACTGGAGGCTACAGGCAAGCGAGTCTGCAGCCTACCTCTCCCTCCTCTTTGTACCGTTGGGACAATCTCTTCCTCAGAGCTGCTCCCACCACCTTCCTGTTGCTCACGCCATGTTGGGTCTCGGACTTCATCATCTCCACTACCCTCTTCCAATACCTGCTGCTGTTGGATGGTCTGGGCAGCACCATGCTCCACAAAACCTGGCACCTGAGTCTCATCATCATCATAAGATGCGTTCTGCGGTGTGCTGTCCATCGGCACTGGCTCACCCGCCTCTTCAGATTGAGAGAGACACAGCTGTTGCGCATCACTGCATACTCCCTCTTCTTCAAATTGCAGAATGCTGCTTGCCTGTGCCCGTGTTTGCGAGCCAACAGATTCTGAGAACAGAAGCAGAGACTCAGCTGGCTCCTGTACAGAACTCTCTGACTGCCTGGGCAATTTGACAGGCGGTGAACAGACAGATGGTTGCTCAACAGTGTTGTGTTCCTGAGAGGAGGTGGAAGGAATTGAAGTCGATGCATTGGCTGCCATCCAACCAACAACGGCTTCAATTTGTTCTTCCCGCAGCAGGGGGGCACGCCGAGCTCCTACCAAAGTGCGCATAAAGGAACGCTCATGGGTAAAACTGGTGGATGCTGTGTCACTGAGGGCGGCAGCAGCCACAGAATCCCCACGTCCTCTCCCTGCTGAAACTCCACGGCCACGACCACGTGCCTTACTCCCTGCCTTCTTCATCTTGGTAGATTGATAAAGAAAGTCAGAAAAGGTATAAGGCCTAAGTGTGGTTATTACGCAGAGACTGAAGTGAACACTCAAACACAACTGTTCACAATCTGTGAAAGGCTACTCCTTTGTCTACTTCTATAGTGTTTGCAACCAATGTATTGGATACAGATGGAAGCGCGTCACACTAATAGATTATATTTATTTTAAATGGAATGGAGCAGAACCAATTGGAGAGAAATGAAAAGGATGAGGCACTGAGACACGCTCAGCAGAGTACAAGCAGCAGTACTTGAACAAGTAACTGGAGCGTGATGTGCACTCAAAAAATAAAAAACACAGACTGAAGTGAACACTGAAACACAACTGTTCACAATCTGTGAAAGGCTACTCCTTTGTCTACTTCTATAGTGTTTGCAACCAATGTATTGGATACGGATGGAAGCGCGTAACACTAATAGATTATATTTATTTTAAATGGAATGGAGCAGAACCAATTGGAGAGAAATGAAAAGGATGAGGCACTGAGACACACTCAGCAGAGTACAAGCAGCAGTGCTTGAACAAGTAACTGGAGCGTGATGTGCACTCAAAAAATAAAAAACACAGACTGAAGTGAACACTGAAACACAACTGTTCACAATCTGTGAAAGGCTACTCCTTTGTCTACTTCTATAGTGTTTGCAACCAATGTATTGGATACGGATGGAAGCGCGTAACACTAATAGATTATATTTATTTTAAATGGAATGGAGCAGAACCAATTGGAGAGAAATGAAAAGGATGAGGCACTGAGACACGCTCAGCAGAGTACAAGCAGCAGTGCTTGAACAAGTAACTGGAGCGTGATGTGCACTCAAAAAATAAAAAACACAGACTGAAGTGAACACTGAAACACAACTGTTCACAATCTGTGAAAGGCTACTCCTTTGTCTACTTCTATAGTGTTTGCAACCAATGTATTGGATACGGATGGAAGCGCGTCACACTAATAGATTATATTTATTTTAAATGGAATGGAGCAGAACCAATTGGAGAGAAATGAAAAGGATGAGGCACTGAGACACGCTCAGCAGAGTACAAGCAGCAGTGCTTGAACAAGTAACTGGAGCATGATGTGCACTCAAAAAATAAAAAACACAGACTGAAGTGAACACTGAAACACAACTGTTCACAATCTGTGAAAGGCTACTCCTTTGTCTACTTCTATAGTGTTTGCAACCAATGTATTGGATACGGATGGAAGCGCGTCACACTAATAGATTATATTTATTTTAAATGGAATGGAGCAGAACCAATTGGAGAGAAATGAAAAGGATGAGGCACTGAGACACGCTCAGCAGAGTACAAGCAGCAGTGCTTGAACAAGTAACTGGAGCGTGATGTGCACTCAAAAAATAAAAAACAGACTGAAGTGAACACTGAAACACAACTGTTCACAATCTGTGAAAGGCTACTCCTTTGTCTACTTCTATAGTGTTTGCAACCAATGTATTGGATACGGATGGAAGCGCGTCACACTAATAGTTAAATTGCATGGAGCAGCAAGAATTACACTGAAGAAAAAAAAAAGAGTCTGTGAGTGACACGTGCAGATGCCTACAGACAGCGTTGCATGCAGAGCAAACTGCAGCGTCACCTGCACTCACACACACCTTGCAGAGCTGTTAAAACAACACTGCAGGCAAAAGGAAGCTTTACACAGCGGTTGGTGCTAGCCTGCCTACAGCACAGTACACTAAATCGCAATCTCTAACTGTCCCTCAGAGTCAGCACAGCAGCGTTCTGTCCCTTACTGAATTCACAGCACAGTGACGCTAAAATGGCGGCGGCGCCTTTTATAGTGCATTCTGACATCATTTCAGCATCCAATCACAGCCATGCCATTAGTTAACATGACCGCAGCAGTACAGGATGTGCCCACACTTCTTAGGATTCCTCATTGGCTGACTAAAATCACATTGCCTCTCAAAGAATTATGGGAACTTCCGATTCCGGTATACGATATATGGAAAATATCGGAACTAAGTATCGAAAGGCCGAAACAGCTAATATCAGCCGATACCCGATACTTGCGGTATCGTATCGCTCAACACTAGTAATGATAGATGCTGCCCAATAAATCACATTGGATCCTATGTCTGAATATGGGTTGACTTTATATGGTTTATATATTATAAATTTATCAAACTAGAAGATAGAGCAAAACCATTTTTGCACAACTGCTGGCGTGACCCTAGAGGTTATCATCCAATTTTCCCAAAAAACTGTTAACATTATATTGTATTTTAGCAATATGCTCGAACATACTGAAATATTCCCCGGGTGTCGGTCTATACCTTGTGTACTAGGTCCTCTATTTACATATAAAACTCTCTGTAAAACTCGTTTGCATCTGTCATTCTGAAAAGAAATCCAATTTTACCTTTATTAAACTAATTTGGGACTTCTGAGGCAAAGAAAAATGAAGTAAAGCTGCAGCCCAGAACACTGTGGCAACGCAAATGGACTCAGCAATGTGGAAGGAACATGTGTAGAGTGACAGACACAGAAAGTTGTTTCATGCAAGATAGGTAATGCAAAGTACACTGTGACATCCCAATCAGGAGCCAATGCTAGCCAAGTCATGTATAAAATTGTACACTTTCTTCAGCATACTGCTTCATTAGCTGGAATCGAGGACACGGCTTACTGCGCTGTACATGCAAGAGCAACAGAAAATTCAATCCAACTCTCCGGAGCTTCAATAAAGCGATAACTCATAATTACTTATGATATAAATCATTCTTTAAGAAGATGGAAAAAAAAATATTTTAATATGATATTATAGTATTTTATTGTACTGTACAGAAAAATCGCTTTCCTTTAGATAGGTCATTGCTTTCACCAAAGTGCAGGATGTTAGGGAGCTAATACAGTTGAACAAAAAGGTTTACAGAACACCGGTCAGTAGTCTGTGACCGATAGACCAGACCCCTGCAAACCTCCTCCTACCTGCCAGCATCTTCAGCGCCTCTTCTGATTAGTAGGTCGGGTGCGGTGTTATTAATGGGGGAGTGATGAACGTATGAGTTTGTGCAGAGTCTACTAATCAAAATTAGCACCAAGGATGCAGGTAGGAAGAGGTTTGCATGACTCACACTATGAATGGAGCAGCCTCCTGCAAGTCTTTTTGCTCAATTCTATCAGCTAATAATAGAAATACTGCATTATTCACTTTTGTATGTGCAGTATGATGACCAAGGGGAAACTTAACATTAAGCCCCAGGTGCTTTCAGCAAGCCATAATAGTGATGCATTTTACCTTCCATATTATGTCCACCACACTTGGATCTCCTGCGGATGTACTAAACACGATTAGATCACTATTGGGTTCTTAAGTTCAGGTATTGCAGCCATAAAATGGACACAAAGATGTGAACTTTGCATTGGACTTCCTTTGCAATGTTAGCAGATCAGGCCTGTCACCAGATTTCATGATACAGTCTGAGGATATCAATGAATAGTAGAGTTGGCGCAAATCGATTCACAAGACACAGACCGTTGGCCACATCATAATATTTTGCCCATTCGATAGGAGGCATGAAAACCACCTATTACCTGACGGCATCTGGACTCTTCATTTGATTAGTCAGTCTAGTTCGACGTCACATGTACATCACACCGCAGTGATGGTGTCGCACCAGGCTAACTAATCAAGAAAGCAGCCTTGGATGCTGCTAGGTAAGAGGCAGTTCTCAGGACTCCCATTCATCAGCCACAGATCACTGAATTGGCTGATGGACCAGGTCCTGCAAATCAATTTTCGCCAACTAACTCTAGTCAAAAGGTTTATTTGACTCAGTGATGCTGGTGTATTTACCATGTAAAAATGGTTTAATTACAACTTTTAGAGGGAATTATACAATCTCCACCCACTCTGCCTGATTGTCAGTTCATCAGTGTCCCACTTTCCTGCTGAGATCTCACACTGCTCAATACAAGCTGTAGCTGTCAGTTAGGCTGGATGGGCAGAAACTGAATACACCTGGACTCATTCATCCTTTAGCTTCACTCATAAAATGCTCATTTTAATATAAGGATTATGCAGCCATGCTGACATGGATTTTCATACTAAGTACAGCAGTATCTACAGGTCTATAACAGCTTTTTAATTTGTATAGAGTTTATATTCACTCTTCTGCTCAGCTGTACTTCGCCACCCACAACCGGCCTCCAGTCACTGATTGACAGGTCGCTCTTTCCTCAGTGACCTGTTTTCCCTATGTAGGTGTTGTTATTGCCCAGGGTCATTTCATCAGAAGGCGTCTACGCTGTGAGCTTCTGATGATGTTGCGAGGGCAATGTATATGCTCCTACAATATCATTAGGAGCTCAATGTGTAAACCCGGTCACTGCAGCAAGCTGGGGCAGGGGAGCCCTGAGCTGGGCAGGCAAATTACTGAAGGAAGAGTGACCAGTCAATCAATGACCAAAGTAGAGCTAAGAAGTGACGTGCCCGCGCCAATGCACTTGAGAATAAAACTAAAATGCCTCAATAAAATTCTAATAGAAAGGTATGGATGTAATACAGTGGCTTGCAAAAGAATTCAACCCCATTGGCATATTTTGTGTTTTGCTACCTCACAACCTGGAATTTCACAGTTGACCTGTGACCATTTGGTTTTCTTTTTATTGTGAAGCAAACAATAAATAGGACAAAATAACTGAAAATAACTGAAAACTTCAGGGTGCATAACTATTTACCCCTCTAAAGTCAGTACTTTGTAGAGCTTTCTTTTGCAGCTATTACAGCTGCAAGTCGCTTTGGATAAATCACCATGTGCTTTTCACATCTTGCCACTGGGATTTTGGCTCGTTCGTCAAGTCAAAACTGCTCCAGCTCCTTCAAGTTAGATGGTTTCCTCTGATGAACTGCAATCTTCAAGTCTGACCACAGATTCTCAATTGGATTAAGGTCTGGGCTGTGACTAGGCCACTCCAAAGCGTTTACATATTTTTCCTTAAACCACTGGAGTTTTGCTTTTGCAGTATGCTTTGGGTCATTGTCTTGTTGGAAGGTGAACTTCTGTCCCAGTCTCAAATCACTGACATGATGAAACAGGTTTGCTCAAGAGTATCTCTCTATTTTGCACCATCCATCTTCCCTTCAACTATGACAATTTTCCCTGTATTTGCTGCTGAAAAATATCCCCACAGCATGATGCTGCCACCACCATGTTTCACTGTGGGGATGGTGTTCTTGGGGTGATTAGTTGTGTTAGTTTGGCACCAGACATAGCATTTACCTTGGTAATCAATTCCGGTCTCATCTGACCAAAGCACTTTCCTCCATACAGACACAGCCACTGTGAACTGAAGTGATGTCATTAAGATTACCTCAGTTCACAGCCATCATCGCTCATCATTTCGGCTCTTGCGCCGACCTTGTGAGACTTGGCACCTGTGAACTTAGGTAGCTGAAGTAACCTTACTGATGTTAAGTTCACAGCGACCGGGTCTTACAGAGTGCAGGGGCTCTGAACGGACAAAGAAGATGGGGATCGTTGTGGGACCTCCATTTGGATTACAGCATACCAGTGTGGGATAATTTTTATTTTTTTCATTAAATTGATGAAAGTCAGATATTGTTGAGGAGTGATTTTTTTCAAATAAATGACTTTTGTGTTTGAGTCTATTTCTTTTGACTGTGGTGTTAGTAATGGAGGTGTCTGACAGACGCCTCTCCATTACTAATCTGTGGGCTTGATGTCAGCACCAGCTCCTGACAATAACACAACATTCCCTTTACCCCGATTGCTAACACACCAGGGCAATCGGGAAGAGCTGAGGATAAGAGCCACAATTTTTTCGTATCTAATGGATGCCCCATTTCTGCTGCGGCTGAGGGCTGGTGTTAGGCTGGAAAGGAGACATTATCCGTGGCCCTTCCCAATATATTAACACCAGCTCACAGCTGTCTGCTTTCCCTTCGCTGGTTATTAAAAATAGGGGGGACCTCAAGTCATTTTTTTAACTTTTATTTATTAACAAGTACAGTAAACTGCACACACAAGGCACTGCTCCACTCCTCCACTTGGACCTCCGCCTCCTGGTTCAAGATTATTATTTTTGTTTTAGTTATGTTATTTAAAGTAATTTTCCTATCCATATTTGTTTGCAATTTTCCTGCACTTATCCCCATTTTGTTTGATTCCGTTTACAGCCCCCTAGCCCTTACTACTATCATTTAACAGACATTTTACAGCACCAAACTTTGGGCCCCATTGACTTCAATTGGGTTTGGATCTGGGGTCAAGCTCGGGTCAAGTCCTGGTACCAAAACCTAACTTTGAACTCAAGTTCAGCTGAACCTGACAAACCCGAACTTTCACGGGTCTGCTCATACCTAATTGAGATTTTTTTTTTATAATCCAACCCTGTCTTGTACTTCTCAACAACTTTGTCCCTGAATTGTTTGGAGATCTCCTTGTCTTCATGGTGTTTGGTTAGTGGTGCCTCTTGGTTAATGGTGTTGCAGCCTCTATGGCCTTTCAGAAAAGGAAAAGTGTATATACTGACAGACCATGTGACACTTAGATTGCACACAGGTGGACTTTCTGTCACAAAGCATGTGACTTATGAAGGTAATTGCTTGCACCAGACATTTTTAGGGGCTTCATAGCAAAAAGGGTGAATGCATATGCACATACCAATTTTTAGTTATTTGATTCCATAAATTTAATTTATGCCTATATTTTTCTTACTTCATCAAATTAGACTAGTGCTGTTGCATCATACAGAAATCGGAATACAAAAATATTTAAACACGGGTTGTAATGTAACAAAATAGGTAAAAAAAAAACAAGGGGGTGAATACTTTTGCAAGCCACTAGAAGCATTAGGCCGGTGTCACACTTGCGAGTGTGGTGCGAGAAACTCGCGCGAGTCTCTTGCATCAACACCCGGCACTGCCGCTGGCACTTGGGACCGGAGTGTGCGGCTACGTAGAAATACATGCAGCCGCCTACTCCGGTCCCGAGTGCTGGCGGCAGTGCCGGGTGTTGATGCGAGAGACTTGCGCGAGTTTCTCGCATCACACTCGCAAGTGTGACACCGGCCTTAAAGAGGCTTTCCACTCAGACCTTTAGTTAGGGGGTCGAATATCCTGCAGACAAATGATTTACCTAGCAAAGTAGCAGACAACCAAACTATTCCTAAATCATGGAAATGTGCAAGCGATTAAAAAAACATTACAATCCTGTTCCTTTCACAAAATACAGGTGGCTGCTTAACTGGTTACTGTAGTTTCAGTGTTGGTATATACTTAAAATTTTCCAACTATACCTTACATTATTACACTGGCGGACACAGATAGAAAAGGGCCCCTGTGCAAGAACAGTAAATGGGCCTTTTGCAGTTTAATAGCTCATCATATTGCAAAATTTCACATTTGGATCTGGAAATTAACCTCTTGCCTCCTGGGCCCCTGTGTGGCTGCGCAGGCTGCATCAATGGTATGTCTGCGGGCTTTCTTTCTTTTCCATTGCAGCTGCTACAAAACATTGCGAAATGACCTCCTCGGTGGACACTTTGAGACCTGTATGATCCGTAAACAGTATGAAAATACCAAAACACTGAACCACTTCTTTGAAATACCCTGACTGTATCAAGAAATAAAATAGTGATAGTAGTTAGACTGAAACCTGCTTGAAGAAAAACACATCTCTCTCTCGAATATTCTTTTTCCCATATAATTGCCTGCAGTCACCCTTGTGTGAAAGCCCCCGCTGGATTACAGGATTTGCTGTATGTAAATTGAGGACTAAATGCATGGTAGCACCTTTCAGCTCTGCAATGCTGGAAATGAGTTTTTTAATAGGAAATTAGATTAGTAATATTTTAGTCAACAAAAAAAATTCTGCATGAAGATGAGAAAATTATTCAAGCAATCAGACTTTTAAATCCACGAATGAGCAATTGTCGAAATCCTTGTCATCTACTTTCTACAGAGTCAGGCTTTCTATGCGGAGATGAGAGATTGTAGTATGGAGCTACCGATAACATCTCCAGCTACAGACTGGAGAAGAGTATGAAAAGCTCCGGTATCAACAGAACTCATTAAGTTATCCTACAGGGAAGCAAGAAAAGTCGAATTTTTGCTTTGGTTAAAACTGGTGACTTTGAACACATAAAGAGAACACATGAATCAGAAAAACAAGAATAGAATAACGAGCAGTAAGGTACTATGAAGTAGCCATGGGTAAAGACTAACAAAAATACAAAAATTCTCCTATAGACATCAATTTTTCTGTGCCCTGAGCCTGATGCCAATTCTGTAACAGAGCCCCTTCAAATATTGTGCGTGATTTACAGTGTTTGATCAGGAGAACCTTTAGGAAATCTCATCAGCGAGGGCCATAGTGAGAAGTGAACACAATTTCTATATCCCCTATTGTAGCTAAATGCCTATTAAAAGCATTGAAAGTTATCAAATATCAACAGGATAGGAAATAACTTTCTGATCAGGGTGGGTTTGACCACTGGAAAGAGAACTTGTTTCTCCGCTCCCTTATAGACAGTATACTTAAATCCAGGGGTTGCCACCTTACCACCATTTGGTATTCTCGAAACATGGATTCCCACCACAATATTGCATCCAACTTCAAACACCCCTCTAACTGGCAGTATTATCCTATCTCCAGCCTACTATATTTATTTCTTCTCCCCCATTCCCACCGGCATATGTGCATCCAGATCTGCTCTTCTTTGTGGGGCTACTCAGAAAAGTTACCATCTGGAGACCTTGTCGCCCCAAAGCACGAGCATGTTCCTCATCATAAAGACAGACTGTTAGTGCTTCGGGGCGGCCTCTGGGCAGGTCTCTTCTTGGTTTGTCTGACTTAGAGCAGGAAGATAAAACAGCCTACAGTCTCGCCCCAGAGCACGGGCATCTCATTAACTGAAAACTTCTAAGGCCGGGATCCCACATGCGAGAAACACGGCCGAGTCTTGCATGTGAAATCCCCACTTTGGCGCCGGCACTCAGGAGTGGAGTATGCGGCTGCATGTATTTATATGCAGCTGCTCGCTCGACTCCCGAGTGCCGGCGCCAGAGCTGGGATTTCACATGCGAGACTCGGCCGTGTTTCTCGCATGTGGGATCCCGGCCTAACACTGATTACACAAGAACCACAAGACAGATTTCTTCACCCCAGGTATCATTTTAATCAGTTTAACACTGCAAATCTGACACTGTCTGTAGTTTACTTAGCAAAATCCTGCTGACAGGATCGCATTGATTTCAGGTTTGGGTACAGACAGCCAGGTTTTCATTCTGTGTATTGTCCATGTACAGTTGTGCTCAAAAGTTTACATACCCCAGCAGAATTTTTGCTTTCTTGGTTTTTTTTCAGAGAATATGAATGATAGCACCAAAACTTTTTCTCCACTCATGGTTACTGGTTGGGTGAAGCCATTTATTGTCATTGGTATGTAAACTTTTGAGCACAACTGTACACATGTACCAATGTGATAGAATGGGCTGAGTCAGATAAGCATTTGTCTACACACAGCATGTCCTCTTCTCTTCAGTTTGTTGGATGACACATACCACTAGAACTTAGCGAGTGCTTAAAAATAAAATGGATGTCATACGGATACCATCTGTTTTTATTAGATCCACTGCAAAAGATTATATAGGAAACTAAATTAAACCTTTTATTATTTTTTTTTATTTTGGATGTGAAAAAACTATAACTTGTACAGCCATATATACGATAAAGAAAAAAGTATTGTGTCCCCTGCACATTACAACTATAGGAGTTTTTAGTAGATCCCATTTAAATCCATAGATATTAACATGAAGTCGGTCCCTTTTGCAGCTATAACAGCTTCCTCTTCTTTCTAAGAGATTTTGGAGGTTTCTGTGAGAACTTTTGTCTAATCATCCAGAAGAACATTTGTGAGGGCAGATACTAAAGTTGGAGAAGAGGGCCGTGTTAATGACCTCTGTTCTAGTTGATCCCAATGGTGATCAGTGGGGTGGAGGTCAGGTGTGTATGCCCAGTCATTTCCACACCAAATTCACCCAACCATGTCTTTATGGACCTTGTGCACTGGGGCACAGTCATGCCGGAAAAACTGTTTCCATAAAGTTGGAAGCTATAATTGTACAAAATGTCTTATGATACTGAAGCTTTAAGATTTCCCTCCACTAGAATTAAAGTGCTGAGGACAACCTTAAAAAAAAATCCATAGCATTATCCCTTCTACATCCAAACTTTACAGCAGGTACTATGCATTCAGGCAGGTAATGTTCTCCTGCTATTCGCTAAACCAAGACTTGTCCATCAAACACCAGATTCAGCAGAGTGAAACATTGCCGGACAGAACACGTTTCCACTGTTGCGGAGTTCAGTGATCATATGCTGTACATCACTCGCATTGTGCTTGGTGGTGTAAAGCTTTCACACAGCTGTTCATTGAGATCCATGCAATTAAGCTCCATGATCTATACAGCTGACATGTACCAGCAACAGCCGCGGGTGGAATCGTTATCCACCCGCGGCTGTTAACTAGTTAAATACCGCTGTCAATCACTGACAGCGACATTTAACTCGAGCTTACAGAAAGCGCTTCACTAATCCTGCCCATTGGTGACCCCATCACACGATCGCGGGTCACTGATGGGTCGGCATGACAACCAAAAGTCTGTAGCAGACTATGCAAAATAAAACAAAAAAAATTAAATATATACATATTTGGTATCGCCGTGTTCAGAATCGCCCACTCTCTCAATATAAAAAAAAATTAACACAATCGCTAAACGGCGTAACGAGAAAAAAATTCAAAATGCCAGAATTATGTTTTTTTTGGTTGCCACTATATTGCAATTAAATGTAATAATGGGCGATCAAAACATGCTATCTACACCAAAATTGTATCAATAAAAATACTCAGAGCGCAAAAAATAAACAGTCATCCAGCCCCAGATCACGAAAATTGGAGACACCACAGGTCTTGGAAAATGGCTCTTTTTTATTTCTTTTTATCAAATTTGGGATTTTTTGTTGTCACCACTTAAATAAGAAAGAACCTAGACATGTTTGGTATCTACAAACTCGTAATGACCTGGAGAATCATAATGGAAGGTCAGTTTTAACATTTGGTGAACAAGGTAAAAAAAAAAATACAACTGTGGAATTTAAGTTTTTTTTGCAATTTCACAGCACTTGGAATTTTTTTCCCATTTTCCAGTACAAGATATGTTAAAACCAACAGTGTCGTTCAAAAGTACAACTTGTCCTGCAAAAAAACAAGACCTCACATGGCTATACTGACAGAAAAATAAAAAAAGTTATGGCTCTGGGAAGAAGGGGAGCAAAAATCGAAAGCGGAAAAACAGAAAAAGGCCCGGAGGCTAAGGGATGAACACGGCTCCTCCAATACCTCGCATTTATATTGCTTGAGCTGCTATTGCACTTTGTTTCCCAGTTTTCTCATCCCACTTGTGATTTTGATCTAATGCAGCTTGTTTACCCATTAGTACCTAGCATAAGGACTATTATAAGGACTAGCCATTAATTTTCTTGGCTATGAGAAATCTTCTTTTACATTGAGCAGATTGTGTGGTTTTGGAGCCTCTGTTCCACTTTAACTGCCATGAATACAAAACATATTCTCTGACCTTGCTGATAAGAGCTGATAAGACTTATGTGCAGCCAAGAACTTGAGGCCACACAACAAGTGCAATGTGACCGTCTTCATTAAGGCACATGGGGAGCGCTTGACACATGTGCAAGCACAATAAAACGGTGAAAACTTTCCTTAGCATGATGATGTCACCACCAGAAAGCGCTTTTAAGAACATTGTGGCGCTTTATTGCAGCGCTTTTATATTCATTGGAGGAACTTTTCAATTACGCGCACCTGCTGTGCCTCCGAATGTGTCCTGTTGTATTTGGATAAATATTATTGCTACATTTCATTTAAATTGTAATGTAAATTATACACACTTCAAGGGAAATGTGGAATAGGGAAAAAAAATCTTGAGGGGAGCAATAAAACAAATGTAGTTGGAGGCCATAAATCCAGAAATTGCATTCAACAAGCGCAGCAAACCACAGCTTTATTTGGCATTAAAGCCACAGATCCATTACACGTAATTTAGGGAAATTTAGACTCAGTGGAAGTACGAAAATTCAGACTGGGTGGAACTGATTTATTTTTTTCTTTTTAGCAGTTAATTCAGAACAGACTAGAGATGAATGTCAAATATTTAATTCAGATTTGTGTTTTATTTCCATCTGGGAGAATATTCCTTGTGCCGTCCCTATCTAGAGGATTCATTTATGTTTTACCTATAAGCGACAGATGAATTGTGTTATGTTACAAGGGATAATTATGGCTTGAGATAAAAAAGTCCTATTGACTGTATAATTAAGAAATTATTTTTCAGCATACCGTACTTTCTTTATCAATGACATACAATTTACAAGGTCTCTGCTTGCTGAATTCAGTAGGAACTCTCATTTCTTAGAAGGCTGTGGTTCCACGGTCCGGAACCACAGCGCTTTGGACAGAGCGGAAATTCCGCTCCGTCTAAGCCCCGCCCCATTTATGACGCGCGATCTTTCCGGAGGTGTTCAGGACACCTCCGGAACACCTCCGGAAAGAGCGCAGGGCTACATAGCCCTGTGTTAATTCTGTTGCGGCGACGCACCGTCGCCGCAATACGCGAGGACATGCTGCGGTCTAAAAAGACGCGCCGCATGTCCGTTTACGCAGGTCTGCCACCTGCGTATTGTTACGCATAGTGGAGACGGGATTTCTTGAAATCCCCTCCACTATGCTGTAACATCTGGACGCTGCGTGTTTGGCGCTGCGCCAGCGCACAGCGCCAAACACGCAGCGTTTCCTGACCATGGAAACTCACCCGAATAGGTACAAATTTATCCTGGTCTGGTTGAATGAATATCACAAGGGGGTAAAACAATGAAAGATTCCACTGAATGACAATGATCAGAGACAGTGTCTGAGTCCAATGGGCGTCGGTGCAATATTTGGACCGGAGCACCCCCATCCTGGTATGTACAGTTGTGTGAAAAAGAGTTTACCCACTTTCTGATTTCCTATTCTTTTGCATATTTGTCACACTTAAATATTTCAGCTCGCCAAACAAATTTAAATATTAGACAAAGATAACACAAGTAAACACAAAACGCAGATTTAAATGAATAAATCTAAAATAAAATTCCAGAAAATCACAATGTATGATTTTTACATAATTAATTTGCATTTTATTGCATGAAAGAACTATTTCATACAAGAACAGAACTTAATATCTGGTAGAGAAACCTTTGTTTGCAATTACAGAGGTCAGAGGTTTCCTGCAGTTCTTGACCAAGTTTGCACACACTGCAGAAGGGATTTTGGCCCACTCCTCCATATAGATCTTCTCCAGATCTTTCAGGTTTTGGGCCAACATTGAGTTTCAGCTCACTCCAAAGATTTTCTATTGGGTTCAGGTCTGGAGACTGGCTAGTCTACTCCAGGAGATGAAATGCTTCTAATAATGGAGCCACTCTGTTATGATTTGGTAGCTGAGGAGTGCAGGTAAAAAAAGGAAATACACCAGAGCAGTTGGAATCTATGAGATTGCAGTACCCTGACTAACCACCACAACTAGAGGCAGCCGTGGAGCGTTCCTACGTTGGTCCTAGACGCCTCGTCACAGCATGAGAAACTAACTATACCTAAAGATAGAAAGAGGAAAGCTATCTGCCCCGGAGCAGATCCCCAAAGAACATAGAAAGCCCCCAAACATGTAATGGCGGTTAGACAAGAAGAAATACTGACACAGACAGAAAATAGTATGAGCAAACGTTGGGGCCCAAACTAACTAAATAGAAAAGGATAGGAAGGGCACTTACTGCAATCCCAAAAAACCCTGAAAAGCACCAACTCTACTAATTTCAAAAACACCTGAGATCACACGACCTCTACCACCTAAATTAGTTCTCTGGTGTAACAAAATCAAAACAGCAGCCACTGAAAAAACTGGAAAAAGCAAATGTACAAAACATCAGTGGCTGAACTAAACTGAGAGGGCAAAAGCCCCCAGAGGGGACCCTGAAGGCCCCCACAGAAGTGCAGGACAAAATGCAAAAATCAAGCACAAAAACAAAAAGAAGAAAATGTCTTATCTGTTAGCAGGAGATGCAGACACGACACAGCAGGCTACAAAGGAAACAGGAATCAAGGATTGAGACCAGAACAATTGATCACCGGCAACCCTGATGGGAAGGCGACTCCCTTAAATAAGACCAGTCAGTAACACCTGATTCCCAATCCTCACAATCTTCACTGGACAGTCCAGTACCGCTTGTAACCACCAGAGGGAGCCTCTGCTCAGAACTCATTTCAAGTCCATTCACAACACCACTCCTTTGTTGCCCTGGCTGTGTGTTTCAGGTAATTGTCATGCTGGAAGACTCAGCCACAACCCATCTTTAATGCTTTTACTGAGGAAAGGAGGTTGTTGGCCAAAATTTCGTTATACATGACCCCATATATCCTCCCTTCAATACGGTGCAGTCGTCCTGTTCCTGTTGCAGAAAAGCACCCCCAAATTATGATATTTCCCCCCACCATGCTTAACGGTTGGGCTGGTGTTCTTGGGGTTATACTCATCCTTCTTCCTCATCCAAAGACGGCAAGTGGGAGAGCCAAGGAAACAAAGACAACACAGTAACTGCAACTCTTCCCCTTCAAAATATCCCTTCCATTTCAAGCACCAAACAACATTGTGATAAAGACCCAAGTGGGGTTGAAACGTCCTTACTTTGTTGCATACTTCAAAGTCACAATTAATTTTGTTGGTTCGCACGTAATAAAGAAATTTGCATCACCAAAAACAGTGTGTGCAGAGAATCTCCCTAGCCTTGTGTGTAGTTAAAGGCAACTTGTCAGTCGACTCATGCTGCCTAAACCGTAGGCAGCATGATTCAGTGCCCGGCTGCACAACTGACATCAGATGTGTTTTTTTCTGAAATGCTCCAGTGTTTAAAGATCATTGGGAGAGACCTGTCAATCACCAGTAGCGCTGTTAATCAGGACTTTTTTTATTTTATTTTACTGTATATGATGGGATATAACCTCCAAAACAGTTGCTGGTCATATTTGAGCCCATCATCAATCAGCAATTACAGAAGAAGTTATTCAGGAAACTAATTTTAACCCTGTATAACATATTCCACACACATGCGTGGGATTCTGGTAAATCCAGTCTATAATGCGACAATTAGACATTCTGGGCAAGCCATGCTGAGACATTAAGGAAATGCTATAAATAAAAGTGCGATTCAGCCCGTACTGTATCGGACATATCATTCATTTGTGACAAATTCCTCAGCATTCGATCCTGGCATAGCTCTGCGATGCCATTGTGCCCTAGCAACTATTTGTTAAGTATGAAGATGCGCCCCGCTTCCATGAGGTCATGTTTGTTTAGCAGACGTGATATGTGTTAGTTGCTGCCAACTGTTAGCTGCACTTTTTGCTCTTGTCTGCATAATAAGCGCCACTTCTCCATCTGTGGCTCTTGGACATGAGCGGAGTCTCCAGTTCTGAACTACTTCTGACAAAGGGGAATGAGGAGAAAGCAGCGCAGGCACAATGGGAAGCAAAACAAGCAGGCTTTATACCAACAGCTAAAGGGGCTCGTGTATGAAAGGGGATGTCAATTAATCTCTAGAAATGCTGTATATATAAGAACAGTAATGAGACAGAGGGTTTTGGCCGGGATCATCTGGCCAGACGTTGAGACAAAATTTTGTGTTATACCACAATAGAAGACATAGATACGTGCCGTATACTCCATGTAACAAGAAAGAGAAGTACGACATTGTTAGCAATTATGTGCACCAAATTTAATATGGGTTTCTCATTAATATTAATCTTTATGGTGGTAATTTGTACCATTTATTAAAGCACCATTCCAGCATTTGTGCTTTTTTCAGCACTGGAGTGAAGTGGAGCTTTAAATATAAGCCCCCCACTCCCGATCTTATACTCATCTTCCAGCGGCTTCACCTTTTACCGATGCCGCTCCGGTCCTGCAGTGCCATCTTGTGCCCATAACTTCTGACTGACCGGAAGTCATAAACTACATTACACGCGCTCAATACAAGTCTATGAGAGCCAGAACGAGGATCTCATAGAGATGTATTGAAAAGTGACCTCCGCGCCGCTACGTGAAACACTGGAGCTGCCGGCAGGTGACTTTTCGCCAGAGAGCGATGGGAGCAACTGTAGGAAAGGATGGAGGAGGTGGCAGGTGAGTATCAGAAAAGGGGCAGGGAAATTACATTTAAAGCACCACTCCAGCGGTGCAGTAAAAAAACACACTGGAGTGGTGCTAAAAGTAGGAAATATGTTTTTGCTGTTGACCAATGATGGTATAGAAGTAGAGAGATGTGCCATAGTTATTGTTTCTGAGGGCAGCCTGTGAGGTGGTGGAAACAGGGTGCAGAGATTGCCAGCCCCAAGGCACAGTGTTCATTGTACATTAGGCCTCATTTATCAAAACAGTCTGACAGGAAAACCGTCTTTGTTACCCCTAGCAATCAGAGATCAGCTTCCATTTTATTAAACAGCTCTGGGAACATGAAAGCGTCATTGTAATTGGTTGAACACAGACAGTTTTTCTTTCAGGCAGTTTTAATAAATTTGACCGCTGGAGTTTATGTAAATCAATTCACAGGACCCGGTCCATCAGCCTACTCTTTAATCTGGGACCACTGGGGACTACTGGGTGGGAGTCCTGATTAGTGGCTCCTACCTAAATGATTAGTTGGCCTGACGCAATGTAATTGTTGTAGCGGGATTTACGTGTGATGTTGCACCAGGCCGACTAATCAAATGAAGAGATGTCGCGATGCAGAAGGCGGTTTTCAGTGCTCCAGTCTAGCGGCCATGGATTATTAAGGTGGCCGATAAACAGTCCTTCACATTGATTTGCAACAACTCTGCTACCCACTGAAAAGAAAAACTGCTGCCCAAATCTAAAAAAGGGATGAAACGTACTGTAGGTAAAGGGAAAAGGAAAAATAGGGGGATAAGGTCAGCTCACCAGTCTCTGTAGCAGTCCACAATCTTCACACGCACTGAGCCGCCTTGATCAGAGGCGTTCGCGGAGGCAAAAACATGAGGAAAAAATCTCCAGCGCGGAAATTGATAAAAAGTCAGTATTTATTAGAAAATATTAAAAAACATTTTGAATAGAAAAAACACACAGAATTGCAGGTTGGGTCCCTGGTGGTCTGAAACCAACGCGTTTCGACCTAGCGGGTCTTATTCATGGACTATAATAGGCATGAATGATCAGTCCAGGAGGATAAAGAAGCCGATTTCTCTGCCTCCAGATCCACCTCCCTACTACATAGATTATTATAAGCAGCAACTGTCCTCTCCTATATCAGTGATGTAAGATTCTGTCTTCACTGAATACAGATTTTACCTGTAAATTGAGATTTTTGAGCATGAATGATCAGTCCAGGAGGATAAAGAAGCCAATTTGTTTGCCTCTAGCTCCACCTCTCTACTACATAGAGTCTTATAAGCAGCAACTTTCATTGCCTATATCAGTAATGTAAGATTCTGTCTTCACTGAATACAGATTTTACCTGTGAATTGACAATTTTAACACTGAATTATGAGTCCTATCAGAGAGAGAAGCAGATTTATCTTATAAAATATATGTTTCTTATTTTTTCATGTACTATTGATTTAGGAAAAAAAAATATTATATGGCGGTTACTGTTTAAGTTTACACTCAACATATTTGTTGCAGAAATTTCTGTGACTATCCCATTCATCTGGATGGGGCTTGCAGAAATCTATGTACATGCTGTAGAGAAAAAAAACATTTACATGCATGGAATGAATTTTTAGTTGCAAAAAAAACTGACGCATGTGAATATAACCGTACAAGAGAAGTAATAATTGACATTGACTTAATTCCATCAGTAGACAGTTCCTAGGACTGGAAAATATAACAACATGAAGCCTTATTTTAAGCTCAGTCACCAGGGTTATAACAAAGGATACGGAGCAGGAAGTTTTGGCCACTTCAGAATTTCACACAGAAGTTGCTATTTAGTGTAAAGTAGTGAATGTGTTAATAAAGGTCTAACTGGCTGATAAATGACTTTTCAGGGTAAAGATGCCTCCATAATGATGAATGGCCTCAAGGACAATGGAGCAGAGCTGATAAGGGTCTGTCTTAAAAACCTGACAGCCATGTCACATCAAGTTCTAAAGTCCAGGGCTGGAAAAATCAGATATGGCCTGGAGGAAATATCTGTCAAGCTTCCAGTTCTTAAACAAAACCTGACTATCTCATGGAGACCCCTTACTGAGCTGCCCCTCTCTCCAGCCCTAATGGGCACTGAATGTATGGAAATAATGAACACAGAATTGCTTTTGGGCTAGTTATAACATCATTACAACTATTAAAAGTAATGTACAAAGACAAAGCAAGGCCTCCTCAGACATTTGACTCCTTTAGGTGCAATTCGCAGACAGTGGGCTACAGTAGCTACAAGACAAAGGGGGTATCACTGTAAAAAGTCTCTTGTCTAGGGAAAAAAAAACCCTTTTAAATAATGTACTATAAAAGATAAGGAATTGGCTGCATTAAGAAATCAAGAAAGACTTCATGACTGTATATTGTAAGCATAGAAGGTCAATTATTACAAGTTCTAAAGTTCATAAAAATCCAAACATTGATGACATTTTGGAAATGTATTTACTATGAAAAAGGATCCAGTCGTTATTATAGACTATGTTAATGATTGATTGCCATGGTCGCCATGTTGAGTAGAGTGCGTCATCAATGTGGCCTGGTATACAAAGACTGGCAGAGACTTTTGAACCATTGTTGGGGTGGGAGAAGGGAAATTGGAAATTGAGTTATGTGACAATTTGTGCATGTTATAATTGGGCTTTTAGGAAATGTCAGATCCTCCAAGCAGGCTTAAAGGGGAACTTTCACTAATTGTGACCTTATAAACAGTATATTCCTGCACATAGTAGCAGGAATGTAGATAAAAATGTTTTTTTTTTCCTTCACTGAAATCACTGACTCTAAATATGCTGATTTTCTTATTCAACTGGACATTTCATTTCGTTGAGATCTCGGGGCGTGTGCTTTCATCCCAATCTGACGCTGTCCAATGAAGAAAAGGCAGCGTCATATGGAGGAAAAAGTAGATGCCCACAGTTCTGACCAAAATGGAACGCCCATAGAGAAGGTGAGAACTGTACCTGTGTAATCGAAAGAGACTTTATCTGTCTGACGTGACCACTCCGACAGTGATACTTATCCGTAATAGGTCTGTGTGAGGAACTAAGCCGACCGCCACACGGTAGCCTGGGTATCACAGCTTCTGATCCCACCGCCGTTACCAAATGTGAAGGACGACCCCTTTCCTCCCACGTCACCAATGGGACGTAACTCCACAGGTACAGCTCTCCGGCGCCCCCTTTGTCTCTCAGGTCAGTAAGGGAACTGCACCTAGAGCAAATGGCCGCCGGGGAGGTTGTCCTGTTACCCACTGGGTATTCTAAGATTCGTGATCAGAGTAAAAGCATCAACCCAAGATTAATTTTATGGTTTAATCGCCTTAAGGGCGCACTAGATAATTACAGAAATATACAGTAAAGCTATACAACGTAATTACAATGGATTTGCCGTCAGAGAAAAAATACAACGATAATGTACAAGGCTTAAAGGTATAAGCTATAGATCAATATTACCGGGTAGTATGGTCATGGGAAGGCAGGGGCTCTGCCGTCCCAGGTAACAGTCTTCAGTTGCTGGATAGTCCCCAAGCATGTGTTGCTGCACCTTGGCAAGGTCTGTCCCGTGTGCTTCTTGCTGCTGTGTGTAAAATGGATTCCGAGCAGCCTGTTCATGGCTACAGCTCTTAAACCTACTAGGCCCTTCCCCTTTGCTTTGAAGCACGCATATTAACTGGCCTGCAATTCATATGGAGCAGGAAATACTGGCCTGAGTCCGAGCCATTCAACATACCAATGACCATCCCATTCAGACACTGGCCTAAACCAATTAGCATATTAAAGCCCTTTTGATTCATAGTGGACATCAAAACCGTCGTACTGGATATGCTAATAGGCCCTATGTAGCTAGCAGTCTGTGGCTCTGTGAACCGACAAAATGGAGGCTGGTATAGGCCCTATACAAAATGGCGGCGTCCCTTTCCTTACACCTCCCTGCTTTTGAGGGCGCTAGGGGTATCACATTCCTGTGTTCCCCGTGCGCCCTACCGCACCCTCTCCTTGGCTAGGGTGGCAGATCCAGGAGGATTTCTGACTCTCTGTCCTCTGAAAGGTTGCACACTGGTTGGCATAAGCCTCCCGCTCATGGTGGGCCTTCATCATGTTCACATGGAAGGCCTTCCTCCTTCCACGGGCGTGGTCCAGGGTGACCAGGTAGGTGACGGCGTTGAGCTGCTCGTGCACAAGGTATGGACCCTCCCAGGCCGCCTGAAGCTTGTTTTGGGGTACGGGACCAGTACCCACACCTTTTGACCCACCTGGTAGGTCCGCTCACAAGCATTCTGGTCGTACCATCGCTTCTGGTCAGCCTGAGCTTGGGCCTATTGTCATGCACCAGCCGCGTCAAGGCCATCATTCGGTCCCGGAAGCGCACGACATACTCAATGACCGACACTCCAGGGGTGGCTAAATCCCCTTCCATGCTTCCTTCACCAGAGCAAGGGCCCCCCGTACACGTCGCCCGTACAGGAGCTCAAAGGGGGAGAACCCGTTGAGGCCTGTGGGACCTCCCGGTAGGCAAACAGCAGGTGTGGGAGATACCGCTCCCAGTCTCTCCCGTGGGAGTCGACCAACATCTTCAGCATCTGCTTTAAGGTGCCATTGAACCGCTCACACAAGCCAATGGTCTGTGGGTGATACAGGCTGGCCACCAGATGTTGCACCTGTACCTGCTTACAGAGAGACTCCATCAGCTGCGACATGAACTGGGTCCCTCGTCGGTGAGCATTTCCTTGGGAAACCCCACACTGGAGAAAATCTCCAGTAAGGCAGTGGCCACTTTGTCGGCCCGAATGGACGACAAAGCTACCGCCTCCGGGTACCGGGTGGCATAGTCCGCTACCGTTAGTATGAAGCATTTCCCGGAGCGGCTGGGGGTGGACAGAGGTCCAATGAGATCCACAGCCACCTCGAGAAAGGCTCTTCGATGATGGGCAGAGTTACCAGTGGGGCTTTGGGGCGTGGCCCCGCCTTCCCCACCCTCTGACAGGTGTCACACGAACGGCAGTAGGCTATCACCTCGGTCCTCATTCCAGGCCAGTAGAAATGCTGAGCTAGCCTGGCCCTGGTTTTAGTGATCCCTAGGTGTCCGGCCATTGGAATCTCATGTGCGACCCGCAACAATTCCGCCCTGAACGGATGGGGTACCACTAACTGTCGGTCCCTGGGCCACGCCTCCGGTGAACCCTGCTGGACCGTTACCCGGTACAGCCGTCCCTGGTCCCAGACCACTCGCTCGCAGTCGGACTCCAGGGGAGGCTGTGCCGCCTGCTCCTTGAGAGTCTTCAGGCTAGTGTCAGCTTCCAACGCTGCCTGAAATCCCTGACTTGATGTGGCAAGAATTGATGAAACTGCCATGTCCTCTGTCAGTTCCCGGGATCTGTCTCCTGGCTACTGTCTGACTCGGCAGCCACTTGGTCGGAGAGGGGGAAACGTCGGACCTCCGCGAGGCTCCTTGGGCTTCAGCGCTCCCACTCCTGGTAACAGCGGCCACGACCGCTGAGACCACGGGTAGCGCCTGCTTTCCCTCGTCCCCTGACCAAGTCGCCGGGTCAGGCAGACTTCCCTGATTTCCTGACCCCGGATGTGGGGAACTCCTGCCTGGGGTCTTACCTGGTGGCTCCTCTCCCGGGACCCCCCTCCCCCATGGCCTGTTCCTCTTCCTGCAGGGGCCCTAGACTCAGCAGGCTGGGTTCACTTAGGGGCCCTACACTGCCCATAGCAGCCCCTCCCCCCACCTCTGAGCTCTCCCGTGCAGCCTCCTCACCTGTCCTCACTGTGAGCCCTGTGTGTGTAGTGTCAGTGCATGGCTTACCATCAGGTTTCACTCCCTCCTCCACTGTTGGAGGCACATTCAACACATTAACATTAGCATTCACAGTAGAGTCATGACATTCTTGGGGAGCCGAACTTGGGGGTTCAGTGGCCACATACTGGGACACTAGCCGCCCCAAATCAGTCCCAAGCAACGCATTTGCAGGAATTTTGGCGTTACTCCCACCTCCCGCATCCCCCTCCCGGCGCCCCAGTCCAAATACACCTTGGCAACGGGCAGCGCCGGTTCAACGCCTCCAATTCCGGAGACGGAAAGGGTTTTCCCAGGTACCAAGTCTTGAGGGGACACCACCTCAGGACGTACCAGGGTTCGTTCAGCGCCTGTGTCCCGCAGTCCCATGACCGCTGAGCGGCCGATGGTGACGGGTTGGTAATTGTCTAGGGACCTCCCACCACCCCTCCCACACACAAAACAGTGGTCGGTTTCTGGGACAGGGATGGGGCCTTCTGGCGCTGGGGACACGCAGCCTTAAAGTGTCCTGGCTGATTGCAATTATGACAACGTCTGGGTTCTGTTCCTGGCCTGGAGAGGGCAGCCGGGGGGTACACCCTTGCACTCTGGGGGCTGGATATGGGGCTGGGGCAGGATTGGGCTTACCCCCTCTCCAGGTGCTGCTGGCAGGCTTCTTTGGCTCCGGCGCCCTGTTGTTGGCATACTCGTCTGCCAGGGCGGCTGTAGCAGAAGCCCCCTTTGGTTTCCGGTCACGGAGGAACTGCTGGAGGTCCTCTGGGCAGTTCCACAAGAATTGCTCCATGACAAACAGTTCCTGGACCTCCTGGCGGGTAGTGAGCTCTAGACCCGAGGTCCAGTGCTCCGCAGCTCTCAGCAGGGCCCGCATGTGGTCGGTCCAGGTGTCCTTTGAACCCCGCTGCAGGCTCCTGAACTTCCTGCGGTACGACTCCGGGGTGAGGTTGTAGTGCTGGATCAGGGCCCGCTTGATGCTGTTGTAGTCCTGCTCCTCCCCGGCAGGTAAGTCCCCCAAAACTTCCAGGGACTTACCCCTCAAACGGGGGGTCAGGTACCTTGCCCACTGATCCGGGGCCAGATGATGTTGGAGGCAGGTCCTCTCAAAAGCCAGCAGAAAGGAATCCAGGTCTCCATCCTTTTCAAGCAAGGAAAGTCCTCCGCCCGGACCTTGGAAGCCCTTGTCTCCGGTGGGCCTGGTGCGTCCAGCGGGGGCCCGTGCTGAGCCATCTCCAGTCGGTGCCGGCGCTCCGCAGCTTCACGGCATTCTGTAGCCTGCAACACACGTTCTGCTCTCCGCTCCGCTGCTCTCTGCCGCTGCTTGCTCCGCTCTGCTGCTTTCTCTGCCGCCACCAGGAGTCTGTCATAGGCGGCGTCATTACCAGCCTCGAGCTGTGCCATAGCCGCTTGGAAGAGGGCCTCCGATCTGGACAGGCTGGGACGGGCAGGGGGTGGACAGTCCACTGTGAGACTGAGCACGGGGGTCGGGCTCCTTGGGGAGCCCTGGCTGAGCTCCCCCCTCGTCGGTATCGAACCCCTCATAGACCAAGCATTGGCCTCCCCCTTTGCCCTACTCCTGGTGCCTTCCGCCATCTTGGGAACCTTTGGTTACTGAAACAGCTGCAACCCGACCTTGCACACAACTTATTATATTTACACTCTGACCGTCTAGTGCTGGGCTGACCTTAAGACCCCAGCAGTGAAAGTACCGCTGGTAGTCTCTAGTGTCTGGGAGTAGGGGTCCCACGCACACTATTACTCTGATCCCACCGCTGCCACCAATTGTGAGGAACTAAGCCGACCGCCACACGGTAGCCGGGTATCACAGCTTCTGATCCCACCGCCGTACCAAATGTGAAGGACGACCCCCTTCCTCCCACGTCACCAATGGGACGTAACTCCACAGGTACAGCTCTCCGGCGCCCCCTTTGTCTCTCAGGTCAGTAAGGGAACTGCACCTAGAGAAATGGCCGCCCGGGGAGGGTTGTCCTGTTACCCACTGGGTATTCTAAGATTCGTAATCAGAGTAAAAGCATCAGCCCAAGATTAATTTTATGGTTTAATTGCCTTAAGGGCGCACTAGATAATTACAGAAATATACAGTAAAGCTATACAACGTAATTACAATGGATTTGCAGTCAGAGAAAAAATACAACGATAATGTACAAGGCTTAAAGGTATAAGCTATAGATCAATATTACCGGGTAGTATGGTCATGGGAAGGCAGGGCTCTGCCGTCCCCAGGTAACAGTCTTCAGTTGCTGGATAGTCCCCAAAGCATGTGTTGCTGCACCCTTGGCAAGGTCTGTCCCATGTGCTTCTTGCTGCTGTGTGTAAAATGGATTCCGAGCAGCCTGTTCATGGCTACAGCTCTTGAACCTGCTAGGCCCTTCCCTTTGCTTTGAAGCACGCATATTAACTGGCCTGCAATTCATATGGAGCAGGAAATACTGGCCTGAGTCCGAGCCATTCAACATACCAATGACCATCCCATTCAGACACTGGCCTAAACCAATTAGCATATTAAAGCCCTTTTGATTCATAGTGGACATCAAAACCGGTCGTACTGGATATGCTAATAGGCCCTATGTAGCTAGCAGTCTGTGGCTCTGTGAACCGACAAAATGGAGGCTGGTATAGGCCCTATACAAAATGGCGGCGTCCCTTTCCTTACAGTCTGCCATCCTATGTCAATTGCCCTCGCAGCACTTCTTACTCTTTCAGCTGCTCTGATACCCTTATGCTGCTGTCCACTTGCTCTCCCAGAGCTTTACTATGGCCATGTTCACACGTTCAGTATTTGGTCAGTATTTTACATCAGTATTTATAGAGAAGCCAGGAGTGGCTGAAAAATGCAGAAGTGGTGACGTGTTTCTATTACACTTGTTCCAGTCTTGATTGCAATTACTGATGTAAAATACTGACCAAATACTGAACACGTGAACTTGGCCTTAAATGAAGTGTCGGGAGGGATACATTGTCAGCATGGTGACGCGAGACAGATAATGTCTCACATAATAACGCTGGCTAAATTTTGACTAGTTATGGGTGAAAGTGCTCGCATAAGGTGTTATCCTATGCTCAGGTGCTAACCGAGTCTTCGGCGTGCTCAAAAAATATGTTCTAGTCCTCGCGGCTGCATGTCTCAAAGCTGTTCGACAGCAGGGATTGCCTAACAAACAGCCAATCTCTGCATATGTTGCGGCTGTCGATCAGCCAAGAGACATGCAGCTGTGGGGACTTAAACATATCTTTGGAGCACGCCAAAGACCCTCGGTAATAGACGAGCATGCTCAGATAACGCCTAATCAAAGTACATTCGCTCATCACTAGTTCTGACCTCTTCTATGGACATTTCAATTAGAACTGCGGCCGTCTACTTTTCCTTTCCTATGATGCTGTCTTTTTATGATTGGATAGCGCCATAGTGCAATGAAATAAGAGCTAAACTAAATAAAACTCCCTATTAAATAAAAAAATTAACATATTTGGCGCCAGTAATTTTGGTGCCAAGTATTAGCACAACAGAGTGGGGATGACGGTTAGGAAAAAAAAAAGTTTTATCAAAATTCCTGGGACTATGTGCAGGAATATGTAGTTTCTAAGGTCACAATTTGTGAAGTGTCCTCTTTAAAAGGTAAAAAAGGATTATTAAAATCTGCTTTTTCACAGAAACAGCACCGCTCTTATTAGCAGGCTGTGACTTGTACTACATCACAAACCTGATCACGTTAGTAGGAATGGGCTGCAATATCGAACTCATAGGTTATTGTGGTGCTATTTCTATTCACGGACACAGAGTTTGTAAAATGTTGCCAATAAACCTTTATACCACATTTATCACCGCATCTAGATGTATATATAGCAGTTTAATAATACACATTACATCGTCTACTATATGGCACTTCAGGGTGACCCCATACACACATACAGCCCATTATGTGTTTAGTGCAGGATTTCCTCCACTACATCAACATATTCACACAATGTAAATGGATCCAAACATTTATTTACCACCCCGCATCAGCATCACACACTCAGAATTTCCTTTTTTAAGTTTCCCTCAACATTTCCCACACTTGTAGAAAGTACAGAGACCATTGTCCTAGCAGAAAGAGGAAGCATCACTTCCAGGGTTTTTTTTTCCCATTTTTATCTCACCATATTTTCAACATTTAAAGTAATACCTATATTAACAGGACAAAGAAGCTCTTCTACTTCTCTGAAAGGTTATAACCTCCTTTTTAATTGCTTAAAGGGTATTCTCAAGTTTTTAAACTGCTTTAATTATGTAGACAGGATGGAATAAGCCTATCTGCTGTCATTCTCCTTTTATCTTTTACAGTGTACAGCTCCTTACCATAGACTCCAGACCCTGGGCGAGAGAGAACAGTAGTTTCATTCCAGGAAAAAGGTTAAATTCTAACATCCCGGTCTCCTCTCTCCACCCTATTGATTTCTATACCGCAATTACCTGCTCACCCCTAGTCTCCTCCCTCCATCTTCTGAAGAGATGCAGTTGTAAATCACCAGCCCAGAGGCTTTCAGAGGAGGTCTTTTAATCACAGTCTTCTGATCTCGCTTTCTGAAGCTGTGTACTACTCCAAATACCCTGTTGGACTCAGAACAAACCTCTGATAGCTAAATGTGTTATAGCAGAACTTCTGCCAAGCTTTATTTCTATTCATCAGAGCTGTCAATTAAGGAGGACTGTAAGGGAACTGCATATCAATAAGCTACTCATGAGACAACTTAAGAATGCCCCTTAAAGGTTCGTTTACATGATCCAACCAATGGCATTGAACTATCGCCATTCCGCTACTTTTTGGCTGAACAACAGTCATTTAACCTGTTTACACAGACAGACTACTCTTCAGATGTACATTGAATGATTTGTTAGTAGTACAGGCTCTCCCTTGTTCTTGGCAGCGCAAATTATGCTTAACGAGATGGTATGCTGCTGAGAATGATGATCTTTTGTATTTTTGCAGTGTAAATGAGTCTTTACAGTATACCAATGTGGCACTAGATCAGGAATGTTAAATTGCATCCTTCTGTTCTTTTGGGACAACTCCCTCCCCTTCCTTGGAAAACAAATACACAATTGACCAAATCAAGCATGTATGTTTTGTAGCAATGCCAGGTAGTCTAAGGTTAAATCTTAAGTCTGCAAGCTTTGATTAGTGCACCTGGCTAGCCCTGAATATAAACAGGCTAGGTGTTCACAGTCTGAAGGCAGGGAGGAGCTTGTTAAGCAATCAGTCCAGGTGCAGCACCAGCAGCAGCTGACCGAACATTTCTTAATACCGTGTATCGCCCCTTCTAACATCAATGAACTGAGTCTAGTTTTTGAGCATTTTCCAGAGTAACTGCCCATCTTCGTTGGCAGCTCGTCCGAATTCTGCTGTTATGAATTGCCGATTCCCGAGTTCGATATTGATCGTGCTGAGATGGAATCAGAATTCACTGTCCACTGACAGGTTGTCCGTGTTTTGGATCATTGTCATGGAGTCATACGCTGGCAGCTTCCTGGCTGATGTAAAATTCCCCCGAGCTGTAACGGCTGATCTATTGCTTCACTGCCGTTCCTTCCTTTGTAGCTCACACATCCAATATTATCTCGCGATAACTGCTGTTACGTGGGATGGGTTCCCGGCCGTTAAACCGTCATCCAGATGAACGTTTTACTGGGGGAACCAAAATCATTTGGCTCTTCAATACACTTGCCGATTGTCTTGCTTGTGCAGTGCTGTATCGTGTGGGACTATAGATTATGCACTTGCTTCGATCAGGTGTATAACTGGCCTTTTTTTATTCTTTTTTACAGAGATACGACAGCCGCTAGAATTGAGAGTATATATTCATAAATGCATAATTGTGTTTGTACTCCATTTTTTCATTTAAAATACTTTTTTGTCTTGCTTTGTTTTTTTTTACAGACTATATTCATTAAACATTTGAATGTATAATGGATTATCAATTTATTGATATCTTTTTATCCTTCCTGTATTAATTAATACCTTTTCTTTATGACCGTTGACAATCCGTTGCTTCATGTCAACCAAATCAGCGCTGTAAATTACACATTCCCCAGCTTAGCACACCGCTACAAGGGTCACAGTGGGAATGTACCTTTAGTGCCAAACCATTTGGCAATCTGTATTGATCGGCCACACCAGTATGTGAGGGCATGATGTTTTAGCTTGTATTTATAAACAGCGTAGTGGACAAATCAATGGGCTTCACAGTCTTTAAACCATGGCGAGCAAGTTTGGTGTTACTTCTGGATTACTAAAAAAGGGGATTCCCGCGTTTTTCTTTGAGGGATACCGTATTTTTTGTTATATCAGACGCCAAGTTGGAACACCTATCATTCAGATTTTCTGTATTATCATGACTTAAAATGTAGTCACACTAGGATATTGGAATACCTGATTATCACACTTAAAAACAGTGTAAAACGGTATGTCTTATATGGTGGTTGATACAATATGGGGGGAATTCGCCCACGCTATTATTTTTTTTCGAGGGGATTCCCATAATTCTTATGTGTTTATTCAGCCATAGGATTCTAAGAAGCTGTGGGCCATCGGTAATGTCGGCATGCTAAGGATGCTGGATTGGCTGTGAAATATTAACAGCCTGAAAAGTCACCGCCCACTGTTGCTTCACTGTGCTGGGAACAGTAGACAGAGCGGTGTGACCCACATAGCCTTTTTTTTTCGAAGGGAGAAACCCTTTAAATTTTTTTTGCAGTTTCACCTCTGTGCAGGTGTGTGTGGGCTGGTGACGCTGATTGTTGAAAGTGGTAAAGTCAATCAATTTTTTTTTTCATTTTTAATGGTGCCCATTCATGAATAACGGATTAATCACGCTTACCGTAGATCGCTGACTGAAATCACTAAGGTCCTTTTGACAGCTAGCAGTGATGTCATCACGTATCTGTGGTGTTTCATTAGGCAGATCAGTCCTGCCCCTGCGGGTATCGCTGAGCGTCGCTGTCACATGTCACTTGACATTTTTCGTCTGGTTGCTCCTTCTATTCAACCACAAAGTGAGCGTCCACCGTATACAAAGGAAACACTATAAAAACAAAGGGTTCACCTATGAACATTTTGCAGGTCACTGTACCGTGAGGTCTTTTTGAGTCGTCACGCTACAGTATTCTTCAACACGGCGTTGTAGTCTGTGAGCGTGTGACTGCCTCATCCGAAATTTTCTATGTGCTGCTCCATTCTATTCAAATATCGCTATGTGAGACGGGCCCTTAAGCGATGTTACCCGCAGTGTCGCTGTCCCAGATCGCTGCCTGAGCTGCCTGTTTGGCAGCTCAGCAGCGATCATGTAGCGATAAACCAGCGATCCTGACAAGTGCATATCGTTGTCGGGATCGCTGGTGTATCGTTATGTGACACCCAGCCTTTACTCTCCTGTCAGGCAGGAGAGGAACTCATTCATTTGGGGTTTACTGTGAGGCTGCAGCATTAGCTGCGGTCCCTGCAGTAAACATTAACCCTTTCTGAAGGATTACACCGTGGGACCTGACTGTGCATGGGATAGGTAAGAATAATTTTGCTTTTTTATTTTATTTTTATTACAGGAAATGGTTTTTGCAGTAAAATAAAAGATGGTCAAAACATGTGTCTTTATTTCATTAAAATGATTTTTAATTAAAGTGTGTGTGTTTTATTTTTTTTTCATGCAATAGGATTAATAATTGATAGTTGTCTAATTGACAGCTCTCAATTATTAACCTGGCTTAAGGTCACCTTTCAATAGCAAGGTGGCTTTAACCCCATATTAACCCATTCGCCACCGCTACAGGGCAATGGAAATAGACGGGCAAAGTGCCAGAAAGGGCGAATCTAATTATAGATTTGTCTTTCCTGGGGTGTCTGGGGGCAGATGTTAGTAGCCGGGGGGGGGGGGCAAAATAATGGTCCCTCTCTGGGCTATTATTATCTGCCCCCACTCACTGGCTTTGTCTGTCTGGTTGCGAAAATAGGGCGGGAGCCCACGCATTTTTTTTCAGCAATTTTACACCTCATATATATATATACATGTCATTGAATTTGTGACACATATATATATATATTTATATTTGTAGTTCATACACTTCTACATAGTATAATAGCCGCTAATTCAATTGCCGGCTTTTGTGAAAATGCAGAACCCGACATGAAATGACACTTGGTGTACATAGGGTTAACCATGTTTTTTCATGTCCTTTGCTATCTAATTTGCACAAACAATTAAATCAGACTATGTGTGCAAAATTTCACACCTCTAGGGGTTAATTAAAGGTGTAAATTCGTAGCAAAAAAGTCCGGTTTTTTTACAACGAATTTACACCTTTAATTAACCCCTAGAGGTGTGAAATTTTGCACACATAGTCTGATTTAATTGTTTGTGCAAATTAGATAGCAAAGGACATGAAAAGAAATGTTTAACCTATGTACACCAAGTGTCATTTCATGTCGGGTGACCCGACATGAAATGACACTTGGTGTACATAGGGTTAACCATGTCTTTTCATGTCCTTTGCTATCTAATTTGCACAAACAATTAAATCAGACTATGTGTGCAAAATTTCACACCTCTAGGGGTTAATTAAAGGTGTAAATTCGTAGCAAAAAGTCCGTTTTTTTTACAACGAATTTACACCTTTAATTAACCCCTACAGGTGTTGAAATTTTGCACACATAGTCTGATTTAATTGTTTGTGCAAATTAGATAGCAAAGGACATGAAAAGAAATGTTTAACCCTATGTACACCAAGTGTCATTTCATGTCGGGTGCTTCTGTCTTTTCACTGAAGCCGGCTTTACCCGGCAATTGAATCAAAGGATATTTTACTATGTAGAAGTGTATAAACTATACATATATGTATATATATGTCACAATGACTGATTATATATATATATGTATTCTATGTGTGTATATTTAGTGTTTACAAGGAAAGAATGGGGTTTTTTTTAGTTGCGATATTTTGTTCCCATAGACTTACATGGGACTTCCGGTATCGGTATCGGGTATCGCCGATATTTTAGTGATATCGGCGATACCATTCCGATTCCGATACTTTAGCATATCGGAAAGTATCGCTCAACTCTAATGACAGCTTGAAGTCTTTTGTGGTAGTTGTGGATGAGGTTCTTTATTTTCTCAGAAGGTAAAGCTGCCCACTCTTCTTGGCAAAAAGCCTCCAGTTCCTGTAAATTCCTGGGCTGTCTAGCATGAACTGTGCGCTTGAGATCTCCCCAGAGTGGCTCAATGATATTGAGGTCCGGAGGCTGAGATGGTCACTCCAGAACCTTCACTTTGTTCTGCAGTAGCCAATGACAGGTTGACTTGGCCTTGTGTTTTGGATCATTGTCATGTTGGAACGTCCAAGTACGTTCCATGCGCAGCTTCCGGGCTGATGATTACAAATTTGCCTCCAGTATTTGCTGATAACGTGCTGCATTCATATTTCTTTCAACTTTGACCAAGTTTCCTGTGCCTTTGTAGCTCACACATCCCAAAATATCAGCGATACACCTCCGTGCTTTACAGTAGGAATGGTGTTCCTTTGATCATAGGCCTTGTTGACCTGTCTCCAAATGTAACGTTTATGGTTGTGGCCAAAAAGTTCAATTTTGGTCTCATCACTCTAAATTACCTTGTTCCAGAAGTTTTGAGGCTTGTCTCTGTGCTGTTTTGTGTATTGTGGGAGAGATACTTTGTGGAATTTGCACAGTAATGGCTTTCATCTGGTGACCCAACCATGCAGCCCATTTTTCTTCAAGTGCCTCCTTATTGTGCATCTTGAAACAGACACACCGCTAATTTTCAGAGAGTCTAGTATTTCAGCTGATGCTATTTGTGGATTTTTGTTAGCATCCCAAACAATTTTCTTGGCAGTTGTGGACAAAATTTTTTGGTCTACCTGACCGTGGTTTTGTTTTTACAGAGCCCTTGATATTCCATTTGTTAATCACAGTTTGAATGTTGCAGACTGGCATTATCAATTCTTTGGATATCTTTTTGTATCCCTATCCTGTTTTATACAGTTCAACTACCTTTTCTTGTAGATCCGTTGACAATTCTTTTGCTTTCCCCATGACTCACAATCCAGAAATGTCAGCGGCTGGATGAAAGATACAAGAGCCTATCTGGATCCCAGAAACTCAGCTTTTATGCACACACACTGATTACAAGCAAACAGGTCACAGGTGAGGATGTTACCTTTAGTAGCCAAACCATTTGTGTCAATTTCTGTATATGTTATCAGGCCAAAATCACCAGGGTATGTAAACTTTTGATCAGGGTCATTTGGATGTTTTAAGTTGTCATTATGATTTAAAAACAAACAGTAGTTTGACAATAAATGGCTTCACCCAACCATTAACCATGAGTGGAGAAAAGTTTTGGTGTTATCATTCATATTCTCTGAAAAAAAGGCCAAGAAAGCAAATATTCTGCCGAGGTTTGTCCATCTTTGAGGACACCTGTATGTATATATATGTTATATACAGTACAGACCAAAAGTTTGGACACACCATATCATTCAAAGATTTTTCTGTATTTTCATGACTATAAAAATTGTAGAATCACACTGAAGGCATCAAAACTATGAATTAACACATGTGGAATTATACATTACACTTTACAAAAAAGTGTGAAACAACTGAAAATATGTCTTATATAGTGTTGAGCATTCCGATACCGCAAGTATCGGGTATCGGCCGATATTCGCCGTATCGGAATTCCGATACTTAGTTCCGATACTTTTCCTATATCGTATACCGGAATCGGAAGTTCCCATAATTCTTTGAGAGGCAGTGTGATTTTATTCAGCCAATGAGGATTCCTAAGAAGTGTGGGCACATCCTGTAATGCTGCGGTCATGTTAACTAATGGCATGGCTGTGATTGGCTGCTGAAATGATGTCAGAATGCACTATAAAAGGCACCGCCGCCATTTTAGCTTCACTGTGCTGTGAATTCAGTTAGGGACAGAACGCTGCTCTGCTGACTCTGAGGGACAGTTACAGATAGCGTTTTTGTGAATTGGTTCTGTAGGCAGGCTATTTGAGAAACCGCTTTGTAAATCATCCTTTTTCCTTGCAGTGTTGTTTTCACAGCTCTGTGCAAGGTGTGTGTGTGAGTGCAGGTGACGCTGCAGTTTGCTCTGCATCCAACGCTGTTTGTAGTCATCTGCACGTGTCACTCACTGACTCTTTTTTTTTTTATTTTGTGGAATTGGTGCTGCTCCATTCAATTGAAATTAACAGTGATCTATTAGTGTGACGCGCTTCCATCCGTATACAATACATTGCTTGCAAACACTATAGAAGTACACAAAGGAGCCTTTCACAGCTAGTGAACAGTTGTGTGCAGTGTTCACTGTAGTCTGTGAGGTTTTCATTTTTTGAGTGCAGATCACGCTCCAGTTAGTTTTTCAACCACTGCTGGTTGTAATCTGCTGAGCGTGTGTCCCTGCCTCATCCTTGACATTTTTCTCTAATTGGTGCTGCTCCATTCTATTTCAAAAAACTCAAATCTATTAGTGTGACGCGCTTCCATCCGTATACAATACATTGCTTGCAAACACTATAGAAGTACACAAAGGGGCCTTTCACACCTAGTGAACAGTTGTGTGCAGTGTTCACTGTAGTCTGTGAGGTATTCATTTTTTGAGTGCAGATCACGCTACAGTTACTTCTTCAACCACTGCTGGTTGTAGTCTGCTGAGCGTGTGTCACTGCCTCATCCTTGACATTTTTCTCTAATTGGTGCTGCTCCATTCTATTTCAAAAAACTCAAATCTATTAGTGTGACGCGCTTCCATCCGTATACAATACATTGCTTGCAAACACTATAGAAGTACACAAAGGGGCCTTTCAAAGATAGTGAACAGTTCTGTGCAGTGTTCACAGTAGTCTGAGGTTTATATTTTTTGAGTGCAGATCACGCTACAGTTACTTCTTCAACCACTGCTGGTTGTAGTCTGCTGAGCGTGTGTCACTGCCTCATCCTTGACATTTTTCTCTAATTGGTGCTGCTCCATTCTATTTCAAAAAACTCAAATCTATTAGTGCGACGCCTTCCTTCCGTATACAATACATTGCTTGCAAACACTATAGAAGTACACAAAGGGGCCTTTCACACCTAGTGAACAGTTGTGTGCAGTGTTCACAGTAGTCTGAGGTTTATATTTTTTGAGTGCAGATCACGCTACAGTTACTTCTTCAACCACTGCTGGTTGTAGTCTGCTGAGCGTGTGTCACTGACTCATCCTTGACATTTTTCTCTAATTGGTGCTGCTCCATGCTATTTAAAAAAACTCAAATCTATTAGTGTGATGCGCTTCCATCCGTATACAATACATTGCTTGCAAACACTATAGAAGTACACAAAGGGGCCTTTCAAAGATAGTGAACAGTTCTGTGCAGTGTTCACTGTAGTCTGAGGTTTATATTTTTTGAGTGCAGATCACGCTACAGTTACTTCTTCAACCACTGCTGGTTGTAGTCTGCTGAGCGTGTGTCACTGCCTCATCCTTGACATTTTTCTCTAATTGGTGCTGCTCCATTCTATTTCAAAAAACTCTAATCTATTAGTGTGACGCGCTTCCTTCCGTATACAATACATTGCTTGCAAACACTATAGAAGTACACAAAGGGGCCTTTCAAAGATAGTGAACAGTTCTGTGCAGTGTTCACAGTAGTCTGAGGTTTATATTTTTTGAGTGCAGATCACGCTACAGTTACTTCTTCAACCACTGCTGGTTGTAGTCTGCTGAGCGTGTGTCACTGCCTCATCCTTGACATTTTTCTCTAATTGGTGCTGCTCCATTCTATTTCAAAAAACTCAAATCTATTAGTGTGACGCGCTTCCTTCCGTATACAATACATTGCTTGCAAACACTATAGAAGTACACAAAGGGGCCTTTCACACCTAGTGAACATGGGTTGTTAAATTTGTAATTAAATATGTATTTTTTCAAATGACACAAATATAAGTAATGTTGAAGAGGACTAGTCCTACATCCATTGTTTGCACAATATTACAGGTGTTCATCACGTCCCTTAATCAACAATGGATTATTATATTTACTTGTATGCTTTTATTTAAAAGCCAAGAACACAGAAGGATAACCTTCGCACTGCAGCTGTTGTCAAAGTTCAACCCACATTATGCACTTCCAACATTGCAGCATTTGAGGCATGATGTGAGTTGGATTTGTCAAAGTTATGGAGTGACAAGGTTCACCATCAGTACCCTATAGCATAAGTATGCTTTTGTGTTAGCATTTGTGTTAGACCTGTGGATATCTGCAATAATATGTCACAATTATTTTGTTACAGATTTGTTACCAAGACTAATCATTTAATGGTTTTAAAGGTGACGTTTCACTTGTTTACAGCTTAGAAATAAGGGTGTAGCCTGATATCTATGTGTAGCACTAGCCACTTTAACATGTCATGTTTTTTTTCAACATGTGTAGCTAGGTAGCAGTAATTTTTGCCGGACACACAGCAGGGAACAGCAGGCGTTACTGAACCCCACAAACACATCAGCGATTGTTTTGATCTGTGCATCCAACACTTCTGAGCCCAGGGTCAAGGAGGGTGTAGGCAGAGGCCTAGTATGAGATGTTTGAACTTTAATTTGAACTTTAATTTGGAGTTAGCAGCATTAATTTTTGCCAGACACACAGCAGGGGAACAGCAGGCGTTACTGAACCCACTAACACTATAGCTTGTGTATTGGTCTGTGGACACGACACTTCTGAGCAGCAACTGGCAGTGTTGTAGCCCAGGGAGTAGAGTTCAGGTGGTAGAAAGATGAACATAACAGGAGAGATGGATAACGTTGCCAACCAGTTATTTAATCGGAAACCGGACAGGCAAATTCAGGCGAGATCCATGCCTTGTTCATTTTCAGAAAAGTAAGCCGTTACATTATCGGAGGATAGTCGCATGCAACGGTCTGTTAGTACACCACCTGCAGCAGTAAAGACGTGCTCCGATAATACACTGGCAGCAGGGCAAGCCAGCACCTCCAATGCATACTGGCTAAGCTCTGGCCATGTATCCAGCTTAGAGACCCAAAACTTGAATGGGGAAGAGCCATCTGGGAGTACACTGAGAGGGCAAGACATGTAGTCTGTCACCATCTTACGGAAACGTTGCCTCCTGCTGACTGGAGCCGTCTCGGATGGTGTAGACATTGGTGGCGCTGCCACAAAACTTCGCCACATTTGGAACATACTGGTCTTGCCCTGTGCAGAGGCGCTGCTTGTGCTCCCTCTTGTTGCAGAGCTGTCTCCACTGCCTCGACGCACAGAGCTGCTTTGTAAAGCAGTAGCAGCAGCAGTGCTCTCGGCTGGAATGGAGAACATTATGGATTGCACCAGTGTGTCTTGGTACTCCCGCATTTTACGCTCCCGGTTCAACGGTGTGATGAGGCTTTGTAAGTTGTCCCGGTAGCGAGGGTCTAGGAGGGTGTACACCCAATAATCAGACGTGGTGAGAATGTGGGCGATGCGGCGGTCGTTTCTCAGGCACTGCAGTATGAAATCAACCATGTGCTGCAGACTCCCAACTGGCCAAGAAACGCTGTTCCCTGCAAGAGGCGTCATCTCTGCCTGCTCTGCATCACCCCACCCTCGCTCTACATACTGACTAGAGCGTTGTGTACCTCCCTCTGGAGCGATGTCTTCCTCCTCCATTGACTCCTCCTCATCCTCCTCACAAAGTCCTTCAAATACATCAAAATTTACAAAATTTAAAACTCATAAAATTTTAAAACATTTTATCATAATTCTGTAACATCAGTTTATGGAAACACAATAGCATTACAAAAGGATAGAAAAAAACTGTACATTATATGCTTTGTAAATACATTAAAAGTTTGCAATGGTTATGAAAATATAGACAGGACTTTGGAGGTTCAATTGTTGATACATCATGGTACTTTGAAAGTCCTCCAGCCCTTTGTGAGGAACCACGTTGCGCTGACTGTCCAGAAGGTGATGCAATTTGTGACTCCTCATCCTCCACCTCTTCCAAAACCTCATCCCTTAGTGCTTGCAGTTTTTTTTGAAGCAGGCAGATAAGGGGGACAGTCAGGCTGACTAGTGCATCATCTGCACTCGCCATCCGCGTTGACTCATCAAACGCACGCAAAACGTGGCAGATGTCCTTCATAGAGTCCTTCGCCAGTCCTTACACTGGCTGCCCATTCATTATAGGATCCAATTCAAAGTACTGGTTCTCACCCACAAAGCTCTCCACAGTGCAGCACCCCCCTACATCTCCTCCCTCATTTCTATCTATCGGCCTAACCGACTGCTGCGCTCTGCAAACGACCTTCGACTAACCTCTGCACTAATCCGTACCTCCCACTCCCGACTCCAAGACTTCTCCCGCGCTGCGCCAATCCTCTGTAATGCTCTACCCCAAGAAATTAGGACTATCTGCAATTTGCATGGTTTCAGGCGCTCCCTCAAAACACATTTGTTCAGAGCGGCCTATCACATTCACTAATCAAAGTCATTCTATGTGTAAGTGTGTGTGTGTAGCCTATTCACTATCTCCATCCATCCCTCACTCCCTCAAAATGGCTGGACCATCATTGTAAATACACCATTGTATATAAACACCTGTAATTTGTATCTCCCCCACCTCATTGTAGATTGTAAGCTCTCACGAGCAGTGGCGGCTTATATTGCTTTAATTATTGTATTGTTAACGTTGTTACTTATGACTTGTGTTCTGAAACTGTTAAACTGTAAAGCGCTGCGGAATATGTTGGCGCTATATAAATAAAGATTATTATTATTATTATTATTATAGAGGCCCACTCAGTAGTGGTGAAGTGTGAACGGCGCAAATTGCGAGTTGATTGCGCCTGATGCAGCTGATACTCCATTACTGCTGCCTGCTGCTCACACAACCGCTCCAACATATGTAACGTGGAATTCCACCTGGTGGGTACGTCACATATGATGCGATGTTCAGGAAGGCGAAATCTGCGTTGCAGAGCTGCAATGCGCGATCTGGCCATGCTGGAACGTCGCAAGTGAGCGCACTATAGGCGGACCTTGTGCAGCAGTGCATCAAGATCCGGATAGTCCCTCCAAAAACTCCGCACGACCAAGTTGAGCACATGTGCCACACATGGTATGTGAGTGAGGTTGCCAAGGCCCAGAGCTGCCACCAGATTTCGGCCATTGTCACACACTACCAAGCCTGGCTGGAGATTCGCTGGCAAAAACCACACGTCGCTCTCCTGCTTGATGGCATTCCAGAGCTCCTGCGCTGTGTGGCTTCGATTCTCCATGGAAATTAATTTCAGGATGGCCTGTTGACGTTTGGCCACGGCTGTGCTCATATCGGTCGCAACAGGTAAGCGTTCACGGGTCCATGTGGAGGTAGACCGTGACGGCTCCTGCAGCGATGATTCTGAGGAACTGGAGTAGGAGGAGGAGTCAATGTGTACAGACTTGATTCCTGCAATCCTTGTAGTTGGCAGAACACGTACAGCGCCACTCGCAAGATCAGTACCCGGCTCCACAACATTGACCCAATGGGCAGTGAGGGAAAGGTATCGTCCATGGCCATGGGTACTGGTCCACGCATCGGTGGTCAGGTGGACCTTGCTACTGACGGCGTTTAGTAGCGCATGTTTAATTTTTCCCTCAACATGCTTTTGCAGACCAGGGATGGCTTGCCTGCTGAAATGAAATCGGCCTGGCACATTGTATTGTGGGACTGCCAATGATATTAAGTTACGGAAACTGTCAGTCTCCACCAGCATGAATGACAGCATTTCAAGGACAGGAGTTTTGCAATGCCAGCATTCAGAGCCTGTGCTCGTGGATGGTTTGCCGAGTATGGCCGTCTTTTATCCCATGCCTGTGCTACCGATGGCTGTTTTGTGGCCTGGGAGTGTGACAGGGAACTTGCTGCTGTGGGTGGAATAACACTTTGTCTCTGGACAACAGTGACCGAGGTTCTTCTCTAGGCCTCTCACAGCTTTCAACCTCTGAGACACACAAGGATGGTAACACCCTTGACCTGGTCTTTGTCCGCCTCTGTTCAATCTCCCACCTAAATAACTCACCGCTTCCACGTGACCACAACTTCTCTCCTTCACGCTCACAAATCCTCGACCACCACAGAGCACTCCTACCTACCACACATTCAGAAATCTACAAGCCATTAATCCTCAGACACTTTCAGACTCCCTACACTCATCGCTGTCCCCACTCTCCTCTTTTTCTTGTCCTAATCTGGCTGTTCATCACTAAATGACATTCTTAGAAGCACCCTTGACCAAGTATCACCGCTCACCCTCAGAACTTCCAAACACACAGTAAAACAGCCCTGGCTCACATTACAAACTCAACTTCTTCAGCGATGCTCTAGGAGTGCTGAACGCCTTTGGAGAAAAACCCGCACACCAGAAGACTTCATCCACTTTAAATTCATGTTAAGAACTTATAATGCTGCCCTTCACCTCGCCAAACAGACCTACTTCACCACCCTGATCTCCTCACTAGCCAACAACCCCAAGAAAGTTTTTGACACTTTTCACTCCCTCCTCAGGCCAAAAGCACAAGCCCCTATCGCAGACATTTGTGCTGACGACCTGGCCTCCCATTTTATAGAAAAAATAGATACTATCCATCAGGAAATCTGCTCTCAACCACCAAGGGCTGTGACTCCCATCCCACCCTGCTGTTCCCCTGGCTCACTTTCCACATTTGATCCCATCACAGAAGAAGAAGTCTCCAGACTCCTCTCTTCCTCTCGTCCGACTACATGCACTACCGACCCCATTCCCTCACATCTCCTCCAGTCTCTCTCTCCAGTTATCACAACTCACCTAACTAAAATCTTTAATACTCTCAGGCTAAGTTCACACGTTGCGGAATTGCCGCGGAAATTTCCGCGGCAATCCCGCACTTCTCCCGCAGGAAATACGCACGTTTTTTGTATGCTGATTCCCGCCAGAATAATAGCGTTTTGCAAGCGTAATTAGCTTGCAGAATGCTAGCGTTTTCCTAGCGATCTGTAGCATCGCTTGGAAAACTGATTGACAGGTTGATCACACGAGTCACACATAGTGTTTCACACGTGTGACCAACTTTTTACTATTGATGCCGCCTATGCCGCATCAATAGTAAAAAGATCTAATGTAAAAATAATAAAAAAAAAAATAAATAATGATATTCTCACCTTCCGCGGCCCCCGCAGCCTTCCCGCCTCTCAGCGACGCTCCCGGCAACTCGCGGTCCCAAGGATTCATTGCGACAAATCACACCGATGACGTGCATCTCGCGAGACCGCTATGCCATCTGGGTGATTCTCGCAAAGGACTCTTGGGACCGAAGTTGCCGGGAGCGTCGCTGAAGGCGGGAAGGCTGCGGGGGCCGCGGGAAGGCTGCGGGGGCCGCTGGAAGGTGAGAAATATCATTATTTTTTATTTTAATTATTGTTTTACCAGGGATATGGTACCCAGGGCCTGGAGGAGAGTCTCCTCTGCTCCAGACCCTGGGTACCATCCGCACATGAACCGCTTACATTGCGCATAGTGGGCATAGCCACATGCGGAAAGTAAGCGGTTCAATGCATTCCTATGGCGGCGGAATCACCGCGGTTACGCTAAATTAATGAACATGTTGTTTTTTTTTCCGCTAAGCGTTTTTTTCGCGGAAAAAAAACGCAACATGTGTACAAAACATGCGGAATCAATTAAAACTATAGAATGCTTAATGCTTGCGTTTTGTTCGCGGTTTAACCGCGGAAAATAGCGGAAAAACCGCGAAAAAAACGCAATTATTCCTGATCGTGTGCACTTAGCCTCACTCTCCTCTGGCATTTTCCCATCCTCCTTCAAACACTCCATCATTACTCCACTACTAAAGAAACCCGCTCTCGACCCTTCCTGCACAAACAGCTACAGACCGGTCTCCAATCTCCCCTTCATCTCTAAACTCTTGGAGAGCCTAGTCTACTCCCGCCTCACCGTTACCTCTCCACTTACTCCTTTCTAGACCCTTCACAGTCCGGCTTCCACCCCCTACATTCGACTGAAACTGCACTCATCAAAGTGACCAATGACCTTCTTACAGCAAAACGTAACGGTGACCACTCTCTGCTCATTCTTCTCGACCTTTCTGCAGCTTTCGACACGGTTGACCACCGTCTCCTACTGTCTAGGCTCCACTCACTAGGTATTAAGGACACTGTTCTCTCCTGGTTCTCCTCCTATCTTTCTGACCGCTCCTTCAGTGTTTCGTTCTCTGGCTCCACATCATCTCCTCTTCCTCTCACTGTCGGTGTACCCCAGGGCTCAGTCCTTGGCCCCCTTCTCTTCTCTCTCTACACGGCCCCAATTAGACAGACCATCAGCAGATTTGGCTTTCAGTACCATCTTTATGCTGATGACACACAACTATACACGTCATCCCCCGACCTTACCCCCGCTGTACTACAGAACGCCACCGACTGTCTGTCCGCAGTCTCCAACATCATGTCCGCTCTGTTTCTGAAACTTAACCTCTCCAAAACTGAACTTCTTCTGCTCCCGCCGTCTACTAACCTCCCTAAATTGAATCCGGCGGACAAATAACCGGCACAGGTCGCTGTGGGTATTTGACACCAATCTCTCCTTCACTTGGGAATGAGGAAAAAAAAAAAACCCAAGATCTGAGAGCTGCAAGTCGAAACGTCATGTTTGAATGTTTTCCTATGCCCACATCGTGCACTATTTACAATGGTAGGTTCTTAGCGCACTCTCGCTGTTTTTTTTTTTTTTTCCCAAGTAGTTGTTCATGGAACGTGCTGACACATGTTATGAAGATCACAGAGGTAGCTGCATATTTTGTTTCATAATCTCCTTCACCTCCCATATACAATCTCTTGCCCGCTCTTGCCGCCTACACCTAAAGAACATCTCTAGAATCCGCCCTTTTCTCTCCATGGAAACAACAAAAACCCTCACTGTAGCATTGATCCACTCCCGCCTGGACTACTGCAACGCTCTATTACTTGGCCTCCCCATTACTCGACTATCCCCTCTCCAGTCCATCCTTAATGCAGCAGCCAGGGTAATCCATCTGGCTAATCGGTACTCGGACGCGTCCGCTCTTCGCCAGTCCTTACACTGGCTGCCCATTCATTATAGGATCCAATTCAAAGTACTGGTTCTCACCCACAAAGCTCTCCACAGTGCAGCACCCCCTACATCTCCTCCCTCATTTCTATCTATCGGCCTAACCGACTGCTGCGCTCTGCAAACGACCTTCGACTAACCTCTGCACTAATCCGTACCTCACACTCCCGACTCCAAGACTTCTCCCGCGCTGCGCCAATCCTCTGGAATGCTGTACCCCAAGAAATTAGGACTATCCACAATTTGCATGGTTTCAGGCGCTCCCTCAAAACACATTTGTTCAGAGCGGCCTATCACATTCACTAATCAAAGTCATTCTATGTGTAAGTGTGTGTGTGTAGCCCATTCACTATCTCCATCCATCCCTCATCCCTCAAAATGGCTGGACCATCATTGTAAATACACCATTGTATATAAACACCTGTACTTTGTATCTCCCCCACCTCATTGTAGATTGTAAGCTCTCACGAGCAGGGCGGCTTATATTGCTTTAATTATTGTATTGTTAACGTTGTTACTTATGACTTGTGTTCTGAAACTGTTAAACTGTAAAGCGCTGCGGAATATGTTGGCGCTATATAAATAAAGATTATTATTATTATTCCATGGCGATCCTGTGAGGAAGCCGAACCAGCTGTGTGTGAGCTGGAGGAAGAGGCTCCAACACGACCTAAGATGTAGGTGCTGCTGTAGGTTGGCCTACATCTCCAGTGTGTCTTTGTAGCTCAACTACGTGCTTTGTCCGCACATGTTTCCACATATTAGTGGTATTGAGGTTACTGACACTTTTACCTCTTTTTACTTTTTGATTACACAGCTTGCATTTGACATAGCAAATACCATCTGCAAGTGTGTCAAAAAAGGACCACGCAGTGCAAGTCCTGGGAGCGCCCGTTTTGACTTTTGGAAGAGAACTGCTCCGAACAGGTGCCAAACTGGAGGCTACAGGCAACCGAGTCTGCAGCCTAACTCTCCCTCCTGTTTGTACCGTTGGGGCAATTTCTTCCTCAGAGATGCTCCCACCACCTTCCAGTTCCTCACGCCATGTTGGGTCTTGGACCTCATCATCTCCACTACCCTCTTCCAACACCTGCTGCTGTTGGGTGGTCTGGCCAGCACCATGCTCAACAGAAACTGGCACCTGAGTCTCTCATCATCATAGATCATAGAATCAGCAATGATGCGTTCTGCGGTGTGCTGACCATCGGCACTGGCTCACCCGCCTCTTCAGATTCAGAGAGACACAGCTGTTGCGCATCACTGCATACTCCCTCTTCTTCACATTCCAGAATGCTGCTTGGCTGGGCCCCTGTTTGCAAGCCAACAGATTCTGAGTACAGAAGCAGAGACTCAGCTGGCTCCTGTACAGAACTCTCTGACTGCCTGGCAATTTGGCAGGCGGTGAAGAGACAGATGGTTGCTCAACAGTGCTGTGGTCCTGAGAGGAGGTGGAAGCAATTGAAGTCGATGCATTGGCTGCCATCCAACCAACAACGGCTTCAATTTGTTCTTCACACAGCAGGGGGGTACGCCGAGCTCCTACAAAAGTGAGCATAAAGGAACGCTCACGGGGAAAACTAGTGGATGCTGTGTCACTGGGGGCGGCAGCAGCCACAGAATCCCCACGTCCTCTCCCTGCTGAAACTCCATGGCCACGACCACGTGCCTTACTCCCTGCCTTCTTCATCTTGGTAGATTGATAAAGAAAGTCAGAAAAGTTATAAGGCCTAAGTGTGGTTATTCCGCAGAGACTGCAGTGAACACTGCACACAACTGTTCACTAGGTGTGAAAGGCCCCTTTGTGTATTTCTATAGTGTTTGCAACCAATGTATTGGATACGGATGGAAGCGCGTCACACTAATAGATTTGAGTTATTTGAAATAGAATGGAGCAGCAACAATTAGAGAAAAATGTCAAGGATGAGGCAGTGACACACGCTCAGCAGACTACAACCAGCAGTGGTTGAAGAACTAACTGGAGCGTGATCTGCACTCCAAAAATGAAAACCTCAGACTACAGTGAACACTACACACAACTGTTCACTACCCAACGCGTCACAGCAGGAAGGCAGTCTGTGCGTCCAAACAAAGGCGCAAGCATACATGCACGTACCCTGTTTATAAAGCTATATAAAAAAAATTTATGTAGTAGTGACGCACACTTTATTGAGGTACAGTATTACATCCCCATTCACCATCTGTGGCTATGCAGTCTCATCTATATATACCTTATCTATCCGTTGTCATGCTTGCAAGTCGACAGTCAGGCATAAATAGCAATTTTCACTATGCACTATGCACTTTTTAAAGGTTATGTTTGTTAATAAAAATGATTATTGGCACATATTATGAGTATTACATGATGGAAATTGTATAATTTTTATAAACTGTTTAGTGACATTATTCAGCAAATGTAACATTTTATGAATGTCACAGATAACTTGTAATGCTGATGATGTTTTGAAGTCAGACATTCATTGTCTATACAATAAAAATGGTGTGCATACTGTTACTTATCCATCATTAATGTATTCTGATATGTACTTGTATGCTTTTATTTACAACCGTATAGCAGATTCCTTAACCAATTTATTTTGTGGTTTGCATTGCTGTTCAACATGTTAATGTATGCGTTTATGTTTGTCAATTCTTTATTTATCTAGATTTTTTTAAACTGAAATCATCATCTTATGGTAGTAAAGGTTATCTTTCTCTTGTTTGGAGTATAGACATTTTTAATTGACACGTAACAAGGAAAATACTTGATCTAGTATTTAAACATCCTCCTTGACCCTGGGCTCCAACACCGCCAGTTGTTGCCTGGAAGTGCTGTTAGCACAGTCAACACTTGCTCCTGTGTTACTGTGGTTCAGTAATGTCAGCTGTTCCCCTGCTGTGTGTACGGCAAACAGTCCTGCTGCCTCCACCCTGTTCTCTTCTCATCCCTGGGCTCCAACACCGCCAGTTGTTGCTCGGAAGTGCTGTTAGCACAGTCAACACTTGCTCCTGTGTTACTGGGGTTCAGTAATGTCAGCTGTTCCCCTGCTGTGTGTACGGCAAACAGTCCTGCTGCTCCACCCTGTTCTCTTCTCATCCCTGGGCTCCAACAACGCCAGTTCTTGCTCGGAAGTACTTGGCACGGGTACTGACTCCTGCCCAGCCTGGTTACAGCACGACAGCTGTTTCCTGGCAGTGTCAACGTCAATTAGCCTCCAATAAGTTGTCCTGTCGTGTTGCATTCGGGTTGGCCGACTCTATGGTGCCTGCAGTTTAGGTGATTCCTATGTGTGCTGTGGGATATGTAAATAAAGGCTGTTTCAGTTGTGACAATAGGACAAGCACCCACTGTAGGACTGTGTGATTCGGTAACTGCGGACGGCTTGCGGCCTGTCAACTTACATTTTCATGGGTGCCTTATGGTACCCGTCCGGGTTCCAGTACCGTCAGCTGGTTCTCCGCAGTGCCTTTGGCCTAGGTGCCTCCATCTCGGTATCCGAGTTCCAGCAACGTCTGCTGGTCCTTGTTACTGCTTTGGAGCACAGGTACCTCCTGCTTAGTAACCGTGTCCCAGTAACGTCAGCTGGTCCTCGGTTGTGCCATTGGCTCTTTTCCTTCTGCTGCCCCTCCGGGTTCCAGCACAGTCAGCTGGTCCTCGTTACTTGCATTGGCTCTTGTACCTTCTGCTACCCGTCCGGGTTCCAGTACCGTCAACTGGTTCTCCGCAGTGCCTTTGGCCTAGGTGCCTCCATCGCGGTATCCAAGTTCCAGCAACGTCTGCTGGTCCTTGTTACTGCTTTGGAGCACAGGTACCTCCTGCTTAGTAACCGTGTCCCAGTAACGTCAGCTGGTCCTCGGTTGTGCCATTGGCTCTTTTCCTTCTGCTGCCCCTCGGGTTCCAGCACAGTCAGCTGGTCCTCGTTACTTGCATTGGCTCTTGTACCTTCTGCTACCCGTCCGGGTTCCAGTACCGTCAACTGGTTCTCCGCAGTGCCTTTGGCCTAGGTGCCTCCATCTCGGTATCTGAGTTCCAGCAACGTCTGCTGGTCCTTGGTAGTGCTTTGGAGCACAGGTACCTCCTGCTTAGTAACCGTGTCCCAGTAACGCCAGCTGGTCCTCGGTTGTGCCATTGGCTCTTTTCCTTCTGCTGCCCCTCCGGGTTCCAGCACATCAGCTGGTCCTCGTTACTTGCATTGGCTCTTGTACCTTCTGCTACCCGTCCGGGTTCCAGTACCGTCAGCTGGTTCTCCGCAGTGCTTTGGCCTAGGTGCCTCCATCTCGGTATCCGAGTTCCAGCAACGTCTGCTGGTCCTTGTTAGTGCTTTGGAGCACAGGTATCTCCTGCTTAGTAACCGTGTCCCAGTAACATCAGCTGGTCCTCGGTTGTGCCATTGGCTCTTTTCCTTCTGCTGCCCCTCCGGGTTCCAGCACAGTCAGCTGGTCCTCGTTACTTCCATTGTCTCTTGTACCATCTGATACCCGTCCGGGTTCCAGTAACGTCAGCTGGTTCTCGGAAGTTAGTCAGCCTTCTTGTACCTTCAGCTACATTTACAAATTGAAGATTTTTTAAATGTTTTTTTGGGTAATCACTCTGGATCTCCAACAATGAAGACGACGACCCTGATGACCACCCGAAGAAGATGACGACCACAAGGACGACGAGCATCAAGCCAACCAGCCTGAACACCATCACAAAGAAGAAATAAAATATTACCCAGAAGAAGATCACCAACAGGACAAAGAAAGTTAAGACAAACTACAAGATACAGAAAAAGAGACAGAAGAACAATAAGCAGAAGATCAAAAAGCATAAGAAGATGAAGTATAAGACCAAAATGAAGAGCAAAATATATGCTCTAAATTATAAGCAGAAGAAGACTAAGCAGTGTATGGGGGTGAGTCCGTTCCTCCTCGTGGTGCCCCTGGAAAATGCCTGCTGCTGCAGGCTAAACTGAACACGGACAAATACTGTTGTAATTTAAATCTTTTGTGACAGCAAGAACGGAAGGATGAAAAATTCATACTTTGACAGATTACAAGTACAGGATTCTCTGTCACAAATAAGAATATGATGAAGAAGATGAAGAGGAAGAAGATGAAGAAGTAGAATATGAAGAAGAATAATAGTTTAATAAGAACAATATGAGTAATGTTAACAAAAAGATGAATAGCAAGAAGTTTAAGAAGAAGATAAAGAAGGTGAAGATGAAGAATAATTTGATGAAAAAAATGATGCTGCTGAAGATTATGAAGGAGAAAGTGTGGCAAAAGTTAAAAAGGTGAAGAGCATGGAAGTTGTGAAACATACATATTTGCCAAAATATAAAAAAGGTTAACAACAAGAGGAGTGGCCTGGCCTCATGTGCAGCAGGACGTGAATCTCAGGAGCTCCTGAGGAAAATTCTCCATCGTGTTTTTTACAGCTAAATCTCAAGCTTTATAAGCTTCTTTTGGCAGGATTCGGCTTTGTCTCCCTGCGGGCTCTACAGGGATATACTTCTTTTTACATTTAAGCCACCCTGAAAGCTTTAACAACTTGCGGCCTAGTGAGACCTGGTGAGGCCTGACCGCGGCCTACACGTGCAGTTGTGGGCCTCTTCACAGGCCAGAGACACCCAAGCATCAGCAGCTAATCTCCTGTGCCTGGACTGCAAATACCAGACTCTGGCTCACGGCACACCGGCACTGAGGATCGCCATCCAGCACAGCGGAGGCACCAGCGCGACATCCCGTGACTTCCACCGGCGCTCCCCAGCCTGCGGTGGGGCATCTCCCGGCAGGGGCACGGACCTGATTGCCGACCCCGGACGTCAAACACATCGCAACACTCCCGGGCCCTACCTGCGGCTCTCCGGATCTCCTCATCTCCAGCAGCCATCCTGTAGGTGTCGCTCCGTCGGTTTCGGCGGATGGAGGCGCCCAGTAAGACACCGACATCCCACGTGGGCCCCCGACACCCTGGCACTGAGGATCTCCCTTCTGCGCAGCGGAGGCACTGGCCCGGCGCTACCGACGCTCACCGGCTGGCAGCACGGCATCTCTCAGCAGAGCGGTGCTTGCGACGGAGCAGTGTTGTCATTGAGAGCGGCTGCGACTCCGCTGTGCTGTGAAAATTAACCCAACAGGCGGCAAAATACAGGAGATCTTCCTTAATTTTAAGGTACGTCGCTTGGGTCCCTGGCTTGGGCCTGACTTCAGGGCCCTCAGATATCAAAAGCAGGCTGGGGTTTGTTGAGCCGAGTTCTCCTGGCTTTTACTGACATTGGTTTACTGCCCAGAATCACAAGTGAGCCCGATATTTTTCTTTTTTTTATTTTCATCTGCGCTCTTGGGAGTCTGCCGGGAGGCGAGGCCGAGGATCGGCCGCTTTTTAGCAAAGCCCTCCGCTGGTTTTCTGATAGTTATAATTAGCGGGGGAAATACCTGGACGGGGGACTTGGTGATCAGGTCCGTCTTTCCAGGCTCCCCGGGAGGCTCTAGGCGTCAGGGACGCCGCATAGCGTGATACGGGCTATGGGACAGTCGGAGTACACATTCTAAATAGGAACGACATGTTATACAGCAAATTCTAATGTAGCGTTCCTTGTCTGAGACATCATCGCCATTTATCTTTTCATCAATGTCACTGAGCATGGATAAATTCGTAGGCAAACAAACTAAAGGAGGCCGAGCTTCTACCCGAAACCAACAAGGATCATCATCGCCTAAATCCATCTCTGACACAAGTAGTGAGACTTCTCATTCAATTGTGGACGCCATTATGGAACGCCTTATGCCAAAATAGACTCTAGATTTGCCACTCTTCAAACTTCAATAGATTCTATAATATCTCAAGTTAACAGTCAGGGCACTCGCCTAGATGAGGCTGAACAACGTATCTCTGATTTGGAGGATGTTGCCAGGGAGATGACTGAACGTCTGGAAGGAAAAGAGAAAGCAATCACAGAGCTTCAATCCAAAGTGGACGACCTGGAAAATCGTTCCAGACGTAACAACTTGAAACTGATAGGTATACCTGAGTCAATACGCCCCTTTGAACTGTTAAAATTAACATCTGAGTGGTTACCGGGCGCCTTGGACATTCAATTAACATCTGGCTCAATGATGGTCGAGAGAGCACATAGAATAGGTCCGCAGAGGGGAAAGGACAATGATAGACCCAGACCAGTGATTTTCAAGGTCCTTGACTATCAAGATAAAATTTGTCTACTTACTGCCTACAGAAAGAAAGCGCACTTATCCTATGAAGGGCATAAAGTTCTGATGTTTCAGGACTATTCGGCCATGGTAACGACCAGACGTAGGGCCTTTAACCCGGTGTGCAAAATGCTGGCTGACAAAAACATTAGGTTTGGCCTACAATATCCAGCAATACTACGCTTCAATATATCTGGGAAAAACTGGGTCATTGATGACCCGGTGAAGGCTCTGGAGATTGTCCGAGAGACCTCTCAGCCGCCATGAGCAGGTCTCTGAATGGATCACTGAGTGACATTATCATAAATCATACAAGGTGATGTCAATTGACATATGTTTGTTATGTTGGTGTTTTTTGCTGTATTTTTATCTCTGCGTCTTATGTTGGGATGCAGATTTAGGGGAAATGTTGAATATGGTACACAGATACAAATTTTGTGGGAGGGAAGGGTTTATTTGGGAGAAGATCTCTGCATTCGACTTCAGATAATCAATAATCCTGGGATTCTAATGCCTACTCGCTGGGATAGGCTGGGATCCTACTATTGTATAACAGTTATGTCTTGTCATTTCTTCTGCACTGGTGTGGGTTAATGGTAGATATTAACAGGCAAAAAACGTCCACTATGACATCTCTCCTTTGGTGCTCTTGGAATGTCAATGGTTTGAATTGCCCGGTTAAGAGGAAAATTTTTTACATTATTTACATCAAAAAAATTTCATATTGTACTCTTACAGGAGACACACTGGGTGATAGGCAATCATCCGGGGCTTCCTAGTAAAAAATTTATGGTATGTGCGGAAGCCTCCTTTACCAAAAAACAGAGGGGAGTTGCTATTTTGATAAACAGGAATATTGACCATGAAATAGTGGATGTACTAGAAGATCCTTTGGGGAGTTTGTTTGCGTTAAGCTGGTTTTAGAGGGGACAACTTATAGTGTTATTAATATTTACGTGCCAAATTCGTCAGATCCATCCTTCCGGGCTAATGTGCTTAAGAAAATGGCAGGATGGGACACCTCCAATATGATTGTAGGTGGTGACTTTAATGAGGTGCATGATATCGAGATAGACAGATCTAAACTCTCATGCATCCACGCAAGGGAGATTAATACAATCTTTTCTAGATCACTTGGGTTTGTTGGACATCTGGAGAGTGCAACATCCTGTTGAGAGAGATTACTCTCACTTTTCACATGTTCATAACTCCCATGCTAGAATTGATTACTGGTTGTTGGACTCCTCACTCATGCCAAGAGTCACACACACCAAAATTCTGGACATGCATATTTCAGATCACGCTCCGATAACGTTCAACCTTAAATTAATTAAACCAATCTGTTTTCACAGGAGATGGAGGTTCCCGTCATACCTATATCATTCAGATGACTTCAAAAAATTCATACAATTCTCATGGGATACATACAAATCTGATAACCAAATACATTGTGAAACACCAATTCTTTTCTGGGACACCTCTAAGGCAGTGTTGAGAGGGCAAATAATTGCATATATTTGTCATAAAAAAAAGCAGTTGCGGGAGTGGACCCTGGTAGCGCAAAAGCCGCTTTTAAATTTAATAATTCACCCCTCACGAAAAAAACAATATCTTGAGGCAAAAGAATCGGCGGATACACTCGCACATGAATGGGCCACATATAGTATTGATCTCCAAAAGCATAAATTTTTTAAGTGGGGCAACAAACCCGGCAAATTACTTGCATCTCTTACCAGACCGTACAGAAAGGCCACTAGGATTCACAAAATTCGGTCCAAAGAGGGCAAAGTGGTGATAGAGAATGAGCAGATTGTAGAGGAATTTAGATTGTTTTTTGGCACCTTGTATAGAGCGGGGGAGAGAGAGGGGGATGATATTCTTAACTTTATGCAAAAAGAGGTGGCACCTTTACTAACGGAGGAACACAGGGAAATCCTTAATGCTCCTATATCCCCTCAGAAGTCATCCAAACTATTAGCTCCTTGAAGCTCTCTAAATCTCCTGGCCCTGACGGGTACAGTAATGAATTTTATAAAATTTTGGGAGGCAGTATAGGGACACATCTTTGTGAAGTTTTTAATCAGATGGTGCGTTCAGGGCGGCTCCCGGACCGTTTCAATGAAGCAGATATAATAGTGCTCCCAAGCCAGGCAAAGATCCCTCATTAGTGGAAGGATACAGACCAATTTCGCTCTTAAATTCAGACTTTAAAATTTTTACTAAAATCCTAGCAAACAGAGTGCAAAGAATAATTCCCAACCTGATACTGCCCCAACAAATTGGGTTTGTCCACGGGAAATCCATAACTTACAACATACGGACGGCTTTGGGAGCTATCTCTTACGGAAAATCTCATGGCTGCTTAGAGTCTATTGTGGTTAGTCTGGACGCCGACAAAGCGTTTGACAGGGTTGCATGGGATTATCTCCTAGACATCCTGGAATACAGAAACTTTGGCTCGTGGTTTTGTGAGGCGATAAAGTTGATATATAAGAATCCGGAGTCCAGGCTGGCCATAAATGGTATACTCTCTTCCACATTTGAAATTCAGAGAGGAACGCGTCAGGGTTGCCCCTTGTCTCCCTCACTTTTTAACATAGCTTTAGATCCTTTACTTAGAACCCTCCAAAACTCTTTAATATTCAGAGGCATAGAGGTAGGCTCCACCTCTCTTAAAATTGCGGCATTTGCCGATGATATACTCCTTTTTATTTCCAACCCCAATGCGGCAATACCGGTTATTATGGAGGCCCTAAATCATTTTGGCAAATGCTCAGGCTTTAAAATAAATTATAATAAGTCAGAGGCCTTGGCTTTATTTGAGCAAGGAAAATTAATTAACGCAACATTTCCTTTCCAATGGAGCACATCATTCATCAAATATTTGGGTGTTTATCTTCCGGCAGATCTGGCGTCCTTATATCACATTAATATTAGACCCCTAATCACGTCCATATCTAACCTTTTAAACTCTTGGAAACACTTTACGTTGTCCTTTTCTGGAAAATGCCATTTAATTAAGATGATAATTTTTCCAAAATTATTGTATATTTTCCAATCACTTCCTATTTTGTTGTCACGTGCTGATGTTAATACTCTAAACACTGCCTTCAGGAATTTTATATGGGGAAAAAAAAAGAGTACACGCATAGGTCCAATCAAACTACAAGCCCCAAAGGAGGAGGGTGGCATAAACTTCCCAGATATTGCAAAGTATAATCTAGCAGCAAACCTCAGATACGCCATTGACTGGTTGAGAGGTAGTTCACATTTCGCAAACGTACTATTAGATCAACAATTGAGTCCAAAGGTCTCTTTACCTAGCATTATTACATATGACTAACGAGGACTTTATTGCAGAAATAAGAAACCACCCCACCTTATGGCAAACTATACAGACATGGAGGAAATGCCGGAGACTATGTGAGTCGAGAAGCGATGTTTCTCCTTTTGTGCCCTTTCTGGGTAATCCGGGCTTTATGGGGGGTGAGCCGCCCTTATCTTATGTAGAGCTGGCTGGACAGGGTTGTATCTTGGCAATTGATCTGTTAGATGATAGATTCTCTATGCTCTCATTTGACACAGCAGCACGGCGTTTCACAGCATTTGAGAATAGGCCCTTCCTTTTTCTTCAGGCAAGGAGCTTAACTTTGAAAGGCATGGCTGCTGGGGGTAGGGAGAGAGGGAGGAACGCTTTGGATGGCTTTCTTAGGACCGCCAGGAAGCAAATAACCTCGTCAAGTAGTATTTACACACTGCTGCGTAAGCAATGGTCATGGGAGGGCAAAAAGACAGGTCCAGCACGATGGGTCAATGATATACAGAACATAGCAGTAGGGGAGATATTAGACGCCACTATGATGCAACGGAAGGTGATTCCCTCTAGTAGTTATGCAGACATGTCCCTATTACTCCTCCATAGAGCTTATATTACCCCACATATTAAGTCTAGAATGTCTCCAGGGGGTACATTCACCTGTTCCAAATGCGGGACAGGAAACACAGACATATTTCATCATATGTGGGGATGTCCCAAAGTGCAAAAATTATGGCGGTCTATTCATGCTGAACTCCTAAATCTTAGCGGAATGGCGTTTCCTCTGACCCCTCAATGGGCAATATTTAATATACTTGATAGCTCTCAACTTAAACTCCCCAAAAATGTCAAAGCCATGTTAATAATATGGGCCTCAGCCGTCAGGAAAAGTATATGCAACATTGGTTGGATCCACTGCCTCCACCCAAATCCCTCATTTATTCAAAAATTCTGTATATTTTTCGAATGGACTGGCTGGATACCCTAACGAATAAAGAAAAACTGGCTGGGAAATTCTTAACCACATGGTCATTTTTCATTCCATCTCTGACTCAAGACACTAGGGACAAATTAAGGTCAAATTTTGAAAATACTCAGTGGTATCTTCTTAAGAAAATTAGTGGACATGATCCTATTCCTTAAAAATTTTGTTGGTTGTCAATAGAATGCAGAGAAGTTATAAAGGTTTACATGTTGGGGGGATGGGAGGGTGGAGGTAGTGGGGGGGACATTTATGAGTATTATACTTCTGAAATAAGCTTGATATCCTTAATCTTGTATGACTTTTTGTTAATTCAGTTTATTACTTCATGATTTGTATGATGAAAATTTACTGTAATACTCTTATAATTCAATAAAACATATTGGAAAAAAAAAAAAAAAAGGTTAACAACATTGTCAATTTCTTCGTCAATCCGAACATCTTTAAACAAAAAAAATATTAATGCTATTCCATTTGATTGGGTTAAACATCTATGCCTTTAATGTCTCCTCAACCTCCCCCAATACATTCTACATTACTCTTTGTTGTTTTCCTTCATGTACAATTAACCAACAAGGCAAGAATGTTTTTTTTTTAATTCCGATATTTTGTTCCCATAGACTTACATTGGATTTCCGGTATCGGGTATCGCCGATACTTTTTGGGTATCGGCGATACTCATTCCGATCCGATACTTACTGATATCGGAAAGTATCGCTCAACTCTAGTCTTATATTCTAGGTTCTTCAAAGTAGCCACATTTTGTTTTGAATACTGCTTTGCACGCAGAAAAGGTGAACGGATGGACTCTACATGCCTGGTTCCCACTTTGAAGCATGGAGGAGGTGGTGTGATGATGTGGGAGTGCTTTGCTGGTGACACTGTTGCGGATTATTCAAATGGTCCTATCCCAATATGTAGTAGGAATAATAATATTAACAAATAGCTCTAATTAGAAATCTAGTATAGCTGATTCGCTATGCCGCTTAACCCTGTGAAGGGCATTGCAGTAAGCGACAGCTAATCAGAAGAACTATACTACATTTTTAATGTGAGGTATTTGCTATTATTATTACACCCACTACAAGCTCCATGAAGCCTCATTCCCTGATAACAACTTGTGATTTGTGAGCTGGTGCATTGTCGTGAAGCAGCAACACACCTGCCATCAACTTTCCATGGCGTTTCTCTTTGATTGCCTCACATAATGCCTTCATTGTTGAAGTATATTGTCCCCGTTAATTGTTGTTTGTTGTGGCATGAATTTAAGTAATAAAACACCTTCTGTATCTTAAAAAACTGCTGCTATGAACTTTCCAGTTGACTGCTGGACAAGAAATTTGTTGGGAGTTATTGACCCCTTGTGCTTCCATTGGATAATAATAATAATAATAATAATAATAATCTTTATTTTTATATAGCGCTAACAGATTCCGCAGCGCTTTACAGTTTTGCCACATTTTTCGTCGCTGTCCCCGATGGGCTCACAATCTAGATTCCCTATCAGTATGTTTTTGGAGTGTGGGAGGAAACCGAGTACCCGGAGGAAACCACGCAAACACGGGGAGAACATACAAACTCCTTGCAGATGTTGTCCTAGGTGGGATTCGAACCCAGGACTCCAGCGCTGCAAGGCTGTAGTGCTATCCACTGAGCCACCGTGCTGCCTGGACTCTTATTTGGTCTCAGGATCATGGTGGAGTAACCATGTTTCATCACCCGTAGTAATCTGAGAATGAGAGTCTAGATTTTCTCAAAGCATGTCTAAATTATCTTGGCTAATTTGCTGGCAACAAGTTTTTTTGATCAGGCGTCAACATTAATGGCACATGCTTCATGATCAACTCCAGGTCGCATGTTGCTCATGATATGAGCAGCCTGTGTGGCGTAAATAGGCTACCATGGCCTCCACCATCTCTGCTCTTGTTTCCCATTGAGCACATGCGGGATGTCGTTGATCGGCAATTGCAGAGGGACCTGCCAGCAGTGGATCTTGATGATTTGCCCAAGTGCATTCAGCATGGCAGAACATTCCTCAGACAACCATTAATAATCTCACTGATAGTAGTCAAAGCTTGAAAGTGTGTGTACTTTTGAGCACTGAGTTCATGATACTGAATAAATAAAGATGTTTTGAAAATTTTATTTCAATTTTTTTTCATAATTTCCTTATTACTATTGTGTGATTTCCATCATTCCACAACTTATCCTTCTTGGTGTTGCAGTTTCAATGATGACTAAATGGTGTACAATAATAAATTATATTGTGGTACCGTGTTAGCCAGAAAAATCGATGTGAATACTTTTCCATCCAATTATGACAAGAGCATTCTTAAGGTGATACCTTTATTGGCTATCAGAAAATTATATGTTCGCTAGCTTTCAGAGCTCAAGGCTCCTTCTTCAGGCAAGATTACATTTGGAATAATAAGAAAGACACATTAGATGCTTACTATAGTAGGAAATTTGTTCAAGACCTGGGAGGTGTGATGCCTTCAAAAGATAAGCAAAGGAAATCAAATTAGCATTTTCTTACAAATGGAGAGCTAGTGGGGTGGATGTGTTTATTAGCTATCTGGGAGTCCTTCTGGGTGAAGGTTGTGGAACGTGTCTATGTAGTGGACCATAAAACCGGGTGTTTTAAAAGTTGAGTCCTCTAGTGTCAAAGTAGGGTATTGAAACATCCTAATAAGTTTGAATTCCCATATTTTTCTCTCCCTGTCATCCTTAAAATGACCTTTTAGTATTAAGACTTTTAAGTCTGTCATACAATGTCCAGTTCCAGAGAAATGTTTTCCCACAGGCGTGTCCATTTCATTCCTGATCGTATGTCTGTGTAGATTCATCCTTGTTTGTAGTTTTTGCATGGTTTCCCCAATATAGATAGCTCCAGGGCACCTTGTACATTGTATCATGTACACCACATTGGAGGATGTACATGAAAAGGAACCCATGACCTTATAGTCCTGATTTGTGTTTGGTACACGGACTGTATTTGTTGGTAATATGTGGGTACAAGTTTTGCATTTTTTGTTGTTACATGGGAATGTGCCAGTCACTGATGGTGACGAAAGGACACTTCTGACAAGGAGATTCCTTAAGTTAGGGGGCTGTTTGTAGGAGAGGAGTGGTAGTTCTGGGAATATGTCTTTCAATTTGTGGTCCCTGTGGAATATGGGTTGGAGATCAGCACCAATTTTCCTTAGGATGCTCATGTGGGGGTTGTATGTGACCACAAGAGGTACCCTGTTGTTGTCCTCTCTCAGTTTGTAATCCAGGAGGTTGCTTCTTGGGATTCTTGTAGCCCTGTGGATCTGTTCATCTATTACCAGTGGATGGTATCCTTGTTGTAGGAATGTATTCCTCAGAGATAGCAGCTGTAGTTCCCTGTCTTTACTGTCTGAACAGATCCGAATATATCTCAGAGCTTGACTGTAGATGATGGATTTTTTTGTGTGTCCTGGATGAAAGCTGTTCCATCTAAGGTATGCTGGACGTCCTGTGGGCTTATGGTAAATTGATGTTTGTATGGCGTTGTCCTTGATGTATATGGTCAAGTCCAGAAAATGTATTTGAGACTTTGAAAAGTTGAGGGTGAGCTTGATGGTTGGGTGGTATTTGTTGAAGTTATTGTGGAAGGTGAGCAGATCATCTTTTGAGCCTGTCCAGATTATTAGCAGATCATCAATGTAGCGGAAGTATGCAAGAGGTTTAATAGGGCAAGATGACAAAAACTCCTCCTCCAGTTTTGCCATAAATAGGTTGGCATATTGTGGGGACATTTTGCTTCCCATGGCGCTGCCCATGCACTGTTGGTATAAATTGTTCCCAAAAGAAAAATAGTTGTGATGAAGCACAAACCTGATGAATTGCAGTGTTGGTTCTGTGGCCAGATTGTTCTTTTGAAGGAAATATTTACATGCTGTGATTCCATCCTCATGAGGAATGTTGGAATAGAGAGACTCTAACGTCCATGGTGGCTAGTATCGTGTCCCTTGGAAGTGGGCCCAGCGCTGACAATTTGCAAAGAATATCCGTGGTGTCCTGGATATAGCTGGGTGTGCTCCTCACCAAGGGTTTTAGAATGTTCTCCACCCAGCCGGAGATATTCTCAGTTAAAGTCCCAATACCAGAGATGATGGGCCTCCCAGGATTACCTTCTTTGTGTATTTTAGGCAACATGTAGAAGGTACCTGTTTTGGGATTGCCTGGTACTAGTTCCAGTAGTGAGGATGAAGTAGAATCAAATCCATTGATGATACGTGTTAGTTCCTCAGTGTATTGTTTGGTAGGATCTTCCTGAAGTGGAGTGTAGTATTTTATATCCAAGAGTTGTCTGTTTGCTTCCTGGATGTAATCTGTCGTGTTCATGATGACTATAGCTCCTCCTTTGTCCGCTGGTTTGATGATGATATTGTTGTTGGCTTTTAAGGATTGTATAGCTTTTCTTTCCTCCATGCTGATATTGTTTGGCACTTTATGGTGTCTGTCCAAAATGTCAGATTTAACTTTTTTGCGGAAACAGTCTATGTAATGATCCAGAGTTTGGTTGTGTCCGGGTTGCGGGGTCCAGTTTGTCCTCTTTTTCTTTTTTGCTGTGTTATTCACATTGTCTTGTGAAGTGATATCTGCATGGTTATGAAAGAATTCTTTGAGTCGCAATCTGCGGAAGAATTCCTCGATGTCACTACAGAACTGAGCCGTATCCAGCTGTTTTGTAGGACAGAATGTTAGTCCCTTTGATAGGACTAAATAAAAGATACAAAAGTGCAGTAGGGTCTTATCCAAGGGGTGAAGGAGAAAATATAGGTAATTGTGCTAGCCTTGTAGGGTTGTGTGTGACACAATCACTAGATTAGCATATATTCCAACTGCTGCAGCTTCCAAGGAAAGTAGTGAAATATGCCCCGGTTAATGGAAGTAACCTGCGCTGCTGGATAAATAACAAGCCGCCATGGACAATGAATTAATTATTTATTGTCAACGCCTTTCAGAGTCACACTGACTCCTTCTTCAGGACAACCACAATAAAAATAAAATGATGGTTTATTGTCAACGTGTTTCAGAGTCACACCGATTCCTTCTTCAGGACAACCACAAAAAAATGAAATGATGGTTTATTGTCAAAGCATTTCAGAGTCACACCGACTCCTTCTTCAGGACAACCACAAAAAATGAAATGATGGTTTACTGTCAACGTGTTTTAGAGTCACACTGACTCATTCTTCAGGACAACCACAATAAAAATAAAATGATGGTTTATTATCAACGTGTTTCAGAGTCACACCAACTCCTTCTTCAGGACAACCACAAAAAAATGAAATGATGGTTTACTGTCAACGTGTTTTAGAGTCACACCGATTCCTTCAGGACAATCACAATAAAAATAAAATGATGGTTCATTGTCAACGTGTTTCAGAGTCACACCGACTCCTTCTTCAGGACAACCACAAAAAAATGAAATGATGGTTTACTGGCAAAGCATTTCAGAGTCACACCGACTCCTTCTTCAGGACAACCACAAAAAATGAAATGATGGTTTACTGTCAACGTGTTTAGAGTCACACCGATTCCTTCTTCAGGATAACCACAATAAAAGTGAAATGATGGTTTATAGTCAATGCGTTTCAGAGTCACACCGACTCCTTCAGAACTACAATAAGAATGAAATGATGGTTTATTGTCAACGTGTTTCAGAGTCACATCGACTCCTTCTTTAGGAGTACCACAATAAAAATGAAATGATGGTTTGTTGTCAACGTGTTTCAGAGTCACATTGACTCTTTCTTCAGGAAACCTCAATAAAAATGAAATGATGGTTTATTGTCAAAGTGTTTCAGAGTCACATCGACTCCTTCTTTAGGAGTACCACAATAAAAATGAAATGATGGTTTATTGTCAACGTGTTTCAGAGTCACACCGACTCCTTTCTTCAGGAAAACTCAATAAAAATGAAATGATGGTTTATTGTCAACGTGTTTCAGAGTCACATCGACTCCTTCTTCAGGACATCCACAATAATGAAATGATGGTTTTCTGTCAACGCATTTCAGGGCCACACTGACTCCTTCTTCAGGATAACCACAATAAAAATGCAAAGATGGTTAATTGTCAATGCGTTTCAGATTCACACCGACTTCTTCTTCAGGACAACTACAATAAAAAAAAATTTTCATTGTGGTTGTCCTGAAGAAAGAGTCAGTATGACTCTGAAATGCGTTGACAATAAACCATCATTTCATTTTCAATCGTGGCTTGTCATTTATCCAGTAGTGCAAATTTAATTGTTGAAGTGTATATACTAAACTTGAATTTGCATTTTGTGCTATTTTTTTCAAGCAAAATCCTCAAATACAGATGTGAACCTAGCTTAACACACTGACATAATTTGTGCTGAATGATAAGTTCACCACTGCTACATCAGAAAATAAAAGATCTATTAGTGAATAAACTTAAGAGGATATACAGTTAGGTCCATAAATATTTGGACAGAGACAACATTTATCTAATTTTGGTTCTAGACATTACCACATTTAATATGAAACAAAACAAATCAGATGCAGTTGAAGTTCAGACTATCAGCTTTCATTTGAGGGTATCCACATTAAAATTGGATGAAGGGTTTAGGAGTTTCAGCTCCTTAACATGTGCCACCCTGTTTTTAAAGGGACCAAAAGTAATTGGACAATTGACTCCAAGGCTATTTCATGGACAGGTGTGGGCAATCCCTTCATTATATCATTCTCAATTAAGCAGATAAAAGGGCTGGTGTTGATTTGAGGTGTGGTGTTTGCATTTGGTAGGTTTAGCCGTGAAGGAAACATGCGGTCAAAGGAGCTCTCCATGCAGGTGAAACAAGCTATCCTTAAGCTGCAAAAAACAGAAAAAACCCATCCGAGAAATTGCTACAACTTTAGGAGTGGCAAAATCTACAGTTTGGTACATTCTGAGAAAGAAAGAAAGCACTGGTGAACTCATCAATGCAAAAAGACCTGGGCGCCCACGGAAGACAACAGTGGTGGATGATCGCAGAATACTCTCCATGGTGAAGAGAAACCCCTTCACAACAGCCAACCAAGTGAACAACACTCTCCAGGAGGTAGGCGTATCAATATCCAAATCTACCATAAAGAGAAGACTGCATGAAATTAAATACAGAGGGTTCACTGCACGGTGCAAGCCACTCATAAGAATCAAGAATAAAAAGGCTAGGCTGGACTTTGCTAAAAAACATCTAAAAAAGCCAGCACAGTTCTGGAAGAACATTCTTTGGACAGATGAAACCAAGATCAACCTCTACTAGAATGATGGAAAGAGAAAAGTATGGCGAAGGCGTGGTACAGCTCATGATCCAAAGCATACCACATCATCTGTAAAACATGGCGGAAGCAGTGTGATGGCTTGGGCATGCATGGCTGCCAGTGGCACTGGGTCACTAGTGTTTATTGATGATGTGACACAGGACAGAAACAGCCGAATGAATTCTGAGGTATTCAAAGCCATACTGTGTGCTCAGATCCAGCCAAATGCAGCCAAACTGATTTTATCATCGTTTCATACTACAGATGGACAATGACCCAAAGCCAAAGCAACCCAGGAGTTTATTAAAGCAAAGAAGTGGAATATTCTTGAATGGCCAAGTCAGTCACCTGATCTCAACCCAATTGAACATGCATTTCACTTGTTAAAGACTAAACTTCAGACAGAAAGGCCCACAAACAAACAACAACTGAAAACCACCGCGGTGAAGGCCTGGCAGAGCATCAAAAAGAAGGAAACAGTGTCTGGTGATGTCCATGAGTTCAAGACTTCAGGCAGTCATTGCCAACAAAGGGTTTTCAACCAAGTACTAGAAATGAACATTTTATTTACAATTATTTAATCTGTCCAATTACTTTTGGTCCCTTTAAAAACAGGGTGGCACATGTTAAGGAGCTGAAACTCCTAAACCCTTCATCCAATTTTAATGTGGATACCCTCAAATGAAAGCTGAAAGTCTGAACTTCAACTGCATCTGATTTATTTTGTTTCAAATTCATTGTGGTAATGTCTAGAACCAAAATTAGATAAATGTTGTCTCTGTCCAAATATTTATGGACCTAAAGGCTGGGTCTCACATAACGATACACCAGCGATCCCGACAACGATATGCACTTGTCAGGATCGCTGGTGTATCGCTACATGATCGCTGCTGAGCTGCCAAACAGGCAGCTCAGGCAGCGATCTGGGACAGCGACACTGCGGGTAACATCGCTTAGTTACCCGCAGTGTACCTTGGATACCAGCGCCCTGATGCAGGGAGCTGGTATCCAAGGTACACAGCGGGTTTCCAAGCGCTGCGCGGTGCCTGGAAACCCGCTGTGTACCTTGGATACCAGCTCCCTGCATCAGGGCGCTGGTATCCAAGGTACACAGCGGGTTTCTAGGCACAGCCCCGCGCCTGGAAACCCGCTGTGTACCTTGGTTACCAGCGGATCGCTGGTCTCCCGCCTGTCACACGCAGCGATGCGTGCCTGTCAGCGGGAAACCAGCGATCAAAAAAAGGTCCTGACATTTCAGCGACGATCAGTGATACCCGGCAGGGGGGCTGATCGTCGCTGAATGTCACACACAGCGATATCGCTGGTGAGATCGCTGCTGCGTCACAAAACTAGTGACTCAGCAGCGATCTCGGTAGCGAGATCGCTATGTGAGACGGGCCCTTAACTGTATATTTATCATTTTAATGTGATAGCGGGTTTCCTCTTGTAATCTCATCGCTGTGGTTTACTAGCAGCACTGAGCCACTTCCTCCACACTGACTGTATTCTAATGCAGAGTAACCACACCGAGCACTTTACAATCATCGATGTGGTAAAAATGTCTGAAAAACAAAACCAATCAATAGAAAAAAAATGGAATCCACCTGAGTGAAGTGCGTTCAGCACCCTTCCAAAGCTTTTCATTTTTGCTTTTGTGCTCAGGGCTTTTTCCTCCATTGACAAATTCCAGCTGCAGCTACATACCTGTGAAATACCATTTTATCTCTGTTTCCAAGCCGCTCTTTCGCTGCCTTGAAAGCAGAACCTGTTTTCCTTGGAACATTTCCTGCCAAAGGTAGACTCCCCCACATTCAGCCTCTTGTTTTGTGTGCACTAAGGTGAGACAAAGCTTTCTCTGAATAATCTTCATTGTGTTGGCGGAATATTAGGTAAGCCGCTCACCATCAGCTTGTTGCTATGTGGAAGAGTTTATGCATTGATAACATTTCAACACTATTGTTCAGAAGCGTAGCTGCCGGGGGGGGGGGGGGGGCGTTGAATGTGATGCACTGAGAGGCCCACCCGGAAATACTGCCACTGTTAACTATATCGATGTGCACAGCGCCCCAATATAGTTAAGCCCTTGCAGGAGACATGATCTCCCTGCACTGCCGCTGTCTGTTCTGTAGACCCGGTGGCAGACTGGACCGGGGGGCATATGCCCCTCCTGGGGGCCGCTGGGTGCAGGCGCTATACCTTTGTGTAGACAGCTACCTCCTGCAGACATGCCTACATTGCACACTGCGTGGCTGTGTCTGCCGCAGAGACGTCACATCGCACAGTATCTGCTTCTTCCTGCCAGAGAGTAGCAGGACAGGAGACAGGATGGTGCTGTAAGGCCAGGATCACTATCCCCTCTCCAGTCCATCCTTAGTGCAGCAGCCAGGGTCATCCATCTGGCTAATTGGTACTCAGACGCGTCCGCTCTTCGCCAGTCCTTACACTGGCTGCCCATTCATTATAGGATCCAATTCAAAGTACTGGTTCTCACCCACAAAGCTCTCCACAGTGCAGCACCCCCTACATCTCCCCTCATTTCTATCTATCGGCCTAACCGACTGCTGCGCTCTGCAAACAACTTTCGACTAACCTCTGCACTATTCCGTACCTCCCACTCCCGACTCCAAGACTTCTTCCGCGCTGCGCCAATCCTCTGGAATGCTCTACCCCAAGAAATTAGGACTATCCACAATTTGCATGTTTCAGGCGCTCTCTCAAAACACATTTGTTCAGAGCGGCCTATCACATTCACTAATCAAAGTCATTCTATGTGTAAGTGTGTGTGTGTGGCCCATTCACTTTCTCCATCCATCCCTCACTCCCACAAGATGGCTGGACTATCATAGTAAATGCACCATTGTATATACACACCTGTACTTTGTATCTCCCCCACCTCATTGTAGATTGTAAGCTCTCACGAGCAGGGTCGTCTTATTTTGCTTTATTGTATTGTTAACGTTGTTACTTATGACTTGTGTTTTGAAACTGTTAAACTGTAAAGCGCTGCGGAATATGTTGGCGCTATATAAATAAAGATTGTTATTATTATTATTATCACACATGCGAAAAACTTGCACGATTCTCGTGCGAGTCTCTCGCATGAACACCAGGTGCTGCCGCCAGCACTCGGACCGCAGCGTGCAGCTGCATGTATTTCTATGCAGCCACACGCTCCGGTCTGAGTGCCGGCAGTAGTGCCTGGTGTTCATGCGAGAGACTCGCATGAGAATCGTGCGAGTTTCTCGCATATGTGATCCCTGCCTAAGTAGGAGCTCAGGCTGCTGTCTGCACCCGGAGGTGTCTGCACCGTGCAGTGAGGAGGTGGCAGGAATCTGTCTTGTATCTGCTGTCTTGCTATCTAAAGCCTTCTTCACATGTCCGTTTTTTTAAGACCGCAAATACAAACATATGCACATCCATTGTATGCAGTGTGTCCCTGTGTAAAACCCACAGACATGTCAATTTTATTTGTACAGCAAGGACAAAATCCGTGTTGTACACTAATGACACATGGATGACATCAGTGTGTCATCAGCGTAACAGGTACTGCTACCTGGAAACAAGTGGTACAGTTTGCGCTGTTCCCTGGCGCAGCCAGCTGCTGAAGGCAGCTCTCATCATTGTCTCATGCTTGAGCTGAGTTCAGTGCAACAAGGAGACAATGGAGTTGTATTCAGCAGCAGCTGTGTTACTCCTGTGCTAAATACCCTGTAAGGTTCCCAGGCTATTAATAACAGCTCACAGCTGGTTGTTTACCCTTCCTGATGAATTTATGGGGATCCCAGAAAAAATGATGACGGGTCCCCCTATTAATTCAAACCAGCAAAGGCTAAACAGGCAGTTGTGGGCTGATATTAAAAGCCTGGGAAGGGGTCAGAGATATTGCACCCCCCAGGCTACCAACATCAGCCCTCAGCCGCCCCAGAAATGGCCCATCCACAAGATTATCAAAATCTGGCACTTAGCCTCGCTTTTCCCACTTGCCCTGTGGTGGTGGCAAGTGAGGTAATAGGGTTGGGGTTGATGTAATTTTTTTTTCTTAGGTGACATTGAGCCCAGTGGTTAGTAATGGAGAGGCGTTTGTAAGATGCCTCTCCATTACTAACCCCATAGAAATATTGTAAAAAAGACAGCATAAAGTCCTTTATTTGAAATTAAAATCCACACCCTGATTTACAAATGTATTTAAAAATAAAAAACAAAGTCATACTCACCTTATGCACTTTCCATTGAAGTCCTTGTCCCCTGTAATAATACTCACCTTACGCCCATTGCATTAAAACCCTTGTCTCCTGTAAAAAAACAAAACAAAAAAACAACCACATTCCTCATCTGTCCGAAAGTGAGATTAGCAATACTGTCCAACACATACGGATAGCACACGGATGTGAAACACGGACACATGGACAGTACATGGATACACAGACGTTTCACATGTACATACAGAAGTCACATGGACACGGACCTCACAGTACAGTTTTTCCTGTATGGGAATCACCAGGATGTATGAAGGAGGCCTTAGGCACAGTAAGATTTATGGCAGCTGCTTGAACTTTTAAAGAGATCGGGCCACTACTACTGTCACCCGAGCATCACTCAATCTGTAAAAGACTTCAAAGCAGCTGCCAAAAATCTTATTGTGCCTCGAAAGAGCGATAGACATCACTAGTCAGTATCATGCACTGACAGACGTGACCCCTGCTGCAAAACACCACAGATGAAGATATACAGCTCTGGCAAAAATTAAGAGACCACTGCAAAATTTTCAGTTTGTCTGATTTTTCTCTTTATAGGTATATTTTTGAGCAAAATGTAAATTACTCTTTTATGCTATAAACTACTGACAACATGTCTCCGAATTTCTAAGCAATAAATTTTGTATTTAATTTCAGAAAATGAGAAATGGTCAAAATAACGAAAAAATGCAGTGCTTGCAGACCTCAAACAATGCTAAGAAAACAAGTTCATAATCATACAAACAAAAACCCTAGTTGCATATCAAGCCAACGGGTGAACAAATCCACCCGTGGTAGTCCACTAGAACAAGAAAAATTACCTACTCCAAAGAATACTTAGAATCAGGAGAAACAAAGGAGCACATAGCTTTATGAAAATATCAAATCATTTTATTAACAGCACAAATCTGTATACATATGGTCAAGTATTATAGGACATACAAAGGCAGGCAGATGGCGCTGCAACAAAGCATATGCGCAGTGACAATGTTAGTGGTATGTGGCTACTTTGTAATCCAAATGAGCAAACCTGGTCAGTGTACAATACACATACCAACAAATTAAGGTAACCACTATGCCATGAATCTCAAGCAATTGTCATAAGACATCAGTATAACGTAAAGTGCTAATGCAGATAAAAAATATGACACATAAAGGTATGCACACTAACAATATCGCTAAAGATCGCTAAAACGTCTATTTAGCGATCCGTAGCGTTTTATGCCTAGTTCAGCGCGAGTTCTGCTGTGATCTGCTCGTCCTGGAATCGTCCACCTATTTCTGCTGGCTCCGCGTGAGTACTAACGTGTGGCACTTTCTAGCGATTAGCGTACTTTTGTACCGCTAAGTCGTTTAAGAAGATCGCTAACGGCGAAGGCGTTAACTTACGCAATGGCTGATTAGCGATATAGAACATCCCTAGCGATGATTTGTATGCGTCGTTATCTGATCGTAGCGGAGTTTAGTGTGCAGACCTAATGCCAAGGTATTGCACATCGAGTTGATGTCACAGCCAGGATCCAATTGCTACACACAAAAGAGGATTAAGCAGTGTGCAGGAGGAAGGTAAAAGAACATCTGAGGATGGCAATAATGTGATATAAGTCACGAGTAGCGCATGAAGTGCAAGTAGGTGCTTACCCCAACACAGGCCACTCATGAGATCCCTGAACACATGCTTAATAACTGAGATAATCCCCCACCAAGATAGACACATCAGAACATCAAATCACATAGCCTGGTGTAAAGTAAAAGGTGATTGCAGTAAGTAAGCGTCTTACCAGGAACTGATGAGAATAGCTCCGCTGCACGGCAGTCCTTTAGAAACAACATACTAATGTTTAACTCAGGAAGAGTTCAGAAATCAATATTTTGTGGAATAACCATGATTTTTAATCACAGCTTTCATGCATCTTGGCATGCTTTCCACCAGTCTTCACACTGCTTTGGGTGACCTTATGTCACTCCTGGTACAAAAATTTAAGCAGTTCTTCTATGTTTGATGGCTTGTGACAATCCATCTTCCTCATTCCAGAAGTTTTCAATGGGGTTCAAGTCTGGAGATTGGGCTGGCCATGACAGGGATTTGATGTGGTGTTCCTTCATCCACACATTGATTGACTTAGCTGTGTGGCATGGCGCATTGTTCTGCTGGAAAACCAGTCCTCAGAGTTGGGAAACATTGCCTGAACAGAAGGAATCAACTGTTTTTCCAGGATAACCTTGTATGTGGCTTGATTCATACATCCTTCGTGCCCAATTCCAGCCTTGCTGAAGCATCACCAGATCCTCCAAATTTCACAGTGGGTGCAAGACACTGTGGCTTGTACACCTCTCCAGGTCTCCGTCTAACCATTAGGCGACCAGGAGTTGGGAAAAGCTGAAAATTAGACTCATCAGAGAAGATTACCTTACTCCAGTCCTCTATGGTCCAATCCTTATGGTCTTTGGCAAACTTCAGCCTGGCTCTCCTTTTCTTCTCATTGATGAAAGGCTTTTTTCTAGCTTTGCATGACTTGAGCCTGCCTCTAGGAGCCTGTTACGAACTCTTCTTGCCGTGCACTTCACCCCAGCTGCCATTTGCCATTCCTTTTGTAGGTCACTTGATGTCATCCTGCAGTTGCTGAGTGACATTCGAATAAGATGACGGTCATCCCGGTCAGTGGAGAGTCGTTTTTTGCCCTCTGCTGTTCTGTAGCTTTGTTGTCCCCAATGTCTGCTGCTTGGGCTTGTTTTAATGGACTTTTGTCTTAGAAATTTTAAGGATAGAGGCAACATGACGCTCACTGTATCCCTCTGCTAGTAAAGCCAGAATTGAGCCCTTCTTTTCCTCACTCAGGACTTTTCTTTTCAACTCCTGTGGCATGGTTAAAAGTTATTTTTCATTCCTATTACTTTTGGGATATTACTAGCACTTGTTTTGCCATCCAGCTTGTCCTATTGCAAGAGGATTGTGAGCACCACAGCAGTGTTTTTTAAACTTTCCTTCGTTAAATAAGATTTGGTTCAGGTGATCACCTAATCAGAAGCACATTAAGTAGAATGAGGTGTACTCTGGTTGGAATTCAACAGAGACTGGAATGGAATGGCTGTCAGACATGTAGAGAAGCTGATTTTTATAAAACTGTGCAGTGGTCTCTTAATTTTTGCCAGAGCTGTATGTCTCTTTTCCTCTTCATATATACTGTTTTCCTATTCTTTTGCATGTTTGTCACACTTAAATGTTTGAGATCACCAAACAAATTTAAATATTAGACAAACACAAGTAAACACAGAATGCAGTTTTTAAATGAAAGTCTGTATTATTAATGGAAAAAGAAATCCAAACCTACAGGGCCCTTTGTGAAAAAGTGATCCACCCCCTTAAACCAAAAATTAACTGTGGTTTATCACATCTTTGGGAAGCGGAGTTCAAATTCCCTAGCCACACCAGGCCTGATTACTGCCACACCTGTTATCAGTCAAGAAATCACTTAAATAAGACCTGCCTGACAAAGTTAAGTAGACCAAAAGATCCTCAAAAGCTAGACATCATGCAGCGATCAAAAGAAATTCTGGAACAAATGAGAAACAAAGTAATTGAGACCTATCAGTCTGGAAAAGGTAATAAAGTAATTTCTAAAGGTTTGGGACTCCAGTGAGCCACAGTGAGCGCCATTATGCACAAATGGCGAAAGCATGGAACAGTGGTTATCCTTCCCAGGAGTGGCCGGCCGACCAAAATTACCCCAAGAGTGCAGCAGCAACTCATCCAAGAGGCCACAAAAGAACCCACAACAACATCCAAAGAATGCAGAGCTCACTTGCCTCAGTTAAGGTCAGTGTTCATGACTCCACCATAAGGGTGAGTTTCCACGGTCAGGAAACGCTGCGTGTTTGGCGCTGTGCGCTGGCGCAGCGCCAAACACGCAGCGTCCAGATGTTACAGCATAGTGGAGGGGATTTCAAGAATCCGTCTCCACTATGCGTAACAATACGCAGGTGGCAAACCTGCGTAAACGGACATGCGGCGCGTCTTTTTAGACCGCAGCATGTCCTCGCGTATTGCGGCGACGCACCGTCGCCGCAACATAATTAACACAGGGCTATGAAGCCCTGCGCTCTTTCCGGAGGTGTTCCGGAGGTGTCCTGAACACCTCCGGAAAGATCGCGCGTCAGAAAGGGGGCGGGGCTTAGACGGAGCGGAATTTCCGCTCCGTCAAAAGCGCTATGGTTCCGGACGTGGAACCATAGCCTTAGAAAGAGACTGGGCAAAAATGGCCTACATGAGAGTTCCAAGATGAAAACAACTGCTGAGCACTAAGAACTAAGCCTTGTCTTAGTTTTGCCCGAAAACATCTTGAAGATCCCCAAGACTTTTGGGAGAATACTTTGTGGACTGAAGAGACAAAAGTTGAACTTTTTGGAAGGTATATGTTCTATTTCATCTGGTGTAGCAGTAACACAACATTTCAGAAAAGGAAAATCATGCTAACAGTTAAATATGGTGATGATAGTGTGATGGTCTGGGGCTGTGTTGCTGCTTCAGGATCTGGAAGACTTGCTGTGATAAATGGAACCATGAATTCTGTGGTATACCAAAAAATGAAGGAGCCATCTGTTCGTGAGCTGAAGCGCACTTGGGTTATGCAGGACAATGACCCAAAACACACCAGAAAATCCACCTCTGAATGGCTTAAAGGGAACCTGTCAGTAGGATTGTGCACAGTAACCTACAGACACTGTCAGGTTGGCGCTGTTTTACTGATTAAAATTATACCTTGGTTGATGAAATCCGTCTTGTAGTTGTAATTTAATCTTTATTTTCACTTTTGAGTTAATGATATGCTCGTGCTTTGGGGCAGCCTGTGGGGGGTCTTCATGTGGTGCTCTGCTTGGCTATTCATAATGAAGATTGCTGACAGGTCACTGATCCCTCAGTGACCTGCCCCTAGTTTACATAATGAATGTTATATATACATATTGAAAAGAAAAACCTCTGCAGGCAGGCGCCAGCCATGGCACCTGCGCTGCAGCATAATTGCATGTGTTCTGTGTATATAATTAATATTTTTGAGGTTATCCTGATATTCTCAAAATAAAATCCATTCAAAAATGGCGGCCGCAATGCCTGCGCAGTAGCCGAAGGCGCCATCTTGCAAGAGAAAAAAATGTTCCTCCTCCAAGATGGCACCGCCTGCACAGTAGCAGCTATTGGGGAGTTTTCAATCAAGAAATCACTTAAATAAGACCTGACTGACAAAGTGAAGTAGACCAAAAGATCCTCAAAAGCTTTCAGTCACAAGAAACCCATTGGTAACCCATTACGCTGTGAAGGTTTAAAATCCTGCAGTGTCCACAAGGTCCCCCTGCTCAAGAAGGCACGTGTGTAGGCCCGTCTGAAGTTTGCCAATGAACACCTGGATGATTCTGTGAGTGATTGGGAGAAGGTGCTGTGGTCATAAGACAAAATTGGTGTCTTTGGCATTAACTCAACTCGCAGTGTTTGGAGGAAGAGAAATGCTGCCTATGACCCAAAGAACACCGTCTCCACAGTCAAGCAAGGAGGTGGAAACATTATGTTTTGGGGGTGTTTCTCTGCTAAGGGCACAGGACGTCACCGCATCAGTGATAGAATGGATGGAGCCATGTACCGTAAAATCCTGAGTGACAACCTCTGCCAGGACATTAAAAATGGGTCGTGGCTGGGTCTTCCAGCAAGACAATGACCCAAGGCAAAAAAAAAAAAAAGCACATTAAGGTCATGGAGTGGCCTAGCCAGTCTCCAGACCTTAATCCCATAGAAAACTTTTGGTGGGAGTTGAAGCTCCGAGTGCCAAGCGACATGATCTGCAAAGAGGAGTGGACCGAAATTCCTCCTGATGTGTGCGCAAACCTTATCATCTCCAAAAAATGTCTGACTGCTGTGCTTGCCAAAAAGGGTTTTGCCACCAAGTACTAAGACTTGTTTGCCAAAGGGATCAAATACTTATTTCTCACTGCAAAATGTAAATATATTTATATAATTTATACAATGTGATTTTCTGGATTTTATTTTTGATATTCTGTCTCTCAATGTTAAAATTATAGACTGTTCATGTCTTTGTCAGTGGGCAAACGTACAAAAATCAGCAAGGGATCAAATACTTATTTTTCCCACTACACAAGAAAAACAGCGACCATATTTCCCATAAACGGAATATCAAATATAAAGTTTATTAATATACCAGGCAGGCAATAGAGAAAACAATTGGTACACAATCAAATCAGTACAAGAAAAAGGGGCGGAATATTCAGGAAGGATAATATATACAAGGTATACCTACAACAGGGGTGGGGAACCTTTTTTCTGCCGAGGGCCATTTGGAATTTTATAATAGCGTTCGGGGGCCGCATAAAATTATTAATAATGATGAGTGAGTATACTCGTTGCTCGGGTTTTCCCAAGCATGCTCAGGTGTCCTCTGAGTATTTTGGCGTGCTGGGATATTTAGTTTCTGTCGACGCATTTGCATGATTTGCAGCTGCTGTAAAAGCCTGAATACATGTGGGGATTCCTTAACAAATAGGCATTCCTCACATGTATTCAGGCTGTCCAGCAGCTGCAAATCAGGGAGCTGAGGAACGAAAACTAAATCTCCGAGCACGCCAAAATACTCGGAGGACGAGCATGCTCAGGAAAGCCCGAGCAATGAGTATACTCGCTCATCACTCATTAATAAACTTAAACATTAGCTAACTATATTTATTCAAACATTTAAATAACTCCTACCTAATGTGATGGCTGGAATGACTTCTCTTTTCAATACTGCTAATGCATCAGCACAAACCAATCACACAGGTTTGCCTTTGACTGCAACAAAAAAATAATCATTTGTCCATTTATCTTGAAAACCTCGACACTGCATCAACTTTTCTTTTCTTTACACGGGCCATTTTGTCTCACCACTACCTGAACCTATTTGAAAAATAAAAAGAATGACTGAGCAAAATAATTTCAAGGGAACCTATCACCAGTAAAAACGCTATTAACCTGCAGATATAGGTTAATAGCGTTTGAATCTTGCTTGGCAGCGTTATGGTTTCCGTCATGGAGGTAGTTGAAAAAAGGTCCCCATTAGGCAGCATAGGTCCCCATTAGGCAGCATAGGTCCCCAATAGGCAGGCAAATGTCCCCATTAGGCAGCACATGTCCCCATTAGGCAGCACAGGTCCCCAATAGGCAGCACAGGTCCCCAATAGGCAGCACATGTCCCCATTAGGCAGCACAGGTCCCTATTAGGCAGCACAGGTCCCCATTAGGCAGGCAAATGTCCCCATTAGGCAGCACATGTCCCCATTAGGCAGCATAGGTCCCCAATAGGCAGCACATGTCCCCATTAGGCAGCACAGGTCCCCATTAGGAAGCATAGGTCCCCAATAGGCAGGCAAATGTCCCCATTAGGCAGCAAATGTCCCCATTAGGCAGCACATGTCCCCATTAGGCAGCACAGGTCCCCATTAGGCAGCACATGTCCCATTGCGCACAGTCCAATAGGCAGGCAAATGTCCCCATTAGGCAGCACATGTCCCCATTAGGCAGCATAGGTCCCCAATAGGCAGCACATGTCCCCATTAGGCAGCATAGGTCCCCATTAGGTAGCATAGGTCCCCATTAAGCAGCATAGGTCCCCAATAGGCAGGCAAATGTCCCCATTAGGCAGCACATGTCCCCATTAGGCAGCATAGGTCCCCAATAGGCAGCACATGTCCCCGTTAGGCAGCACAGGTCCCCAATAGGCAGCACAGGTCCCCAATAGGCAGCACAGGTCCCCAATAGGCAGCACATGTCCCCGTTAGGCAGCACAGGTCCCCAATAGGCAGCACAGGTCCCCAATAGGCAGCACAGGTCCCCAATAGGCAGGCAAATGCCCCCATTAGGCAGCACATGTCCCCATTAGGCAGCATAGGTCCCCAATAGGCAGCACATGTCCCCATTAGGCAGCACAGGTCCCCATTAGGCAGCACAGGTCACCATTAGGCAGCTCCTGTGTCCGCTGCTCCTTACTACCCACCTGGCCCCTGTAGCCGACCAGTGGCGCCCCTCACTGGATGCTGCTCCTGCTTCCTGTGTAGCACGAATATGGCTCCGGGTACTACACAAACAATCCGCGGTTCCCCCACTGCAGCGAAGACACTGTAACACAGCGCAGCACAAACACGTCATAGAGACCCTGCACAGACAGGAAGAGAAATGGACTACAGTTCCCACAATGCTTTACGCAGAGAGCAAAACTTTATTGAAAACGAACAAAAGAAAAAGTGTCAGCGAAAACTGTGCATTGGATGATAATGGGACGTGTGAAGGTGTGTACACTGTATCGTGGCTCTGGAGTGGCTGCCGGGCCGGACCCGGTGATATGGCGGGCCGTATACGGCCCGCGGGCTGGACGTTCCCCACCCCTGACCTACAACAACATACTGCAAATGAAAAAAAAAATAATAATAAAAACTCATGTCATAATCAATCAATTATTATATAAATATAAAGTGCATGTGCATATGTTATAAAACACGAAATTGTGTAAAACACAAAAAGTGCATAGATCAATAAGATAATAGTAGTGCAGATATCAAATAGTGAACAAGTTTAAGGGTATACCAATGAGACACCACATAGGTGTTTATTATGCCGACAATGAGCGTAAAGACCAGGATTAAAATGTAAAAAAGTGATGACAAAAAAGTAAATACAGTGGTGGCCAAAAGTATTGGCACCCCTGCAATTCTGTCAGATAATAGTCAGTTTCTTCCTGAAAATGATTGCAATCACAAATTATTTGCTATTTTTATCTTCATTTAATTTATTTGCAAGGAAAAAACCACAAAAGAGAATGAAGCAAAAATCAAATCCTTGATCATTTCACACAAAACTCCAAAAATGGGCCAGACAAAAGTATTGGCACCCTCAGCCTAATACTTGGTTGCACAACCTTTAGCCAAAATAACTGCGAACAACCGCTTCCAGTAACCATCAATGAGTTTCTTACAATGCTCTGCTGGAATTGTAGACCATTCTTCTTTGGCAAACTGCTCCAGGTCCCTGATATTTGAAGGGTGCCTTCTCCAAACTGCCATTTTGAGATCTCTCCACAGGTGTTCTATGGGATTCAGGTCTGGACTCATTGCTGGCCACCTTAGAAGTCTCCATTTTATAGTGCTTTTGGAAGTGTGTTTTGGGTCATTGGAGAGACCCAGCTTTCTCACACTGGACCCTACATTTTACTGCAAAATTTGTTGGTAGTCTTCAGACTTCATAATGCCATGCACACGGTCAAGCAGTCCAGTGCCAGAGGCAGCAAAGCAACCCCAAAACATCAGGTAACCTCCACCATGTTTGACTGTAGGGACCGTGTTCTTTTCTTTGAATTTTTTTTTTTTTTCCTGTACACTCTATGTTGATGGTTTTTCCCAAAAAGCTCGACTTTTGTCTCATCTGACCAGAGAACATTCTTCCAAAACGCTTTAGGCTTTCTCAGGTAAGTTTTGACAAACTCCAGCCTGGCTTTTTTATGTCTCAGGGTAAGAAGTGGGGTCTTTCTGGGGGGCCATTACATAGTGTGGAAACAAAATAGGAGAGAGGAGGGGACACTCCTGGTCAAGTGGAGGAGGTTAAGAACAAAGTACACTAACCTGCCATGGTTATGCTGCAGGCATAATCACGTTTGTGGAGCTTGCTGAATAAGCTACAGCGGGAATCCTGCTTCCTGGTTCACGCCGGCTGAACAGCTGATCGCCGCCGTAGCTGCATGTCGTGGCTGTGTCACTGTCACAGCATGCATGGAGAGCCTGTGTGTTGGGCTCTCCATGCATGTGCTGTGACACAGCCGCGACACATGCAGCTGTGTCGACAATCAGCTGTTCAGCCGGCGCAATCCAGGAAGCCAGGTTCCCTCTGCAGCTTATTCGGTAAGCGATATAGCTTGCCGAATAAGTGGGAACCCGAGCAATGTCGCTCAACCCTACGTACAACACGGCAAAGGGATCTCATTGTTTAAAATTATCAGCCAGGAGGACTTAGATATACCATGGAACACTATGAAGACGGTCAACAAGAAATGGCTTAATTTTGGCACAAGAGTTTCAGTACCTAGAATTGGAGGTTCCTCAAGAATTGAAAGACAAGAAGAAAATTGGTCTGGGAGGCTGCCAAGAGGACTCAGCAACATTCTAAAGAATCTGTCAAAAGAATGTGTGAAAACATGCTATAGTCTGATGAGACTACGGTTAAACTCCAAAAGGTATGTTTGTCGCAAAGCCAACATTGTGCATCACCAAACGAACACCATACCCACAGTGCAGCATGGTTGAGGCAGCATTTTGCTTTGGGACTGTATCTAGGCAGCTGAAACTGGGACTTTGGTCAAAGTGGAGTGAATTATAAACCATTCCGATTATCAATTTTGAAACAAAACCTTCAGGCCTCTGCTAAAAAGCTGTAGACGAATTTCACTTTTCACCTGTCATAAATTCAAAGAGTACATCAACAAATTATTTAAGGTTGCGCATATTTATGCAACTACATTATTTATTTTTCGGTTTCTACCCAAAAAGATAGAAAAATATTTAGACTTGAGAGTCCTCAGTGGTTGATACCTTTTAATGGCTAACTGAAAAGATGGTAACAAATTGCAAGCTTTCGAGACTACTCAGGTCTCTTCATCAGGCATAGACTAATACAACATCTGAAGAATCACATATTTATACACAAAATAGCACAGATTGTATTAGTCTTTGCCTGATGAAGAGACCTGAGTAGTCTCGAAAGCTTGCAATTTGTTACCATCTTTTCAGTTAGCCATTAAAAGGTATCAACCACTGAGGACTCTCAACTCTAAATATTTTTCTATCTACTGGCTAACACGGTACGAAGATACACATCTTTCCTATACCCAAAAAGATGTTATTTTATTTTTCAGTTGAATTGTACAAATTATTGGTGACATTAAAAGTGAAAAAAGTTCATTCTTCATTTTAACAAGAGTGTGAAGACTTTTTATATCCACAGTATAACCAGCGTCCAGTAAGCTTCCTCTGGTAGTGGCTGTAGGTAAACAGAATTTTTTCACTTAAATGGAACCTGTTATATCAAAAACCGCTATTAACCTGAAGATAGGGGGTTAATCTACAGGATAATGGAGTTCTAAAGCCGGTTTGCCTCTGCACTGAAAGCTGCAGGGAAATAATGAACTTTATTCCTTCCTGCAGCCTCCGGCTTTCATAGAATCATGGCCGACGCGGCTTCAGTCGCCACTCAGTATGTAGAAAGCAGCTGCTGAAACCACGCCCTGGCACTGACAGCCGGCTCAGAAGTGCATCAGTGCTACAGATTAACTACATATCTGTAGTTTAATAGCTTTTTGGGACATGACAAGTTCCGTTTAAAGAGGACCTGTCACCAAGTTTAAAGCAGTGTTTACTCCTATTTTAATTACCACTTCTCCCGAGTATACTTTTTTCTTTTTTAAATTCATCACATGATTCCAGAGTCTTTTTTTTGTCTATAAATTTTTTTTTTTATCTCCTGAGACAACTCTGTTCTTAGCTTTCTTTGGTCCATGTTCACTGTGATATACACCATGATACCAAACAGCACAATGACTACTTTTCATCCTGTAAATAGATAGAATGAGTAATTACAAGTTTATAGACATATGTGATGCTAATTACAGGATACAACTTAGTTCTACATGTCCCTATGGTCAAATTATTTACAATCTTTTCTAGTGGCACAATCATTTTTGTCCAGGCCATTATCATTATTTTTTTTCTGTTGAACCACAATTCAAAAGCAAAATCTGATTTTCATTAGTAAATTTAAGTTCAGTAAAGTTTCATTCATTAAATAAAATTTGTAAATTACTTTGGTCAGTTCCAAGTTATTTCAGTAAACTTTTAAGGATTTTTTTACTTTACCTGAAGGGTATCAACAATTTTGTACATGTTGTAGTGCCCCAGAAGGTAATGTTTCAGTATGGAGGTAAAAAAACACTAACCTGTGATATAAGAGAATAGCATCCCTTGACGGGTGAAAATGCAGAAGCTGTTGGTTGAACACTATAGCTGACATCAGTCGCGATCGGTGTAGGCACTGACCATAGCCGTTTAACCCTTTAGATGCTGCTGTCAATAGTGACTAAGGCATCTAGATGGTAACAGAATGTGGGTGCTCCCTCTTTAACTCCATTAGCACCCTGAAATCACGCTTGTGTGGTCCAGATGATTGATTCTCATGGCAATCCAAAACAAAACAATGGCCCTTGGGTCTTCTAGCTATTGCGTCTGTTCGTATGATAGCAACTTTTAGGTGGTAAAAATAAGCTTTTACCTGTCCTATGCTAGGCCTTCGACGTCAGATCAGTGGAGGTCTGATTCCCAGGGTCTCCATTGAGCAGAATTCGGGTTTACATTTCTTTTTGGAGCACTGCGACCCTATTTATCCAGGCACAAAGCTCATCCATACACGTGCCGTGTCTGGTTCTGTAAGTATATCCAGTCTCCATCATACTTCCCATCGAACTAGGATGGATCACCACCTATCACACATTGATAGGATAGTTAGAAGCTGTGAATGTTTTTAGTTTTTTTTTCTTGGAAACCGCTAATATAACATAGTATTAAAAAAATGATAAAAACCAATGACGTAATGAAACTACTACATTAAGAGAAGAAAGAAATTTTATTCTAATGATTTATATACAATTATAAGGCGAAATGCGCTCTTTTCCATTAACCCAGTAAAAAAAAAAGAGCGTTAGTCTTCCCGTATCACTGTGCTTACATTAGTTATCATTGAAACACTGTAGTACAATAACAAAAAAAAAACTCTGACAGTTACACAGTTACATGTGCTTGAGTTGAGACTTACATTTTTTTATTTTCTTCTTTTAATAAAAAAACAAACTTGCGTGACAATGACAATGAAAGTGTCAGTAATCAAAGGTTAAGTCTATTTTATTATTATGCATTATTTTTATTTTTTTTTGTTCACCCCTTCCCCCATTCTCTCTTTTCCAACATGATATGTTCAGCTTTGTTTCATGTTTTATAGGCACTTTCGCAAGTGGTTTACACAGGACATTTTATGTAACAGATTGTTGTTTTGTTTTTTTTTTTCAAGCAGATTGACGGAAAGATTCGATTCCCTTAAAATTTTTCATAGAAATCAGAGTGATTGCGATACGAGCATATAACATTACAGTGGATCTGATGCATAAAAAATAGTACAGAGAAACAGTGGAGAGTCCATAGACACAATCGGATTCCAGCATCCGAAGATACACAGGTAAATGGTCACTGTCGGAACTTTTGGCCAGATATGTCTTAGTAATGAATTCGCATTGTCATCTGCTGATCTCATATACCAGTCTTTATACACATTTACCCCTGTACACAAATATAAACGGTCATCTTCTAGCCGAAAACAATGGTTGAGGGCAAGATTCATTGTACAAGAGATGGTCACAGTGTGCCTGGAAGGATACGCTTAGGTGATATCATGATCTGAACTATGCTCACATCTTACAGTTTAAGAGTTTTCGGCATCCAATGTATAATGCCCACAGGCGAGATATTTTCTAGTGAAGAATTGGCAGAGCTATCACATAAAGCACAGTGGCATGGAAGGTAACGTACAATCAGTATGGAGAAGCTGCACGAAATAACTATGGCAAGATGAGGAATGGATGTTATTATAAGAAAAAAAAAATCAATATTTGCAATTCCTTAAAAAAATATCACAGACTGACAAAAAGAAATCATTTTAAATGGGAGGGAGGTCTGTTAAGGGGGACCATACACATCAGATCGTGGTCAACTGACAGCTACCTCTCCCAACGATAAACTCAGCTCGGTGGCGTATGCATGTGTTCTGAATCCGGAAATGGGATAAAGCCACTGCCAGATCTTTCTAGGTGGTCTAATCTTCTCTGGGAAAGGAAGGATTGGACATTGATATTTGCACCCAATCGCTTTTTGCCCAACAGATGATATGGAAGGATTTAACAGCCCCCATGTTGGGGTTGGATGGTTGGCTGGTGTCGTTGAAATCAGTAGGTTCACCACTGATAAAATAGGCTTTAGGTTGGAGTAGCAGTGATACTGAATAAGATAAAGCCATAAGGAAGGTCTGGATGGTTAGGGTAAGGCGAAATGTCAAAGAATTACTTATAGGAAGATAAAAGCCAATAAAGTAGAAGGAACATAAGCTTGCTTATGAGAAGATGTAATGAATGTGGTGCTCAAATGCTAGTCACATCAACATCAGGAGGTGAGAGGCGCTGATGACTTTGCGTCATCAGATACCTACCAGGATGTGAGCAAGACCAGTAGGTTTCATTCTCATGCCGTAGTTATTAGAATAGGCAGCTGATGGCCTAAGACTTGTTTGGCCAACAACTGTCCCTTCCTGACCCACAAAAACATGCACATTGGGATCTGCCCAATGAGGTTAGCTCGTTAACTCCTGCACGAAGAAAGGATCGTGAGATCTGTTGTCCGGGAAGAGTGGGGACCAGCGGTACAATTGAAATAGTTTGCCAGTTATGCTGAAATCGTCAGATTTGGCGGACTTTTAACCAATGTCCACTGAATCACCTAAAAATATGTTTTTCACCCCCGAGATTTATGCAGTTATTATTTGCCATGTCTTGAAGCTTCAATCTGTGTTTCGAGCAAGATTCATAACACTGTGTAACAGTTTTCTCCATTCTCTTTTCATTCACACATTGTCAACGCATAATGCAGGGCATATGGAAGCACAAAGCAGCATTGTCTATATACCCTTTGTGCAATGTTACACTATTAACATTATTTTTTCTGTTTTTTTTTCCCTTTGTTCTTATTCAAACCTTTCTCTCAATCTGTTTGGACAGTATAGGGCTTTATAATAAATCTATCCCGTTAAGACGGCCATTATGTGGACTTAATGAAAAGGCAGCCACCCAATTAGAGAAAGAAACTCAAACTCCCAGAGCTGGATGGAGTTGATCCACTTATAGCACAAATTCATACCTCGTTTTATCATGGAGGGATCGTGAGGATTTTCCTGGCCCACTTACGTCTAATCATGACATGGGAGCCCTACAAGAGATGCCATAATCCATCATTTCTATAAGTACTTCTCTGGTAAGGTATTACAGGATTCAGCCAAAAGAAAATTTATACAAAAAAGCAAGATGTGTTTTGCAGGTTCCTGGGATATTTACTCTAAAGAAAAGTAGGTTCGAAGAAATATCCATATTAAGAAGCACCAGCCAGATAAGACCTTGATTTAGGAGGACGACTCAAACTCAAGAAATTCATTTTGTCCTGAGGTCATTTGATCTACATTACCTACCAGGCTTCATACTAATTTTCCTTTGTATACGTTTTAAAAGAAAAAAGATGGCAGCATCATTGTAAGTTTAGATAGGGATTGCTTAATTAATGGAAAGGAAAAGTTCTTACTGATGAACTAGACAACAATTTCTTTTCACAATTAACTCTGAGATGAAAGGCATTATAGACAGTGTACATATCATATACATTAAATTAATCAAAAAAACATAATAGTAAATTATGTTTATCCATGATTAACAACAAGAAAAAAAAAAGCAACATAAGTAGTATCAATGATTACATGACCAATTATGAATTGTCTGATAACACGGAAATAATACTTTAGTAAACCATCCAACATAAGTATAAAAAAAAAGTAAAAGAAACCATTGAGTACAAACAAATTCATTCCTTTCCCACAATATATTATGTCAGTAAAAAAAATGCATAGCAAAATAAAAGAACTGAGCAAAGCATGACAGACTCTTGACATTTCATAAAACTTAGCTGAACGATGATTTTTTTAGGGGGTGTATGTAATGTCACCTGTGATTGTCTTATCGTGAAACATCCTTCCTTCCTTCTCATTTCAGTCCAAGAAAACAAGGGCAAAGAAGAGGTCCAATGTCACGTTGCCCAAAATGCAAAAGGCACTGAAACAAACAGGATATGCACCATAGTACCGTCCAATTAAAAAATAATACAAAGTCTCTCATGAAAATATCTGTTATTGCCTTTTTTTTTTTTTTTTTTTAACTTAGTGTTCATTGTCCCTCAGGAATAAAATGGTCTTCCCTGTTCTTGTGGTAATCTGTTGAGCCGCGCTACCTGAGACGGAGATGGTGGTACGTCCTGGCGGAAAGGACCTTTAGCTTGGGCATAATTAGGATCAGAGACTTTCTTGTAAGAGTCATAATTATTTGATCCGTCTGCGGGCACTTTCTTTTTCATCTGCTGTTCCTTTCGTCTCTGCTCTTGTCTGAGAAGTTCTTGAGCTTCCATCATAACTCTGGCGTTGAATCCATGTCCACCCATGTATCCATTCCGCGATCCCTGATAACTGGAATACCTGGGATTCTCCTTGGCACTCTGAAAACCTTCTCCAGGAGCATACATTTGGTCCCATGAGTCTTGAGACACAGAACTGGGATTTTTTCTACTTTGCCTGGACAGATAAAAATAAAAATTAGACTTAGATACTGTTGGTATACATTACCCCAAAATAGGTTTATACTGGAATTTACGTATACTCAGAACACAAGCACGACACAGAAGCCTGTTAGCGATACAAAACAAGGGAAACACATTATGGAAAAACTCGAAGTACAACATAAAACCTATAAAACAGAAACACAAGGGTGATATAAGATGAACACAACACAAAGCCTACGATTGAATTGAGCCCCAAGACCTACATAATCTCGCATAAAAAGTTGTCTACGTATCAAAAACGAAAGATGAAAAAATGAAATACGTTTTTGATTAATATGTGCTCCTCGCAGATTCTTAGTTGTGGAAACTATCAGGTATTACTACTACATGTGGATCAGTGGGTGTCTATAAAATTGTGTAGGTGAGGGTGATCGTAAAATTACGTGATGCACAGTTTCAGCTCCTGCTGATTCATGGGCCCACGAAGTATGACTATTCGTATATGTGGCACACTGTGTTGGGTTCTTTGAAACTTATGGATTGGGAGGGTGCTATATCAGGTGTAATTAGACCCTAGCAGCTCAGACTTTGCAGTTTATTTGCGGGCTGCCCTAATCTACATGTGCCTCTGTCCTAGTTACAGGTTTCATTTAATATTGAGTAGAAAATGTAAGGAACTCTGACAAAAGTGATGAAGCATCTTCGCTGCCAAGGTGACATATATCAAAGAGGCTTCGCTGACAATTAATGCGCTGCTTTCAACTTGGTTCCTGTCCTTCATCATTTCTGATGGATTACTTTACTTTTGTCCACTTCCAGCAGCCAGCAGTACTCCCTTGTTGATGACATTTCCCTCACAAGTGGTATTCATAACAGTTGTGTCTGGGCAGGTTCTGTAAGCTGTGCCAAGCTACATTAAGTTTCAGTACTGTAGGAAGCGGAGCTGTTTGAGAACTCCTGTAGACACGAGGTCATTGAAGTTACTGCCTCAAGGAATGTAAAGCTCAGCGTATGCCAAAAACCTTTCCATTCTATGAAGGTCAGTCTATGAAACAATCGCAGCCTTTATTGGTAGTTATAGAAAAAATATTGGGCTGTTGTACAGTCAACGTTTCATGAATAAGCCAGATACAGTTTCAGAAAATTCATGCAATCCAAAAGGGTGGGCAACTACTATGCTTAAAGAAAATAAAAAAAAATAAAAATAAAAAACTTAACTTAAAGTCTACGATAGAAATGTTTCAGAATTCTTAAAATGTTGTATGACTTAAGATAATTAGTGGTAAATCATTCAACATTTACTCTGTAATTGCCACCTTGGACATTCGCCTTAATCCAGTTGTTTCATAGTGACCTTCACGGGGTAACATGAAGATGATTATAATTTTTTTTTTGCCATTGTCTACAAAAATTGCCAGCAAGCTAAAGACAAAGCTATAATCATTAAAAGGAGGGGGAGATACTGCCTACACACAGATGACTACCTGCCCAGTAATCCAAGTCCAAAAAGGGCAAGGGCACCTAATAAAATAATGGCAGGTGCAAAATTAGAAGATGAAATTGGATTGGGACTGAGAACACATATCAAAGGGGTGTAACACACTATTGTTACTAAAAGTAGCAATCACCATAGTGTTACATGAAAGTACTGATCTTTATTGTCAATTTCTTAAGAATTAATTTTTTTTTTTACACATGTGAGGTTGATGATTGACTAGAGGAGGAAAAGTGACTTCAGACAATAAAGTACAGTAATTCATTCAACTGGTCGAAATGTGCATGTCAAGGAGTCGATGGTCAATGGTTACAGTTAGCTGTAGCTTTTCTGAGGATTGCTCTTGACGTGCGACTCTCCATAGCTATGTTTTTCAACTAGGGATTCTTGGTATCTGGTCAAGGGTCCCACCAGAAGACCATAGCTGCTGTAAGAACAGTCTTGTCTACAGTAAATACTGTAAAACTCATTTTAGTTTGAGCGATAGACCAAGCATTCAACAAATCTTGACTAGAAGGTAGAACTATATACACTCCCTGACAGAAGTTACCGTATGTCACTTATCCATGTTATGTAAATAAAAGCTTATAACCTGACTTAAATTCATCCATTGGTTGTATAAATTATTCTTTTGAAAGCTGAAACCCTCTGAAATGTGGTTTAGGTTAAGAAAATAAATTGGCATCAATGCAGAAATATTGATCATTTAATGGACACAGAATGGTCAGATTTTGGCAAGACAAAAGTTTTCTCGCCCACAGAAAGTAATGTGATATTCAAACAAATAATTAACTTAAAATACAAATATATGTTGCATAACATTGGTGAATGAAGTTGTGATGCTATTAGAGTCATATTTAATATTTTGTGCGACTTCCATGAGCTTGAAGGACTGCATCCATGCGGTTCAACAATGATTCATACCAATTTATACAACCAATGGATGAATTTAACGTCACGTTCTAAGCTTTTATTTACATAACATGGATAAGCGACATAACTTCTGTCAGGGAGTGTAATGCTTGACCAAACGTTTTGAATAATTTTATGATGTAAAAGTCGCCATAAATATCAAACTTAAGTTAGCCAATCTCGCTGACAATCTAGTGTGAATAATATATTCAAGAAATAGTCGGCTGTCCTATATTGGGGAAAAACTAAAGATAAAGAATGTTGAATTTCTACATGCCTATCCTTTGATCTTACAAGGGATAAGCTGCCACCATTAACAATGTTAATCGTAGTTCTCCAGTGGTGATAAGGTTAGGAATCACTGCTCCATCAAGTCAACTGAAATCAACAGCAGCAGGACAGAATAATTGACTACTACTTAATCGACTGGGGTAAAATTCGTAGTTGACAAGCCTAAAAGTGTAACCATCTCTGTAACTGGCTCATGAACAAAAACTGGTAATTTATTATTTAAAGTGTACCACCAATGATGATGCCGGCCAAGTGTCCCCTCTGAGGTTGGAAAGTGATTGAGACATGGCTAATCAGCCCGATTAGGCAGCTCAACTTAGCAGAAGAGGCTCCTCACCTGATCACTCATATTAACCATAACTTCTGGCATTGACTTGAAGGTATACTTCACCTTCATGGATTTAGATTTTACCCTATATTCCAAAGCTTCAGGAATGTTAGCACTTTATATAGTGAGCAAATATTCTCATTAATCTTTGCTGTATCATAAAACATAGTAATGCTCAATTTATATCTGCCTAAATCACATATACAGTACATATATAGAAGGTCATTGTGTGTGGTTTATTACCCAGTAAAGCCCAACGTCCTGCATTTAACAACCACAGCATAGTGGTTAAAATGATTTTAATAGCCAAGAAGCAAAGTTCCAGCTCTCATTGCATTCCCATTGATATCCTTTAATTTAATTTGGGATCACAAGGCATTACTGAATTTTCATTAAAGCCAGAGCCCTTCGATCATCATATTGCTAATTGGAATCGGATCAGCCGGTCATCCCATCCAAGTATAATATCAATATATTTTCATTACTGTATGTGAAATAAGAAAACAGCTCCAAGCAGCCGGCCCAGAGTTTAATGAGCGGCATAATCTACTGCACGTCTGCCTTCATGAGAACATTTCAGATTTAGTGTTCTCTGATCCCCACCACTATAAATGCTTCATATACAACTTATGTATTTAGTTGGCATAAACGGCAATGTATATAAAAAAAGAAAAACTGACATTGAGCTTGTTGCCAGCTCAGGAACATTAATCACACCACATTAATGAAATTATTTTGAAATAAATGTTCTGTGACTAATGCCAAGTTTGCCTGGAAAGCAAGACGCAAGCCCACAAATATTGCCTAATATGTAATAAAGAACAAATGTGGAATAGAATAAACTACACTGCATGCTTTACATTGGGTAGGCCATCACCGTATAACCGGTGGCAGGTCACCTCAACACTCTCGGAACCAACTGAGCAGATTAACTCTGCTGCCCGACTAGTCCACGTGTCTTCACGTTACTCCTCTGCAAATCCCTTCATTGGCTCCCAATTCCCCAACATATCCAGTTCAAACTACTAATACTGACCTACAAAGCCGTCCATAATCTGTCTCATCCGTATATCTCCAAACTAATCTCCCGATATCTTCCAACACGTAAGCATCGATCCTCCCAAGACCTCCTTCTCTCCTCGACACTCATACGTTCCTCACCTAATCGCCTCCAAGACTTCTCCTGAATGTCCCCATCGTCTGGAATTTTGTGACTCAAGACATCCGATTATCCGCCACACTCTGAACCTTCAGACAGAACTTGAAAACCCATCTCTTCAAGAAAGCTTACAGCCTGCACTGACCCCGCTGCCACCTCATCACCACCGGAGCTGTCACAACCACCTAACCTACTTTCTCCCTCCCCATTATCCTGTAGACTGTAAGCCCGCAAAGGCAGGGCCTTCCCCTTTCTGTACCATTCTGTCATCATTAGTTTGTTCACCACATTTTATATATTGCATGTAACCTCTTCTCATGTACAGCACCATGGAATCATTGGTGCTCTAAAAATAAATAATCAGGAAAAAAAAAAGAGGCCACCATATTTAGACCAGTGCCATCTGATTGTTGGAAGACCGAGGTGTCAAAAATGTATGCATTGCAACCTCACTACTCAGTGGTGGTTAGACACAGGACAGAATGGCAGATCGGGGGAACCCAGGTTCTGGTCTGGAGATAGGTGCAAGTCTCAGAGTTGTGATCCACATCTATCAAACATTAAGACCCACCATAGGCCCACATTTCACATCCATGTGCCACTATTATACTATATCACTCCTTTTCATGCAGTACTTAGTATTTAGGAGACATTCTCCTCTAAATCTGTTGCTGCATGCAGAAAGTTAGGTGCTATATGGAGACACTAAAAAGACTCCTACGCCTAACGGTCAGTATTACGTGGCCTTGTGCATGGCCTCTTAGATGGTGTCTGTGCTACGTGTCAGATGTTTTAGAAAACCCTGATGAAATGTAAGAATTTGTGTGGCTTTTGTCATTATTCTAAAGCCAAAAAATAAGCCTTTGTTTTGGGGATTTGGGATGAATTTTACTGAATTCATGCCATATTACAGCTTCCAATGTTTGTCCAATCTTTTGAGACACCCAATGATCAGCATAATGAGTGTGCATATAACTGGTACTGCAGCTGCACGGCCAGACACAGCCAGTCATATGGACCAGTCACACCAATGAAAGGCCCAAGGAGCCCATTGATTAGACCTCTCCGAAGCACGGGATAGCTATATTTTAAGCCTTTAAATTTCCTTAAAGGGGTATTCCAGTAAGACATTAGAAGGTATCTACAGTATAGGTGATAACTGCTAGATTCATGGGGGCTCAGACCGATTGCCATTGTCCCCCACTGAATGGAGTGGTAGTTGAGCATGTGCAGTACCCCATTAATTGTTGGCTCTCTCCGTCTGCCCATAGAGAACAGAGTGGCAGCACATACACTCGACCGCTGCTACATTCAAACAGTAGACAAAAGTTCCTTATTTCGGCATTCATTGGAAGCTCAGTAGTTGGACTTCCACCGATGTAGAAATGATCAACTACTTGATCTCGTAACGCCCTGCAAGCATGAAGCAGCGACATTTGCGTTAGTTGTCACTGGAGAATAAAAAAATAGGTTTAAAATTGATTTGTCCACAAAAAATTGCAGATTCAAACTGCAAAACTTTGTAAAAACAGTACTTTTAAAGGGGGGTTTCTCTTTAAGAAGCTTCGCTCCTTCTAAATTGAGAACGCATTTTAAGAGAGATGAGAACGGCTTACTTGCTCATTAAAACTAATCTTGTTTTATTAGTAACTAACAATGTTTTCAAGTTCATATTACCCTTTAATCTAGTTTCCTTTATGATGTTGTTTTTCCTGTAACTGCTTTCTAATGCAGAAAACCTTAATCTACATTAAGATGGAAAAGCAGAATAATGTATTCCAGCTAATTCTGCAGTAATATGCTTAAATGTGTGACAGAGTGCATTCCTTGCATAAGTCATGTTCTTTCAGCTTGCATTAAACTTGAAGGAACAGCTGTTCCTGTATCTCCTTCAGGAAACCGCCACCTCTGGCCATGGAAGTGTTTACAGAGCATATCATGGGTCAGCACAATGCTGAGGATTTATGTTACGATTTTTTTTTACCACTCCTTCTTGAGTGGCCGCTAGGAAAAAGTATATCATAATTGCACAAACTGTTCGGATCAAAGGCTTGCTTGGCAGTGACGAATCGCAATAAAATGCTGCTTTAAAACAGGAATATATTCTTAAAAATACACATTTTTTAAAAATTTTTGGGTTTCTTATTAAAGGAAGATACAATTGTTTGAAATTAAACCTGGCTAAGTCCTTCTTTCTATGCAATCTCCAAGTGCAGATCAGAGTCTGCAGTCAAATAGTCGTCTCTATGACCTTTGTATCTTTGGCTTTGAAAGGTAAAGCTTTAAGTTTAATAAAGGAAATCCTCGGATCACTGATTTTAAAAGCTCCGGATTGTGAATGAGGTTTATGCAATCTTGTACAAAGTAGCTTTCGCTTCTGTTTTGTCATGAAAATGTCAATGGAAGACCAAGTCTACATGTTGGAAGATGGAAGCTTTATAGTTTTGAAACTCTGGTAGCTCAATATCGGTCAGAACTAACCTTTCTTACACTCGGAGCAATTTTTCACGTACGTGGTCTATGTGTATTTTTCAAAGTTAGTCTATGAAGCTGTTCACGTGTATTTTTTTTTTTAGCGGACCAAGTGGTACACGGAAAATCACAGAGACACGTCCGATACTGATCCGAGTGTCGGATTAAAATTGTCAATGCAAGTCTATGGGTCTGTGAAGAAAATCGAACAAAACTCGGATGCCATCTGCGTACTATCCATTTTTCATGGACTGCTGGATACGAAAAGGTTAAGAAACTTTTTTTTGGTCTGATGAAAAGCGGACCGAACTTGGATAAAAATCAGAACAAAATGCCTGATAAATCTAGGACAGCTATTCTCATATGTGAAATGAATGAACCTGAATGAGCCTTAAGGCAGAGAGGTTTAGCAAAAGCTAAAGCCGGCCTTCCCAAACTACATTCCTGCATTTGAATCTCTCAACAAGAATTGACCCCAAAGCATACTTGACAAGTTTTTTCAAAATTAATTTCTGGTCACGCCCCGTTTTCACAAGCCACCCCTTACTAAGTCCCCGCTTTCTAACCCCTGAATGAGTGTTTGGATGACTTCCAATTACTTGGATCATTTCTGAAGACAGAGCATACTGACGCTATGCACCCGAAACCTCCAGGGTGCGCTTGCTTTCCCAGAGGCTCCGAGAGGCTTCTGCGGCACATAGAAGATTTGTCAAGTCTTCCGGGAAATATCCCCGTGTTCAAGAAGCGACCAGGATGTTGCACCATAGTTAGAACATAGTTCAAGGCACAAACAATTTTAACATTTAAGTGCAATGTTTTTATTCAGCCTGAGTTCTAAAGAAAACCTGAAATAGTTTCAAGAAATTATGAAATAGTTACAGTATTAAGGCTGAGACTTCTTTGACTTGATGTTTTAGCTACTGGATGTTCCACAATGTGTAGATAATTCTACTCTGTATTCAAGTCCACAAAGTGGAAGGAGGGGTGTTACACAGATTTATGAGTGCTGGTTCATAGTGATGTGCCAAATAGTTTGTGTAGAAACTACTTCACTGTCTGAATACAATCTAACCACGAATGATGGAGGTAATGGAGCCATGTTACCTGGGTAATGAACTGTACTGGCGTTGGGCTTGCTGGAAGCTCTCCCGTTCCTCCTGTCTTTGCCTTTGCATCTGTACTTCCACAGACACTGAATGCCGTCCACTCTGATTATATGTCGTGTTGTTTGGCTGGAGAAAAACAAGGAGCGTGAAAAGTGATTTTTCAGTCATACAAAAATAGGGCAAGGTGGTTAGTATGAAGTTCATGAGGTTAACATGGGTGGATTTTTTCTTGGTGAAGGACATTTACACATTACACTTGACAAGAAATGTCAAACAGTTTGACAAGCCCTTGAAAGATACTTTGGCAAGGAAGCTCCTTGTTAAGTTTGGCTTAGAAAATGTAGGGTTGATTGTAAACAATTTTCTTGAAAGAATGGAGATGAGAAGTTCTAGGATGCTTCTTTAATTATGGTCTTATGAAACTTTCTGAAAACTTTGAATCTGTTTGCTGTCGTAGATATATGGAAGAAACAGAAAAAGTCATAGGAGAAATGGAGGTTGCCACCGTAAGTGGAGGTTAACAACCATCAAATTTATAGCCAGAGGTGAAAGAGCTAACAAAGCATTCTAGAGGATATCCTCGTCAGTCATTAAAAATATAAGGTGAGCATGGTACATTTTTAATTAAAAAAAGCAAACAATAATTGCAGATATAAGTCGAAAAAACACTGTATGGTAACTTACTATATCAGTTTAATATAAGAAAGATATGTATCTTCGTACCGTCTTTGCCTGATGAAGAGACCTGAGTAGTCTCGAAAGCTTGCAATTTGTTATCATCTTTTGAGTTAGCCATTAAAAGGTATCAACCACTAAGGACTCTCAAGTCTAAATATTTTTATATCAGTTTATATATGGACACCAGAAGAGAACCACCTTTTTAAGATGCCGATAAATCCAAAAGTCTTTCATGAGTATTTATACTGGGGAATTTTTGGGCTGCATATACAAGTAGCAGAAAAATTGACAATTTCCAAAATCTCATCCATTATTAGAAAAATAAATCCAAATCCGGAAATTAAGATGTGGCAGAAATTTTACATAGTCAATAGTTTATGCAGATTTTTAACATGGATATTACACTTTGAATGAAAAAAGTAACATTTACAGAATTTGTTGTGAAATCTGCAATCTACGTCTTTTTTTTGTCAAAAATATGGTACTTTGGAAAGTACCCTTGAATGTTTCATAGGGTTTCTGGGACTGCATGAAGATAGTTGATGATCGAAAATGATTCAGAATGCCACAATAGATTGTAACATAGTAATGATAAATAAATTGGAATATATTCACACATCGCACACAACACTTCATGAATGTTGTTTCCCAAAAGCCAAGGTTTAGATGTCGTTGGCATCAGAGGTGGAGGATGTGCAATAAACTGTTGTAGAACAAAGCACATCATGTAACGCTGGTTACATTCTTGGTCTGTTGGTTTCCCATAATGGCTTCACTACATATTCCAAGAAGTTGGGATGGAAAGTTTAATGTGTTACATGACACAACCGAAATATCCATAGCGAGGTAGATCAGATGCACTTCAGAGCAGAGGACATTGAAGCACCTGTGCAAACAGCACATAACAGAGCTAGGGGCAATTCCTGAATGCAAGCTGTCAATCCATCATGACAGTTCTCAGCTCAGTAAGTATCAACTGGTTGTGATTGTAGGACCGCAACCTTCAAGGGGAAAAGAAAAAACTGCAAAGACCAAACAGCAAAGATCTCCTAAAGTACGTCTCAAAAGTCATTACCAATCATGCAACGAAAACTGATAAGTGGTGGCGAGAATATGGTGGCGAGAATAAGGGTGGACGGAAAAAAAATATTGCTTCAATGTGAACAGTTGTATAAGCCTAGGGACAACCAGATTATGGGAAATTGGTTTGGAAAAGTTCAAGTCTGGTCTCCTGCAGCATTGGTCTTTGGCCTAACACATGAACGATTCCTCGATCAATACATAAATGGTTCATAGTCTACTTTTTTTATTATTATTGTTCACACAGAACATATAATCAATACGTTCTAATAAGTTATTGGTGAATAAACCCATAAAAAAACCCTAGTGGAAAATGACTGATGAAGTGGTCTTCTGCTGGACTTCATTAGTGTTTAAGCCTTGAAATATTCTCCATTGCCCATGGTCTGTTGAGGGTTGGTAGTGGTAGACAGATGTGAGGGTGTTAGACGGGTTGTGATAAGTAGCTATAGAAATTGTCAGGTTGTTACACAAATCTTTGTAATTTAAAATGTACATGTCACAAAACGTTCAAAAAGTAAACCAACACCATAAAGTTAAAGTGATTGTTAATACCTATTTATTTGTTTTACTTACTTATATAGCGCCATCATATTCTGCAGCGATTTACAGACATCACCACTGTTCCTACTGGGGCTCACAATCTACATTCCCTATCAGTATGCCTTTGGAAACCTTCGAAAACACGAGAACATACAAACTCCTTGGAGGATGTAGTCCTTGGTGGGATTTGAACGGCGTACCCCAATGCCACAAAGCAACAGTGGCAACCACTGAGCCACCGTGCTGCCTTCTCTAAACAAGCTCTTAAAATCGTCAATTTTCTCTATGGTAGATAAAAGATATAAACCAGCAAACAGTGTATGGAAATCACTCGCAGAAAAAAGAAAAAAAAGGTCATCTGGGTGGTGCTAGTGAAGTGTCACGGTTTCCTGACCATTCTGCCTTGATTGAAATCTCACTCAGCAAAGTTAGCTAATATAAAAAATCCAGCTGGATATCAATCAAGGCAGAATAGTTGTTCTACGGTCACAAGTACGTATGTTCTCTCAATCAAGAGTATCGGGTCAATTATGCAGAGTGTGATCCGATTCTCTCGGATGAGAAAGAAGAAAGAAGATGGAGAATAAAAATGTCTCCATCTTCTCCATTTTGTTAGTCAGCGGAAATCGGTCATCCAAGTGCAGTCCGATGTCTTCCACGGCGTCATAGACTTGCATGGCTGAGTGTGACCTGAATATTGGCTCAAACTCGGGCATGATGCAATATTTTTCACTGGACAAGGAAAAAAATCGGACACGTGCATGGCCCCATAGAATAACATAGGTCCGAGCGCGAGCTGATGTTTTGTCAAATCGCTCTTGAACCGAAAAAAATACCACCACGTGTTCAAGCCCTAACAAAGAGGATACTTTGGCTTTTCAACACTCCAGCACCGCCCACGCGACTCTTACATACTGTATAAAACACCCTTTTTAGATCTTTTTATCCAGTATAAGCAAGCAATTTTAAGAGCGGCATGTTAAGAATGATAAAACCAAGTGTTATAAAAAGTAATAGCGTTAGTTTTGCCTAACAAAAAAGAGCAACTGGCTCCCTTTTAAGTCAGACATAACACTGATTGACACAATAAATTGCCATTTTGCATATGTTTGTTCTGCAAGGTACAAATCACATGCATAAAGTAAAAAGCCTCTTCCATTTAGAAAAAAGCAGCAGTACGGCTCCTCTGTACCCCGCAGTTCTCAAAAATAGTGAGCTTTTCAAGGCCTTTTAAGTTCTTGCTTACTTGGTTACGATGTCACAGCCATTGAAAGTTTCTGCATAAATACAGGTTTTATAAATCCTAGCAAGCACACAATGTCAGCGGGGCATTTATAAAGCCGTACTAGGACTAATTGGAAATATATAATTATATGATATATTCAGTACATGGAATTGAATTCCAGCCATTGTGCATCAAAATTACAACCCTGTAATTCAATAGCTCAGGAGATGTCCTTGAATATGTTTTCTTCCTTTTTAAGGTTGCTAAGGGGAAGGTGCATTTTTTTTTTTTATTAAAAGCAAACAGCAATTGGTAGCAGATGCATTAATTCAGACAGAATTCAAGACTTTTGTGCACCCCCTGTGTAGTACACAAGCTGAAATTGAAAGCAATTCTCTGAAGGGCAGTATGACTCTTGGCTAATGTATAGCAGGAAGCAGAGAAATGAATGACTGCCCAAATAGCTGCTGCCACAAAGTGAGCTCTTCATAGTATGCTTGTCCCCCCAAAATGCACCTAATCCATTAAAATCCTAGAATATTATTCCTTTTTACAAAGTTACTGAACTCTGTGGAAATCGTTCTTTTTGCAGCATTTTTTTTTTAAAATGACAGCAGAATTTTGGAAATGGCGATTTAAATAGAAAGTTTCATAGTTTTATGGCTGAAAGAAGTAACAAGTTTATCGAGTTCAACCTATACCCTGACATGTTGATCCAGAAGAAGGTAATACCTCATGAGGACAACACTCATTTCATTGGAAAAAATCCTGCCCAACTCGACATACGGTAATCAGACTAATTCCCTGGTTTAACATCCCATCTACAAAATGTCATACCCATAATCTGCTAAATAATGTTCAAGAAAGGCATCCAAGTCCCTCCGAGACCTTTTTAAGTGAATCAACCATTACAACATCATATGGCAGAGAGTTCCATAATCTCACTGCTCTTACAGTAAAGAATCCATAATCTCACTGCTCTTACAGTAAATAATTCATAGTCTCACTGCTCTTACAGTAAAGGATCCATAATCTCACTGCTCTTACAGTAAAGAATCCATAATCTCACTGCTCTTACAGTAAATAATTCATAGTCTCACTGCTCTTACAGTAAAGATTCCATAGTCTCACTGCTCTTACAGTAAAGAATCCATAATCTCACTGCTCTTACAGTAAAGAATTCATAGTCTCACTGCTCTTACAGTAAAGAACCCGTAATCTCACTGCTCTTACAGTAAAGATTCCATAATCTCACTGCTCTAACAGTAAAGAATCCATAATCTCACTGCTCTTGCAGTAAAGAATCCATTATCTCACTGCTCTATCAGTAAAGAATCCATTATCTCACTGCTCTATCAGTAAAGAATCCATTATCCCACTGCTCCTACAGTATTGAATCACTGTCTGTGATGACATTTAAACTCTTTCCTCTAGATGTAGAGCATGTCCACTTGTCATTAATGCAGGTCTAACTGTACAAAGATCATTAGAAACATCTCTGCACTGTCCATTGATATATTGGTACGTTATAATATGATCACCTCTAAGTCATTGCTTTTCCAACCTCAAGTTTCATAACCTGTCTTCATATTGCAGTTCACCCATTTCCTTAATAACCTTCTTCCCTCTATCTGCTCTAGTTCAGCTATGTCTTCTTATACAGTGAAGCCAAAAATAGCAAAAAAGTATCCTACGTGTGACCGCACAAGTGACTTGTATAGAGGCAAAACTAAATCCTTAGAACCATACAGAATCCTTTGTTTATATTCTTGGAGTCAAGCAGAACCCGTCATATCTACCCTTGGGAGTCATGCAGAATCCTTCATATCTACCCTTGGGAGTCATGCAGAATCCTTCATATCTACCTTGGGAGTCATGCAGAATCCTTCATATCTACCCTTGGGAGTCATGCAGAATCCTTCATATCTACCCTTGGGAGTCATGCAGAATCCTTCATATCTACCCTTGGGAGTCATGCAGAACCCTTCTTATCTACCCTTGGGAGTCATGCAGAATCCTTCATATCTACCCTTGGGAGTCATGCAGAACCCTTCTTATCTACCCTTGGGAGTCATGCAGAATCCTTCTTATCTACCCTTGGAGTCAAGCAGAACCCTTGGGAGTCATGCAGAATCCTTCTATCTACCCTTGGGAGTCATGCAGAACCCTTCTATCTACCTTGGGAGTCATGCAGAATCCTTCTATCTACCCTTGGGAGTCATGCAGAACCCTTCTTATCTACCCTTGGGAGTCATGCAGAATCCTTCATATCTACCCTTGGGAGTCATGCAGAACCCTTCTTATCTACCCTTGGGAGTCATGCAGAATCCTTCTTATCTACCCTTGGGAGTCATGCAGAATCCTTCTTATCTACCCTTGGGAGTCATGCAGAATCCTTCATATCTACCCTTGGGAGTCATGCAGAACCCTTCTTATCTACCCTTGGGAGTCATGCAGAATCCTTCTTATCTACCCTTGGGAGTCATGCAGAATCCTTCTTATCTACCCTTGGGAGTCATGCAGAACCCTTCTTATCTACCCTTGGGAGTCATGCAGAACCCTTCATATCTACCCTTGGGAGTCATGCAGAATCCTTCATATCTACCCTTGGGAGTCATGCAGAACCCTTCTTATCTACCCTTGGGGGTCATGCAGAATCCTTCTTATCTACCCTTGGGAGTCATGCAGAATCCTTCTTATCTACCCTTGGGAGTCATGCAGAATCCTTCATATCTACCCTTGGGAGTCATGCAGAACCCTTCTTATCTACCCTTGGGAGTCATGCAGAATCCTTCTTATCTACCCTTGGGAGTCATGCAGAACCCTTCTTATCTACCCTTGGGAGTCATGCAGAACCCTTCTTATCTACCCTTGGGAGTCATGCAGAACCCTTCTTATCTACCCTTGGGAGTCATGCAGAATCCTTCTTATCTACCCTTGGGAGTCATGCAGAATCCTTCTTATCTACCCTTGGGAGTCATGCAGAACCCTTCATATCTATACTTTGAACCATGCAGAACCCTTCATCTATATCCTCTGAATTAGGCAGAGCTCTGTATCTGTGTACCTAGAGTTATCCGGAACCTTTTATCTAACTTTGTGGAGTCATGGAGGACGTTTCACCTATACCCTTGAAATGATATAGAACCCTTTATCCACATCCCTGTAACCATACAAAACCATCTGTATGTATTCATTAAGTCATATCTTACGCTTTAAAGTGATCCTTAAACCTGAGACTAAAAACTGATAATACATTTTACATGTGTAGCCGCCCTACATTTGCCTTCTGTCGCCTCTTCGGCTCAGATTGAAATTCTTTTCCTCCGCCTTCCAATATGATCGCCACAGAGGCATGGGGAACATGGTAGAAACTATGACTCCCCCAAGTTGTGGAGTAGGAAAGGAAGGGAAGCACGACTTCGACTTACCCCTGCACACTCCATGGCACTGCGGCAGACATCTTTGAAGCAGAAAAAATGTCAATCTGAACGGAGGAGGAAAACGAAGGTCACCAGGTAGGGTGGCTACACATGAGAAATGTACATTCAGTGTTCAGTTCCAGGGTGGAGAATCGCTTTAACTATATCCTTGAAATCATGTAATGCTTCATCCAGTTATCTGCAATGACTGACTGTGGTTTTTCTACATGTATGAGCACATACAAGTGGACGCACACTCAACACCCTTTCATGTAGAACATCCATCATTATGAAAACATCCTTTCCGGGTGGCCAAAGTAAATATATATATGTTGCATTGGCAGCAGGTCTTACAGTTGTGGTGGAACGGTGGAGATAAATTACTCCACAAAGCAATTACCAGGAAACAAATCTACGGAGAAAAATATTGCCACCTGTTCTTACCATCAGATCTGAGGTGCAGTTTACCTTTGTATGCAAAGCTTTTCATTACACTTCTATTTGTTTGGAGGCTTCATTTCATCTGGTAGAAAAGTGGTTAAAAATAACAAAGATAATATCTGTTTTAAAGTTCCCTTCAGAAGGACGGCCATCTGCTCAGTATTATTTGAAGTCTGAATGTTAAGTATGTAAATGATATTGCTTGCCTTCTACAACAGCATCGGAAAACAGACATCTGCTCAACAAGTATATAAGCGGAGAGCTGAACAGCCACTTATACCAAGGCTAGAAGGCTGCTTCATGATCAAACTACTTCTCCCATCATTGCACTATGTTGGATTTCATGGGAGTAATAACTGGCAAGTGTGAGTAGGAGGTTCTCAATCGGGACGTAACCGATATTCGACCTAAACACAGAAAATGCAAACACAAAAAGCCGTCCCTGCAAATCTTCCTATTCTTTAATCTTTCAATTAAAACTGAGAAAGATACTGTATAAAAAAAAAAAGTCTGTGTCTCGGGAGCTTGTGTGTGGGTGTAAGATAAATGGCTGCAGCAGGAGCCTCCCCCCTCTGCCCTGTCTGCAATAGCATAAAAGATCACTAAGCTCTACCCATGACCTCTTAAATGTTAATTTTCTTAGGAAAACTTCTTCAAACACTTTTTCATTTTCAGTTTTTAAAGAAAACCATTTATTATTAGGTTGTGAATTAATCTTCATATAAATATAGGAGTTACTCTGGAGCCTCAAGCTTATTACTCAAGTTTTGATGAATAATTGCCCTTGTGTGTCAGATTTTACCATAAGTTATTTTGTCATTTGTGTAAGGTGCCGTTTTATTTTTCAATTCAAGTCATTAATAAACTAAATAACTTTATAGATTCCATGTGGAAGGGCATTCAAAGCGTTTTTGAAACAGGACAACCCATATACAATGGCCTTAAAGGAATCTGTCAGAAGGCTCAACCCTCCTAAGCCATCTCTATGAGCATGTAAGTCACAAGAAGCTGAATAAAATGATGCCTTGACATCTACGATCTAATGTCTTATTCCTGAGAAATCCATGTTTTTCTTAATATGTAAATGAACTGTTAAGATCTATGGGCTGGACATCAATCTCCCTGAGAATCTGCCTCATGAGCTAGTTATACATAAAAAGTGGCGTTATGAGTATGAGACGTGTAGATAAGGAAAGCAGACTGTCAGTTATTACATGGCTCACCCACTCATTTAAAGCAAAACTGTCAGCAGGATTTTGTGAAGTAAACTACAGGCATTGTCAGGTTGGCACTGCTACACTGATTAAAATGATACCTGGGGTGAAGAAATCAGTCTTATAGTTCTTGTGTAATCAGTGTTAGAAGTTTTCAGTTAATGAGATGCTTGTGCTCCGGGGCGGGACTGTAGGCAGAGTCTTATCTTCCTGCTCTAAGCGAGAGGAACCAAGAAGAGACCAAGGCAAAATCTGCCCACAGGCCGCCCCGAAGCACAAACAGTCAGTCTCTATGATGAGAAACATGTTTGTGCTTTGGGGCGGCCTGTGGACAGGTCTTTTCTTGGTTTTTCTGGCTTAGAGCAGGAAGATAAAACTCTGCCTACAGTCCCTCCCCGGAGCACCAGCATCTCATTAACTTTAAGCTTCTAACACTGATTACACAAGAACTACAAGGCGCATTTCTTCACCCAGGTATCATTTTAAACAGTTTGACAATGCCAACTTGACAATGCCTGTAGTTTACTTAGCAAAATCCTGCTGACATGTTCACTTTAAAATAAGCTTTGGAGGTAGGTTTTCAGGAAGATCTATGCACAGCCAATGGATCTTAACAAGTTCAATTCATTCAACTTCCTATGACCTACATGCCCATATAGATGGCTTAGGAGGGTTGATCCTACTGACATAAAAAGTGGCGTTATGAGTATGAGACGTGTAGATAAGGAAAGCAGACTGTCAGTTATTACATGGCTCACCCACTCATTTAAAGCAAAACTGTCAGCAGGATTTTGTGAAGTAAACTACAGGCATTGTCAGGTTGGCACTGCTACACTGATTAAAATGATACCTGGGGTGAAGAAATCAGTCTTATAGTTCTTGTGTAATCAGTGTTAGAAGTTTTCAGTTAATGAGATGCTTGTGCTCCGGGGTGGGACTGTAGGCAGAGTCTTATCTTCCTGCTCTAAGCGAGAGGAACCAAGAAGAGACCAAGGCAAAATCTGCCCACAGGCCGCCCCGAAGCACAAACAGTCAGTCTCTATGATGAGAAACATGTTTGTGCTTTGGGGCGGCCTGTGGACAGGTCTTTTCTTGGTTTTTCTGGCTTAGAGCAGGAAGATAAAACTCTGCCTACAGTCCCTCCCCGGAGCACCAGCATCTCATTAACTTTAAGCTTCTAACACTGATTACACAAGAACTACAAGGCGCATTTCTTCACCCCAGGTATCATTTTAAACAGTTTGACAATGCCAACCTGACAATGCCTGTAGTTTACTTAGCAAAATCCTGCTGACATGTTCACTTTAAAATAAGCTTTGGAGGTAGGTTTTCAGGAAGATCTATGCACAGCCTATGGATCTTAACAAGTTCAATTCATTCAACTTCCTATGACCTACATGCCCATATAGATGGCTTAGGAGGGTTGATCCTACTGACAGGATGCCCTATAAAAAAAAAAGTATATGGATGCAACAGAAGAGACTCCCCCAGTAGAAAGCTATTTCAACTAGCCAGATTGGCTGCTGTTCTGGCAGCCTTATTGTGAATGTGTATTACATGATCTATTAATTTTATTGTGTTAATTTTTCCTGCACCATAAATGTGCAGTTGTACATCCCCTTCTCTAGTGATATCCGTAGCTGTACCATTGCTTGTTTAACAGAGGAGAGTTGTTTGGTTGTAACTAGAGTTGAGCAAATTTGTTGGGGTTCTCTCTTTTTCGGCAAGCTACAGCGCTTACCAAATAAGCTGCATAGGGAACCCGGCTTCCTGGATCGCGCCGGCTGATCAGCGCCACAGCTGAATGTGTCGCGGCTGTGTGAGTCACGACACATGTATGGATAGTCTGTGTGTTGGGCTCTCCATGCATGTGCTGTGACTGTGACACAGCCACGAGACATACAGCTGCGGAGCCAATCTGCTGTTCAGCCGGCGCACTCCAGGAAGCCGGGTTTCTTATGTGGCTTATTCGGTGAGCGCTATAGCTTGCCGAATAAGAATTAGAAGGAACCCGAACAAATTTGCTCAACTCTAGTTGTAACAATCTCTTTAAGTAAAAAATGGTGGACTGTCTTAGTAAATTATTATACCGCCATCAAAAAAACAAAGACATGACCAAGAAACTGAATCACACCAATAACAGCAGCTACCATCATGGCTACACTACGCAATGTGCAGCATGAATGACCAATAATATTTTTACTGGTTGGTGGTTGTTTAACAGCCTGTTTACACAGACCGGACCAAGTTCAGATGCAGATGGAAAAAGCTGTAATAGATAGTTTAGTGTGTATAGGCTACCATTTTTCTCGGCAGCACAGGCCCTGATTACAGAGGACAATGTGCTGCAGAGAACAATGATCTTTTCACCCAAAGAATGAGCGTTTTGCTCGTTTGTTGGGTAATCGGCAGCCTGTTTAGACTGCATGATTATCATGAAGGCTCCTAGGAATGCTCGATCACGAAAATGGTGCAGTGTAAATGCTCTTAAGTCACAAAGTAACAGAGGAGAACATTTTTTTCTGCAGCACTAAGGCTCGGAGAGAACTCAGCTCATGCATTGTGCACAGTTGTGAGCGGTGAGTGCACAGACCAGTCGCCAGCAGATATAATAAACCTCATTGTGGCCGACATTAAACTGAATCTACCTAGGCTGCCGAGAGACTGTCATGTAGAAAATGAACTGCGGCATCTAAGAAAAGCAAAATCTAAGTTAAAGGTTAAGGAATAATCTAAATTTAAGATGATCAATAATCATAAACCCGTTTTATTGGGCTTTTAAATTTGTAAACTTACAACACAGTCAATTTGTAGATGGGATTTTGTTTATAGACTACATTACCCCGATGACAACGCGACAGCTCAGTGTGAAGGACTGACATATTCCATGACCATCCGGGAGCCCAATATGAAGGAATAGCATTTTCTGCCATCTTTTTAGTGACTTGTCCATAAGAATTGTCACGATGCTTATATGTTATACAGGCCCATAGGTCAATGAGTTGTCAAAGAACAGGCTCTAGTGCAAATAATTTGTGTACCCCTTTGTGAAATGACCCTCGTAAATCTACTGTATGACTACAAATGTATTGTAAGGGTATGTGCACACATTTACTATTTGCATTAAATTTTTCTTCTGTGAAAACGAGTGTTTTGGCAGAAAAATCGCTGCGTAAAATAGGCGCGCTTTACCTATTCGTTTTGAATGGGTGGAAAATGCTTTAAAACACTGAAAGGACTATCCTGCGTTGCAAAATTTCATCAATTTTTCTCTGCCGTCCACATCCAGGGAGATTAGCTACAGTGCCATGGGTTGTAAACTTCTTGATTATGTTGCGCACCGTGGACAAAGGAACATCAAGATCTCTGGAGATGGACTTGAAACCTTGAAATTGTTGATATTGTTCAACATCTTGGGTTCTCAGCTCCTTAGACAGTTCTCTTCTCCTTTTTTTTTGGGGGGGTGGGGGGGGGGTGGGGGGTGGGAGTGGGTGGGTGAGGAGGTCCAAAAACTCTTTGCGTCTAAAACCAGAACAGAAGGATACCCCTATAGTTAAATAAGTTGCACACCAGATATTATTATAATTCTTACAAGGGTTATCTCTCCAGGGCAAACATTTTTATGGCAGGTATATAGATAGGGGAAGAGACCATATGACACTGTTGCTCGGCTATGCGCACGATCAAATACCACTCCGACTGAGCTTTTCAGAGCCCTTGTTCTAAGGATCAGTGAGGGTCCCAGCGGTCAGACCCCTAGCAATAGGGGATAATTTCCATACTTGATATTGAGAATACCTCTTTAAAGCAATATTTCGAGCTGAAAAACCCTTTATTTTGCAAATACACAGGAACACCAGGACTCTGCTGTAGAGACATGGTGCTCTAGTCCCCAATCTGAAGACCATATGATATCTGACGGCACATATCTGGGACTGTTACCCTGGACCAGCCAACAATATATCTCCCCAAAGGTGGAATGTTCTTGTATATTTTCCTGATGAAGGGTTTCTCTGATTTAAAGGTCTCTCTATCCTGGATTCTCACACGCTTGTGGTATACAGCTCTGTTCACTGTTATGTTTCGGTAGCTGAGGAGTGCAGGTAAAAAAGGCAATACACCAGAGCAGTTGGAATCTATGGGATTGCAGTACCCTGACTAACCACCACAACTAGAGGCAGCCGTGGAGCGTTCCTACGTTGGTCCTAGACGCCTCATCACAGCCTGAGATACTAACTACACCTAAAGATAGAAATAGGAAAGCTATCTGCCCCGGAGCAGAACCCCAAAGATAATAGAAAGCCCCCAAACATGTAATGGCGGTTAGACAAGAGGAAATACTGACACAGAAAGAAAATAGAATGAGCAAACGCTGGGGCCCAAACTATCTAAATAGAAAAGGACAGGAAGGGTACTTACTGCAATCCCAGAAAACCCTGAAAAACACCAACTCTACTAATTTCAAAATCACCTGAGATCACACGACCTCTACCACCTAAATTAGCTCTCTGGTGTAACAAAATCAAAACAGCAGCCACTGAAAAAACTGGAAAAAGCAAAAGAACAAAACTCAGTGGCTGAACTAAACTGAGAAGGCAGAAGCCCCCGGAGGGGACCCAGAAGGCCCCCAAAGAAGTGCAGGACAAAATGCAAAAATATAGCAACAACAAAAAAGAAGAAAAATTCTTATCTGGTAGCAGGAGATGCAGACACGACACAGCAGGCTACAAGGGAAACTGGAATGAAGGATTCAGACCAGAATAATTGATCACCGGCAACCCTGATGGGAAAATGACTCCCTTATATAAGACCAGTCAGTAACACCTGATTCCCAGTCCTCACAATCTTCACTAGTACCGCTTGTAACCACCAGAGGGAGCCTCTGCTCAGAACTCATCTCAAACCCATTCACAACAGTACCCCCCCCTTGAGGAGAGGTCACCGAACCCTCATTTGAGCAACCAGGTCGGTCAGGATGAGTTCTATGATACGCACGGATAAGTCTCCTAGCATGAATGTCCGAAGCAAACACCCAAGAATTGTCTTCCTGACCATAACCTCTCCATTTAACCAAATACTGGAGTCTTCGTCTAGAAAAACGAGAATCCAATATTTTCTCAACCACATACTCCAGATTGCCCTCAACCAAAACAGGGTCAGGAGGCACAGTAGCAGGAACCACTGGCTCAACAAACCTCTTCAACAAGGACTTGTGGAACACGTTATGGATCTTAAATGTCCCTGGAAGAAGCAAATGAAAAGAAACAGGATTAATAATCTCCATGATCTTATAAGGTCCAATGAACCTAGGCTTAAATTTAGGAGATGCTACTCTCATAGGAATATTCTTTGAGGACAACCAGACCAAGTCCCCCACTTTAAACCGAGGACCATCAGTCCTATGCCGGTTAGCAAACCGCTGGGCCTTCTCCTGAGAGAGGGACAACCTCTCCACTACCTGGTCCCAAATCTGTTGCATACGCTCAACAACAGAGTCAACACCTGGACAGACAGAAGCTTCCGTCTGTCCTGAAGAAAATCGAGGGTGAAAACCAGAATTACAGAAAAACGGAGACATCAAAGTGGCAGAGCTAGCCCTATTATTAAGAGCAAACTCAGCCAAAGGCAAAAAAGAGACCCAGTCATCCTGATCAGCAGACACAAAGCATCTTAGATAAGTCTCTAATGTCTGGTTTGTTCTCTCAGTTTGACCATTGGTCTGAGGATGAAATGCCGAGGAGAAAGACAATTGAACACCCAGTTTAGAACAAAAAGTCCTCCAAAATCTGGAAACAAACTGGACTCCTCTGTCAGACACAATGTTCTCAGGAATGCCGTGTAAACGAACCACGTGCTGAAGAAACAACGGCACCAATTCAGAGGAGGAAGGCAACTTAGGTAATGGCACAAGATGTATCATTTTGGAAAACCTATCACAAATTACCCAGATGGTGGTCATTCTCTGAGAAACAGGAAGATCGGAAATGAAATCCATAGAGATATGGGTCCATGGTCTCTTGGGCACAGGCAATGGCATCAACAAACCACTAGAGCGAGAGCAAGGCTTGGAGCGAGAGCAAGTCCCGCAGGACTGCACAAATTCCCTGACATCGCGAGACAAGGTAGGCCACCAAAAGGACCGACTAACCAAGTCTCTGGTACCAAAAATTCCGGGATGCCCAGCCAATGCGGAACAATGAATCTCAGACATCACACTCTTTTTCCATTGGTCCGGGACAAACAATTTTCCAACAGGGCAGCGCTCGGGCCTATCCTCCTGACACCCCTCCAGAGCAAGTCTCAAATTGGGCGAGATGGCGGAAAGAACTACACCCTCTTTCAAAATAACAGAAGGATCAGATAACTCAGGAGAGTCCGCAAGGAAACTCCTCGAGAGGGCATCCGCCTTAACATTCTTAGTGCCAGGAAGAAAGGAAACCACAAAATTAAAACGTGTGAAAAACAAGGCCCACCTGGCCTGTCTAGGATTGAGTCGCTTGGCAGATTCCAGATAGACCAGATTCTTATGGTCCGTAAGGACCACCACCTGATGTTTGGCTCCCTCCAGCCAATGTCTCCACTCTTCAAAAGCCCACTTCATGGCCAATAACTCCCGATTACCCACGTCATAATTACGTTCAGTAGGAGAAAATTTTCGAGAGAAAAAGGCACAAGGGTTACTTTTAGAGGTCTCTGGATCTTTTTGGGACAAAACGGCACCTGCCCCAATTTCAGAGGCATCAACCTCCACCTGAAATGGCAGAGAAACATCAGGCTGCCGTAGAACAGGAGCAGAAGTGAATCTCTGCTTAAGTTCCTGAAATGCAGAGACTGCCTCAGGAGGCCAATTCACCACATCAGAACCCTTTCTGGTCAAATCAGTTAATGGTTTAACAATAACCGAGAAATTACCAATAAATTTACGATAAAAATTGGCAAAACCCAAAAATCTCTGAAGAGCCTTTAATGAAGTAGGTTGGACCCAATCACAGATGGCCTGAACCTTGACCGGGTCCATTTCAATAACAGATGGGGACAAAATGAATCCCAGAAATGAGATCTTCTGTACGCCAAAAAGACACTTTGATCCCTTCACATACAGAGCATTATCCCTCAAAGTCTGGAACACAGTCCGAACATGTTTCACATGAGAGTCCCAGTCATTAGAAAAAATCAAGATATCATCCAAATAAACAATCAGAAATTTGTCCACAAAATCCCTGAAAATGTCATTCATGAAGGACTGGAAGACGGAAGGGGCATTAGTGAGCCCAAAGGGCATCACTAGGTACTCAAAATGCCCTTCAGGGGTATTGAATGCCGTCTTCCATTCATCCCCGTGCTTAATGCGAATAAGGTTATACGCCCCCTGAGGTCAAGCTTGGTAAACCAAGTAGCGTTTTTCACCCTGGAAAACAGGTCAGAAATCAAGGGTAACGGGTATTGATATTTCACAGTAATATTGTTCAAGAGACGATAATCAATACACGGCCTTAATGAACCATCTTTTTTGGCCACAAAGAAAAAACCGGCACCTAAGGGTGAAGAGGATGGTCTGATATGACCCTTCTCCAATGATTCCTTGATATAAGACCTTATAGCGTCATGTTCAGGTACAGACAAGTTAAAAAGGCGACCTTTAGGGAATTTACTACCCGGCACTAATTCAATAGCGCAGTCATAGCTCCTATGGGGAGGTAAGGATGCAGATTTACTTTCGCTAAACACATCAGAAAAATCAAACAAAAAGTCAGGAACATCCTGAGCTTGGGGGGAGGCAGAAAAAACAGGAGTGTTGGTATTAACACATTGGCAGCCCCAACTGGTTACAGACACAGATTTCCAATCCAAAACAGGATTATGAGACTGTAACCAAGGGAAACCCAGCACGATAATGTCATGCAGATTATATAGAACCAAAAATTTGCAGCACTCCTGGTGATCAGGTTCAACCCTCATTATCACCTGAGTAGAAAACTGGGGTTTATTCTCAGCCAAAGGGGTAGAATCGATCCCCAGTAGGGGAATAGACTTCTGTAGGGGTATCAAGGGAAACCCACAACGTTTAGCAAAATCATAATCCATCAGGTTAATAGCTGCTCCAGAATCAACGAAAGCCTGAGCAGAAAATGAGGACAGAGAGCATATCAGAGTGACAGTTAATAAAAACTTAGTCTGAACACTACCCAAGACAACTGAGCGTGCAAAACGTCTTCCCCGCTTAGGGCAGACTGAAATAGCATGAGAGGCATCACCACAGTAGAAACATAACCTATTGCGCTTTCGAAACTCATGACGCTGTGCCCCAGACACCACTCCATCACACTGCATGGGCTCAGAAGCTGGCTCACAAGGCAACACTATTCCACGCATACTTCTCCGCTCACGCAAACGTCTGTCAATTTGAATCGCTAATGACATAGAATCATTGAGACCAGAGGGGACAGGGAATCCCACCATAACATCCTTTACATTATCCGACAGACCCTTCCGGAAAAGGGCCGCCAAAGCGTCGTCATTCCATTTGGTCAGGACTGCCCACCTACGGAATCTCTGACAGTATAACTCAGCGTCATCAAGCCCCTGATTTAATGCCAACAAGGCTTTTTCAGCTTGATCAGTGACATTAGGCTCATCGTACAATAACCCCGAAGCCTGAAAAAACGCATCAACATCACTCAAAACAGGATCCCCAGGTATCAGGGAAAAAGCCCAATCCTGAGGATCGCCGCGCAGGAGAGAGATGATAATTTGAACCTGCTGCGCTGCGTTTCCTGAGGACTTTGATTTTAAGGCAAAAAACAATTTACAATTATTTTTGAAATTCTGAAACTTAGCTCGATCCCCTAAAAACAAATCTGGCATGGGGATCCTAGGTTCCACAACAGGCAACCCAGCAAGATAGATAGCAATACTCCGAACCTCAGTGGCAAGCTGATCCACACGGCCAGACAACTGTGCAAACTCCATTGGGAGAAAAGATCCTCCCCAGCACCCAGAGATACAGAGGGGAAAAAAAAAAAATGCAACAAACAGAAAAATATCTCTGACAACTCTGACAACCTTTTTTCTATCACAATATTTTTTCCCTTCTGTGAGTACCATACAATTTTCAATTTTTAGGCCGGTGATACTGTTATGTTTCGGTAGCTGAGGAGTGCAGGTAAAAAAGGCAATACACCAGAGCAGTTGGAATCTATGGGATTGCAGTACCCTGACTAACCACCACAACTAGAGGCAGCCGTGGAGCGTTCCTACGTTGGTCCTAGACGCCTCGTCACAGCCTGAGATACTAACTACACCTAAAGATAGAAATAGGAAAGCTATCTGCCCCGGAGCAGAACCCCAAAGATAATAGAAAGCCCCCAAACATGTAATGGCGGTTAGACAAGAGGAAATACTGACACAGAAAGAAAATAGAATGAGCAAACGCTGGGGCCCAAACTATCTAAATAGAAAAGGACAGGAAGAGTACTTACTGCAATCCCAGAAAACCCTGAAAAACACCAACTCTACTAATTTCAAAATCACCTGAGATCACACGACCTCTACCACCTAAATTAGCTCTCTGGTGTAACAAAATCAAAACAGCAGCCACTGAAAAAACTGGAAAAAGCAAAAGAACAAAACTCAGTGGCTGAACTAAACTGAAAAGGCAGAAGCCCCGGAGGGGACCCAGAAGGCCCCCAAAGAAGTGCAAGACAAAATGCAAAAATATAGCAACAACAAAAAAGAAGAAAAATTCTTATCTGGTAGCAGGAGATGCAGACACGACACAGCAGGCTACAAGGGAAACTGGAATGAAGGATTCAGACCAGAACAATTGATCACCGGCAACCCTGATGGGAAAATGACTCCCTTATATAAGACCAGTCAGTAACACCTGATTCCCAGTCCTCACAATCTTCACTAGTACCGCTTGTAACCACCAGAGGGAGCCTCTGCTCAGAACTCATCTCAAACCCATTCACAACAGTTCACATTGTTAAATGTTGATTTTTTAAGTATTATCTGGCTATTCTGAAGCACTATTCTGTAATGGTTAGCTTTTTACTATATAGCCATTCATTGGGAGTTGCGCTGCCTGAACTCTGACACTATAGATTTTTTCCCTATTCGTCATTTGCATGAAAAGAAAGTGAGCGATCTGGAAAAAGTCAAACTCATCTGTTTATGTCCACGGTCCGCTTACTACTAAGGTATTCAGCAAGTCATAAGGTAAAGGTTTTCATTCATTAGTAACTCACAAAGGGACTGTTACGGTAAGCCATTATTAGCAGCTCTATTGACTGCAGCCCTGTCAATCACAAATGAGTGACCGCAATAAATGAGGGCCAGGATTAGATTTTAGGAAGGAGACACTCGGGCCGATATATTTAAAAAAAAAAATAGCAGACAAGGGGATTACAGCAGGTCTTATGTGTCCAAATTAAGGGAAGGCAAATATTATATAAATAACCCATTGTTAGAAGAAAAAAATAATAATAATCCCACTCGTGCATTACTTGTAGTGTTTGCATTGCTCAATAGCATTAACTCGGTTTTCGTGGTGCTCATTATGCTCACACATCCGTGACTTTTGGATTTGCTTCATTGCAAAATAAACACAATTTGATGCGGCGGGAATCTGATATCACTTAAATAACTGGGCAGATGGTGAGGTCACATATGAAATTAAATTATCCATAATGGACACATGCTGTGAGAATAAGGACACGGGTTGAAAGGTCATAGGTTGGTTGTATGGCACCGTAAGGAATACCCACCCTAGAATTGGATCTTATTGATGAATAGTTAATGGACATATTAAAGCACTCACCCAAGGTTGTTCAAAACTGTACGTTCGCCGGCGTTCATCAACATCATCCTCGTGCCTGGCTTGCTGGAATTCCTGACGAAGGCGCTGTATCCGGTCATGATTGCTTGGAGTTGATCGATTGCTGAAATAAGTAGAGAAATGTCATTATTGTCTTTCTGTATGGTACTTGTCCATTGCCTGTACACAGAGGGCGCAATCAGAATAAGGAAATGTCAAAATAGTGCCAACATGGTAAACCTACACTCCGGGAACCATAACCTGAAACGTTTATGTTACTACCAGACTGGAAGGCCCAGAACATAGACTTCTATCAATGATAAAGGGGCCGCACAGCCAAACGAGTCTCTGCATCCCTTCAACGGGCTACTGATAAAATAAGTTCACAGTCCAAATGTCTCCTAAATATCCTGATTATTTTTTACAATGGCAACCTTATCCCTAGGATTCTTATTTCTTGGCCAGGGTAGGGAGCGATCACAAAGATCTTTGCTTGCTCTAGGGGACCTGTCCTGTATTACGTAGACAACGCATTGACTTCACTGGGCACGCTGCAATGCTTCATTTCCGTGGTGGCGCTGCATTGAAGCTGAACACTAAAGTCAACCATATACATTAGACTAATGTCACCCAAATCCACTGATATTGATGGGTTCGGTCGACAGTCTAATTTGTATGGTGTCCCGGATAGATGATTGTCGGGGAGAGTTAAGGATCCAGCATGTCGAATTCCGGACTACCTATCGCTTTGTTCTCCCAGACATAAGCCACTGCCAGAGATTTCTGGCAGCGCCTCTCTCATAGAGAACACAGGAGAGCTCAGCAGAGCGAACAAACCTGCATATGTGAAAGATGGGGGAGATAGCTGCCGGCCGAACAATCTGCCAAACCATAACTAACAGCAATCCAATGTGTAAGGCTACTTTCACACTAGCATTTCACTGACCTGCGTCGGTTGCGCACGGCCACCGCTAAGTTCCTCTCCCAGCCGCGCCTCCTCCCGGCTGCTCTGCCTATGGGTGCATGACGCTGCATGCGACCTGCGTACCCTATCTTTAGCATTGGGTATGCAGGCCGTGCACAGGTATGCGTTTGCCGGCGCATGCGTCCTTTTGACGGTGCGCCGACCTGCGCCAAGCGCACCGTGTTGAATTTTGGTGCGCTCGGCGCACCGTCAAAAGGACGCATGCGCCGGGAAACGCATACCTGCGCATGGCCTGCGTACCCAATGCTAAAGATAGGGCACGCAGGTCGCATGCAGCGTCATGCGACCATAGGCAGAGCGGCCGGGAGGAGGCGCAGCCTGGGGCGGAGCTTAGCGGCGGCCTGCGCAGACCGACGCAGGTCAGTGAAACGCTAGTGTGAAAGTAGCCTAAGGTTTCCGCACAGATTACATCTGATTGTTGGAGGTAAAGGGACACTTTATGATCATCTTATAACCAAGGGACCCTTCTATCAAGGGTAGAGATTGTCCAATGCAAACGACTCCTTCCATAGCTTTAACTCCTTCCATGCCTCGTTATTTAAAATTCATAGATATATTTTTGATGCAGTCCATGTGAGCATAAAAGTAATACCCTGTCAGCCAACTACGATATTTAAAAGGGATGTCCAGGATTAAGAAAACATGGCAGCTTCGTTTCATAAACTGTACCACCCCTAACTATGGGTTGTGTCCGCTATTGCAACTCCGCATTTAAGTGAATATAGCTGAGCTGTTCTACCACGCACAACCCATGGTCAGGGACTCCGGGTTGGTGCTGTTTCTTAAAGAAAATCATATTTTTGGAGGTCTAGGAGAATTGTGTAATTATAGAATAGTCACACACTGTAGTAACACCAATGTCATGAGTAGTACAATAATAACAAGAAATAACAGATTTTTTTTAACTTTATGTCAAGGAATTAATGCAAGTGAATGAAAGAAGTTTATGTCCTGACATTGAATTAATGCTCCAATTAAATTAATAGCAGTAAAAATTTTGAAAAAGTGTTTTAAATATGCATCAAAGGGTGAAATGTTCATGCCATGGCCGGGCGTATGATGTCGGCGATTTTACTACCACTGAAGTGGTGCGCGGCTTAATTTACTTTCTCTGATCGATGAGATAATGTCATCCTTCTGATACATCATATTAGTACATTGCACGTCATGTTCACAGTCACGATATAGGGCACATGAAATCGTATTCTGCTTCATCATAATATGACGATATTTCTAGAATTTGAAGATATTTGACAACTTATATTCAAACAACATATAATTTCTTAGGAAAAGAAATCAATGTTAGCCGCTTACAATGGAGTCAACATGTGTCGACATTTCAGGCTTTCCGTTTAATACGAATAGAAAAAAAATCCCGCTGGATCAATCACTTGATGGCCACCAATGTCGCCTGATGAACTCCATTAACTATGTCAGACTACTCTGGCTGGCAACTACTAACAGAGATCCTCTGATTGCCTGCTGAGAGCTCCGGTGTTCTCTATGAGAGAGCGCCTGCTAGACATCTCTGTTGAGAACAAAAGATCGGCAGTCTGAAATCGGACATGGCAGATCCTTATCTCCCAAACATCATCGGGGCCGCCATACACAACTAGACAGTTGGCCACATCTGTCGATACAGGCAGATTTGGCCATAATGTGTATGTGGGCTTTTATGCTCTCTTCACGGTAGCATCATGGCTTCCAAATATGACAGCAATGTGGATAAACTTCAAAACAGACTGCAACAAAACCTGATGGACTCAGACATCTGACTGAGATGGTTTAATGACTTCTGCATTGAGCAGGAGGTTGGACACGATGACCCTGGAGGTCACTTCCAACTCTAACATTCTAGGACTCTATGTCTCCATTTGACGTTAATGGAACCCACTGAGGTTTCAGTATTTTTGATGGCAATAAGGCCATTTCACACAACTCTGGACTGGAGAGTCGGATAAAACCAATTAGAGCCAATGTAGGTCTGTTTTATTTTCTAAGTGGGTAGTAGTTTTCAGAAATAATTGCTCATCTCTTTTTCTACAGTGAAAATAACCCTGGTTGGTTGTTCTTCCCCACAACGAGGAGCCATTACTTTAGTCTTGTGTGTTTTGTAAAGACTTCATCACTAAATATTTTAATATCTCAGTCAAACATAACTGGAGAATGAGTGCGGCCAGGAGTTGATATCATGCACTCTGTAGAAGAAACCGGAAAAAAATGTCCATGTCTGACCCACTGTGGTTAATGTAAACCTATAAGTAGATTCATACTGCCTGAACTAAGGGCAACAAGTATCAGACACAGGCTCTGTTACTGCAGCCATGTCGTATCTGTTATTCTGAAACATGGCAGCATTTCAGAGAAAACAAACTTGAGAAGCCGTCTGAGGACTATGTGACTAGTTCGACAACAGTCCTTGGCAGCTTCTTCTGCCCCGGGTGTCACAGTTGAGCCCTCTTCTGCTCTGCCATTATTGACACTGATGTTCTTTAACACATGGTTAGGTCTTAATACTAGAGACAGGTTACGACCTTCCCGATGGGTACACCTCTTTGTGGAGGGATGGCTTTTATGCTATTTTGATCCAAATAGCATTAACTAAGTACCCTGCGTTAGTTACATGTGCTATTACTATTTATTTGCTGTAGGGTCATTTTTTATTTTTTGTGTGTTTTATCTATGAAATGATCACAGTGTGAACGTGCCCTTACACTTTGCACATATGCCAGCTTATAGTCCGGCTCAGTTTTTTGGTTTACCCGCTCACCTAAATTGACAGGTCTCTCTCTACATGTGTATGTATAGGGAGACACCTATCTAGGGGAACGTGGATAATCGGTCGGGGACTGACCTCTTGGACTAGTCATCTGAGACAGAAAAGCCCTTCTGGCTTTTTCTAAAATGTAAAAAGAAACTGCAGCATTTCAGAATACAATATACATGGCAGCAATAACACAGCCACGGCCTGACAGCTGCCGCCCATGGTTCTGCCAACATCAATCTACTATCAGGTTCATTTTAAACCCATTTATGGTGCTACAATTGATGAAACTGGCAATAAGCAGAAGAACAGCGATTATTGAAATCCTCTGTATATTACGCCTTCTCAGTGTATTGAAGTGCTCAATTTTCCACACATGTTCGCAGTACAGAATTGATTACTTGAATGTTTCCCTACAGCAGGTCAAGGTAAGAGTAATCCACTGACATTTCTAAGTAATATGATTCCAGTTGAAAATCTCACACATATTATATGCAATTTAATATAGTAAAAAAATCAGTATTGTGCACAGGAGCTGAACCAAACCCAAGCGCAATCAGACCCTGCATGGGATTCAGAGTAGTCTTGTGATGTCATCACATCTGGTGCGAGATGCTGGGGTTTAGCTGGTCAACAAGTAAAAAGTTCAAGATTGTTGACAAAGGTCATGGATATGATACTGTAAGGAGGTGGTGGGACCCTCACATGCCTCCTCTCTCCCTGGACGCTGTTCACATGATTACGTGCGGCACCTCATGGTTCACTAATGTTATTATACTTGTTATGTACTGTAATGTGATGTGTTTATCCTGTACTGTGTATAAGCCTAGGGATAGATTAGGATTAGAATAGTGGGGGCATCAATGGGATAGGGAATAGACTAGATAGGAGTGTTTTACAAAATAGCAGGGCAGCCATCACAATTGCAGCACAGGTTACACAAAGGGACATCATCTGAGCTTTCCCTGCCTTCCGGGCAGCCTCTACTCTTACTGCCAACTCTGTCTCTCTTCTTCTGGCAATCACTGCCTAATCTCTAGACAATCTCTGTCGTATCCATGCCTTCAGTCCCACCAGCTCCCTGTCATCCACTCCTGCCCCGGTCTTTGACCCCGGATCCTTCCTAGGACGGTCATCCTTAAGCTGGTGCCCTCCTGCATGATCCTCAGCCTGGGGCCCCTTCCTGCCACAGCAGCTCTATCCCCATGGCTGGCAGACTGTCTTCTTTACTGCTCCCTACACCTTGCCCTGGGCAAGGCTGCCCGGGCTCTGCTCTCTTAAGCAGAAAGTGTCTGTCCTATATCTCTAATGCTCTGCACTGCCCTACTCTAACTCCTCCCAACTGAACAATATCCTGTTATTTCATGAAGCAGCACTTGTACATTAACCATAATGAGCAGACTCCAACCCTATCTTTTGTATTGAAAATGTGCAAAATCATTTTGAAGGGAGGGAGAGCAGAGTATATACATCGATCATTGTAATCCTGTCTCTGATGATAAGGAGCAAGCTGAAAACTTCCTGAAAGGACTGGAAATAGGAGTCTTAAAAAAAAAAAAAAAAATCCCCTGTGGCCAATGTGAAAACGAACGCATTGCCACAATTTATTTATTTTCATTAAGAAAAATCTGAAACCATAGGTTCATTTCTGATGATAGTTTCCCTTTTAAAGGATGTGTGCAAGTTCAGGAAAACATGTCTGCTTTCTTCTATAGGCAGTGCTACATCTGTCCATAGGTTGTGTCTGGTATTGCAGCTTGACAACCTTGAAAAAATGGTCGTAAGCTTAGATCAAACATGTACACAGGGGTGTAGTTGTGAGCAGGTTGCGGGATGCAGTGAGGAACAAGAGGCAGAGCAAGGGTTAACAGCTTTAATTTAACAATGGGAATAAAGTAACGGCAGTTCGTTTGAGTTAACTTATCCTGTCAGTCGTTTCTCAGGCTGTGGGTGCTGCAGAGCAGACAATCGCGCCAACAACGTCTGGCGCGATGCTTGTCAAGGAGGTCCTGTGGGCAACGTTGATCCATCTTCTGGCGGCAGCGGTCAGTCTCCGGTACCTTCCGCTGAGTCCCTAATCTATTAATTGATTCGGCCGAGATGGTGCAGGCCACAGCACAGTCCGGGTCCCACGTAGCCCAGCAAATATACACTGACAAATTAGGGCACAAACGTCTGTCCCGCACCCGGTTCTCTCTTAGGTGGCACGTGTGCTTTACTCATGGGCGCGGAGCGTATCGCACCTTGCGCTCTAACTGCCGGGCACACTGCACGTCTCTATCTCCAGTCCCCGCTAGTGGCGGCGGAGGTACATGAACGCGGGCCTGCGCAGTATCGGTGCTAAAGAGACGGAGCACTCTTCTCTCCCTGCTGCGCGCTGCCTGTTCCCGCAAAGACTGACTTCTTCCGCGCGCGCTGTCGCTGCGGCAATTTAGCCACGTTCCCTGCTTCCGGGTGCAAAGGTCTGTCCGGTCAATTATGCTTTTCCCTGGACAACAGAGGAGATAGCCCGACAGTTCCGGACCCGGAACAGAACAGGTACCCACGACCCGGTCTTCCTCCTTACATAGTGATGAGCTCAAGTACTCGTTACTTGAGTTTGCACCAAGTATTGCAGGTGCTCGAGTGACATTTTCGATTCCCCACAGCTGCATGTTTCGCGCCACAAAACACGCGGGATTGCCTGACATACATGGGCACTCCCCGCAAGTCTAACAGCCGCGAAACATGTGGACGCGGGGATTCGAACACATCACTCGAGAAACCGTGATACTCAAGCACACCAGGCAAACTCGAGTATTGAGCACATGCGCTCATCACTGCAGGGGTGGTACTGGTTTCCTTAATCTTTGACAACCTGTTTAGAATTGTAAATGCTTGGTAGCAAGATATTATCTGAAAAAATATATATAGTTTGTTCGCACCCACCCGTCGGGATTTTTACATGCCCCAAAATCAATTACTGTTCCGAGACAGCCGCAGAAGCAACCGAACTGTGATCTGCAATCGCCATGTTCATCGCTGTGGTCAATGCACTGATTAGGAAATGTTATATGGAATATATTTCTTTGTCCCAATTATCTCCCAACTGGAAGCAGACATTAGTTTACGGGGAATGATATGCATTCAAGCAGATTCTAATGTTCAGAATACAAACATCAGAGAATATATAAGAACACGGGAAAACAAGGTCAGCCTGCTTGTCCGCTCTTACGTCCTGCAGAAAGTGCAGCCATTCATTTCTTCTACTTTACCTTCACCAGTTCATTTACACTTCAAAAGGCGCACGGCATGACGCTTCTGTCCTTATCACCATGACTAAACTGCTCTTTGGAATGCCCTCTACACCCAAGAGATATTTGGGCATTTTCACACATCTAGAAGAAAAGTAGCACAAATACAGCCAGTTTTCAAAGCAAACAGCGAATTGATCACTATAATAAGCCTGTAAATTGTAAAGCGCAAAACATAAATTCTACCTGACAACCCACAGAAAGTTAAGACCGGTTTTAGTTAACATTAAGAGAGACATTAGAATTAAATTTTCATGGCGGCTAATTAGGATGGAAAAACAATATCCCATGCTGTTATTCTGTAGCGAAGATGGGCGATAAATTCTGCCTGCATTGGATATTTACCCTCTTAGCAAGGGCAAATTGTAAAAAAGGCCCTATATTATCTATATAATGTGTGCTATATTACAACTATTGATATTCTGCCTGAGTGACGGTCCGTGGGTTCAGTCGTTCTGTTAACCTATCCACATAAATTCACATAGAGGTATACTATGGAAGTTGCATTATACTATTTTACAAAAATGAAGGTTATTTAGTGCTCCGTTTCACAAGTCTTAGAGGCTTTGTTAAGAACAACTCTTTTTCAACAGAGGACTATGTCAGTGTAAAGTAAATATACGAAGGTAGAATCGTATAACCCGACAGCTATCTTTTCCGACTGCCCTGTAGACTTGATGGTGCAGCTCAGATGAGAATTCGCATGTTTCCAATGTGTATGGAAGAGAAAGCCGGTGTTGGTCAACTGGGCAAGTTTCTGTGGTACTGCTGGAGAATAGACAGTGCTCAGCTATTTCCGGGGGTCTTGTAGACAAAGAATGAAGCAGAAGTCAAGTAAGGGTATCTCCACTTCAATCAAAATAGATCTCTATAAAGCCCACTATTTGGGACCCAGATCACAGGGTCCCAGTGGTCAAACCCCCAGCAATCAGTAGGTTATGGATAGGGAATAACTTTGGATTCTGGAAACACCCATTTGAAGCTATGTTTCTTGTCTCTACACTATCATAAAAGTTACTCTCAATGAGTGATAAGCTATTTTGTTTTTTTTACACAGCCCTGGGCCCACTAATGTGAGTCTCTTAGCACAAAATGACAGTTCAAATCAAGCATAGGTGCTTGGTGCACATGCGTAATTGGAGAGCAGTTCAGTGCCTTTTCCCATGTACTGGTTTTCTCTGGTTCCTGTAAAGTCAGAGCAGTTAAGCAAGGATGAGTGGGGCAGAAATGGATGATTAAAAAGGAGGTGGGACAGTGCACCAAACTGTTTGGCTATGGCAAGGGTGCACTAAACACCTGTGCTTGTTTGAACAGTCATTTTGTGCTGACAGACCCCTTTAACTTAAAGAAGTTCTCCCATCTATATTTTTTTTATTAAATGTGTGTATATTTTCACGTAGCGTATGTAGAAAAACTCAGCGCCATTCTGCTGCTCTTCTCAGTGACGCCGTCGCTCTGCAGACTTTCCAGGTTATGCGGCGCTCAGTGTGACCCAGAAAGGTCTTTTACAATATAAATCTATAGAGTGTCTTTCATCATTGTAAAAGAGACTCCCGGCTCACTCATAGAGCTCAGTGTGACCGGGAGAGTCGGCAGAGCAGTGACATCACTGAGAAGAGGCGAAGAACAGCGCTGGAAACTGGAGAGAGCAGCGGTAGGTGAGTATATTAATGCGCTCACACTATATTATATGCATGCACACACACATTTAATTAAAAGAAATATAGATTAAAGTACTCCTTTAATATTTAAAAAGAAATGTTCAAAAAGTTTGTTCATAAAACTTGAAAACAGTTCTTAAAATATCGGTTTTATTCTAAAAGACCACTGCAGGATACATTCCGGAGATAAATCCCAATATCCTTCAAGAGTCTAAAATTAATTGAATCGTTGAAAATATATTATTTTACCTTTGCGTGAACCGGTAATTGAACGGAATACACACACATTCTAGCACAACCAGCAATTAATTTAACGAAGGTAAAAAAATAAAATCACATTAATTTAATGAAATGATCAAGAGTCGTTATCTGGAGGTAAGATGTGAACACAAATATGATTATTGATATGATAATAATGGCAGTAAGTCAGCATCTTAAAAGTGTTTTATGATTTTCTTTGCAGATTCTTTGAAGCAGAAGATTACGATCATAATTTTTTTTTTAATTACCATAAAAGCCAAAGCAAATTGTTTGATGTAAAAACGTAAAGATGTTTTATACCGTCACTTGAAAGAGGGGGATGGGAGTCTTATGTTGTAATATGTATATGTCTAAATTAATTAAATAACTAACAAGAGTGCATTTCCATATTAATATAAATTTTATTATTTTAATTTGTATTATTATTATTGGGTACAACTTATTAGACTGTGTTTTCGGGTTACATCTTCCAATCTAATTTCCTATCAAGGAACAACCACAATTTTAAACCTTTCAATAGATTTTTTTTTCCTAAAGTGTCTTTATGCGAGTCTGGCATTACGTACAATCATAGGGAGAGAGAATAAAAAAAATAAAACCTAACCCTAAAATTGCTGGATAGGCTACCATACTCCAATAATACGTCCCAGTGGGAGCGTGCCGTGGAGAAAAGTGCCAATTTTTGTTTCTGTGCAAGTCATCCTTGTAGGGGTGCGACAGCATAACAATTTTGAGTGAATTTTCATCGCCTATCCAAACAATAAGACAGATTTCTTTCTCCGCTGCACTAAAAATCCTTCTAAAAGGGTGGGTGGGGGGGATAAACAAAAAACTAGCAGACATTTTTCTCGCTCACTGTGGGAATACAGAATTGTACTGGAAGGAGCCAGGACAGGAGGGAAGAAAATAGGCAATTTAGACATTTGGAAATTAGGTATAACAAGGTATATAATTGCAAAGCAAGACACACTACATTTCCCCCACTGTGTGCTTTTATTTAAGTGGATACTGAGATTGCCTTCAAAAAGGTATAATCTTCTATAATCATTTTTGGTGTTCAAAGCAATTACGAATCAACGGGGAAAGCAGGAAGAGGAACAATGCCGCCCAGTCCGGGAGATCTGACCTTCCTAGAATGCTATATTTGGCCAGGTGGGCAGAGGGTGGAGCGCTGGCTGGTAAGTGCTTCCAAAGCGGAGCGGGTCAACGAGAAAATCTGACATGGTTTTCATGTGGCTGTCAAACAAAGCAACACTTAAAGCAATTTTTTGAGTAAGAAAAGTGTCATTTACAACATGTGTCCTAAAACCGTAGAGATTAATCCGAAATGACAAGAAATAAAAGGCATTTGATCTCGGTTGACACGATGTACGGGAAGAAGAATTTAGGAAGGGAAAAATTATAGCAAGTGTTTAAATGTTTACATATCACGCCACGGAATTGGAGACAGTTACTATAATTGAGAACTTCAAGGGTTTTTTATTCTCTTGCTACATTATACACACACAGATTTAGTAGAACTGACCCTGTCATGTCTACCCGTCTATGGGGTAAAATTTCACTTTGAAGAGACTGCAAAACTACTGTAAGGACACTATATAGCCTAATAATCTCCCTATGCCAACTTGGTTGTCTCCTCAAGGAGAAATGTTACCAAATAGACCTCCATCAAATGACTCACCCAGCCAACCAGCCTCCAACTTTGCACGAATGAGGGGCAAGAAGCCCAAACCAGCTGTCTGCAAATGGAGGTCTTTTCCTCTTGTACGGCTTTTCATCCCAACTCACGTGGCTCTTTAGAAGGGTCAATACTGAGATTTAGGATTGCTACGTTAAACAGATAGCACTGGAGACCCTGTTCTCTTCCACCTTGAAGAGGCAATTTGCATATCATCACAATATTAGGTTTTTATTTGTGATTTTACCTAGAACTAAACCCTTCCATACACTTTAGACTAATGTCGACCGAACCCACCAATATTGACGGATTTGGCCTGACAGTCTAATATGTATGGGCACCCTGGACAATTGATTGTCGAGAGAGCTAAGGAGCCGACACGTCTGATACCAGACTGCTGATGCTTCTGTTCTCCTGGATATAAGCATCTCCCACAAGGAGCGCTCAGCTGATAAGCGTTCCTGTGGGTGGAAGAGACAGTTGCGATGACTCTTCCTTGGCCAGCAGCCATCTCAACTGTCTCTTCCGTATACAGTAGAGCTCATTCAGATGAGTGCTCCTGTTTTTACTATGAGACGTTCATTTCCAGAAGAACAAAAGCACTGGCAGTCCAGAATTGGACATACTGGAACCTTCGGCCTCCTGATAAGACCTAATACACATTAGATTGTTGGCCAAATCCATCAATATGGCAGATTCGTTCAACAGTCATTTAATGTGCATGGTGGGCTTTGCTGGAATATAAGAAAAAGGTGCACTTACATTGAGCGATTATTATTAATCAGTGTTCCTAAGATCGCTCGTTTCTACGGTCGGGGTCAACAAGCTGCGAATCACCCAACAAACGAGCAAAATGCTCATTTTTTGGGTGAAATGATTTTTATCTTTCTTAAAAATCATAGTTTTCAGTCCCACGTCGTCCTCTGTAAACATGTTCTACCGAGAACAATGACCTTCTACACACACAGAATGATCTAGTCTGTGAGCAACGGCAGCTTGATCGGCCTGTCTAAACTGGAGATTAAATTGTCGCCAATTGAAGATGGTTTTCGGCACCACATCGTACAGTGTAAACCCAGCTAAAGGGTCAATTCACACTGTGTATACAATGCACAAAATCCTTCTGATGAATTTTATAGTGTACCATACAGTTACATACATGGCCCAAGGGCTGCTATTAAAAGATAAAAAGTATATCATGCAGATATGTTTTATTGCGGTATGCCACCGTCCGGAATAATGCACCAAGCTGTGCTATTTTACACAGCAGAAAAAAGGCAGTATAACTTTTAAAAAGGACACACTCACAGAATGCCAGCATGGGGTTCCTGTGAACCCCATGCCCTTCAAGAGGCAAAATTTTGGCCAGTGTGAGTTGAATAGCGCACTGGTCACGCATTACACCATTCAAGGTCTAGGGCACTGACGAAGATCAAGCAGATAGGTGAAACCCCTTGGAACGTCAACAATATCTCCCTTTACTGTATAAACAGACTTTTTCTAAAGTAAAGGCTACATAGAGGCATTCCAAAATCATTTAACCAAAATTAACTTTAAATCCTTCATTTTCCTCAATTACAATTATATACGATGGCGTGACTATAAAATCCGCGGCAGATATCTTCCGCACTAGAGGCACAACTTGAGACTTTTTGGCAGGAGAGCTGTAACACAATCCGGGTTATTGCGCATAAAGTGACCAGATTAATAGAAGACATCATCCCCTGAATAAATCATCACAAATACTCGCAGATAAATGAAGGCAGCGCATTTGGGTTTTCGTCGCGCTCTGCCTGGCGGAGAAGAAAAACTGGCAATGAGGGAGTTTTATCAGACACTTCACAGGTACTTGGAGAATATCATTTACACCAAGACAATGAGGCAACAGAAGTCATGTACGGAGGGATTCATTTCAGAGGCTATTGTACAAAATACCAATGTATGACTGAACGCCAATGTCAAAACCTCACCAGGCACTACATCATCAGTAAATTATTAACATCCTCCACTAATGAAGAAGCTTCCCTCATTAAATATTTACCAGCAATGCTTTAGGATGTTTGCCAGCAAAGACAGAAGGTGTATATGATAAATATAGCTTCTAGGTTATACTTTCCCCCCTTCCGTGCTTACATTAAGATGGTAAGTTTTCCCGCAGTTTTATGGCAGGATACACTCCGGTAACATATCGCCTTCTGTCCCTCCGGAGAGACCGCCAGGTCAAAGAGGTTGTCCCCCGTTAATGGCACCACATGGTCATGTAACGAGAGGCTCCGGCCATGTTTCAATTATCTTTTCCAATTAGTTCTAAAGATCAATGATTGCACTAAAAAGCCTTGAGGAAAATGATTAGTGTAGACAAGGAGTGGTTGTTGGTTTACACATGTAACAGCTGTCCCACCGGCAGCTATCATTCACAAGGGTCTTAAATATTTCCCCCTCCGATTGGCCTGAGATTTGTCGTAGAGCTTGTATAGTTCTGCTCTGAGAAAAGCGAATGGATGAACATGTAAGAATCCCATCACAGTGTTTACAGAAGGGTCGAGAGGCGTCACTCACAGATAGAAGTCTACGGATGACCTCCGTCCAACTACACTAATAGACATGACCAATGGAGTAACTTGACCCTCATAGGCCCCAATGCAAAAGTGCCAATGGGGTCCCAATTATTGGAAGTATTAATAGTATTGGTCTTTTGATATGGGTCAAAGAGACTTTTTGGACCGCTTAGGCTCCAGGGCCCGGGTGCGATTGCAACCCCAGCACCTATTATATTTATGCCCTTGGAAAGTGAATGTCAGGGAAAGGACAGACCTGTACTATCTTACCTAGAGGATAAGAGCCATGACAATGTCAACTAAATTGAGAGGCGAGAAGAATATTTCTGAGCAGCTAACAACAATTTTAAAGGCGTTCCCGGATGTCGACGATGAATTATCCTAAGCATAAGACCATTAAATGGAAGATATTACCAGAAAATGACCTATTATTTATATCCGGCTTTTGTTTTACTTTTAATTAATTTTGGCATTTTTTTAATTTTGTTTATTTTTTAATCACAATCTATATTCAAAACAAACTTAGAACTAATGGAAATTTCACACTGGCCTCTGGGGCTTTTCATTAACCTAACTTTTGTTGCTGTTTCAGGAAATAACACATGTACATAGCCGCAATGAGCAGACTCAGACATTATCTTTTGTATTACAGCATCTAATGAGCATGTGTAAAATTCATTGTGAAGGGAGGAGGGGAAGGTCAGCTGTGACATCAACTATTGTGATTGATGGATCCTGTGTTATCAGCTGTGTATAGAGGTATTACCTATCATTGCAATGCTGTCCCAGATGATAAGGAGCTTGCTCAAAGTTCTTGCTTAAATGAAAGGAAGTACGAGTCTAAAAAAGCCTCAGTGGCCAGTGTGAAAATGGCAATATTTTTTAATAAAGATTGTGATATGAAATAAATGTTAAAATTGTATAACATATTGATACAACACAAAAGTCTGATTGAAACAATGTCATTTTCTGACGATCGCTTCAATTTAATATGAAATTAGTGGGGTTCTCACTCAACAACACCCCCACTTGTTAGATGAATGAAGGGGTTGCTGCATCCCCTTCATTGTTTACCCGCCGTACATCTTTTAGTGGCTGTGCCTGGCGTGGCAGCATTTATATTCACTTGAATTGGTCTTAGCAACAATGAGCTGCAATACCAGGCAAAGCCTCCACAAACTGCATGGAGCGGAGTCTGCCTACAATATAGTGCCTCAGCTAATTGGTGGGGGTGCTGTAAGTCAGACCAAAACATGTGATTTTCATGGCCTGTGAAAAGGTTAAGCCATCATTATCAAAATCTCAGAAAATTAATTTCCTGATTAGCGATCTCTCTCCAGCTCTATGAAATTTGCAACTGACTCAGCGAAGAGGCGCACACTGGGTCCCTGCAGCTCCATACTATGGACACACATTGCTTTCGTTCATCGTAGACCTCTACAGACTCTGTGCAGGATCAAATCACAACTGATAGACCCCTCCGGTTTATAACAGGGTCTATGGGGCTTCTGTTGAAATATCCATCATTTTAATGTTAAAAACAAAACCACATGCTGAGCTATCGCTACCGTCAAATGACAGAACTCCCACTGGAAGCTCCCAGCTTTTGTTAAGAAACCCTTAAAGTGGCTGTCCAACCTTAGGCTACAAGTCTGCAGCCACTCTATGTGACTGCAGACTTCTGAATCCTCGCATTTTGCACACTGCGAGCTGTCAGGATTCTCTGGTGTCCGTTCTTGCTCAATACAAATGCTTTAGAGAGGCTGTACACGTCTAGTCGGCACCGTAGAATCCTGACAGTGTGCAAAATGTGAGGATTCACAAGTCTGCAGACATATAGAGTGGCCTAAATCTGGACAAGCCCTTCTGTTACTTGCTGTAATACATTTTTTTTACCTGGTGTAAATGCCAGTGATTTGCTGAATAATAATAATAATAATCTTTATTTTTATATAGCGCTAAGATATTCCGCAGCGCTTTACAGTTTGCACACATTATCGTCGCTGTCCCCGATGGGGCTCACAATCTAGATTCCCTATCAGTATGTTTTTTGGAGTGTGGGAGGAAACCGGAGTACCCAGAGGAAACCCACGCAAACACGGGGAGAACATACAAACTCCTTGCAGATGTTGTCCTTGGTGGGACTCGAACCCAGGACTCCAGTGCTGCAAGGCTGCAGTGCTATCCACTGAGCCAGCGTGCTGCCCTTCTGACATGGTTTATTTTTGTCTCTATTTCTCACCTCTCTGATCCTTAGATATGACCTCCTCTTGCCTGTAAATAAATCTATTATTTTAACCAACAGGGAGTGGCCCGTAATCAGACCAAGAAGAAGAGTTATAAGGAATATCCAGGAATGGAGGAAGACACCCAGTGACAAAGTAACAACAGGAAATCAAAGGTGACACAATGTGAATAATAAAATATAATTTTATTGAATCAAATGTACAAAATTAATAAACAACCAAATTGTATATGCAATAAAATACGTACATGAATGGTACTAATAAAAACAAGAAGCAATGACCTATTCACGGAACAGCTATGAAATATGAAGTGAGCACCTTAGTATATAAGCATATGTCTTTAGATAATTCCTGAGAAAACTTATAATATATGGCAGGTATAGTGACATATGCACATGTAGAAACTAGATTGCTCAATACAAAGCCAGGTAATAAATCCAGCGATGTGTGATGACCTGCAATATCTACTGTTGATGTGAACAACAATATATAATAAAGAAAAAATGTGCAAAAGAATATTGTGCATAAAATAATATGTATATACAATTGTGTGGAAAAATACGTCAAATAAAGATGCACTATGCACCGAAAAAACTGTACAATAAAAACAGCAATATATATATGTGTTTGCACTAAATGGTACAAAAAATACTGAACTTGTGAAAAAATAATAATTAAATATGGGCAAAGTGCAAATAAAAAGCCATGCACCGCAGAGAGTGAAGTGAAAAAAGCAAGCTGCTGAAGAAAACTATTGGCGTCCACTATTGCAAGATGTCGGCACCATATATCGTAGTGCTGGAATAGAGGGTATCAGAAATACCGCCAGACTTGTGGTAAATTACCTGGGAGCTGTGGAAAGGTAATGGCCTCTGAAGAACGCGCCCCGACGCGCGTTTCGGAAATGTTTTCCTTCGTCAGGGGAATGTACATCCCCCTGACGAAGGAAAACATTTCCGAAACGCGCGTCGGGGCGCGTTCTTCAGAGGCCATTACCTTTCCACAGCTCCCAGGTAATTTACCACAAGTCTGGCGGTATTTCTGATACCCTCTATTCCAGCACTGCGATATATGGTGCCGACATCTTGCAATAGTGGACGCCAATAGTTTTCTTCAGCAGCTTGCTTTTTTCACTTCACTCTCTGCGGTGCATGGCTTTTTATTTGCACTTTGCCCATATTTAATTATTATTTTTTCACAAGTTCAGTATTTTTTGTACCATTTAGTGCAAACACATATATATATTGCTGTTTTTATTGTACAGTTTTTTCGGTGCATAGTGCATCTTTATTTGACGTATTTTTCCACACAATTGTATATACATATTATTTTATGCACAATATTCTTTTGCACATTTTTTCTTTATTATATATTGTTGTTCACATCAACAGTAGATATTGCAGGTCATCACACATCGCTGGATTTATTACCTGGCTTTGTATTGAGCAATCTAGTTTCTACATGTGCATATGTCACTATACCTGCCATATATTATAAGTTTTCTCAGGAATTATCTAAAGACATATGCTTATATACTAAGGTGCTCACTTCATATTTCATAGCTGTTCCGTGAATAGGTCATTGCCTCTTGTTTTTATTAGTACCATTCATGTACGTATTTTATTGCATATACAATTTGGTTGTTTATTAATTTTGTACATTTGATTCAATAAAATTATATTTTTATTATTCACATTGTGTCACCTTTGATTTCCTGTTGTTACTTTGTCACTGGGTGTCTTCCTCCATTCCTGGATATTCCTTATATATTACCGGATGGTCTGCCATCCACACATGGGTTGTATTAGTCACTATATATTCACATATATTTTATCTTTTGATAAATTCATTATTATTATTTTTATTATTGTGATATATATACAACCTTTTTTTCTTTGTCTCAAGAAGAAGAGTTGTAGACCATGCCCTCTAATCTGAAAGGACAAGATTTATATAGGGGGAATAGAGGGGTATATCTCAGAAAGGAGAGGCGCAGGAACAAAAGAAAAGCAACACTGGATTCAGGAGGACAGCAGCATTTACAGCCGGTGAAAACATGAAATATCTATGCAAGTGACAGGTCCCCTTTAAGGTGTGGCCTAATGAAGGGCCAGAGTCATGTAGCTAATTTGTGCCTCCAAGCTCCTGAGATGAAAATCAGGTAAAAGTCATAAAGTACAACACTAGTAGTACCAAGAGCTGGTTCAGCATGTGTGTCTACTTTAAAGGGGTTGTCAGGGCTTTCTGCATAATTTGTGTGTATCTTGGTTGCAGAATGCTGACAGTTTGTAATATACTGCATGGTGTCCTAGGTGGGTGCAGGGAATGAAGTGAAATTCAGGAGGAACGAAATGCAGAAACAAAAAAAAACGTGTAGGGGTGTTCTATATCACAATACAGCACAGATTAGCTAAAAAAAAAATATGGGATTTCGGGGTCAGACAACCTCTTTAAGGGCCATTTGCTTTTACATTTATAAATACAGCAGCAGAAATAAAAAGTTGGTTCCTAAAAATTGTGAACAGAAGTTTGCAGTAATTTTCTGCAACAAAGTTCCCTTGGGGGGCTGAGAAGAGGAACGCTTGAGGCTAGGAAGCTTTACTTTGAAGCAACTGGGTCAGTTCTTGAAGGGTTGAGTAGGGAATTCTGCTGTCAAATCTGCAGTCGATACCAGAATGTCAAATCGTGTCTTCATGAGACTAGAAGCAAAGGGAATCTCTGTAGCACTGCAAATATATTCAGTAACACATCTCAATAATACATCTTTCCCCTTGCATAAAAGTTAGGAGAACTCAGCAGAATGAACAGAGGGAGAGGATCACATATTTTGTGAGGAGGATAATGAAGTCCCAAGTCACTGTCATTAAACAGACGGCATATCACTTCAGGAACATAGAAGTGGAGAAAACTTAATCTAACCAGCTTCCCAAATGATAGAAAGTGGAAATATTATTCCACCGCTTAGTAGATTCTTCTAAGACGAGTACGTTAATTGAAATATACATTGATGTTTCCCAAAAGAATAATGCTAACTAAACGCAACATACATGAGATAGTTCATCACCCTATTCTGCCCAATAACGGGGATTCCATCATCGATGATATCCACATATTTGGTGTGTTCCAAAAAAGACTAGTCTAGATTGTAGGGCAATAGCTAAGCCAGCCCCCTTCTCTTTAATGGACAATGCAAAGAAAAAAAAAAGGGTGGCTAAAATTACCATTCAGCCAACCCCTTTACACAAGGAACTTCAATAAACTCTCCCCGGTGCTGAGAAAAGGGCCATAAGTTGAGAAGCCACCTGACATAACAAATAGAATAGTTACATACAAAACTTACTATTTAAAGGAATTTTCCACTTTTCATAAAGTAGACCTCAAATGATGCCAGTCATGTAAAATGACAAAATAAAACCTTCTTAGGTCCGCCGCTCGCCCACCGCCTCACAGTGTTTTGGACATTACGTCCAGTGCAGCCAAAACAAGGCCAGAGTTGCAGTAGACGGCATTGCAGAAAGAGAGGGCGAGTACTGTCTGATATCGATGCTGATCATTTATGGGTATTTTTTGGTTCTATAATACTTTTACAATTTTTTTTGGGGTGACAGAACTTAAGCGCTGATTCTCTTTAACCTTACTAGGGTCAGATAGTACTAGCAACTAGGACAACATCCCTGATGACACACCAACACCGCCTTGGCTACACACTGACACTGCACATTTCCTTCACAGTGGGTTTATGGTGATATCCGGATAGAGCACTGACTATGTTTTGTATGGCAATGTTACACGATCGCGCTATGGCACTTTTATTTATAAACATACGGCAGTATTAAGGTGCATTTACGCTGTATGTTTCTAGGAAGGCTCGTTAACTGATAATTGGGTAGTGTAAAAAGGCTGCAGATCAAACGACGAATGAGTCAATGCTCATTTGACAGGTGAAATGATCTTTTGGTTGCCCAAGCATCATTCTTGGCAGCGCATTGTCCTGTGTAAACAGGACCTTTGCTGCTGAGAACAATGGCAGCCTATGCGCACACAATGATTTATTACTAATCATTTTGTGCGCATCTGATGAAGCCAGGGCTGTGGAGTCGGTAAGCCAAACCTCTGACTCCGACTCCACCAAAATGGGCTCCGACTCAGACTCCATAGTCTGTCTGCCTAAATAGGCGATTACACGACCTCTAATAGGCAGCCTCTCCTTTACCAATCGTATGAATAAAATCTGAGCTTTCATTACATGGATTGCACCTCAACTACACATGAGATGGCAATAAATGATCTTTTTCCCCAAGTTTTAATTTTAAGAAGTGTTTTATATAAACTCCATTACATATATCAAGATTCTGGCCTTTTCTACAGTTAAACTACGGTAAATCACTGAGTTTCTGACACGTTTGTACAAAATCTCAAAAGCGATCGGTTCTGTGGAAGTCTATTTTGTGCATCGATTATTACATCTAAATAGCATTATAATGATATTGGATATGACACAGCAGTATACACAAACTAATGTGGCATGAAATTAATGATCTGAGAAGAGGCTTCCAGATTTTACATTTACGCAGACAGTACAAGTCATATAGGACGGGAAGGGCTCTAAGCATTAGAGTAAATGTGTCTGTATGGAGGATAATGGCAAGATGTGCTCATGAAAAGTTCTGTAAAAGAAAAAATATATTTTAAAATAGGAATGGACCCTTGCTGACTATAACTTTAGTTTTTTGTGTTTTTTTTCACCAAATACTTCTGTATTATTATAAAAAAAAAAGTCTCAAGCACACTAAATTTTTAGAAAAAACGAGACCTAAACAGTAGAGGTCTTTTTAATTTTTATCTAATAAATCATTAGTACACATGAAAATAAGAAACTGTGTAATTGATCTTACCAGAGAAATCTGCTTCTTTCTCCTTATGGACTGATCATTCATTGTCAGTTCACGGGTAAAATCTGCATTTAGTGAAGACAGGCTTTTACATTACTAATATAAGAGAAGACAGTTGCTGCCTATAAGATTCCATGTAGAGGGGAGGAACTGTGCCTCTAGCTCCTCCTCCCTTCTACATAGACTCTAAAAAGCAGCAACTGCCATGTCCTATCTCAGTAATGTAAGCTTCTGTCTTCATTGAATACAGATTTTACCTATGAATTGACAAGGTTTAAACTGAAAAATGAGTATACAAGGAGAAAGAAGCAGATTTCTGCGATAAGATATAATACAAAGTTTCTTATTTTCATGTGTATTATTTATTTATGAGATAAAAATTAAATTGAGGGTTACTTTTTAAGTTTGGTAACCCATGAACTGCATTTGCACGGAAGAATTATCAGTTGCTCAAGAATGTAATGTTTTCATATATGGGGAGAAAGATGTGCTAAAAGGGTTTTAATGTTTTGTAAAACCTGTCTCCCAAATGTAGTTTGTTTAAAAAAGAATAAACTCTGCTTCCCTCCCCTTCATCAGGTCCAGCAATGAGTCTTTGCTATTGTCTGCAGCGCTGGCGTCACACTGACACCGCTGCAGCCAATAACTGAGCTCAGCGGCCCCATCAGAGTTTACAGCTCTTGCCACTCAGCCGCTGAGCTCAGTCATTGGCTGTAGCGCTGACAACGTGATGTCAATGTGATGTCAGTGATGCAGACAGGACAGATAACAGGTTTACCAGAAAAGACTCAGTGCTGGAGCATGGGAGGATGAATAAAGTACAGGTATTTTTTTTTTTAATAAACTACAGCCATGGACGGGGAATTCTGAAACCAGAAAACCCCTTTAAGGTGGTCTGCAAATTTGAGATAATGTAGTAAGTAGTGTTGAGCATTCTGATACTTAATTCCGATACTTTTTCCATATCGTATACCGGAATCGGAAGTTCCCATAATTCTTTGAGAGGCAATGTGATTTTAGTCAGCCAATGAGGAATCCTACGAAGTGTGGGCACATCCTGTACTGCTGCGGTCATGTTAACTAATGGCATGGCTGTGATTGGCTGCTGAAATGATGTCAGAATGCACTATAAAAGGCGCCGCCGCCATTTTAGCGTCACTGTGCTGTGAATTCAGATAGGGACAGAACGCTGCTGTGCTGACTCTGAGGGACAGTTAGAGATTGCGATTTAGTGTACTGTGCTGTAGGCAGGCTATCACCAACCGCTGTGTAAAGCTTCCTTTTGCCTGCAGTGTTGTTTTAACAGCTCTGCAAGGTGTGTGTGAGTGCAGGTGACGCTGCAGTTTGCTCTGCATCCAACGCTGTCTGTAGGCATCTGCACGTGTCACTCACAGACTCTTTTTTTTTTTCTTTAGTGTAATTCTAGCTGCTCCATTCAATAGAAATTATAGTGTGATGCGCTTCCATCCGTATCCAATACATTGGTTGCAAACACTATAGAAGTAGACAAAGGAGTAGCCTTTCACAGATTGTGGACAGTTGTGTTTCAGTGTTCACTTCAGTCTGTGTTTTTTATTTTTTGAGTGCATATCACGCTCCAGTTACTTGTTCAAGCACTGCTGCTTGTACTCTGCTGAGCGTGTCTCAGTGGCTCATCCTTTTCATTTATCTCCAATTGGTTCTGCTACATTCCATTTAAAATAAATCTAATCTATTAGTGTGACGCGCTTCCATCCGTATACAATACATTGGTTGCAAACACTATAGAAGTAGACAAAGGAGTAGCCTTTCCCAGATTGTGGACAATTGTGTTTCAGTGTTCACTGCAGTCTGTGTTTTTTTTTTTTTGAGTGCACATCACGCTCCAGTTACTTGTTCAAGCACTGCTGCTTGTACTCTGCTGAGCGTGTCTCAGTGGCTCATCCTTTTCATTTATCTCCAATTGGTTCTGCTACATTCCATTTAAAATAAATCTAATCTATTAGTGTGACGCGCTTCCATCCGTATACAATACATTGGTTGCAAACACTATAGAAGTAGACAAAGGAGTAGCCTTTCACAGATTGTGAATAGTTGTGTTTCAGTGTTCACTGCAGTCTGTGAGGTATTTTTTTTTTTTTTTTAAATGCAGATCACGCTCCATTTACTTCTTCAACCACCGCTGCGTGTACTCTGCTGAGTGTCTGTCACTGGCTCATCCTTGTCATTTTTCTAAAATTGGTGCTGCTTTATTCTATTTAAAATAATTCAAATCTATTACAGTGACGTGCTTCCATCCGTATACAATACATTGGTTGCAAACAATATAGAAGTACACAAACGGGCCTTTCACAGCTACTGAACATGGGTTTTTAATTTTTAACTAAAATATGTATTTTTTCAAATGACACAAATATAAGTAATGTTGAAGAGGAATAGTCCTACATCCATTGTTTGCACAATATTACAGGTGTACATCATGTCCCTTAATCAACAATGTATTATTATATTTACTTGTATGCTTTTATTTAAAAGCCAAGAACACAGAAGGATAACCTTCGCACTGCAGCTGTTGTCAAAGTTCAACCCACATTATGCACTTCCAACATTGCAGCATTTGAGGCATGATGTGAGTTGGATTTGTCAAAGTTATGGAGTGAGAAGGTTCACCATCAGTACCCTATAGCATAAGTATGCTTTTGTGTTAGCATTTGTGTTAGACATGTGGATATCTGCCATAATATGTCACAATTATTTAGTTACAGATTTGTTACCAACACTAATCATTGAATGGTTTTAAATTTGACGTTTCACTTGTTTACAGCTTAGAAATAAGGGTGTAGCCTGATATCTATGTGTAGCACTAGCCACTTTAACATGTCATGTTTTTTTCAACATGTGTAGCTAGGTAGCAGTAATTTTTGCCGGACACACAGCAGGGGAACAGCAGGCGTTACTGAACCCCACAAACACATCATCGATTGTTTTGATCTGTGCATCCAACACTTCTGAGCCCAGGGTCAAGGAGGGTGTAGCCTGAGGCCTAGTATGAGATGTTTGAACTTTAATTTGAACTTTAATTTGGAGTTAGCAGCATTAATTTTTGTCAGACACGCAGCAGGGGAACAGCAGGCGTTACTGAACCCCACTATCACTATAGCTTGTGTATTGGTCTGTGGACACGACACTTCTGAGCAGCAACTGGCAGTGTTGTAGCCCAGGGAGTATAGCTCAGGTGGTAGAAAGATGAACATAACAGGAGACATGGAAAACGTTGCCAACCAGTTAGTTAATCTGAAACCGGACAGGCAAATTCAGGCGAGATCCATGCCTAGTTCATTTTCAGAAAAGTAAGCCGTTCTACATTATCGGAGGATAGTCGCATGCAACGGTCTGTTAGTACACCACCTGCAGCAGTAAAGACGCGCTCCGATAATACACTGGCAGCAGATCAAGCCAGCACCTCCAATGCATACTGGCTAAGCTCTGGCCATGTATCCAGCTTAGAGACACAAAACTTGAATGGGGAAGAGCCATCTGGGAGTACACTGAGAGGGCAAGACATGTAGTCTGTCACCATCTTACGGAAATGTTGCCTCCTGCTGACTGGAGCCGTCTCGGATGGTGTAGACATTGGTGGCGCTGCCACAAAACTTCGACACATTTGGAACATACTGTTCTTGCCCTGTGCAGAGGCGCTGCTTGTGCTCCCTCTTGTTGCAGAGCTGTCTCCAGTGCCTCGACGCACAGAGCTGCTTTGTAAAGCAGTAGCAGCAGCAGTGCTCTCGGCTGGAATGGAGAACATTATGGATTGCACCAGTGTGTCTTGGTACTTCCGCATTTTACGCTCCCGGTTCAACGGTGTGATGAGGCTTTGTAAGTTGTCCCGGTAGCGAGGGTCTAGGAGGGTGTACACCCAATAATCAGACGTGGTGTGAATGTGTTCGATGCGGCGGTCGTTTCTCAGCACATGCAGCATGAAATCAACCATGTGCTGCAGACTCCCAACTGGCCAAGAAACGTTGTCCCCTGCAAGAGGCGTCATCTCTGCCTGCTGTGCATCACCCCACCCTTGGTCTACATACTGACTAGAGCATTGTCTACCTCCCTCTGGAGCGATGTCTTCCTCCTCCATTGACTCCTCCTCATCCTCCTCACAAAGTCCTTCAAATACATATAAATTTACAAAATTTAAAAATCAAAATTTAAAAACTTTGTATCATAATTCTGTAACATCAGTTTATGGAAACACAATAGCATTACAAAAGGATAGACAAAAAATGTACATTATGTGCTTTGTAAATACATTAAAAGTTTGTAATGGTTATGAAAATATAGACAGCGACTCTGGAGGTTCAATTGTTGATACAGCATGGTACTTTGAAAGTCCTCCAGCCCTTTGTGAGGAACCACGTTGCGCTGACTGTCCAGAAGGTGATGGAATTTGTGACTCCTCATCCTCCACCTCTTCCAAAACCTCATGCCTTAGTGCTTGCAGTGTTTTTTGAAGCAGGCAGATAAGGGGGACAGTCAGGCTGACTAGTGCATCATCTGCACTCGCCATCCGCGTTGACTCATCAAACGCACGCAAAACGTGGCAGATATCCTTCATAGGGTTATTCGCCACTCATTACACTGGCAGTGGCTGCCCATTCATTATAGGATCCAATTCTAATTACTGGTTCTCACCAACAAAGCTCTCCACAGCGCAGCACCCCCCTACATCTCCTCCCTTATTTATATTTATCGGCCTAACCGACTGCTGCACTCTGCAAACGACCTTCGACTAACCTCTGCACTAATCCGTACCTCCCACTCCCAACTCCAAGACTTCACCCGTGCTGCGCCAATCCTCTGGAATGCCATACCCCAAGAAATTAGGACTATCCGCAATTTGGATGGTTTCAGGCGCTCCCTCAAAACACATTTGTTCACAGTGGCCTATCACATTCACTAATCAAAGTCATTCTATGTGTAATTCTGTGTGTGTAGCCCATTCACTATCTCCATGCATCCCTCACTCCCTTAAAATGGCTGGACCATCATTGTAAAAACACCATTGTATATAAACACCTGTACTTTGTATCTCCCCACCTCATTGTAGATTGTAAGCTTTCACCAGCAGGGGCGGCTGATTTTGCTTTAATTATTGTATTGTTAACGTTGTTACTTATGACTTGTTTTGAAACTGTTAAACTGTAAAGCACTGCGGAATATTATGGCGCTATATAAATAAATAATATTATTATTCTTATTATAGAGGCCCACTCAGTAGTGGTGAAGTGTGAACGGCGCAAATTGCGAGTTGACTGCGCCTGATGCAGCTGATACTCCATTACTGTTGGCTGCTGCTCACACAACCGCTCCAACATATGTAACGAGGAATTCCACCTGGTGGGTACGTCACATATGATGCGATGTTCATGAAGGTGAAATCTGCGTTGCAGAGCTGCAATCAGCGATCTGGCCATGCTGGAACGTCGCAAGTGAGCGCACTCTAGGCGGACCTTGTGCAGCAGTGCATCAAGATCCGGATAGTCCCTCAAAAAACTCTGCACGACCAAGTTGAGCACATATGACAGACATGGTATGTGAGTGAGGTTGCCAAGGCCCAGAGCTGACACCAGATTTCGGCCATTGTCACACACTACCAAGCCTGCCTGTAGATTCTCTTCCAAAAACCACACGTCGCTCTCCTGCTTTATGGCATTACAGAGCTCCTGCGCTGTGTGGCTAAGATTCCCCATGGAAATTAATTTCAGGACGGCCTGTTGACATTTGGACACGGCTGTGCTCATATCGGTCGCAACAGGTAAACGTTCACAGGGTCCATGTGGAGGTAGACCGTGACGGCTCCTGCAGCGATGATTCTGAGGAACTGGAGTAGGAGGAGGAATCAATGTGTACAGACTTGATTCCTGCAATCCTTGGAGTTGGCAGAACACGTACAGCGCCACTCGCAAGATCAGTACCCGGCTGCACAACATTGACCCAATGGGCAGTGAGGGAAAGGTATTGTCCCTGGCCATGGGTGTTAGAACCCTCTTGTTAGGTTTTGTTTCAGTTTGCTGGTCACATGACCTTTTTTCCCTATTTAGTCTGGCTCCGCCCTTCTGGCTTTGCTTGACTTCATTGTATTATCTACTGTTAAGCTAGCCGGGTGCTTAGGTGCCTTAATCTGTCAGTTTTGCTTGATGTTAGGATCACAAAGTATTTATTTTTCTGTTTAATTATCCATGCTACAATTTATGTTAGGAGGTGTCCACCTTTTCTCCCAGTCCCTAGATCTTGTAGGGATTACTCCCTCGCAACTATAGGTCTTCGTTCACACTAGATGAGGACTTTAGCGGGTCTGGTCGCAGGATCAGGTTCCCCGTTACATCGTAGGGATTCAGCTTAGTTGTATTGTAGGGACAGAATTCCCTTCTTTCCTTACTGGTTGTAGCAGATCATAACAATGGGTACTGGTCCACGCATCGGTGGTCAGGTGGACCTTGCTACTGAGGGCTTTTAGTAGCGCATGTTTAATTTTTCCCTCAACATGCTTTTGCAGACCAGGGAAGGCTTGCCTGCTGAAATTAAATCGGCTTGGCACATTGTATTGTGGGACTGACAATGATATTCAGTTACGGAAACTGTCTGTCTCCACCAGCCTGAATCACAGCATTTCAAGGGACAGGAGTTTTGCAATGCCAGCATTCAGAGCCTGTGCTCGTGCATGGTTTGCGGAGTATGGCCGTCTTTTATCCCATGCCTGTGCTACCGATGGCTGTTTTGTGGCCTGGGAGTGTGAGGATGACAGGGAACTTGCTGCTGTGTGTGGAATAACAGTTTGTCTCTGGACAACAGTGGCCGAGGTTCTTCCATGGCGATCCTGTGAGGAAGCAGAACCTGCTGTGTGTGAGCTCGATGAAGAGGCTTCAACACAACCTGAAGATGTAGGTGCTGCTGTAGGTTGGCCTACATCTCCAGTGTGTCTTTGTAACTCAACTACGTGCTTTGTCCGCACATGTTTCCACATATTTGTGGTATTGAGGTGACTGACACTTTTAGCTATTTTTAATTTTTGATTACACAGCTTGCATTTCACATAGCAAATATCATGTGCAAGTGTGTGAAAAAAGGACCACGCAGTGCAAGTCCTGGGAGCGCACGTTTTGACTTTTGGAAGACAACTGCTCCGAACAGGTGCCAAACTGGAGGCTACAGGCAACCGAGTCTGCAGCCTAACTCTCCCTCCTGTTTGTACCGTTGGGGCAATGTCTTCCTCTATCTTCCTTCTATCACTAACCATTTCTCTAGGCCTCTCCCAGCTTTCAACCAAAGTACTGGTTCTCAGCCACAAAGCTATCCACAGTGCAGCACCCCTCCTACATCTCCTCCCTCATTTCTATCTATCGGCCTAACCGACTGCTGCGCTCTGCAAACGACTTTCGACTAACCTCTGCACTAATACGTACCTCCCACTCCCGACTCCAAGACTTCTCCTGCTCTACGCCAATCCTCTGGAATGCTGTACCCCAAGAAATTAGGACTATCCACAATTTGCATGTTTTCAGGCGCTCCCTCAAAACACATTTGTTCAGAGCGGCCTATCACATTCACTAATCAAAGTCATTCTATGTATTCTGTGTAAGTGTGTGTGTGTCTCTAGCCCATTCACTATCTCCATCCCTCAGTCCCTTAAGATGGCTGGAACATCATTGTAAATGCACCATTGTATATAAACACCTATACTTTGTATCTCCCCCATCTCATTGTACATTGTAAGCTGTCACGAGCAGGGGCGACTTATTTAGCTTAAATTATTGTATTGTTAACGTTGTTACTTATGACTTGTGTTCTGAAACTGCTAAACTGTAAAGCGCTGCGGAATATGATGGCGCTATATAAATAAATATTATTATTATTCCTCTGAGCTGCTCCCACTACCTTCCTGTTCCTCATGCCATGTTGGGTCTTGGACCTCATCATCTCCACTACCCTCTTCCAACACCTGCTGTTGGGTGGTCTGGCCAGCACCATGCTCAACAGAAACTGGCACCTGGGTCTCATCATCATCAGATGCGTTCTGCGGTGTGCTGACCATCGGCACTGTCTCACCCGCCTCTTCAGATTCAGAGAGACACAGCTGTTGCGCATCACTGCATACTCCCTCTTCACATTACAGAATGCTGCTTGGCTGGGCCCCTGTTTGCAAGCCAATAGATTCTGAGAACAGAAGCAGACACTCAGCTGGCTCCTGTACAGAACTCTCTGACTGCCTGGGCAATTTGCCAGGCGGTGAAGAGACAGATGGTTGCCCAACAGTGCTGTGGTCCTGAGAGGAGGTGGAAGCAATTGAAGTCGATGCATTGGCTGACATCCAAACAACAACGGCTTCAATTTTGTTCTTCCCGCAGCAGGGGGGTACTCCGAGCTCCTACAAAAGTGCGCATAAAGGAACGCTCACGGGGAAAACTGGTGGATGCTGTGTCACTGGGGGCCGCAGCAGCCACAGAATCCCCACGTCCTCTCCCTGAAGAAACTCCACGACCACGTGCCTTACTCCCTGCCTTCTTCATCTTGGTAGATTGATAAAGAAAGTCTGAAAAGTTATAAGGTCTAAGTGTGGTTATTCCGCAGAGACTGCAGTGAACACTGCACACAACTGTTCACTACCCAATGCGTCTCAGCAGGAAGGCAGTCTGTGCGTCAAAACAAAGGCACAAGCATACATCCATGTACCCTGTTTATAAAGCTATATAAAAAAAATTATGTAGTAGTGACGCACACTTTATTGAGGTACAGTATTACATCGCCATTCACCATCTGTGGCTATGCAGTCTCATCTATATATACCTTATCTATCTGTTGTCATGCTTCCAAGTCGACAGTCAGCCATAAATAGCAATTTTCACTATGCACTATGCACTTTTTAAAGGTTATGTTTGTTAATAAAAATGATTATTGCCACATATTATGAGTATTACATGATGGAAATTGTATAATTTTGTATAAAATATTTAGTGACATTATTCAGCAAATGGAACATTTTAGTAATATCACAGATTACTTGTAATGCTGATGATGTTTTGAAGTCAGACATTCATTGTCTATACAATAAAAATGGTGTACATACTGTTACTTATCCATCATTAATGGATTCAGATATGTACTTGTATGCTTTTATGTACAACCGTATAGCAGATTCCTTAACTAATTTATTTTGTGGTTTGCATTGCTGTTCAACATGTTAATGTATGTGTTTATGTTTGTCAATTCTTTATTTATCTAGATATTAGTTTAAATGAAATCATCATCTTATGGTAGTAAAGGTTATCTTTCTCTTGTTTGAAGTATAGACATTTAAAATTGACAGGTAACAAGGAAATTACTTGATCTAGTATTTAAACATCCTCCTTGACCCTGGGCTCCAACACCGCCAGTTGTTGCTCGGAAGTGCTGTTAGCACAGTCAACACTTGCTCCTGTGTTACTGGGGTTCAGTAACGTCAGCTGGTCCTCGGTTGTGCCATTGGCTCTTTTCCTTCTGCTGCCCCTCCGGGTTCCAGTACCGTCAGCTGGTTCTCCGCAGTGCCTTTGGCCTAGGTGCCTCCATCTCGGTATCCGAGTTCCAGCAACGTCTGCTGGTCCTTGGTAGTGCTTTGGAGCACAGGTACCTCCTGCTTAGTAACCGTGTCCCAGTAACGTCAGCTGGTCCTCGGTTGTGCCATTGGCTCTTTTCCTTCTGCTGCCCCTCCGGGTTCCAGCACAGTCAGCTGGTCCTCGTTACTTGCATTGGCTCTTGTACCTTCTGCTACCCGTCCGGGTTCCAGTACCGTCAACTGGTTCTCCGCAGTGCCTTTGGCCTAGGTGCCTCCATCTCGGTATCCGAGTTCCAGCAACGTCTGCTGGTCCTTGGTAGTGCTTTGGAGCACAGGTACCTCCTGCTTAGTAACCGTGTCCCAGTAACATCAGCTGGTACAAGATTGTGCTACAAATACAAGATACGGAACAAGAGACACAAGAACAATAAGCAGAAGATCTAAAAGCAGAAGAACATGAAGTATAAGACCAAAATGAAGAGCAAAATATATGCTCTAAATTCTAAGCAGAAGAAGACTAAGCAGTGTATGGGGGTAGTCCGTTCCTCCTCGTGGTGCCCCTGGAAAATGCCTGCTGCTGCAGGCTAAACTGAACACGGACAAATACTGTTGTAATTTAAATCTTTTGTGACAGCAAGAACGGAAGGATGAAAAATTCATACTTTGACAGATTACAAGTACAGGATTCTCTGTCACAAATAAGAATATGATGAAGAAGATGAAGCAGAATATGAATAAGAATAATAGTTTAATAAGAAGAATATGAGTAATGTTAACAAAGATGAATAGCAAGAAGTTTAAGAAGAAGATAAAGAAGGTGAAGATGAAGAATAATTTGATGAAAAAGATGATGCTGCAGAAGATTATGAAGGAGAAAGTGTGTGAAAAGTTAAAAAGGTGAAGATGAAGAGCATGGAAGTTGTGTAATATACATATTTGCCAAAATATAAAAAACGTTAACAACATTGTCAATTTCTTCGTCAATCCGAACATCTTTAAAAAAAAAAAATATTTATGCTATTCCATTTGATTGGGTTAAACATCTATGCCTTTAATGTCTCCTCAACCTTCCCCAATACATTCTACATTACTCTTTCTTGTTTTCCTTCATGTACAATTAACCAACAAGGCAAGAATGGGGTTTTTTTAATTTCGATATTTTGTTCCCATAGACTTACATGGGACTTCCGGTATCGGTATCGGGTATCGCCGATATTTTAATGTTATCGGCGATACCATTCCGATTCCGATACTTTTGGATATCGGAAAGTATCGCTCAACTCTAGTAGTAAGCTTAACATTTCATATGTACACACAGCCGAATACAACACTTTCCCAAAGCATTGTTTGTGTAGGGACAGATGGGGTCTGACCAAACCCCCAATGATCTAAAATGTACCACTTATCACAGGCTACATAATAAATGTTAAAAAATAACTGATGTTTTGGCAAACTTTGCATTAAACAGTAGTACATGCAGATATAATAATACACTTTCCAATACATCTTGATACAAAAATGTTTTTTTTTTGAGTCACCATCTCCTGCCTTCTACACTGATCATTCACAGTAAAATAAAATGCTAAAATCTGTCTTTAGATGAGAGATGTACCTTCAAATCACTGAGAGATCTGGTTACATGCTGCTCATAGAAGTCTATGTAGAGCATCAGGGAACAGAAGAAGGAGCAGCAGTAGAGAGAGAAAGAGGAAGAGAGACACACAGATTGTACTTGTTTTATCACATTTCAGTGCCGGGTTCACATACAGACTGGTTAGTCTGATATCCTCCATGAATCCACTTATCAAGGTATGCTACAGGCAGGTAGGGGAGCAGGTTTTCCTGTTTTTATTTATTTCTTATGCAAATAGCCTCTTCAGAGCGGAAAAGAACTTGAATTCTAGTGCCACCTATTGAACGTAGCAATCTTAAAAGTCAAAATCGACCCTTTAATGAGCCTTGCCACTTGACAAGATAAAAGCCAAACAGGAAAACCAATTTGTAGACAAGTGTTTCGGGGTGTTGCCCCTCCTCAGTGCAAAGCATGAGATCCGATTTGTCTTGGTGAGAGGCCTCTGACTGAGGTTTAAAGGCTAACGTTTCTCATTGTGGAGAGTGACATGCCAGTGTAAGGAGTCTTATAGGCCATGAATTGGTCCTTTGGAAAATTAAATATGCAAATTGCCTCTTCACACACGCATTCCGATTCTGAAAAGTCACCTGAAATGACAGGGGCTCTTTAACAATTAACATCCCCCTTTAAGGTTTTAAAAAGACCAACCTGTGCACCCATCAAAGCAAATTTTCCATGACTGTTTTTCAGCTTATGTAGAAGAAGCCTCTGCTCACTGGGTGCAGCTAAATGGCTATAGCTACCCCCCAATAGGCCGCCATGTACTTCATCATAAATGGAACGTGTACACCCATATTATTACAAGAGAAATAAGTGTTTTACTGGGACGTATGCTGCAATAAAATCGTATATTTAAGTCTCTGGCAAGTTAAATATTTGATTTAACTCCTTGTCGACGCAACCTCAGTTTGGCAACAGGAACGTCTTCGATAGAAATACATTTCTAAATGCATAAAAATGAAGCAATACATCAGCAATGCTGGCAAGTCTTCAATAGTTCATACATAATGTAATAGTGTAAGAAATCATTTCCTTTACGCTCTTATTTAATAACAATTCTCAACTGAAAATTAAATCTCACAGTCTAACACAATTTAAAACAAATGCTAATATAAGTAAAACCTTTCAGAGATATTTCATCTGCCTTAAAACACTAAGGAACAAATGGATCTGTCAGAGCAAGGCCAAATCTCGGGCTGAAAACGAACCTGCCATTAACCGTTCTCTAAGCCTTGGAAAATTATATTTTAGAGAAGTATGGCAAATAATTATAAAAGACAAAAACA
>JARQOD010000006.1:31459646-31620612 GCA_033576555.1 Oophaga sylvatica
GGGGAGTTACATAAGACCAGGGTTCAAGAGATAGCTATGTAATATGCACATACATCATCTAAACCAGGGTTCCCCAACTCCAGTCCTCAAGGCCCACCAACAGGTCATGTTTTCAGGATTTCCTTTGTATTGCACAGGTGATGCAATTATGACTTGGGCAATACTAAGGAAATCCTGAAAACATGACCTGTTGGTGGGCCTTGAGGACTGGAGTTGGGGAGCCCTGATCTAAACGATAATCCATCTAAAATTACCATTAAGGCCCCCAAATACATTAGACTAATGTCGGATGAACCTGTCAATATTGATAGATTTGGCAAACGCGTATTGTTCTCCCTGAGATAAGCCACCAGCCATTGTGTTATAGAGAACACAGGAGCACTCGGCCAAGTGTTGGCTCCTGTGTAAGTGAGTGTCGGCTGAGATGGCTGCCAGTCAAACGATCGGCTGAGGCATCTTTCATCCGACGGACAACTAATGTGTAAGGCCATCTTAATATTTGGTTTCCGGTAGTGGCTTAATACCTTTCATGCCTTTGAGAAAACATGCCCACTCAACCTAACCAAGCATGCCTGTGTTGGGGAAAATCAGGCAGGAAAACTAGTGAAGATGTATGGTCAAGACAGGCTCAATGCTTTGGCAGAAGCGGTGCACTGCATAGGATAGACAGTTTGGAGCAGAGTCATAGTTTCTCTTCTCCCAGGTGTATGAGAGGCAGGTTTGCGACTGCTTAAGGCTATGTTCACACGTTGCATTTTTGCTAAGTTTTTTTTAAATGTAAATTTCAAGCTTCTTACAAAAAGAAGGTTTTGCTGCGTTTACTTCCCTAGGTTTTTGCACCAAAAACGAAGCAAAAACTGATACCTGCATTTTTTGATGCGTATTTGCACTCACCCATTGCTGCAGTTTTCAAAAACGCAGCATTTTTACAAATCAGTCAAGAAAATAAAAACAAATGTGAGCATGAGATTTCTGAAATCTCATAGACTGCTGGAACGGTAATACACAGCTTGAAATTTGCATAAAAAAGTAAGAGAAAAACGCTGTAAAAATGCAACATGTGAACATAGCCTAATGGGAGTAATGCTACAGAGTCTGGTTGGATACAGCAATCTGGCCAGCTTCAAAGCAGTTGCTAACAGGCTGTAAAGCATAGAGCCAATTCGGGTCGCGCACTGCTTGCTTAGGTAGCCGGCCAGGCTGGGACTGCAGGGTGGCTGGTAATCTAGGCAACTAGCTGGCACCAATAATTGAAAAATTGCTCCATTTTTGAGAACAAAAATAATTTTTAACAAGGGGCAAATTGCAAAATTGCTTATTTTTACAAGCACTTTGCAATTTTACTGATTTATGAACGTGACACCAAGTCCAGGGACGTCAAATATTTGAGGTTTCCCATCGCGACTACTGGATATAGTTGTATTACCCTAAAGTAGTTGATATAAAAGGCAAAAACTAAAAAAAAAACAAAAGTTGTCTACCTGAACATAATGAATAATAAGGAGGCCATCGCATGAGATAGAACAGAACTTACTTATATGGAGTAAGTTCTTACAGACTGCGAATGGCTAAAAGAATCTGGAATAAAATGACGCCAGGATATAACACAAATTATGCTGTGATATCACGCCGACATGTTTCTTTAATTTGCTGAGGAATTTGTATTAAGTCAGGGAGGAGAATAAATCGTGCTGGACTAGAATGAGATTTTATAGGATTGGTTTCACCAGGGGGATTTTAAATATAAGGGTGAAGAGACGACCTCACATACTGATATATGACCACTGTGTATCTGCAATAAAAAAGGTTTCATGCTATGAAAGGATCCGTGTTCCTCTGCCAAGCGGTTCAGTATAATCGAAGACAAAGAAGTGAGGGGTAAGCGCTATCCCACCTATGTAAGGCTTATATTACCTCGGCTGCCAAAAAAAAATAAAAAAAAAGTTGTAGGGAGAAAAAATAATACCTTTCAGAGAAGAGCATATTTTACCAATGTCTATATGGACGTTTTCACTGAACACTAATTTCTTCACTATTTTACAGGGGAAATAAAAAATCCGTCTTTGGACAATCTTTTTTCTAACAAAGGTCCATCAATAATAAATTTACAAAGAAAAATTAAAAGCCGATCAGATGTTACTGATGGGGAAACCCACCAAAAAGTCTTCCATTTTCCTATAGCACCCCCACAGATGGAATTCAGTATTACAAGGTTCTCAGTGGACTGTGTCTACATAGAAAAATGGTGGATATTCTGCGCTTCAGCCAAGAGATGAAGGTCCTGAAAGAGGGAACCCCTCTAAAAACCAACAAATGAGTTTTTGAAAGCAGACGCCTTTTCATTCATTTTAAGTTGTCACTCATAAATGCAGTTTTAGGCCATTTTCAACTTTTTGAGCTATGAGACTTGGACCAACAATTGCGACTCCAGGATCTAAAATGGATCCCAAACACATAGTAAAATGAATACCTTAAAGATACATGTTTAAGGGATTTTAAAGGCCTAGTTTAGACTGTACAGTAAGTGTCCAAAGGACGTAGGCCTCAAACAGACGTCCATTTTTGTTGTGGCCAGAACACGTAACCATTATAGTCTATGGAACCAGTCTGTGGATTTGTTTTGTTTTTTTTCGCAAATGTAGTATCTACTAAAAAAAAAAAAAATAACGAGACGAGTTTTTGATCCACGTCCAGTTTTTTTCACTTTTTAATGGGTAGCGGAAGCTTGCAATCTTTTTGTATAGGTATACAAAAAAATGGATGCCACACTGATGGTAAAAACAGACACACTGGCCAAAAATCAGATGCAACACACTGATACAAAATGTTTTTTTATTATTTATTTATTATGCCTACTTATTTAGCACCATCATATTCAGCAGAGCTTTACAGACCTCATAATCACTGTCCCCCATTGGGGGTCACAATCTAGATTCCCTATCAGTATGTCTTTGGAATGTGGGAATAAACCGGAGAACCCGGCGGAAACCCACGCAAACACGGGGAGAACATACAAACTGCTTGCAGGTGTTCCACTTGGCGGGATTTGATCTCGGGAACACAGCGCTACAAATCAACAGTGCTAACCACTGAGCCAATTTTTATTTTGCATGCGAGAATGAATGAGGTCTAAATTTGACTTTTTTTTTTAACTAACGTTCAACCCAGGCGATCGGCTATTGTCAGATATGCCATTCGGCCCCTTACACTTTAAGATAAGCTGCAATGTTTCACAATGGATAGATGTGTTTCTGAAAATAGTAAAATAGAAGGAAAGTAAAAAAAAATAAAATAAAAAATTTCATCAAACTTTATTATTGTTTGCTTTTTTTAAGGAGTGTAATGGCCTTGATGATGCATTACTGCCTGGGTGTGGACTTTTTGACAAGGTCTCCAAATAGCAAAAAATCAAGTTAGGAGCTTACTTTCAGGAAATCACCAGTGAAAAGAAGCTCTTAATCTGCAAGACGGATATTGTTTACGAGGCATTGAAACAAATTACAGAACTCACCAGTGAACAGATAGAAGAATGGAGAAGCGTTAAGCAATAGGATGCGAGCGTGCCAAATAAGATAACGCTGATCGCCCACTCTTTCAAGCAACACAAGGTCAGGAGGGACGTAAACTCATTATGAAACGTCTTGTACTTTATAGATATTCAGCCACTTTACTGGGTCTTCAGCTAATACACTGGGTGAAGCCGTCGCGATGCAATTCAGCCCTGAACAATGAGAGTTTAGCAATAATGCAGAACAGTGGTAGCCGCATACTCCCCCCCCATAATTTCACCAATACATAGAAGAAACACTGAAGTTACTTTTTGCCTGGGCTCCCGCAGATGCTTAACCTTATCTCCCCATACCACAGTCTTCCTGAAGTAATTGATGCTCAGAGTCCCCGATTCGCACATAAAGGCACAATGTTATTGTATCCAGCAATCAGACGGCTTGCAGACAGGAAACAGTGCTGAACCCAGATCAATAGCCATGTCAACAGTAAGCAGCTTAATCTAATTCTGCCTATCTCATCTCGGGTGCGCACAGTTGGCATTTTGGCTGTTAGGTCCCTCAGTCAGGAAACCGTATAAAAAGTTTAGTCTTAAGGAGGGACATGCCCGGGGAATGTGTGCTCAGCAAAAGGCCCACTTACACTGTTTTCACTAAATGAAACTATGAAGTTTGAATTTTTTTCTGCTTAGGAGAAGCGATGAGGAACGTGCTTCGATAAGGTGTTATCGGAGCATGCTTGAGTGCTAACCGAGTGACTTCAGCGTGCTCGAATATGTTCGAGTCCCCACTGCTGCATGTCTTGTGGCTGTTCGGCAGTCGCAACACCTGCCGGGATTGCCTAACAAACCTTCTGCCCAGGCACGAGTTGTGGCTGTAGAACAGCCGCGAGACATGCAGCTGTGGGGACTTGAACATATTTTTCGAGCACGCTGAAGACACTTGGTTAGCACCCGAGCATGGTCGGATAACGCCTTGTCTGAGCACGTTTGCGCATCATTACTAAGGATATAATCCAATAAACAAAGCAATATGATTCTTATCGTAAATATGAGAAAACTAAAAAAGTAAAAGTTGTCCAAGAAAAAACAGCAATACGCAAATAAGCAAAGGAAGTTGCATACCTTACCGATATAGTTTAACTATGACAGATGCACGATTGTTAGGCATCAGATCTGGTCCTGGAATCCGAAACGCCATGTGTCTGGTCCTTTGTAGTTCAAGACAAGAGCGGTGTATAAATGGGGTTGGCTGACTGCTTAGTTCATTAGGTGAGCCAGCCTCCTTCTCTTTACCAGCTGATGCATAGACCGAGAAGACCATCACACAAAGTACTGATCTTGTGCCGACACAGGAAGCGCTCTCCTCTGATGAGCACCGGACTAGAAGCAAGCTGCCAAGCCCAGGACTGGAGACCTAGCTTTAAAGAGGTATTCCCATCTCCAACATCCTATCCCACTGTATAGTAGGAGTAATAATATTAGCAAATAGCTCCAATTAGAAATGTAGTATAGGTCTCCTGCTTTGTCACTTACTCTATGTGCAGGGCATTACAGTTTATTAGATATCCATGGATATGACCACTAACAACTAACTAACTAAGAAAGAAAGATCAAAAAGTAAGGAAATTAACGGGAGTAAGCTAGGGAAGAGTGGGAAAGGAAATGTATTTTAGTGAGCAACGAAGGGATTGAGAAAGGAGGGGAGTGAGAGAATGGAAAAAATGGAGAGAGGAAGGAAGAAAGGGAGGAAAGAAGAAAGGAGGGAAGAAGAAAGGGAGGGAAGAAGAAAGGGGTGGAGGGAGGGGACAGAAAGGGAGAGGGGAACAAAGGGAGAGAAAGGGAAAAAAAGGGAGGGAAAGGGAGGAAGGAGAGAAAGAGGGGGGAAGAAAGGAAGTGAGGAAAAGGGGGGGGAGAAAGGAAGTGAGGGAAAGGGGGAGAAAGGAAGGAGGAAAGGGAAGAAGGAAGAGAGGGAAATGGGAGAAGGAAGAGAGGGAGGGGAAGAAAGGGAGGAAAGGGGGAAAGGAAGGGAGAAACGAGGGGGGAGGAAAGGGACGGAAGGAGGGGGGAGAAAAATGGAAGAAAGGAAGGAAGCAAGGGAACAAGGATAGGAGGGAAGTTCATGTTCAATCGTAGCCTATAATGCTGCACTTCCTGAGCTTTTGGTTTCATGAATGGGAAACAACTAGTTAAGAAATATCAATAATATGAACAGAGAGCAGTAGAAGAAACGGAACTGCTCTTTGAAGCCATGTAGTCCTCAGGTTCATGGCAGATTGTATTGGAATGGTTATGCTTTCCTCAAAGAGGACAATTTTATTGCTAAAGTTAGCTGACACATGGGCATGCAACTGCTTCCAATTATAGAGTCAAGCAGGGAAATTAAATGCCCAGGACTGAGAAAGATGATATCAGTATTCAACCCATCTTCAACCTAAGTTGTCGCCCATCTTGGCCAGAAGTTGAATACTAATTACAGGTTACTTGTTTCTGATCTTTTGAATCCCTATTGTCCACAATAAAGTTAAAAGTAGTTGCCCGCCTAAAGCAAAGTTTTACCATGAAAATACATTCACCTACTTTGAAGGAGATTAATAGATAGTAAAGTATATAAAATGACCTAGTAATGGGCGATGAAAAGAAAAAAAGATGAAATAATATAAAACATCAAATGAAATATTTATAGTCTAGAAATAGTAACAAGGGTGTCCTTATTTTCTTCTATCAATCCGTATAATTGTGTATCCAAAAAAAAAAAAAAAAATAGGGAACTCGATATTTTCTGCAGCAGATGAAGCAAAATTACACTCAAGTTTTAAGGGGAATATTTCCTGCCTGAGAAATTTGATGAAAGCTGCAGTGTATACATTTTAAGATTATGTTTACATCTGTCATGTCTTACAGCTTTCAGAAAAATAAATCTAAGTGAAAGATTAAGTCTTTGCACATGTAAGGCATTTGTCAATGATCTGGCAGCAGGAAAACAAACAAACTTTATAGTGGAATTGTCACAAAATGAGACCGGCTCCAAGTAAAGCACCAATTCTATGTGTTAATTACTAACCGACCAATGTACAGACTCCACACGATTGCTGTATATATGGCACGCTTTGAAAATTAGTTGCGCTGGATATTCAATATGGAAGGTAATTAGAAAAGGTTGTGTATTCTGAGTGATTCCTCCTGGTTTAGACGGAGTTCTAAGCAACGCTACTGCGGCTGTGAAATATGTGATATAGCACACTGCAGTAGAAGATAAATTGGTCACTTTTATTTGAAGTTTTTAAAATACTGCAATATTAATAGATCACTTGCAGTCCTGTGCAAAATTAGCTAATTAAGTAAATTTATAATGTAAAGTCAGAAATTTAATTTTAAGCTTCAGGTCCACAATGCGCAAATGTAGCAGCACCCTTCACCCCCCCCCCCTCTTTAACTTAACATGGCCTGATATGCCTACCCATATGTTTTATTAAATTGTTTTAACAATAAATTTACATATATATTTAAAAAAAGACCTCCCAGAACCCCATTTTGTCCGAAGAAAGTGAGAGTGATGTGGCCACCGATTGACTGCAGGGCTCACATGACATAATGTCAAGTAAGCTCCGGTAGACCAAGTGCAGTAATCGATGGAATGGCGCAGGCACCGTAGAAGAGTACAGGCTGTTATTTTATAAGGGGAAATATAAAAATTGAGAAGGGATTGTCTGATAATGACTGGTTTCAGTGGTCACATGAATAGTGTATATCATGAGATTGCTGAAAGAAATAGGCTGAGAAAGGCAAGAACCACAGAGTATTAAAGAGATGAGCACAGGGCTTTTTTCCCTCAGTTTTGAACTCATTCCCTGCTCTGTCCCAAATTTTTCAAATCAAGAGTTGTTATATGAAACACCTTCTGAACCTTTCCAGGCTTCAGAAGAAAAGTGCCACCAGAACAGTAGTACTTTCCCATCAAAGACTGTGAACACGATTCATCAAGCAGTTTTCGCAAGTTTTCTGGTGGAAAACTGCTCGAAATATTGCAAAATATTTGACTTTTGTTGTTTTTATGCTAGATCTGGTTAGTTTCACCAACTTTTCAAAAAGTGGGTAGAGCTCAGGCAGGACGGGGACATGGCCAAGCACGCCCAACAAATTCATCAAAATGTATGCAAAAAAAATGCAAATTAAATGTCAACGAAAAAGGAAAAAACACACACTAGACAAAACAAAAATGTGCAAATGCAATAATGAATCGGACCCCAAGTATCGGCCATGTGACGATGCTCCAGTTGCGCTACGTCTGCATTTCCCCATCAAATCAGCAGGTATTAGTCTTCAAAGAAGAACATCTCTACTATTTCCCGTATACAACGTATGCTTTTCGTGGATTTTAGAGCCTCCTCTTAATCTGTTTCATCATGTTTAATCCTTTAATTTAAATCACAGTTTTTTTTTTACTATTTCTTATGAAGCGAGTCTTGAGATGTCGGAAAATTGTCACTTTCAGCTGAAAGTTTTCGACTTCGTGAAAGTGCAGAAGAAACACTGCCACGTTACAATGTCTTAGCAATGTCTCACTTTCATCTGAAGTAAGAGGCTTAATGATCCAGCCTGGAAATGCAGTGAGTGAGAGGAGAAGATCAACAACTGACGTCTCGATGAGGCTGGATCCCGGGAAAGAAAAGCTCCGCTACACACCAGAGTAATAGCACCTGACTATCCACCTTATTTATAGCTTGCACACAATATGTCTTCACATTACTCTGCTAATTCTTAATGGGAACTGCCTGATTGCTTAGATTGATAAATACAGGATTATATATATGATATAAATGATGAAGCAAAAAAAGATTGCCAAAAATTGTTACGTCCCAGAAGTCTTAAAATGTCAGAAATCTGTGGCAATAAACAGAACCGGTCATCGCTTTGTGTCTGTTGCATTCCCCTTGTAGCAATGACTACACAACGGAGTGTTTCTATTCCCCTTGTTGATAGGGCAGTCATTACCTAAAACGATTGGACAATGCCAGACAGTGTACAGACATATGGCTTTTTATACGTTGCCAAATTATTCACACTTTCCCAGAAGGAATAAGAGAAATAGCACAATGCGTAATCCAGAGAAAAACAAAACGTTTCAGAACTATTCTGGTAAAGCAAGTATTTCCTAAAACTGACCAGTCCTCCATAAGGGCCCTTTCCTTTCACATTGTGTTATTTCCTTCGTTCAGTGGCCAATCGGGGCTTACATTTGATCCACCTCCCTATAGCAAAACAAGATTTTGGCAAATGTGCTGATGGGGCCATTGACTACAATGATGCAGACGCAATCAACATGTGCTTTATTGAGCATCATTTTCAGGCGTATACGCCTATTGGAGGCGGACCGCAATACGTAACATACTACGTCTTGGTGCCCACCTCCAATAAGCACATATAACCAAAAAGGATGCACGATGGTGACTGCGTCTGCATCATCAACACAAACTCCCGAATCCAGTTTGACGTGGGGATGGTGGGGTGTTCGCATTTGAAACCCGACGGGGCCACTGAATGTAGGAAAAAACGCAATGTGGAAGAGCCCTAAAGAGAATGGTCAAGAGGAGAGAGAACAACTCTTCTAAATGTTTATAATCTAAACCTGACTATATAGATGAGATGGCGGTCGGCCGAATGATTGTTTGGGTGAGAGTTATTTCTTCCAACTCCTTCGTACACAGGAACGCTTGGCACGGGTGAGCACTCACTCCTGTATTTTCTATGGGAGAGCCACCATCATATTTTTCTGGCAATGGCTTATCTCCCAGAAAACATGAGGATCGGCTAATGAAATACAATAGTTTGGATCCTTCTCTTCCCCAACACCATCAGTAGGAGGAAAGTCTATAGACCGCCAATACACACTAAAGAGTTACACTGACTGTCACCTAATGTGCATGGGGACCATATGGCTTTGTTCACACTAGTGTCATTGCTTTTCTTTTGAAAGCGCAAGTACATTTAAGATATTTGCATGCAAAACACTTGGTTGGCCAACTGATATTCACACTGACCACCCCATACACATTAGATTGATCTCCCAATCATAATTTGCTGGAGGTGAGTTGAAGACCCCCCCCAACCCAAAGTCATCAGGTCCACCAATTTTTTTCCATTGTGCATTGGATCCTATAAAAAAAAAGCCGTAGGAGATCCATTTTAAGGCTTTTCATGCATTTTTGACACATAATCAGGTCTTCAAGTCTACTGGTGGAGTATCAGTATGTCCATCAGTAAGAACAGTGCTACGGACTCGGCTATAAACAAATATCGGCAGAATGAAGAACAACGCTTATGTAACAGTCAAAGGTAATACCCCCAACTACCACAGAAATAATTTAAAAAAAACCCTCTGTTACTGACAAGTCCGCCTTTCGACTGATCACACTAAGCACAAGAGAAACAAATAATAATTTGTCGGCCCAGAAAGTAAGGGTTAATAACAGATTAGTCACAATAGCAAAAAAAAGGTTTCTCAGATCATATGATCTCATATTCCATTTTTCCTGTGGATACATAATGACTCCAATGCATCCTCATGTCATATTGTACAAGCCTACGGCAATCAAGGTGCTTGATTTCTTAGCACGCTCTTGTCGGCCATTATATCCAATGGATATCTTGCCTAAGAGAGCCGCGCTGTCCATGGAGATCACCCTAGGACGCTGATGACTGACAGTTCATCTCGCAATAGCAAAATATTACAGCAGTTAAATTGCGCTGTTAAGGGCTTGCTGAAGAGAAGATTGGCATGTCAGAGTGGGTATGACAATATGCTCCGCAGAATGAACACAGATTTAAAACATTTATTCCTGTCGCTATTAGTATGTCAGGGTTTCACACTTAAAGGTTCAAATGCCAGAGCAGAGCGTGCCATCTAGGCTCTTGATGGCTGTGAAAAGCCTCATTATGTTGATTGATTTAAAGAAAATCAGCATATTGACATTCCAAAAACAAAAAGTCCCTGATTTGGGTTATCTCTATTAAGCGATGAATAAGTGTGCTTTTACATATGCAAAACCGTTACCAGCTAACAACTCAAGGAGATCTACATAAATCACAAAAGAATTATTTAGGAAAGAAAAAAAAAAAAGTTTGTGGTAATTAAGACGTTGCCCGAGTATGATGCGCATGAGACATCTCAGCAAGTTTAATTCACGTTTTCCATGACCTCCCCGGTAGTGTTGAGCATTCCGATACCGCAAGTATCGGGTATCGGCCGATATTCGCGTTATCGGAATTCCGATACTTAATTCCGATACTTTTTCCATATCGTATACCGGAATCGGAAGTTCCCATAATTCTTTGAGAGGCAATGTGATTTTAGTCAGCCAATGAGGAATCCTACGAAGTGTGGGCACATCCTGTAATGCTGCGGTCATCTTAACTAATGGCATGGCTGTGATTGGCTGCTGAAATGATGTCAGAATGCACTATAAAAGGCGCCGCCGCCATTTTAGCGTCACTGTGCTGTGAACTCAGTAAGGGACAGAACGCTACTCTGCTAACTCTGAGGGACAGTTACATATTGCGATTTTGTGTACTACTGTGCTTGAGGCAGGCTAGTTTACCAACCGCTGTGTAAAGCTTCATTTTGCCAGTGTTGTTTTAACAGCTCTGTGCAAGGTGTGTGTGTGACAGTGCAGGTGACGCTGCAGTTTGCTCTGCATCCACCGCTGTTTGTAGGCATCTGCACGTGTCACTGACTCTTTTTTTTTATTTTATTTAGTGGAATTGGTGCAGCTCCATTATATTAGAAAAAAATCAAATCTATTAGTGTGACGTGCTTCCATCCGTATACAATACATTGGTTGCAAACACTATAGAACTACACAAAGGAGCTTTTCACAGATAGTGAATAGTTGTGTTTCAGTGTTCACTGCAGTCTGTGAGGTTTTGATTTTTTGAGTGCAGATCACGCTCCAGTTAGTTCTTCAACCACTGCCGGTTGTAGTCTGCTGAGCGTGTGTCACTGCCTCATCCTTCACATTTTTCTCTAATTGGTGCTGCTCCATTTTAGTGGAAAAAAATCTAATCTATTAGTGTGACGCGCTTCCATCCGTATACAATACATTGGTTGCAAACACTATAGAACTACACAAAGGAGCTTTTCACAGATAGTGAATAGTTGTGTTTCAGTGTTCACTGCAGTCTGTGAGGTTTTGATTTTTTGAGTGCAGATCACGCTCCAGTTAGTTCTTCAACCACTGCCGGTTGTAGTCTGCTGAGCGTGTGTCACTGCCTCATCCTTCACATTTTTCTCTAATTGGTGCTGCTCCATTTTAGTGGAAAAAAATCTAATCTATTAGTGTGACGCGCTTCCATCCGTATACAATACATTGGTTGCAAACACTATAGAACTACACAAAGGAGCTTTTCACAGATAGTGAATAGTTGTGTTTCAGTGTTCACTGCAGTCTGTGAGGTTTTGATTTTTTGAGTGCAGATCACGCTCCAGTTAGTTCTTCAACCACTGCCGGTTGTAGTCTGCTGAGCGTGTGTCACTGCCTCATCCTTCACATTTTTCTCTAATTGGTGCTGCTCCATTTTAGTGGAAAAAAATCTAATCTATTAGTGTGACGCGCTTCCATCCGTATACAATACATTGGTTGCAAACACTATAGAACTACACAAAGGAGCTTTTCACAGATAGTGAATAGTTGTGTTTCAGTGTTCACTGTATTCTGTGAGCTTTTCATTTTGTGAGTGCAGATTACGCTCCAGTTTGTACTTCAACCACTGCCGGTTGTAGTCTGCTGAGCGTGTGTCACTGCCTCATCCTTCACATTTTTCTCTAATTGGTGCTGCTCCATTTTAGTGGAAAAAAAACTAATCTATTAGTGTGACGCGCTTCCATCCGTATACAATACATTGGTTGCAAACACTATAGAACTACACAAAGGAGCTTTTCACAGATAGTGAATAGTTGTGTTTCAGTGTTCACTGTAGTCTGTGAGCTTTTCATTTTGTGAGTGCAGATTACGCTCCAGTTTGTACTTCAACCACTGCCGGTTGTAGTCTGCTGAGCGTGTGTCACTGCCTCATCCTTCACATTTTTCTCTAATTGGTGCTGCTCCATTTTAGTGGAAAAAAAACTAATCTATTAGTGTGACGCGCTTCCATCCGTATACAATACATTGGTTGCAAACACTATAGAACTACACAAAGGAGCTTTTCACAGATAGTGAATAGTTGTGTTTCAGTGTTCACTGTAGTCTGTGAGCTTTTCATTTTGTGAGTGCAGATTACGCTCCAGTTTGTACTTCAACCACTGCCGGTTGTAGTCTGCTGAGCGTGTGTCACTGCCTCATCCTTCACATTTTTCTCTAATTGGTGCTGCTCCATTTTAGTGGAAAAAAAACTAATCTATTAGTGTGACGCGCTTCCATCCGTATACAATACATTGGTTGCAAACACTATAGAACTACACAAAGGAGCTTTTCACAGATAGTGAATAGTTGTGTTTCAGTGTTCACTGTAGTCTGTGAGCTTTTCATTTTGTGAGTGCAGATTACGCTCCAGTTTGTACTTCAACCACTGCCGGTTGTAGTCTGCTGAGCGTGTGTCACTGTCTCATCCTTCACATTTTTCTCTAATTGGTGCTGCTCCATTTTAGTGGAAAAAAATATAATCTATTAGTGTGACGCGCTTCCATCCGTATACAATACATTGGTTGCAAACACTATAGAACTACACAAAGGGGCCTTTCACAGATACTGAACAGTTGTCTGCAGGGTTCACTGTAGTCTGTGAGGAATAACCACACTTAGGCCTTAACTTTTCTGACTTTCTTTATCAATCTACCAAGATGAAGAAGTCAGTGAGTAAGGCACGTGGTCGTGGTCGAGGCCGTGGATTTGCAGCAGGGAGAGGACGTGGGGATTCTGTGGCTGCTGCCGCACCCAGTGACACAGCATCCACCAGTTTTCCCCGTGAGCGTTCCTTTATGCGCACTTTTGTAGGAGCTCAGCGTACCCCCCTGCTGCGTGAAGAACAAATTGAAGCCGTTGTTGGTTGGATGGCAGCCAATGCATCGACTTCAATACCTTCCACCTCCTCTCAGGACCACAGCACTGTTGAACAACCATCAGTCTCTTCACCGCCTGCCAAATTGCCCAGGCAGTCAGAGAGCTCTGTACAGGAGCCAGCTGAGTCTCTGCTTCTGTTCTCAGAATCTGTTGGCTTGGAAACAGGGGCCCAGCCAAGCAGCATTCTGGAATGTGAAGAAGAGGCAGTATGCAGTGATGCGCAACAGCTGTGTCTCTCTGAATCTGAAGAGGCGGGTGAGCCAGTGCCGATGGTCAGCACACCGCAGAACGCATCTGATGATGATGAGACTCAGTTGCCAGTTTCTGTTGAGCATGGTGCTGGCCAGACCACCCAACAACAGCAGGTGTTGGAAGAGGGTAGTGGTGGAGATGATGAGGTCCAAGACCCAACATGGCGTGAGGAACAGGAAGGTGGTGGGAGCAGCTCTGAGGAAGATTGCCCCAACGGTCCAAACAGTAGGGAGAGGTAGGCTGCAGACTCGCTTGCCTGTAGCCTCCAGTTTGGCACCCGTTCGGAGCAGTTCTCTTACAACAGCCAAACCGGGCGCTCCCAGGACTTGCTCTGCGTGGTCCTTTTTTGATACAGTTGCAGATGATATTTGCTATGTCAAATGCAAGCTGTGTAATCAAAAAATTAAAAGAGGTAAAAGTGTCAGTAACCTTAATACAACAAATATGTGGAAACATGTGCGGTCAAAGCACTTTGTTGAGTTACAAAGACACACTGGAGATGTAGGCCAACCTACAGCAGCACCTACATCTTCAGCTCCTGTTGGAGCCTCTTCCTCCAGTTCACACACAGCTGGTAAGGCTTCCTCAAAGGATCGCCATGGAAGAACCTCTGTCACTGTTGTCCAGAGACACAGTGTTATTCCACCCACAGGTGCAAGTTCCCTGTCATCCTCACACACCCAGGCCACAAAACAGCCATCGGTAGCACAGGCATGGGATAAAAGACGGCCATACTCGGCAAACCATCCACGAGCACAGGCTCTGAATGCTGTCATTGCAAAACTCCTGTCCCTTGAAATGCTGTCATTCAGGCTGGTGGAGACTGACAGTTTCCGTGAATTAATGGCATTGGCAGTCCCACAATACAATGTGCCCAGCCGATTTTATTTCAGCAGGCAAGCCGTCCCTGGTCTGCAAAAGCATGTTGAGGCAAAAATTAAACATGCGCTACTAAACGCCGTCAGTAGCAAGGTCCACCTGACCACCGATGCGTGGACCAGTACCCATGGCCAGGGACGATACCTTTCACTCACTGCCCATTGGGTGAATGTTGTGGAGCCGGGTACAGATCTTGCGAGTGGCGCTGTACGTGTTCTGCCAACTCCAAGGATTGCCGGAATCAAGTCTGTCCACATTGACTCCTCCTCCTACTCCAGTTCCTCAGAATCATCGCTGCAGGAGCCGTCACGGTCTACCTCCACATGGACCCGTGGACGCTTACCTGATGCGACCGATATGAGCACAGCCGTGGCCAAACGGCAACAGGCCGTTCTGAAATTAATTCCCATGGGGAATCGAAGCCACACAGCGCAGGAGGTCTGGAATGCCATCAAGCAGGAGAGCGACGTGTGGTTTTTGCCAGCGAATCTCCAGCCAGGTTTGGTAGTGTGTGACAATGGCCGAAATCTGGTGGCAGCTCTGGGCCTTGGCAACCTCACTCACATACCATGTCTGGCACATGTGCTCAACTTGGTCGTGCAGAGTTTTTTGAGGGACTATCCGGATCTTGATGCACTGCTGCACAAGGTCCGCCTAGAGTGCGCTCACTTGCGACGTTCCAGCATGGCCAGATCGCGCATTGCAGCTCTGCAACGCAGATTGCGCCTTCCTGAACATCGCATCATATGTGACGTATCCACCAGGTGGAATTCAACGTTACATATGTTGGAGCGGTTGTGTGAGCAGCAGCCAGCAGTTATGGAGTATCAGCTGCATCAGGCGCAATCAACACGCAATTTGCGCCGTCCACACTTCACCATTAATGAGTGGGCCACTATGAAGGACATGTGCCACGTTTTGCGTGCGTTTGATGAGTCAACGCGGATGGCGAGTGCAGATGATGCACTAGTCAGCCTGACTGTCCCCCTTATCTGCCTGCTTCAAAAAACACTGCAAGCAATAAGGGATGAGGTTTTGGAAGAGGTGGAGGATGAGGAGTCACAAATTCCATCACCTTCTGGAAAGTCAGCGCAACGTGGTTCCTCACAAAGGGCTGGGCAGGGCTCACTTTGTGAGGAGGATGAGGAGGAGGAGTCAATGGAGGAGGAAGACATCGCTCCAGAGGGAGGTACACAACGCTCTAGTCAGTATGTAGAGCGAGGGTGGGGTGATGCAGAGCAGGCAGAGATAACGCCTCTTGCAGAGGACAGCGTTTCTTTGCCAGTTGGGAGTCTGCAGCACATGGTTGATTTCATGCTGCAGTGCCTAAGAAACGACCGCCGCATCGCCCACATTCTCACGACGTCTGATTATTGGGTGTACACCCTCCTAGACCCTCGCTACCGGGACAACGTCAAAAGCCTCATCACACCGTTGAACCGGGAGCGTAAAATGCGGGAGTACCAAGACACACTGGTGCAATCCCTAATGTTCTACCTTACTGCCGAGAGCACTGCTGCTGCTACTGCTTTACAAAGCAGCTCTGTGCGTCGAGGCAGTGTAGAGAGCTCTGCAACAAGAGGGAGCACACGCAGTGCCTCTGCACAGGGAAAGACCAGTATGTTCAAAATGTGGCAAAGTTTTGTGGCAGCGCCACAAATGTCTACACCATCCGAGAGGGCTCCAGTCAGCGGGAGGCAACGTATCCGTCAGATGGTGACAGACTACTTGGCTTTGCCTCTCAGTGTACTCCCAGATGGCTCTTCCCCATTCAAGTTTTGGGTCTCTAAGCTGGATACATGGCCAGAGCTTAGCCAGTATGCATTGGAGGTGCTGGCTTGCCCTGCTGCCAGTGTATTATCGGAGCGCGTCTTTAGTGCTGCAGGTGGTGTACTAACAGACCGTCGCATGCGACTATCCTCCGATAATGTAGACCGGCTTACTTTTCTGAAAATGAACAAGGCATGGATCTCGCCAGAATTTCTCTGTCCGTTTTCAGATTAAATAACTGGTTCGCAACGTTATCCATGTCTCCTGTTATGTTCATCTTTCTACCACCTGAACTCTACTCCCTGGGCTCCAACACTGCCAGTTGCTGCTCAGAAGTGTCGTGTCCACAGAACAAAACACAAGCTCTACTGTTAGTGGGGTTCAGTAACGCCAGCTGTTCCCCTGCTGTGTCAACGGCAAGAAGTGTCCTGTTCCCGACACATGGACAGAAAAACACATGACCAACATGCTCCAAATAGGGAAGAGCCGTCACCCTGCTTGTTATGCTGAAAACATGAAATTGTGAAGTTTTGCAGGCCTAGAATGATAAATTTTTAAGAAAAATATGGACAAATAATAATTTGTCATCACAGCGCATATCTGCACATGTCTATTAGAAATGGTAACAAAAAATAAAACATAGTCTACTCTTCACATTTTTAAATTAATGCATAAAAGTACATTTCAGACTTATGAATTAATGCTTTTAAAGGAACTTTATCTGTACCTGTAAGATAATGCACTCAATGGATGTACGAATCATTACATCCTCATCATCATCATGACGAGTTTTATTTATGACAGACATTATAAAATACACATACTGATGCCAACTGTAACTTCAAACACCATATATGAAATGGCCAGCATGTAAACATGGTAATAATGTCCAATAATAAATTATTACATCTAGAAAGTGCATCATGCATACTGACAATAGGTACTTATACCTGCAAGTGCTGTTGAAACAACCACAAGAGATATAAATTAATACTGGTATATAGGTATCACAGTGCATAGTTACTCATGGACAATGTTGATGTAATACTGTATCTCAATTAAGTCAGCGTCAACCATTAGGCTTGTTAGTCTTGTACATTGTTAAAGAGGGAACGTAATTTTTTGGTTTGTCATAGGTGTAGTATTACACATTAAATTATTACTGCTGTATTTTTTTTGGCGTCCCTAGTGCGCAATAACGCAGCCTAACCTCACATTTGATAGTCAGCTAATTGCCACACGCTACCCTACCCTACGCGTGACAGTAGGAAGGTAGTGTTGACGGATAAAGCTTTGCGCAAACAGACATTCTTTTACCCTCTTCAACACTCTACAAGCAAAAAATGCATGATTTCAGCCGCAGACTTTATTGACGTACAGTATAACATCGGCATTACCCATCAGAGGCTGTCCACTGTGTGATACAGACATAGAATATACCTTTGCTATCCGTAGCCTTTGTTTCACCTACACTTGCAGGCACACACTTAAATTGTGACAAACAATGCCTAATGTTTTTTTAAATGGTTATTTTTTATTGTACATTATTGTGTCATCAATCACATTGATGAGTCCATGCTGGACATGTCATACATGCTATAGAAAGTTACGATTTTATGAACTTAAATAATTAAATTGTCTGTGACTGTCACATAAAATTTGCGATGATGATGATGAGTGACTATTACAAAATCCATTGTCTTCACTATGTTATAGTTTAACATTGCGTTCCTTAAGCATTATTCATAAAAAAAAAAATGTACTTTTATTCTTAAATTTACAACACTATATTTTGTTACCAATTTTTTGGGTGTTGTGTTGTTCCATTTATTTTTGGCATGTGCATATATGCGTTTAGATTTGTATTTTCTTTATTTTTCCTTCTTGAAATTAGAAAACATGTGTATCTTTGTACCGTGTTAGCCAGTAGATAGAAAAATATTTAGACTTCAGAGTCAGCAGTGGTTCATACCTTTTTATGGATAACTGAAAAGATGGAAACAAATTGCAAGCTTTCAAGGCTACTCACGTCTCTTCATCAGGGAAAGACTAACTAAAAAAATTAAGCATCACATATTTCTATACACAACAGGACACAGGAATATTGCAATAGGTAAGACAAGTAAGTGACGTGTATCAGAACTGTCATTATCTCACAGGGATGAACATAAATATTCAAACAGTTCCTAGATAAGGATAGAAAGTTTGATTGCCCTCTCATTGGCGTATTTTTTGGGGTTTTCATGACCCTGGAAGGGCATAGACGCAGATTCCTTAATTGATATAGAATGACATAAATCCATGTGATCTATTCATTCCATCACTAACAGTGTCAAAGGTCATGATGAGCTTATATTCTGAAACCTTTGTACGTTTCTCATATTTGAAGTTATATTTTAATAACAGTAATTCCATATCCATGATGCTATGACCGGGCGGGCATACAAAAGTCTTTTGCCACAGCTAAATTCATTAATTTATCTGTGATTGTGTGGCGCTGATAATTCATCGTTGTTCTCCTTTTTGTTGCCGGTCTCCCCTCACTTGTCCCTCCCTCACTTGTCTTAGCTATTCCTGTGTCCTGTTGTGTGTAGAAAATATGTGATTCTTCATTTTTGGCTTTACTCTTAGCCTGATGAAGACACCTGAGTAGTCTCGAAAGCTTTGAATTTGTTACCATATTTTCAGTTAGCCATTAAACGTTATCAACCACAGAGGACTGTCAAGTATAAATATTTTTCTATTCTTGTAATTGAAATTTATCATTTTATTGTTGTAGTAAAACTTCATTTATTCTTGTTTGAAGTACATACATTTGCAATGGCCACGTAACAAGGCAATAACTCAATATTTTATGCCTACACCCTCCTTGACCCTGGGTTACAACACCGCCAGTTGTTTCTCGGAAGTGCTGTTAGCACAGTTAACACTTGCTCCCGTGTTACTGGAGTTCAGTAATGTCAGCTGTTCCCCTGCTGTGTGAACGGCAAAAAGTCCTGCTGCCTCCACCATGTTCTGTTCTCATCCCTGGGTTACAACACCGCCAGTTGTTTCTCGGAAGTGCTGTTAGCACAGTCTACACTTGCTCCTGTGTTACTGGGGTTCAGTAATGTCAGCTGTTCCCCTGCTGTGTGAACGGCAAAAAGTCCTGCTGCCTCCACCATGTTCTCTTCTCATCCCTGGGTTACAACACCGCCAGTTGTTTCTCGGAAGTGCTGTTAGCACAGTTAACACTTGCTCCCGTGTTACTGGGGTTCAGTAATGTCAGCTGTTCCCCTGCTGTGTGAACGGCAAAAAGTCCTGCTGCCTCCACCCTGTTCTGTTCTCATCCCTGGGTTACAACACCGCCAGTTGTTTCTCGGAAGTGCTGTTAGCACAGTTAACACTTGCTCCCGTGTTACTGGGGTTCAGTAATGTCAGCTGTTCCCCTGCTGTGTGAACGGCAAAAAGTCCTGCTGCCTCCACCCTGTTCTGTTCTCATCCCTGGGTTACAACACCGCCAGTTGTTTCTCGGAAGTGCTGTTAGCACAGTTAACACTTGCTCCCGTGTTACTGGGGTTCAGTAATGTCAGCTGTTCCCCTGCTGTGTGAACGGCAAAAAGTCCTGCTGCCTCCACCATGTTCTGTTCTCATCCCTGGGTTACAACACCGCCAGTTGTTTCTCGGAAGTGCTGTTAGCACAGTTAACACTTGCTCCCGTGTTACTGGGGTTCAGTAATGTCAGCTGTTCCCCTGCTGTGTGAACGGCAAAAAGTCCTGCTGCCTCCACCCTGTTCTGTTCTCATCCCTGGGTTACAACACCGCCAGTTGTTTCTCGGAAGTGCTGTTAGCACAGTTAACACTTGCTCCCGTGTTACTGGGGTTCAGTAATGTCAGCTGTTCCCCTGCTGTGTGAACGGCAAAAAGTCCTGCTGCCTCCACCATGTTCTGTTCTCATCCCTGGGTTACAACACCGCCAGTTGTTTCTCGGAAGTGCTGTTAGCACAGTTAACACTTGCTCCCGTGTTACTGGGGTTCAGTAATGTCAGCTGTTCCCCTGCTGTGTGAACGGCAAAAAGTCCTGCTGCCTCCACCATGTTCTCTTCTCATCCCTGGGTTACAACACCGCCAGTTGTTTCTCGGAAGTGCTGTTAGCACAGTTAACACTTGCTCCCGTGTTACTGGGGTTCAGTAATGTCAGCTGTTCCCCTGCTGTGTGAACGGCAAAAAGTCCTGCTGCCTCCACCATGTTCTCTTCTCATCCCTGGGTTACAACACCGCCAGTTGTTTCTCGGAAGTGCTGTTAGCACAGTTAACACTTGCTCCCGTGTTACTGGGGTTCAGTAATGTCAGCTGTTCCCCTGCTGTGTGAACGGCAAAAAGTCCTGCTGCCTCCACCATGTTCTGTTCTCATCCCTGGGTTACAACACCGCCAGTTGTTTCTCGGAAGTGCTGTTAGCACAGTCTACACTTGCTCCTGTGTTACTGGGGTTCAGTAATGTCAGCTGTTCCCTGCTGTGTGAACAGCAAACAGTCCTGCTGCCTCAACTTTAATTTCCATGGGTACCTTCTGCTACCCATCCGGGTTCCAGTACCGTCAGCTGGTTCTCCGCAGTGCCTTTGGCGTAGGTGCCTCCATGTCGGTATCCGAGTTCCAGCAACGTCTGCTGGTCCTTGGTAGTGCTTTGGAGCACAGGTACCTCCTGCTTAGTAACCGTGTCCCAGTAACGTCAGCTGGTCCTCGGTTGTGCCATTGGCTCTTTTCCTTCTGCTGACCCTCCGGGTTCCAGCACAGTCAGCTGGTCCTCGTTACTTTCATTGGCTCTTGTACCTTCTGCTACTCATCCGGGTTCCAGTACCGTCAGCTGGTTCTCCGCAGTGCCTTTGGCCTAGGTGCCTCCATGTCGGTATCCGAGTTCCAGCAACGTCTGCTGGTCCTTGGTAGTGCTTTGGAGCACAGGTACCTCCTGCTTAGTAACCGTGTCCCAGTAACGTCAGCTGGTCCTCGGTTGTGCCATTGGCTCTTTTCCTTCTGCTGACCCTCCGGGTTCCAGCACAGTCAGCTGGTCCTCGTTACTTCCATTGGCTTTTGTACCATCACCAACAGGACAAAGAAGGTTAAGACAAACTACAAGATACAGAACAAGAGACAGAAGAACAATAAGCAGAAGATCAAAAAGCAGAAGAACATTAAGTATAAGACCAAAATGAAGAGCAAAATATATGCTCTAAATTCTAAGCAGAAGAAGACTAAGCAGTGTATGGGGGTGAGTCCGTTCCTCCTCGTGGTGCCCTGGAAAATGCCTGATGCTGCTGCAGGCTAAACTGAACGCGGACAAATACTGTTGTAATTAAAATCTTTTGTGACAGCAAGAACGGAAGGATGAAAATTCAGAGTTTTACAGATTACAAGTACAGGAATGTCTGTCACAAATAAGAATATGATGAAAAGGATGAATAGGAAGAAGATGAAGAAGTAGAATATGAAGAATAATAACTGTTTAATAAGAACAATATAAGTAATGTTAACAAAAAGATGAATAGCAAGAAGTTTTAGAAGATTAAGAAGGTGAAGATGAAGAATAATTTGATGAGAAAGATGATGCTGCTGAAAATTATGAAGGAGAAAGTGTGTGAAAAGTTAAAAAGGTGAAGACCATGGAAGTTGTGAAACAGACATATTTGACAAAATAGAAAAAAGGTTAAGAACATTGTCAATTTGTTCGTCAATCCGAACGTATTTCCTAAAAAAAAATAAATAATGCTATTCCATTGGATTGGGTCAAACATCTATGCCTTTAATGTCTCCTCAACCTCCCCCAATACATTCTACATTACTCTTTCTTGTTTTCCTTCATGTACAATTAACCAACAAGACAAGAATGGTTTTTTTTTAATTTCGATATTTTGTTCCCATAGACTTACATGGGACTTCCGGTATCGGTATCGGGTATCGCCGATATTTTAGTGATATCGGCGATACCATTACGATTCCGATACTTTAGGATATCGGAAAGTATCGCTCAACTCTACTCCCCGGCAAATGGATCCTTTGTCTCGAATGGACTCGGATAAATGATTTGCGAATGCAAAGAAACATTTTTATGATTCAATGCCGCTGCCTGCGTTCTGAATGTGAGGTTAAAAGTGGCGCGTGAACCTTTTAAGGTTATTGAAACTAAATTATTAACGCTACATTTCACCTTCCCTTTGTCCTCCTTGTGGGGGTTGAGCTTATTATTCGTTGCAAGTTAATTCCAAACTTAATTCTAAAATGTTGTAAATCAAACAGCAAATATGGCGATAGAAAGAATATTCAGAAGGCATCGCCTCCTGCCCATTGCTCATCAATACGGGAAGGTATATACACCCACATCATTTCTACAATGCTATGTATAAATACACAGGCATATATCTATAAAGCTATATAGATATACTCACTCTTGTATATGCATATAATGTACAGTATGGCACAAAAGTGAGTACACCCCTCACATTTTTGTAAATATTTTATTATATGTTTTTTGGGACAACTCTGAAGATCTGGTTGACCAGAGAAGTGGAGAGCTCGAGCTCAGCATCATATCCAGAGATTGTCTTTTCAAAATAGACGTATGAGCGCTGCCACCATTGCTGCAGAGGTTATAGGTGTGTGGGACCATACATCACATACTGCATGAAATTGGTCTGCATGGCTGTTGTCCCAGAAGGAAGCCTCTTCTAAAGATGAGCCACAAGAAAACATGCAAACAGTTTGCTGAAGACAAGCAGACTATGGACATGGATTACCGAAAACATGTCCTGTGGTCTGATGAAACCAAGATAAACTTATTTCGTTCAGATGGTGTCAAGAGTATGTGGTGACAACCAGGTGAGGAGTGCAAAGTCAAGTGTGTCTTCCCTACAGTCAAGCATGGTGGTGGGAGTGTCATGGTTTGGGGCTGCATGAGTGCTGCTGGCTGTGGGACCTACAGTTCATTTTCAGCACAAAAAAATGTGATGAAAAACTCTTCTTATACAGGAGTATATATGGTACTTACCTTCTAAAGATAAAATAGACAGCTATCGTGGAACTGTGTGTCATGCCCATTGGGTTGACCAATCTGTTAGCAAAACTGCTCCTTAAAAATAAACCTTCTTCCAAAATCTAGAGGCTATTTGAAAGACATTCTAATCACTAAAGTCAAGTACAACTTTAAAAATTGTTTACAAATTTGCCATACAAGTGCTGAGTGGCTGATTGTCTTTGGAGTACTCTTCTATACAACGTCTTGATCAAGAAACTGAAGGGTAGTGTAGAGGATGTAGCCTCAAACTGGTCTTAATTTCACTGAACGATCTTAGGTTATGTGCACACAGAATTTTTTCAAAGGAGTTTTTAGAGCAGAACCTGAAAGCTGAAACACTCCAAATCTCTAAACTCCTAAAAAAATAAGTTTCTGTTCAATTTCTACTCTAAAATCTCAGCAAAAAGACTTAGGGTAACCATTAGTTCCACCAGTTAAGAGGGTTCCCTCAGTTAAGAAAACAACAATGCTCATCCGCATTGTAATTGGTGGCCTGCCAATCCCAGGGTCCTCGGAATCACAGATACAGATATGTTATCACCTGATATAGTTTGATAAAACCATTCTTCATCTATAATAAACAGTATTTCTCTCTTCTGTCCGCTTGGCCACATCTCGGCTTTTACGCCTGAGCTCTGTTCTGAGGTAACGATTCCTCACGTAGCCATGCTCTGACCTTGGCATTTTAGTTATATTGAAAGCTAATGTGATAAACACAGAGAATGGAGACTATTGATGAGGAATAATAAAGCTGTGAGTGAGGTCACTGAACTTAATGGCCGCACGCAACAGAAATGTTACAGGTTACCTTACAAGGCGGTTCACACACAATGCTGCGGGAGAGAACTGTCTTTATGCTGGGTGAATAACAATCGCTGATTAGTTTTTCTTCTTACGATGAAAATGCCAGAGAATTTATAAAAGCAACTAAAGCCAACCAATTTTTTGGGCAACTAAAGCTAACATTATCATGCACTTCATTTGGGTGGTACCGGACACCACTCGGTCCATGAAAAGGACAAGTCTGATGAAGCCCCGTTTCAACGTAGGGAAAGCAACTGTGGGGAGGGACCACAGCACTGACCACAATAAGGCTTTATTTCAGGGAGTAAAATGATGCCGCGTGAGTGACAGCAGCGCCTGACCCCTGATGACGATCAGTTTGAGAGTCCGCAGTGCGTTCTAGGAAACTCAAACAAATCGGCACCGGAGGCATAAAAAAGATAACAGACTGGACGTTAAGAGTTGAGAGGGAAAGGTTAGGGTATTTGTAAATGAAGTACCGTACATTAGAAAAGTGGTTGGGTTAGTAATAAACATAGGTAGACACATAATATGAAATTCATTATTCGTGTCGGGCCGCTCCTTTAAACAAGTTGTCCAGGGGTAATAATAGGAAAAAATACCTTAGATAACGACAGTTAGTATTAATAGAGAGACTTGATTAAGATGAATTTCTGTCCAACTAATACACGGACGGTCTGCTACACAATTCGAGGCTCCCTCGCTTTGGCGGCTTCTTCGGCAGCTGTGTAACAGCACGGTGGGAATTATCACAATGGTGGGTTGGTGTCTCAACACCTGTTGGAAGTGTGCAGCTCATTTTTCTTGTTCCATAGGATGTCAGATGGGATTTACATGGATTTAATTCATATTTAATACAGCTTTCATGCTTAATAAGATGCATTTAAGAAGGAGATTAGTGATGCTTCTGTTTGCTCTATCTGCCAGGACCCACAGGCGAGCAAGGTGTCCTAGATATTGCATTTTGTCTGACAATCCAACTTTAAACTTCCAAAAAAACAACCAAGAAAGCTGAGATGCGAGATATTCTTACTATAAAAAGGACGTATTCATTAATGGCGTCATTAATTTCCGCTGCACTTTTCGGACATCACTACTGTTTCCACTGGGGGTGATACATCTGAATTCATTATCAGTATGTCTTTGGCGTGTCAGAAGAAACCGGAAAACACTGAGGAAACCCACGGAAACACGGGGAGAAAATACAAACGCCTTGCTGATATTGTCGTTGGTGGGATTTGAACCCAGGAGGACCCCAGTGCTAACCACTGAGCCACCATGTTGCCCACATGCGATCTAAAGATTACATATTGGATAGTATGCATCTACATAGCAAACAGCCATTGCGTGCATCATAGGGAAGTATATACTGGACTCATGTCAGCCAACAGCCCCTAAAAAATGGAACCAAAACTTTTGGGAAAGCTTGATTTGAATATGTGAGGTAAAAAAACCTCCAACTTATTTTTGCTTTTAATTCAGAAAAAAAACATAAAAAATCTAAAAAAGATGTATGACACACCGAAAACATCTGTTTACCGAACCATAGCCACATGCTATTGACTACAGCACACCACCACCACCACCCCCCTTATATCTCAACACATTTCATGTTTAATATACTGGAGGTATTTCCTCGTATAACAGGACTTTTGCACACATTATAATAAGATCAAAAGACGGCTTTATGTGCATCTTGCCAAATTTGTTTTCTGCTTTTATAAAACAGGCTTTGATGTACTCGATGCTAAAAGCTATTGGGATACCAAAGTGAAATGGAAAATGCAATACAACATTACGATAAACACCGGCTGTCAGATCTAGGAAAGTTTTCTCCAGTTTCTCCTTTTTTACAATTATAACAATTCATGAATAAAGTTTAATTTGATTTTACAAGCAGAATTTGTAAAAATGGAAAGCAAAACTCAATAATTCGTACATATTTTAGCCTAAAAAATATATATAATTATTTTAATTCTTTAGATATTAAAAAGGAAAATTCTACTTTAGGTTATCTGCAATCAAGGTAGCAAACATAATATCTTAATTACAGCTCTATAAAGAATTGCCAAGTTCCTTTCTGAGCGGTGAAACAATCATAGGTCTCACATCACAAAGTATTTTTACCATCCAGTAACCTGAAAAGTTCAAGGAGTAAAGTCTGTCCTTGTAGATGGAGAGTGACATGCCTGATGTGCTAGTGTAAAGAGACTTATTGGCCATGCAATGCGCCTGTGGAAATTAAAGAACTATAGTGTAAACTACTGGAAGTAACAACTATAATGGTCAATATCGACCCTTTGACATGTCTTGCCACAAGACTTAGGATAAAAGACAAACCACAATCTCAATTTGAAGACACTTGTTTCGGGGTGTAGCTCCACCTCAAGGCAAAGCATGAGATCTGATTTGGCAAGGCTCGTTGAAGGGTCGATATTGACTTTTAATATTGCTATTTCTAGTAGGTGGCACTAAAGTTCTAGTCCTCTTCCCCTCTGAAGAGGCAATCTGCATACAGAAAAGTTAACACACAGGTATAAAAAGCAAACGGGTCAACAACATAAAAATCAGTGTTTGTGGGCCCTCGAAAGGTCTGTGTAATAAAAATTAAAGAAATCTTGCAATTTTCACACTGGCAACTAGACCTTATGCTAGACTCATATATCCTATTCTGTACACATAACTTTTCAGCAGTCTCCTTATCATCATAGCCAGTTTACAATGACAGCTAACACCTCTACAAACAATATACAGCACGGGTGTCTTCAAAAGGCATAGGCACTAGCCTAGGTGTTACAACCCCATCTTGAAGTTATCAAGTGCTTTTTCTATCCGAAGCCTCTTTGTTTTCTATCCGAGGAGAGGGGACACCATCATACAAATTAGATGGTTGACTGGTCCGGACTTTGGTCAACCTCTAATGCCTAAGGCCACTTTTAGACTATCCTTTCCGGCTCACTGTCACTGGAGTAAAGTGGTAGTCTGACAGTCACAGTGAAATCCAACATGATGACCAATTCTGGGATCCTACAAAAGAAAAGATGTCAATCTAATTTCAGATGTAAAGAGGCTGTACGGTCTACACATCCTCAGCGCCACACAAAAGTCATAACTCAATGAAAAGCCCAAAAAAATGGTCATACATTTGATCGATGCATCAAAACAATTTATAAAATGTGGGAGAAAATTAGTATATGAAATGTCAGAGTCTGGTGGTATTTTCTATGATCCTGTGTGTTGGCAGTTGCCTGACGTGTAGAAATGCCAACATGGATATATCACTTGACTAGGACCAACATTTTAATAAGAAATTCAGAAATGTGCGAGTCATAAATGGCTCATGTCTGACAATGAGACGGTCTAAACAAAAGAAAAGGACAAAATACTTTCATTAATCAAAGATTCTTTTCTTAAGGAAATGGCTTCAGTAACTTCAAGGGGATTAGTGAAGTCATTTATCCATATGTTTGACGGAATTCAAAGTCTCAGAACCGTCACTTTAAATAAACTGCCCCCAGCAGGAGGTTAGTACTATGTATGGAGAAAATAATGGCCTGTCACTAATCGGTAAAAAATAATACAAAAGGCAAGCACTGGGGTATAAATCATACTTAGTACAATATTTTTTTTCTTTCTTTTTTTTATACATGAAGCCAAATATATCAAAATGGTTTCTTAAGAGATAGATCTCATCTAGAGGGTGAGGACTTTAAGGATTAATTATTATTTCTTAAAGATCATGTTAAAAATATTCTGTGTTAATAGAGTGTAGAGTGGCTACAAAGTTTAGGGAAGTCTGTGCATTACATGGCCATCCCTTTAATTTCAACGAATGCAATACTTTATTTCTCTTGTGGGGTGCTGCAGTAGAGGAAAACACTGGTTGCTTGCTTCCTATAGGGTTTACATGTGATAGGTGGAAGTTTCAATAGTGGGGCACCATGTGATCATCTTATTTTAGGAATAAACTACTAATAAAAGGAGATTTCCTAATGTGGACCACTAACCTTTTAAATATTTAAGGGAATGGAATTACATGATGACTCTTAATTTATGTTGGCTTGGTTTATTAGGGTGTCTGTCCCTGTGTGTTGCATATTATAGTGCTGAGCAGCCCGCCTGTTAATACAAGGGCGTCATTAATAGGCTGCATGTCAGACACTTTGCCTCACACCTACCTAGGTGACTGACGTCCTATGCAAGCCACATCAATGTGCAATTTTTTCTACTAGGCAGCCAACCCCTCCATAATCTGGTAGTTGCTGTTTTTATCAGTAGTTTGCACCTGTGCTTCCCTTGCCTTTATTAGTGGAGGCCTGCTGCATCCTGCTAGATGTGCATTTGTCATCAGACAGGGTTTTGGGAAGGCAATATCTTACGGTATGTGTTTTTTTGAATTTTTTTTCTAATGTTAGCCGTTTTTGATATTAGTGTTAGGACTTGCAAGTATGAGGACCCTTGACGTGGGTTGCAAGCGTATCTATTTTGGCCAAATATTAACCAATAACTCATTTAATGTATTTATCATATGCATTAATTTTTTGCACTTTTTATCTTTTTTTGCAGGATGCAGCTTAGGCCTCTTTTTGTTGGCTTGGTTTATTAGGGTGTCTGTCCCTGTGTGTTGCATACTATAGTGCTGAGCAGCCCGCCTGTTAATACAAGGGCGTCATTAATAGGCTGCAAGTCAGACACTTTGCCTCACACCTACCTATGTGACTTGCATCCTATGCAAGCCACATCAATGTGCAATTTTTTCTACTAGGCAGCCAACCCCTCCATAATCTGGTAGTTGCTGTTTTTATCAGTAGTTTGCACCTGTGCTGCCCCTTGCCTTTATTAGTGGAGGCCTGCTGCATCCTGCTAGATGTGCATTTGTCATAAGACAGGGTTTTGGGAAGGCAATATCTTATGGTATGTGTTTTTTGAGTCTTAATTTGGGTAATGGGAAAATAGTTACATTCTATTGACTTGTCTTTTAGATATATTTGTTTTCTATAAAAAAAACTCCCCTATAGTTTACATTCATTTTTCCTACAATACCAACAGGAAACCCAAGCTTGTTATGGAGCAGTATATCAGCCTATACTATAAAATAAAAGACTCAAAGCTGGATGTAAAGGCAGCTAGAAGGTTTCTCTCCCAGTTTTTCCATGTGATCTTTGTCTTCTAGGTGATCGCCACTTCTAACTACACATTTACTCAACAGTGGCCTCTTCAGGAGTAATGTAGAATTACAGGTCGACATTCAAAAGGCCCTCCATGTAATGCAATGATTGATGAACAGGGTCTGCCAGCATGAAAGTCGTTGTTATTGAAAGCTTGCCATTGTGCCTTTATTTATTACGCTTGCTTACACATCATCATCACTGTCTCCTGCACATGGTCTTACATTCCATATTAGTATGCCTTTGGAGAACCCAGAGGAAACCCATGCAAACAAGGGGACGACATTCAAACTCCAAGCAGATGTTGTCCTTAGTGGGATTTGAACACAATGTTTGCTCAGGAATCAAGATAAAAGCTGAAAGCCACAACTCCAGGAAAAACTTATCATCTAGACCTTTTGACCATTGTCATGCAGATTATCGTCTATTTAAGCCGGTCCTGCAATATATTTTAATTTTATTGAATTAGCCGATTAAAGTACCAGAGTCAGGTGACATCTGAACAATAAATGAAGCTGGATCGATGGTCAAAGTCACACACAAGTGAGACTTTATAAAAGTCCATGAAGTTTTAGCACTAGTTTATTAATACACCATGAACAAAAGCAAAAAAAAGCGTGATGCGTATGATAGGAGAATTTAAACAGGAAGGGCCCGATTCATCTAAGCTTTCATGATAGAATCCTAGAATCCTGGTGTATAAGTCTTGAAAAGTCGCAAAACTTAAGTGCAACCCATTGCGCCTAAATTTTGCATCCTTTGGCGTTTTCACACCAGTTTCTCCCACATCCGTCAAAATGAGCAGATCTGGGGCAGGACTCCACATCGTGTCTACTTCATGACGACCTGTGACGTTCTGTAGACCAGATATCTTACTTCAGTCCATGTGTGTAGCCCTGGTGTTAGGCACACGCAGTACCCTGGAGAGTGTGTGGCGAGACAGCAGTTTAATGCTAAATACCCATTCACTCAACATACACTGGACACACCCTTAGGGTAGTGTAGTTTACTATTGAGGGAGTGGTCAGGGTGTATGTTTGTTGAGTGATTTTGAGTGAGTTCAGTTCCTGTCTTCGGACGGAGCAGACGTCTGGAGTTTAGCTGGAGGGAGGAAGCAGTCCAGCCTGCTCTATCATCAGTTCAGAACGTGGAGGCTGGTACAGGTGGTCTACTTCACCTTAGCCTAGTCAGAGCTGTACCTCATCAGACTACATTGAAAGGGAGAAGAAGATTAGTGCAGAAAGACTTCAGTCACCTGTCTAAAGGACAGTGAAAGGTTCAGAGACGTGCTCCTGCCTAGTGATAACTGAGCATCTGTAACTAACTTTGAAGAAAGTGAATGAAGGAAGTGACTACCCGACTTTATGCTAGTGTGAGTGCTTATGCTACCAGCAAGGACAAGGCGAAAGGCACAGTGGATTATTAAAAAGGTGCGTTTGGATTGAAGAAGTCCTGCACATTGCAACCGGTCACTGGGGACCGAAGGATCACTATTAGCTACAAGCATAGTGGTAAGAAAACCAGGGATTTACCGGACCTTAGGTCGCGGCAAACAAGCCCCTTATAGTCAGTACGTAACTGGAGTCAGGTGGAATAGGGACTTTGAGTCAAGCGCAGACAAAAGCAAGAACCTAGTTTCATCAATTGGAAGGCTCCTACCACAAAACTGGCTGGGCAGTACAGCTATGGATTAGCTGGAGTTATTGAGGGAACTACGCTTCAGGCTGGTTGTACTCATTGTATTGAAAGTAAAGGAGGCCCCTAACTTGTCCAGCTGCTGTCTCAAGATACACTCTCCTTGGATCAGCCTCCCTGGGACCTGCCTGAACATCTTACAAGTAAAGGTATGGAAAGACGCTGACCGTGTGAGACTGAGTTATTATTGCATGCCTGCACAATCCCTACCTAACTACCGACCTGAGGGAAGAGTCCCACCTGTAGGGGACCTGACATCTAGCTGCATCACCATCCCCTCAGAGATCTATAGCAGCGCTGGTACAAATTACCAGAATACTACAGGTGGCGTCACGAACTGTATATAAACCTATCCCCTGTAAATATATCCCCAACATACGCCAGACCGCCCGGGCCACAGACCGAGCCACAGCTACCTGTGACAATCCCATAGACTTCTACGGGCTCGGCTCTGAGTACCCCATTGCCCTGGTAACCCACAATTGTGGTGGCGGGTCGACACAAAACTTGGCGTCACGAACAGGATGCGAAACTCGCGGAATTGCGAGCCCTGTGTGCCTAAGGAATTGTTTTTGTGAAAAAGGACTGTTTGCACTTTTGGCGCCAAAATCGCCATTTTTGTCGCCATATTCGCGCCCTCAGGCGCTGGAGAAGAAGGTGGGCGTACCTTCGTGGGCGTCTACCCCCCAGTGGCGCGAAGAAAATGCCTGCCCTCTCAAAGTGCTATTACAACATGCGATCCTGCCCTACAGCAAAGGAGGTCCGCCTCCTCTTCACCTTCCCTGCGAGGAGGAGGAGACGCAAACCCCACCTCCACGGAAGAGACCGGATGTCTCCGGAGGAAGAAGAAAGAATCTTCTGGAACATCATGGAAGCAGGACGTGTGCAGCCGAGCAGGGAAGCGGAGGAAGGCAGGCCCCGTTCCCCAGCCAAGCTGCCACCAGCACAGGAGTCATCCGTGGTCCTGCACCTGCAGCAGGCGTTGCTAGAGATTCAAGAAGAAAATGCACGCCTGAAGAAGATGGTCCAGTACCAACCTGGCTTTGAAGAGATCGAGAGACGCCGGCGTACCCTGGAGCAGCGGAGGCTGTGGGACACGGTGATCTCTCCCCTCAACGACCCCCCACGATTCCAGTTACCGAAGATTCTGCTGCCCAAGGCGAAGGAGCAACCGGAGGCTGCCCCCGAAAGTACCAATCCTGATCCCACCGGTGAAGCGGTGGAGGCGAAGGAGGTTGAGGAGGTATCGCCAGTTACGGAACGCCCGCCCGGCCAGGAGGCCGCAGCAGATGATCGGTCCCCGGCAGGGACACCGGAGGGGTCCTGTCCGTCACTACCAGACGTGGACTGGGACGAGATGGCGCGCCTGGATGACGTCGCCTACACCGCCCAGTGGGAATATGAGTGGCAGCGTCGTGAGGAGAAGCAGAAACGCCAGCAGGAGGAAGAGCGGGAAGCTCAGCGGAATCGTCAGCGACAACATGCAGAGCTGATCGCGGACAAAGAGAGTGTCCGGAGAGAGAAAGGTACCCTGAGGGAACCGCGGCGGCAGGGGTGTGTGACTGAGTTCCAGCTCCGGAAGGGCTGGGGCTTCATCCGTGAACCGGGCCTCTACCCAGGGGTCTTTGTCAGCAGGCGTGACATAGAATCCCACCTGCCGCAAGGCCATCCCGGGAGGGACTTAGTAAATGGAGACCTTGTCACTTACACACGGCATTGGGGAATGAAGGGATGGTATGCCCTTAACGTCACCATCGTCCGTGACCCCCGTCCCCGACGCAGGTAACGTCACCACTACCGCAGCGTCCCCGTCTCCAGCTCAAGCAGTATCCGGCCGTGCCCCAGCATCGCCCCCTGCAAGTACTTCGCAAGTGGAAGCGACACCTGTACACTGTTATCCTTCCACATCGCAACTAGCGACCCAGATTTCATCGCAAAGGAAAGCCACCTCTACATCGCAATATGCGACCCAGTCTCAATCGCAATCCATGACACGGTCCATATCGTTAACTGTGATTGAAACGCAATCGGTGTCACGTGAAGAGAATGTACCCGTTGCGCCCCTAGAGGTTCGCACGAGAACTGTGGCGACCCAGACCCTAATCGCAGCGCATGATTTGTTAGTCCTGGGATCTAGGGCCCATTGCATTGTTCCAGCCCCGGGGTGGAAAGTGTATTAGAAGTAAATGAATAAATAGTAAAGAAGAAACGGTGAGATCCCTATAGGGTCTACCATAAGTAATATTGTAGAAAGTTTGAAAATGTTTTACAAAATTTTGCATAAGTTGAAGAGTATGATGCATATATATATTGCTAACCGTAGAATGCCCGGCTGGGTAAACAGTAACCAGAAAAAGTTTTGCACTTTAGTATAATAATGTGATATTATATCTATGTCTTTGGTTTTACAATGGACTTTGAGGTTGAGGACTGTGCCAACCCAGAACTTATTTGTACATAGTTGCGCTTCGGTGCCTTATCTTGGTTTTACATAAACCAGTACAACTACCTCTGAATACAAAAACCCGTGTGGTGTGGCACTGAGTGAGGTCTGCATTCGGATGTCCTGCAGCCCACCCAGGACCCACGTTGAAGGTTTGGTGCGGGTCCTTCACAAGAATATTGTATATTTATTGAATGCTATTTAATATTTGTATTTTTTCTATAATGTTTGCAACGTTCAAGATATCCTCACCTCCCGGATGGGACGAATTAATGTTATTGTTAATGTTTTCATGCATAAACAAAACTGTCTCTTTTGTATTTTACAGCCCGGGAGTGCTGTCTTTTACCATGGGGGAATGTGTAGCCCTGGTGTTAGGCACACGCAGTACCCTGGAGAGTGTGTGGCGAGACAGCAGTTTAATGCTAAATACCCATTCACTCAACATACACTGGACACACCCTTAGGGTAGTGTAGTTTACTATTGAGGGAGTGGTCAGGGTGTATGTTTGTTGAGTGATTTTGAGTGAGTTCAGTTCCTGTCTTCGGACGGAGCAGACGTCTGGAGTTTAGCTGGAGGGAGGAAGCAGTCCAGCCTGCTCTATCATCAGTTCAGAACGTGGAGGCTGGTACAGGTGGTCTAATTCACCTTAGCCTAGTCAGAGCTGTACCTCATCAGACTACATTGAAAGGGAGAAGAAGATTAGTGCAGAAAGACTTCAGTCACCTGTCTAAAGGACAGTGAAAGGTTCAGAGACGTGCTCCTGCCTAGTGATAACTGAGCATCTGTAACTAACTTTGAAGAAAGTGAATGAAGGAAGTGACTACCCGACTTTATGCTAGTGTGAGTGCTTATGCTACCAGCAAGGACAAGGCGAAAGGCACAGTGGATTATTAAAAAGGTGCGTTTGGATTGAAGAAGTCCTGCACATTGCAACCGGTCACTGGGGACCGAAGGATCACTATTAGCTACAAGCATAGTGGTAAGAAAACCAGGGATTTACCGGACCTTAGGTCGCGGCAAACAAGCCCCTTATAGTCAGTACGTAACTGGAGTCAGGTGGAATAGGGACTTTGAGTCAAGCGCAGACAAAAGCAAGAACCTAGTTTCATCAATTGGAAGGCTCCTACCACAAAACTGGCTGGGCAGTACAGCTATGGATTAGCTGGAGTTATTGAGGGAACTACGCTTCAGGCTGGTTGTACTCATTGTATTGAAAGTAAAGGAGGCCCCTAACTTGTCCAGCTGCTGTCTCAAGATACACTCTCCTTGGATCAGCCTCCCTGGGACCTGCCTGAACATCTTACAAGTAAAGGTATGGAAAGACGCTGACCGTGTGAGACTGAGTTATTATTGCATGCCTGCACAATCCCTACCTAACTACCGACCTGAGGGAAGAGTCCCACCTGTAGGGGACCTGACATCTAGCTGCATCACCATCCCCTCAGAGATCTATAGCAGCGCTGGTACAAATTACCAGAATACTACAGGTGGCGTCACGAACTGTATATAAACCTATCCCCTGTAAATATATCCCCAACATACGCCAGACCGCCCGGGCCACAGACCGAGCCACAGCTACCTGTGACAATCCCATAGACTTCTACGGGCTCGGCTCTGAGTACCCCATTGCCCTGGTAACCCACAATTGTGGTGGCGGGTCGACACACATGGCTACAGTGAGCTTTCTGGCATACTTCGCGGAGTGGTACGCCACTCACCAGACAGTCCAGATTTCTGAAGAAGCGTGCACCCCTTCATGAGCCAGAAGAGTCTGACCCCAGCACACCCAATCATCAAGATCGGCGAGAACAACTTAGAGCCCATATTGTACGGCTTTAAGTTTCTGTACATTTACACAGGAGAAAGCAGTCATTCTACCGAAAAGTGACAGCTCCATGCACCAACAGCAGTCATACTACTTCACACCCTACAAGAATGAAACAAAAAAAAATCTGCCTTCTAAAAGGAGAAATCTTGAGACACTGCCATAGCTACACAGGTTGAAAAAAAAGACCTAGGTACATCAAGTTCAACTTTCTCGGCGGAGACAAGTACACATGGCATTAAGTGAATTGCTATCCAAGTCTATGTATTACATTATTGTGATAGTTGATATGTCCATTAGAGTTGAGCAAAAACATTCTCAGGTCCTTGGTCTAGTGGCCACGTCTGCAATCCATGGTCTTCGGACCAGAACACGGCAGACGTCCAACTATTTTCAACATCCCTGACTCCTCTTCAGATTAGCAGGCCGCCGTGACGACATGCGTGTGTTACATTAGTAATCAGAAGCAGCTCCGGGGATGTCGTAGGTAGTAGGAGACTTGCAATGTTCTCATCCAAGCAGCCGGGAGCACGGACACTGGACCAGGGTCTTGCATATGTTTTTGCTCGACTGTAAAACATATGCATTTATACATCTCCTGTGATATATTCCAACACACCCCTCCCCAAATAAAATCTATGCATAGATGTTGGCGTTCTGTGTGATCTGCTAGCACCTTAACCCTAGTCCATGAATAGAATTTCAGAATTACAGGGTAGACTGACAAGAAGTACAGGTAGATATAACTTTGCCTAGTACGTACGGTATGTACTTTTCAGGGACTGTAGAGAGCCTGCAAGTCTTTATGGGGTAGTGTTGGTGAGATTTACCATACTATTGGTGGCAAAGAGGATGATATAATATATATAGTAATGCTCTACACACTGAAAATAGACTGTAAAGCGTTCCAATCATAAGTTAATAAAACAATGTAAAGTATGGAATTTATAAACGGCTTTCCCAGAGCAATAAAGCTGTAAAACACATGTGGTACAACACCAAATCAATGGCGCGGCAGCTCATATCTTAAGGGGTCTCTGGAGAGTGTTATTTATGAGCAATATAGGCGTATACTTAGACATGAATACTTCCATCGCTCGCATACTTGTTGATATTAATCTCCAAAAGACCCAAGCTCTGTAATTACAATATACACATCCATAAAAGTTCAGAAGACGCCATCTTCTCTATGGGCTCCTGAATGCCTCATGTGGGCACTAGAGACAATATCGTGTAATATTTGCTGCTTACTCTATCCTTGTAGATTTGACCCATCAAAGTGTTTTTTTTTCCATTTCAGCAGTGTGTTAATTGTTTTAGCGTTTCTGCATTTCTCACCTATCCACACAGAAACTCAATGGAGTGGTACTACATTTGCATCACGACTGTGCTATTCAATTGGGGGCCTTTGTGTTCAGTGGTCTTCTCAGAGGAGCAATGTTACACTTCTCTATCATGTTTTTCCTTGACCTACCAATCTACAGTAAGTGGCAGAACTTACATTATACAAACCGGACTGTGATAAAGATAAAATGATTACGGAATATAATTAATATATATATATATATATATTATATATATGTATTTGTATTTTTCCCCTTACAGAACAACCTCTTTTATATGACAACTCTCAATGGCCAATATTTTCCCCAGCATTAGCCCTTACATGGGAAATGTAGTATAAGATGTAACCATTCAAATAAATGGCGATCTATATAATACATGGAAAGACCAGAGAAAAGTGACCGCTCGTTAGTGATGACCTAGTCATATGGACAAGGATACTCTTGATGGAACAACCCCTTTAAACGGCCATGGTAACAATGAAATATTTCAAAAAGGATATTGCCAAGATCAGAACAGTTTTCTTAACCCTCAACTGGTGAGGTGGGGTTTTTGTCACGCAACTGGTGAGGTGGGGTTTCCTATACCCCAGTGTTTAGAAATCTCTTATTTTTACAGAAAATGAAAATATCACGTTTGTTTTAATCGTTTTCTTATTGGCGATTGATTACACATGAGTATAACAAAGTTTTGACACCCACAAGTATCGGAAAATGTAATACTTTGATGATTCAATCCGAGGGCATTCAATGAATGGCAGTCGTACAAAAATTCCCTGGGGTGTGGCAAACCCCACCTCACCAGTTGAGGGTTAAGGGAAATTAATTGTAAGGATCATTCTGATTAATCTGTTGTATTGCAGGAATCATTGTTCCGTAGGTCTGATACATTTCAGAAGCCAATTGTTGCACCGCGCAACATCAAGAACCGATGGCTTATTAGTATTCTCATATTTGTAACTATTTACGGTACCATCCTACATACAGCAAACAGACCGTGTCACCCCCCCTTGAAGACTACGTATTTAGACACTTTGCACTGGTAACACAGGCATGTATGGGGGGGCCACATCCTTAATTAATACATTGCAAAATATTAATACAGTAGGTGAAGCGCAGCAAAAACTGATGTAAAACTAGCCGAGTGTAGCATCCCATAGACCTGCAAACACCATTAATGAAGTAGATACAACCCGCACAATAGACATGGTTGCCTGGCAGGGACTCTCTAATTGTCCAAATCACATTAGCCTCATAATTCACTTGTGATAATAGGAAGCAATAAAAAAAAAAAAAAGAAAGAAAGAAGTATTTGCATCTCTAACACGCTAATTATATTTCCAGTGATCTTGGTGCTAATAAACACGTTATAAAATATTTAGTGCTTTTATTACAGAATGCCACAATTAAAATGAAGTCTTAGAAAGTAGAAAAAAAAGTCTTCACGGCTCTAAGAATAGTCTGCTAAATGATTCAGGCACAGCATTAATAGCATTGCGCTAACAGATTGCACTACAACCGCCGGCACCATCAGTACCGTACACAAGGTATTACACAGAGATAGGAGGATGCATCACTCCGGGCAATAATTGTGAGATAACACTCAACGCTACAACTCAGACCTAATTCCAAATACATCATTCATTTTTTAATACTAGTTCCGGGCGACAGTTATTTTCACATGTTAAAAGTTAGGAATAATAAAATCCAGAATTGTTACCAACTATTATCAGAGTAACCACTTCAAAGACATCGTTCTGTAGTACAAACCAGTGCAAAGATGGTGAGGGTCCCGACAGACTTCTCATCGCATGGTAGTGGCACAAGACAATTTATAAATCACCAAAGACGACTTTAAGGCATAAATCCAATATCAGGTGTTTGCATAGAGGACATAGCTAGATGATATTCAGACAGAGATTTTTAAGGAGGACAGATCAGACAAGATTTTTTTTCCAGCAGAAACAACTTTTGGAATCATTCATTTTTGGAAAAGCTTTTGGAGGAGTCTTTTTTCCTGAAGCTTTTTTTGCAGATTTTTCTCTAGTTTGGAGAAGATTGCAAATCAAAATTAACATTATACAGTGTCGGATCTGTTACACAACAGTCACCAATGGCACTCAAAGGATCCCAATGAATTATACTTGGGTCTATGAAGGTCTAAAGTCGTCTCGTCTGTCACTTTGTTAGGAAGATAAGTAACAGAATTCATAAAAGATCATAAAATATTAGAGCAAATAAATAAATGCTCAGATAAAAAAAAGGAATACTCAGAACAGCAGTGGGAATAAGAGAAAGAACTCACAACTTTTAAATTGTTGCAGGATGTCTTTAGAAGGGTTTTCCATATTAAAGTATCTTCAACCCAGAGGCTTGAACTAGGTGAAAATGAAAAAACGTTTCTCAGCTTCCGCTGCTCCAGCACTGCCTCCCTGCTGCTGCATATGGCGATTGTCTATAGGCTGCAGCAGTGATGTCACAACTGCAGCTCAAGTGACTGTTGCTGCAAATTATTGGGCTCAGTGTCTTATGCCATCTACAGTGGCTGAGCAGCTGAGCCCAGAGACTGGTTGCAGTGGTCACCTGCGCTGTAGTTGTGACGTAAGCATTGCAGCCTGTCAACAATCAATAGGAGCAGCAGCGGAGAGCCGGCCCTGGAGAATTCAAAGCTGAAAAAGTCTATAACAAAAGCCAATGAGCTGAAGAAACTGGAAAAAATGAGTCTAGTGATGAGCACGAGTGTTTGCTACCCGAATTTGCCTAGTGTGCTCAGGTATGCACCAAGTATCGAGGGTGCTCAAGTGACATGTTCCAGTCCCCCCAGCCGTATGTTTTGCGATTGTTAGCCACTAGTGATAAGCGAGTATGCTCGTTACACGGGTTTTCCCGAGCACGCTCAGGTGATCTCCTTTTTGGGCATGCTCGGAGATTTAGTTTGTGTCGCCGCAGCTGCATGATTTGCGGTTACTAGACAGCCTGAATACATGTGGAGAATTCCTAACAAACAGGCAATCCCCACATGTATTCAGGCTGTCTAGCAGCTGCGGCAACACAAACTAAGTCTTCAAGCACACCCAAATACTCAGAGAACACTCGAGCATGCTCGGGAAAACCCGAGTAACGAAATATACTCGCTCATCATTATTAGCCACAAAACATGGGGGTATAGCCTGACAAACACGGGCGATTAAAGCATGTTTCGTGGCTGTCTAACAGCAGCAAAACGTGGGAGCGGGGACTCAAACATGCCACTCGAGCACCAGCGATACTCGGCGCATACCCAAGCACTCTAGACAAACTCGAGAAACGAGCCCTTGCGTTTATCACTAAAGACGACTCCTTTAAAAGCAAAACCAATACAGAATCTCTCCCAACGCCCCCATACACAGGAACGCTCTGCTCGACAGCACTCTCCTGTGTTCTCCACTCGCAGCGACTTATCTACGAACTTAAAAAAATGATCAGCTGTTGAAATTCAACTGGCAATATCAAGGGGAGAACAGCGAGGCCCCAATACACATCGGATGGTAGCGGATCCCACCAAAATCGATAGGTTTGGACGACTTCTTTAATTTTTATGGAGGGTTTTATTGTGTCTCCTTAAATGGGGCAAGTTTTAAAAAATAAACTTAGATGAAGCCAGAATTCTCAGCAGAACATGTGATACTTCTAAACACACAAAGAAATATCACAATCCCACAGTCCATAAAATAAACTGTAATTATATCATGGGTTTGTGAGAAAGTCTCATGGACTCCCTGGAGTAAAAATCGCCTCTAAATAGCTGTCACATTACATTGAAGCCGTTTCATTTCAGTAAACAAGGTTGTCTCGTGCTTTCTTTAAAAATGAATGAAGCATGCGGGGAGCTGCGCCTTTAAATCTACAGCTCACTCGTTCCGCAGCCTGAAAATTAATATTTATGATTCACTGGAAGATGTGAATTTCCATCCATAGTAATTCAAGTAGTGGATTCGACACTATTATGTGTAGTGGGATGGGAACGCTCAGGATTTTCAGCATCCCATTAAAACCTAATGCCGTGCAGGTCCAGAGCTCGGAAAAGGACATTATACGGGTTGTAAGCCGAGAGGCATCGCTTTAAGAGACAAATCTAGAAAGATGGACTGGAATTAAATGGCATCTATGCCAGTCATTATTTTCTGTAATATTGGGGATCATACCTCCAGTAGGTGGTGGTCCATCCTATTATGTATTGCATTGCCTGTGTGCCATCATTACTTTGTAGCGTGTGCACACTTAGGTGAAGGCTATTTGGGCACCTTGAGACAAAGGTATAAGGTTACATTTTTTGACATCACTCTTACAGAAAATGTCCATATTGTTAGGTCCATCCAAAATTCAGTGCATTCTTTTTTTAAAATAATCACTAAACTTATTAAAAGTAATTATTTATATTAGCAAAATTATACATTTTAAATATTTTATTTCTATACATAATTTACATATTTTATAGTGATTTTTTTTAAAATTCCAAATTTTCTTAAATATACATACAGAAAATTAAACAGAATGCCATCTCTGCAACCACGTATACAAATACCATTGATGAGCGGCAGTGCTGAAATGATGGTGGAGTCAACAAGTAATTAATGCTTCTTTTATAATTTTAACATATTCAATGCTCATTTCTATGCCAACTCGAAAAAACTCCTGTAAAACTTCCTGCGGCAGCCACTAGAGGGAGACTTCAAACTGAGGTCACATTTGCACCAGTATGCAGTTAGTGCCTTAGCTCCCTCTAGTGGTGACTGTAAGCAGCCAGAATCTATGGTTTTACATTCATGTCTATCCAGTGGGTTTGGAGCAGCAAAACAGGAAAGAAAACTGGTACAAATAAGGCATAACCATAATGGACGCTGAAGAATTATTTTCTTACGGTGTCCAGATGTAAGTCATATGAATGCCCCACACAATATTATATTTGACTATATTGTGTGTGTGATGTCCTCCAGTAAGGTCTGAAAGTGATTAATAACATGAAAGTGTTCCAGCTCCGCTCTCACATCAAGAAAGCAAGGCTCACGACATTCATAAGACCACAACAATTCAATATGAATCAACTTCTTAAGAATTTATAGGCTGTGTTTTAGGAAGGCGGCTCGGCTTAAAGTCTTTGATGTTGGTTAATGTATTACAATCATATGACTGCTTACGAAAGCCACAGAATAACTTCACCAAGGCATGCATTTATTATACAGAGATTGTAAAATTATAATACTCTTCTCATATTGTGGGCGCCCATTCCAGAAGTTGGTCATGGTGGGAGGCCTTGGTGACCTTTTTGTGGCAGAGGAAAAAAAGTGATCACAAGGCACTAGGTAAAAATCAATGGACGTCTAAGTCAGACAGCGGGAGAAGTTGGTCTGGATGGAGCTTGGGATGAACTTATAATAGAAGGCTAGTGATGAGCGAACGTGATCGGATAAGGTGCTATCTGAGCATGCTCAGGTGCTAACCGAGTGTCTTTGGCGTGGTCGAATAATATGTTCGAGTCCCTGCGGCTGCATGTTTCACGGCTGTTCGACAGTCGCAACACACGCGGGGATTGCCTAACAAACAGGAGATCCCTGCATGTGTTTCGTCTGTCGAAAAGCCAAGAGACATGCAACTGCGGGGACTTGAACGTATTTTTCGAGCTCGCCGAACACGCTCGTCACTGGGTCTTAACCCCTGTGGGCGTGATAACATTATTTGCAAGAGCCAGCTCTCTGTAAATCTGAAGATGTGTGCGGCTTTCTTCAGCCATGTCATTGTGCCTCTGAAGTTAGGTGTTCCCAGGTTCAGAAGCATTTTTTTTTTAAACATGGGTTTAGGTGACTAACAGTATAAAGTGCTGGTTACCCAAGGAATTTATCAATATACCGGTGGGTTTGAGGGCATGGGGGCCATGACAGGTCCCCTTTAAAGGTAATCTGTCAGCAGATTTTTGCTATGTAATCTGACAGCAGCATGTTGCTGGCTGCAATGCTCCAGCTGCTACTATTTATTGACTCGTAACACAATCCTATTTAAGACCCGAATTTTCCACTCCTTTTTGCCGGTCAAATCATTGATCGAGCGAAGAATCTCTATTTACCCAACACAATTTTCGAAAATTGAACAAGATTTTTTTCCGCTCGCCTAAATGATTTCACGCAGAATGAAGGAGCGTTTTTTTGGACGCATCGTTCAGTCGCTCGATCCATTCACATTGCACGATTGTCGCGAGCAATGGATCGTTATCTGTAAGTGTGATGGATCATCGGCAAAATGCAGCTCAACAGCGGACGAGAAGAGAAAACTCCCCCCACTAACTGCATGAGCTGGGATGTCTGCACGGCTGAGAAAAGCTCCTGAAACCATAAGCCGCACCGTACAGAAGGATCTTTATGCCCATATGATGACATTAAGCTTCAGCCTGACGAGAACACTATAGGGTGAATTTTTTTTCTTCTTTTTCTAATTCCCCAGAAACTGCAAAATGAGAATCCATGCTATGTACAGCAATTTGCATTATTTCTCTCTGAAATTACAATTTGCACTGCCTGTGACCCAGCTCCGCTCCTGCAGCTGCCGGTAACATGCATATCCAGTCTCCTAGCAACAACATCAACGTGTCTGCTTATTACGCCGGCGACACCAGAACTTCATTGCATTTTAATATAGAAAGTTCCGAGACAGCCGCCTAAAAATAGACACCCTCCCAACCCAAACATTTCATCACCGACTCCTAAAAGAAAAACTTTTAGGAAGAGAAACTACCGGATCTTCATCCTGAACATCTCAACTAGCGCTGCCATATGTTGAGGACATCATACATTGCTATATGATCATGTCATCATGTGCAGTCTGTCATATGTTGATGACATCATATGCTGCCTTATCCTGAGGTCATGTGATGGTGGCATCATACCGTACATGATCTTATGCTGATAATGTCATGTGCAGCCTTAGTCATTCCAGGATGATATCATACATTATTTTATGCTGATATCATGTCTTGACTCTTTTAAAATGGTGGCATCATACCGTACATAGTCTTATGCTGATGTCATCATACCGTACATAGTCTTATGCTGATGTCATCATACCGTACATGGTCTTATGCTGATGTCATCATACCGTACATGGTCTTATGCTGATGTCATCATACCGTACATGGTCTTATGCTGATGTCATCATACCGTACATAGTCTTATGCTGATGTCATCATACCGTACATAGTCTTATGATGATGTCATCATACCGTACATAGTCTTATGCTGATGTCATCATACCGTACATGGTCTTATGCTGATGTCATCATACCGTGTAATGTCTTATGCTGATGATGTCATGTGTAGCCTTAGTCATTCCTGGACGACATCACACACTATCTTATGCTGATGTCATCATACCGTACATGGTCTTATGCTGATGATGTCATGTACAGCCTTTGTCATTCCTTGATGACATCACACACTATCTTATGCTGATGTCATGCACACTCTTATAAAATGACATCACGTGTTGGCATATGATGTCACATCACATAATTTACACTATATAAACTTTGCTCTCCTACATCTGTATCACCATAACTTTTGTGGCTTTTTGTAATACATAGTCAAGACCCAGCCACAAATATTAGAATACATACAACAAAATCTGACGCATTTTCGATGATTATTTTTATTCCCTTCTAAAAATAATACCACTAGCTGTACTCAAAAACTGTAGGTCCGGCGCTGCCTCGCTGTGGCTACCCTCAAGCTATGTTGACAGGCTGTAATGGTAAAGTCACAACCACAGTGCATATGACTGTGAAGCCAAATAAAATGGCTCATTGATGATGCAATGTACCGGCAACTAGACTGCTTAGCCCTGCAAGTCAGGTGGGGTGTAGTTGTGACATCACCACTGTAGCCGGTCAACATAGACTGTGCGCAGCGGTGGAAAGGCAGCACTGGAACCTGCTGTGGATGAGTAAAGCTTATTTCAATAATTTTATCGTGACCAAGCCTATGGAATAAAAGTAATATCCCAAAAAAAACCTTCAATTTTTAAATTATAAGACTTAAGGGGGTTATCCCACCAACAAAAGTTCATTTTAATCAATAGATCTTATAATAATAATAACTTCCACAATTGGATATGTTACAATGAAATGTTCCTGTGCTGAGATAATCTTATAAATGTTCCCCGGCTGTGTACTGTGTAATGGCCGTGTCTGACCGTACAGGAACATGGCCTGATCATACCATATCTCCTGGGCAGGGAAGGAAGCAAAAGAGTATACAGACAGGACAGCACGGGATCACAGCCGCTTCTTTCTTTGAGGTAAAACATTGTTTAAAAACAGGCAAGGAAATGTTTTACCTCAGAAAAAGAAGCAGCTGTGATCCCGTGCTGTAATGTCTGTATTCTCTCTTTTGTTTCCTCCTCTGCCCAGGAGCTGTGGTATGATCAGACCATGTCCCTGTACGGTGAGACACAGACATTACACAGTACACAGCAGGGCACTTTTATAAGATTATCTCGGCACAGGAACATTTTATTTAAACACGTCCAATTGTGGAAATTATTATTATTCCAACATCTATTGATTAAAATGAACTTTTGTTCGTGGGAAAACCCCTTTAAGTATTTCTCAGATTGTAAGTCAGGTCTGTATGCTCATTTATTCATGGCTGTGTACAGAATGGAGGCATTATTCACGTCGCTTCTGTCTCTATTCATCAAGCCGCTGTTTAATGCCGGTCACACAGTACATAATCCTGCTGCTTGGAACGAGCTCTGGGCCGCATGATGTCTTCTGGCATTACACAGGCCTGTTAGTGTGGCTGCAGATAACGGTGCTGACAGACCAGCAGCCAAGATCCCCATGGTGGCTTTGCCTAATTTTGAGCAGATTATTGGGTACTGGACTCTTCTGGGGCCAAACACATGTTGCACTCGTCCATCTTTAATACCAAACTCTATAAACGATTGGGTAACTTTGCTTATATCTTACCACTACTACTATCCCACATGCTGCAAAAAAGGCGTCAGAATGCTGCATATAAAAAATAAAAGCAAAAACAGCAAGTTAAAACACATGAATGAAGAGCATCCAATGATCGGGTATTTAGGCAAAGAGGAAAAACATGACATTTCTATAGAATGATTAGCTATTAGGCAATACGGACACCTTTTGGGACATTTTTATGTATTTTTTTTTTTAACCAAAGGCAAATATTTTGGTAAAAAAATTATATTTTGGTCTCATTCAAAAAAAGTTAGTTTGTTTTTTTACATAGCGTACTTTGCTTTCCTGCATGTAGCTCACTGCAGAGCGAGATAAAGGAGTATCTGTCTGTCAGCTGACATGAGCTCAGAAAAAGACAGATAAAAGAGTTAACTTCCCATCAGTACAAGCTCACTGACAGATTCTCAGAAAACCCGTCCTGTAGCCAGAAATACATAGTATAACACTGAGGCTATAGAATGCCATAACAAAAATCTTTCTCCAGCCACAGAATTTCATTAGATCCCGAGAGGCTGGCGTGAAATTTCCGAGTTACGCCAGGATTATTAGACTTTTCAGAACTTGTACGCCACTTTATTCGGCATAAAATCTTTGATTATTTAGGTCCTAAAAGTACAATTATAATAAGAGCGGTGTCAAAAGGCTGTATAACATACACAACGATCGCATCACAGTGAACAGACCGGCCGGCGGCTCTCCTGACCGGACTGTGACAGCTGCATAGAAAGAGCCGCCGGCCAGTCCGAGCATTGCGATGCGATACGATTGTAGTTTGTGTTATACGGCTGTCTGACTGCGACATAAAGCTATATCTCCTACAGGTGCTGTGCTCGGTTCGAACAGTCATTTTATGCTGACGGACTCCCTTAAAAAAAATAATTGCTCCCTCTTGGTGTTTGTATACATTAAGGTGTATCACCTCAACAGGAACTAAACCACAATAGATAGGCCACATACGGCAAAGGTCAAAATGTGGAGGCAATGTCGTTAAAAACATGCTCACATGTTTGTTTTTTTTTATCTATCCTCAGAACGTCCACCTAATATGTCCACTTACTGGTGGTCGCACATGCCCAGTAGCTCAATCTCACCTTCTAGACCTTGTAGTGGTGGAGTGATTTCTGCTATTGTGTAGGCCAGTTCTATCGGAGTACTAAATCTGCTTAGTCTCATCGGCTCTGGACTAAATAGGTGGACATTCTGGCTAGCAAACAAATGAGCATATCGAGAGACACCAAACTATACCTATAATGTATTTCAAAACGTTTCCCTTCTTACTTGATAAATAACATGACCTCAGTAATAAAATTAGTATAATGTATTCTCGGCTAGAACTTTCCAGTGAATCACATTTACACAGTATTCATTCACCCCGCTAAGTGCTGTAAATATGATCCGCTAAACAGCTACAGGCTGGATTAGTGCACTGGGGAGAAAACGCACGCACGGTAATTGGTCAAGTAACGTCAATCAGCTGTCCGGCAGCTCATTGACACGGAATGAAGCAAAAGGCAAATGTGCAATTTCAGACGTATTTGGTGAAAGCGCAGACAAGAAAATGGCAGAAAACACATTTTCGAGAAGTGTCCTTCAGCGTGAATTATTGTTGGCTGCCTATTAAGTGAAAACGCTCTGAATGGCCGCGGCCAGGCGGAGGAGATGTGAGATGATGTGTCAAGTTCTTCATGTTGGTGAACGTAAAGTAATGAAAATATTTTAATCAAATAGGTTAATATGTAAAATTCATCTATCGTCGGGAGAAAAATGGTCAACACCGTGAGAAAGCCAAGCAAGTTCAGGTGAATATGGCCACTCATACAAATATTATGGGCCATAGCCCTTTAGAAAGTCACATTAGACACAGGGCAAAGACTTTATAAGACATGTACATTAGTGGCGGACACAAACGAAAGAGGACCCATGTGCAAAAATAGTATATGGGGTCCTCTTTGTGTCTGTGACAGGACCTGCTTGAAGATTTGAAGGGGATAGTGGGCACCCGTAGCTCTTGCGCCCCTGTCCCAATGCACACATTGTACCAATGATATGTCCGCCCCTGATGTACATAGCAAAGCCAAGTGCAAGCACCCTCTGTGATGGAACAAGACAGTCCTGAGGGGACCTGTAGGCACTTTTTGTGCCATTGCATGTGTCCTTCACAAGACAATACCTCTGTAGTACAGTATGCAATGAGAACGGCTAGGGTCTGTAAGGAAAACAAATACTCTATTTTCTTAAAAATGTAATAGCAAGCGAATCAACAGTATGGACGCACAGAATTTTAGGGTGCCATTGTACAGATCTGCAAAACAGTCACATACATAAGGCTTTATGCTGCATATAGCTCCTATTATCTCAGCCAAGATCTTATCTCTTAATCATGTTGGCATCAGCAGAAATCCAGCCAATGAGATCCACAATCTTCTAGAAAATAATTGTGCCTGGGTGGAATATTGAAAAATTAAAAATATGCAAATTAGCTCTCTCCTACAAGGTAAGAAAGTTATCTTGCCAAGGCCACCTAGCGGATCTTCCCTGTAAATCAATGTCCAGCCCTAGAGTCTGTCAACATGTGATATTAGCCAAAGCCAGACATCTATACACAGAAAACTGGAATTGGCTGGAAAAACATTTTAGAAGAAACCTTACATGTTATTACATAGGTGGTGATATGAAAAGATGCAGAACTATTGGGGGTGCAAAGGTTACAGTGAGATCCAAACACTCAAGACAGAAGGTAGCCAAAAGAGACCTCCGCTCTATTAAGCATAATAATTATAGACCCTATTACAGATTATACAATCGACCCATGAGCTTCCAGTTGGGGTGCAGTCAGACCTAGATCAAATCGCAAAGCTCGGACTGGCTGGCGGCTCTCCCGACCCGAGAGTGACAGCTGTATAGAAACATATGAAGCTGTTATGCTCAGGTTGGGAGAGCAGCCGGCCAGCCTGCATTGAGGTCTGATCTCTATCCGATTTATACGGCCGTCTGACTGTGCCCTTATCCTATAAATACTGATATTTTTTTTCTTCATTTTTTGATTCAGCTTTTCTGCTTCAATACCCAAATGGAGGATACTGACTACGCACTAGGAAATGGAGCTTTAATTATTTACTTTAAAGCAGCATCTGAAGATAAGCCATTCACATCCATATTCTATATTTTCGTCTTTCATGAAAAATAAAATTTCACTGAAGTCTTGCAGAAAAAAAAAAAGGATTCAAAACACCCGCAAATTACCAGAAAGCAAATCCTGAAAATTTGTAAACTGCTAGCTTGAATTTCTAACATATATAATGTAATGACTGTTTAGAAATGATAAAAACCCCATCAGGAACACCATTTATTCTGCAAATTCCCCGCACATAAATAGAATGTTATTTGAGAAAAGTGAGGTTATTCCTTGATATGGCACATCAATGTCAGGAGCGGAATGTAAATCCGAAATAAGCATGAAAAATATGTATTTTATGGAAATTTTGTGCACCTAGAAGCCAATGCCTCAGCAAAACTGCCAATAGAAATGGTATATAAACCGCAAATTATCATATTGCAAGGTGGTTATTATGAAGCTTTTTGTTTAGGTAATTCCTAACAAGGGAAATATAGGAAATGGGAGCTAAGGGGAACTGACAATTACTTAAGCTGCATATCACAGTGGATGTAAGTCTTGTCTTACTGTCAATCAGTAGACATCACCGCTATGACCTTTTAGAGTCAACGGCACATTTTTTTTTTTTGCATTAGAAAGGTGTGACCACAGACTTTCAGATTGGGACCCAAAAAGGAGTTTAACAGAAGACAGACATTTCCCCTGCAGCAAAACAAAGTGTAATATGGCAGAAATCTTGATGTAAAACATGGAAGTGCCTTAACACTATCACTCATACAATGGGCTCTCTCCACAATGATGTCTATATGTCCTGATAGGGCCATATAAAAAAGGATTGTCCCTATAAGACGAGAGTCAAAGTCACACATCTGTGTTTCGCACTCTGAGTACAGACCTCGATGTACGTACCTGACCAGAATCTTGCAACCTCAATTATGCCTATGAAGTGGTTGAGTTTGGGTTAGGAGACAAGCGGCATTGTGGTACGTATTTGAAGTATGAAACACAGAAGTGTGAACCTGGACCTAAACCTTCATTGCACTCAACGGGGTTGGCCCACAATAAAAACCCATTCTTAGGGTAGGAGATAAGTAGCGGATTCATGACCATCCCACACCTATCCAAAAAATCCTGCATGCGCACCTCTGTTCCATTCATTATCAACGAGACTTATTTGTTTTTCGAAGACAGCCCCACATACAACAGAGTGGCAGTCCCCAACCTTTATTTTTTTACATTGAGTACCACCTTCAACTCTGTGTGATGGATTACCGGTGTGATGATAGTCAAAGCTTCCCTACAGAAAGCACACTGAGACCTTGATCCCACTCTCTTACAGACCATATACTTTCAACCAAGAGTTCCCACTTTACCCCTATTTACTATGCCCACATCAGGCACTCTCAACCACACTATTGCGTCCAGCTGCAAGCTCCCCTCTAACAGTATCATCTTATCTCCAAATTACAATATTTATTTCTCCCTCCATAACCATTGCCAGCATACGGGCATCCAGATCAGCTCTTCGCTGTGGGGCTACTCACTGAAGTTACCATCTGGAGACCTACTCTCCATAGCTGGTTTCTAGACCTGGCACTAATGAAGTCACGAGTCACAAATCTTAGGCCTGTGAGACACAGGTTGGGGACTCCTGCAATTAAACATTGGTGCACATGTGGGACCATTGCTCCTATAAAATGGACGACCTCAGGGTTCCACTTTTGGTCAAAGTACCATCAGTTTGACCATCTTGAGAATAGGTTATGGTGGGCCAACCTCTTTGTTAGCGCCGTTCTCTATTCACACCACGCAGCTCGACTTCGACATCTAGCACTATGAAACCAAACAGCATCCACGCTCTGTCAGTGAGCAGCTTAAAAGCCCACGACTGACTCATGAGACAGACTTTGGCTGATAATCAGTTTCATAGACTTATTCATCATTCTGTTTCGAGGGCCATTATCTAAGCAGACTTCTCATACGGGAATACAAGTGAAAATTCCACTTAAAATGAAATAATCCTTGACTGCTATTATTTCACTAACATAAATGATTAGTGTCCGCTGAAAGATAAGCTGATTAATAATGGATTGTATGCACATTATCAGCCCTCTGTCTGCGCAAGAAACTTTCTCAAGTATAAAAAAAAAAGATCTTTGCCAGCGGCTCGGATCAGCTCAGCTTCAACCGGTCTTATCTGTGACTCCAATTTTAAGGAGGATGTTTTTTTAGCAGATATATGCAACACTTGCTGTTGATAGCGCTGTGGATTTCACCCGATATTCATTGTCAAGAATTACGTGTATTGTAATTTTCTGCTATATTGTATGAAATTTTGAAAAAATGCCTGCTGTGGATTTTTCCCTAAGTATTGAAAGGGAAAATATCAGAAATTATTGTCAATAGAATGTGCACTGTCATATTTCCATACAGAATTTCTTCATAGGCTGCAGTGCTCACAAGACATAATACCATGCTAGTGATGGCAGGCATGGTGCTTGCATTGCTGGAACGCCGTCAATCCAGGAGGCCAGTAGATGACATTTTTATTTTACATGGTTAAATTTAAAAAAGTAGTTATCCAAGTAGTGGACAACCCCTGTAAATATTATTAGGATTTTAAAATCTACCGTACGTAGCTGCAAAATTTGGGAGTCCATCCAACACATCTAACTGTGGCCTGAAAGGTGCCTATATACTTTAGGTAGCTATTGGCCGAAAGCTCAATACTAGAGTTGAGCAAAAGTTTTGAGGGACCCTGGTCATGCGGCCATATCGATAGTCCGCGTCCTCTGAACCAGGGCTTGCGAACCTTCTACCTGCCAGCGTCCCCAGCGCCTCTCCTGATAAAGTAGGCCTGGCACCTCGTCAAGAATCATGCCACACCATAATGACATTGTCACCAAAAGGAGCTGGTGATCGTGACAGGTAGTAGGAGGTTCGCAGGGCTCTGAACGGTGACCATGGACTACCAATGTAGCCACAGTACCAGAGCCCTGCAAATCTATTTGCTCAACTCTACTCAACACACATTAAAGTTTAGCCTTTTAGACTTTTCTGCTTTGAATGCAGTGAGGGGAGAAATCAGTTGCCACAATACTGAAAAATCCCCAATACACATTAGTTGCCCTGATCTGCAAAAGACCTTAAGAAAACGGATGAAAATTTCTGTAGAGACTGTAATGGGAGCTGAATTCTCAGAAAAGCACAACTGTAAAAATTCTAATTAAGTCTGGATTAGTTTTTCTTTTCATTGTGGAAATATCCACTATATAGGATAATTAGAAGTCAAAACCTGGCTAAAATTAGGTGGTTCAGGGACTCGCAGTCCTTTTCTTTAAAAAAATATTATTACAAGGCATCCACACAGTGCTGCCTCCTTGGCTTGGAGACTTTGGCATACATTTCACCCTGACAGCTAGGGGAATTTTCCAATTGAGAAACTGCCAGATTTGGAGCATATGGACTAATCCCTTGCCATGTCTTTCAGCTGCTTCTTTCTTGATGACTATGAGCCATTTGGCCTATAGACTGCAGTGTTCAGGGCTACAGGACATCCGTCGGAGGTGGCATCACTTAGTTAATACATTGCATTCTCCTTTTAGGTTTATAAAATCTACCCAGAACAGTAACAAAGAGGAACAAACAAATCTGATGATACAAAAATCCTATTATTCATTCAAAATTGAAAAATCTTCCATTTCTGTGCCCTCTGTAACACTTGGGGCCGGGGCCGGAGGCTTTGCATAAGCCTTTAATTAACAGTACCAAGGGAGCTTACAGCCATTAGAGAGTGATGAGAAAAAAATATTAATGAACGCAAGAAAATCAAAAAGATGGCCGGTAGCTCTCCCCCCCAGGATGTAGGGCTCTTTAATGTCAAATGCCCTTAATCGGCAAATAATTAACCTCCTGAAGGGGTGAGGATAACATGCCAAATATAAAAAGTCTCCACCCATTATACTCTGAAGAAGCAAATTTATGCCGGGTGACCTGACAGCTGATTATCCTACAATGTTAGATCGGTGTACAGGCAGCCAGCGCACCGTTGCTACTGATCTAGTAAACGTGATCTTGACTCTGTTAGAACCGCGCTTGCATATCATGACACAAAATGTGTTGACACCAAAAGGTCCATTTACATAACACAATTATGAAGACTGTTCCTAAGACCACTTTTTTTTTCACGAAAATTGTGCGATCTATAAACAGCACATTCCTAACCTGACGTAAAAATACATAAATCCATGCAACACTTTCAAAGCAGGAATGAATGAGTCGCATGGATTTATGTCTTTTACCACTCTGGTACATGGGTTGTGTCTGGTGTTGCAGGTCAGCTTAATGCATTTGATTTGTGGCATGCAAATACTGTGTAATAAACATACCTATCAAGCGGCATTACAGAAGTATCCACCATCCTGTGACTCCCTCATAATTTAAGTTTTCCAAGCATATTGAATACACAGGACTTAGAGGGTCTTCTTACATGGAGCACGTGTTAAAAGTATGTCATGTCCTCTACCGGATCACAAGCACACAATGCCGGCCGCTATGAAGAGGCCAGCGAAAGCAATGTGATTAGCAGCTACACATATGCGTCTGAAAAAGTCTCGATCAATTAGCGATTCAAGAGTGTTAAAAAACACTCGTCATTGCCTCTAGTACAAAAGAAACATTAACGGATAGAGAGAAAGAAATACTAAATTATGACTGCTGCTATAATAAATCAGTGCCCAGAAGGTGGTCGGGAGGAATCAGCAGGTTGTGATGAAATATTAAAGCTAGTGATTATTGATGAAAAATGAATTAGCCTTTTTTGATTTTCGCAACCTTTAAATCTTATCCACAGTTCTGGAGCTAATTAAAACAGATCAGACACATTTTGGCTTGCACTTGAGCAGCCATTTAGAAATCTGCGTAACAAAAGGCTTTTAAGGTCATATTTCCATATGTGCGGGTGTGCATGTGCGTGGGGAAGGGAGGGAGGCGAAAACAATTACATTTATTCATCAGGGTATTTGATTTGGGAGATACTAGAGTAGACTTCTCAGCTAATCTCATGACTGATGAACCCATTTCTTAAGGCCATGTACCATTGTGAGTCCTACGTTGGTGTGTGGTCAATCAATATAAAAAGTGATCTATGACATTAACGAAAGTAATGGCCAAGAATAGATTAAGGAAAAGGGAAGACTGGAAATCAACAGAATTGCTTATACAGCTGTGAAACACACTGGGATAAAATTACACAACTACTAGTATTTTGGATAAAACACCAACCCAATCGAGTTTGCATGATCCTTTTTTTTTATTTCTTGAAGGGTCCTTCCAACCATAAAATGATGTTATGGTGCCCTAACGATCAAATGTGATCACACAACAGAAGGTCTTTATTTCCCTGCAGTGCCCCCACAGGAAAAATTAAGTATAGCACAGTTTTTTTTCCAACAAAATTAATTTGAGTTCATGTAACAGTCTTTTCATTCTATAGATCACAAAAACTTCCAACATGAAAAAAGAAAAAACTCCAACATGGAAAGGACACAGTGAGGAAATGTAAGGAAATAATTGTGAATGTACCGGCTGATCAAAGACTGTCCATCCTATGCTTAATTTAATTAAACTTCTAATTGTTATCAAGCGTATAATATTCAACGTGGAATTAAATTAATTAGGCTGATAACCTTCAAGGCTTAATACCTTCTTTCACTTAAAGCAAATTTAGGAGAGCGTGTAATACTTGCAAGATAAGTTTCTCTAGCAAAAGTCGATGTGAATTTGAGTACAGCGGTATCAGACAAGGCTTTCATGTTACGAGCACGTCAGACAGCAGTCAGCCTGAGAGTGGCCAGTACTGAATAATTCCAGAAAAGTATATGAACGTTCACTAAGACTTCAAATATACATATAACCTCATTAGCTACCCATTTGGCATAGAACGGCAATAAATGGAATAGGTCGAGATTTTAGCCCCCATGGTCACAGCAAAACCTGAATACTAGATACACCTTCAAAGCAAACATGTTCTATCTCATGACTAAAACCCCTTTCTTTACATCCTATTAGCAAAGAGACACTTATAAAAGGAATTAAATACCTTGCAAAAATCCCTGAATTCTCACGAATTCTGCCACTTTTTTCCATTTTGCTCTGCGATACTCCGTTTCAAAGATATTTACATTGTTGCTTTTGGAGGGCACTATGTGAAATTTCTGCTGGTAGGGCAACTGGGTGTTCCCTCCCTTCAGAGTTGCGTGCGCTTTCATGCCTCTCTCCCAGACCCGCCAATCACAGCCCAGCAATAATTGGGACTTCTCTTATCAGCTGCCAAGTTGTGATTGGCAGCATATGGAAAAGATGGGTAAAAGCGCACCGCCCTGGAGAAGTATCTAAAGAAACGCCAAGTTGCACTATAAGCAGAGATTTCACACATTAAGCTCCAAAACCAATAAATGTGAATATCTCTGCCATGGAGTAACGTAGGGTAAAATGGAAAAAAAGCAGCAAAATCAGGGGAGTTGAGGAATTTTAACAAGATACAGTACTTTTGTTTTGTTAAAGCAAGTGAAAGGTCCTCTTTAATAAGCCCTTATCCTGGTTTATCACCCTTCTTCCCAACACTGAGTAACCGTCTCTTTGGTATCCTTTTAGTATAGTTTCATGTATTCTCCAATTCAATGATTACATACGGCAGTGTGATCCTATTATACCTTCTAAGTCATTTAGGGTCCAAATCATTAAGCTCTTAGGGTCTAATTTCACCTCTCATCACGCATTCTCCTCTAAGCCAGCACTGCGGGCAATTGAAATCATGTACTTATTAGAGGAGATTGGTCCTGAGATATTTTAAGCCATCATTTCCCCTTTACAATGGGTAATAACCAATAAGAGCTTACTATGGGATCGCAGGATTATGTCTTCTATGATTGTAAATGGAAAAGTATGTGAACACCTGCCATGATGCTTCAGGCCAATATCTGGATTTCATTACCAGCCACTAAGAACGCTAGTGCTACATGAGCAATGGCCGCTGACTGTCACGGACAATGCTTTCTAATTTGTCCAACTAATATTAATTAGGGGAAGTGAGTAACAGAAAGGTTCCTTTAATCTCGCTTTTATGTTTCGTAGTTGGAAAGAGCTTATTCTTTTTTTTCCCCTTAACTTCCAGGAAGGGCATTTGCTTTGCGTTAAGCACGAAGCTTTCACTCTGGTACGACGTGCTGCAGAGAGCGTTTCATCAACATGCAAGACTCTCCTATTCCTACATTTCGAAAGGGAAAAAAATATCAGAATTTGTTGCAGACCGTGACTGGCTTTTGTTTCCTTTCACATGCCAACCCCATCTAAAGCATTATTATTTTACACGCGCTGCTACACATTGAAAACACAAGTTCCATATTTTCATAGCATGGCAACTAAAATTCAAGGGAAAACCACTCGTCCGCTGTAGCAAGACAATGAGCGTCAGTATTTGGAAACGGGAAGGATGGGCATCCATGCTGTGATGTATTGCTGTAAATATTACCAGACTGGTATATTACGTTTACAGGCTGTGGGTAATAATCACAGAAACATATAGAATTGGCAATTATGAATGGCTCCAGCTACCTATAAGAGATGAGAAAGGGGTCACCTATAGGTCATGTGAACCTTTATCTTATCTAAGTCCAGTCTTAAATAGAATGGTGCAATACAGTCTAACTTTTGTTGATGTTCACCCCTTCCAATATACAGTACCTTTCATTGAGGCGCCACTCCTTACCTTACTTCATACACACTAAAGTTTCATTGAGGCACCACCCCTTACAGTATACAGTGCACTTCACTGAGGCACCACCCCTTACAGTATACAGTACCCTTCATTGAGGCACCATCCCTTACAGTACACAGTCCCTTTCATTGAGGCACCACCCCTTACAGTATACAGTCCCTTCATTGAGGCACCACCCTTCAGTATACAGTGCCTTCATGAGGCACCACCCCTTACAGTAACGTCCCTTCATTGAGGCACCACCCTTACAGTACAATCCCTTTCATTGAGGCACCACCCCTTACAGTATACAGTACCCTTCATTGAGGCACCACCCTTTACAGTATACAATACCTTTCTTTGAGGCACCACTCTTACACTATACAGAATTTTTCTTTCAGGCACCACCCCTTACAGTATACAGTACCCTTCATTGAGGCACCATCCCTTACAGTATACAGTACCCTTCATTGAGGCACCAGTCCTTACAGTATACAGTCCCTTTCATTGAGGCACCATCCCTTATAGTATACAGTACCTTTCTTTGAGGCACCAGTCCTTACAGTATACAGTCCCTTTCATTGAGATACCACCCCTTACAGTACACAATACCTTTCATTGAGGCACCAACCCTTAAAGTATACAGAACCTTTCATTGAGGCACCACCCCTTACAGTATGCAGTACCCTTCATTGAGGCACCACCCCTTACAGTATACAGTACCCTTCATTGAGGCACCACCCCTTACAGTATACAGTACCCTTCATTGAGGCACCATCCCTTACAGTACACAGTCCCTTTCATTGAGGCACCACCCCTTACAGTATACAGTACCCTTCATTGAGGCACCACCCTTAACAGTACCCTTCATTGAGGCACCACCTTTACAGTATACAATACCTTTCTTTGAGGCACCACTCTTACACTATACAGAATTTTCTTTCAGGCACCACCCCTTACAGTATACAGTACCCTTCATTGAGGCACCATTCCTTACAGTATACAGTACCCTTCATTGAGGCACCAGTCCTTACAGTATACAGTCCCTTTCATTGAGGCACCATCCCTTATAGTATACAGTACCTTTCTTTGAGACACCAGTCCTTACAGTATACAGTCCCTTTCATTGAGATACCACCCCTTACAGTACACAATACCTTTCATTGAGGCACCAACCCTTAAAGTATACAGAACCTTTCATTGAGGCACCACCCCTTACAGTATGCAGTACCCTTCATTGAGGCACCACCCCTTACAGTATACAGTACCCTTCATTGAGGCACCACCCCTTACAGTATACATTACCCTTCATTGAGGCACCACCCCTTAAAGTATACAATAACTTTCATTGAGGCACCACCCCTTACACTATACAGACCCTTTCATTGAGGCACCACCCCTAACAGTATACAATACCTTTCATTGAAGCACCACCCCTTACAGTATACAATACCTTTCATTGAGGCATCACCCCTTACACTATACAGACCCTTTCATTCAGGCACAACCCCTTACAGTATACAATACATTTTATTGAGGCACCACCCCTTACATTATACAGAACCTTTCATTGAGGCACCACCCCTTACAGTATACAATACCTTTCATTGAGTGACCACCCCTTACATTATACAGAACCTTTCATTGAGGCACCACCCCTTACAGTATACAGAACCTTTCATTGAGGCACCACCCCTCACAGTATACAGTACCCTTCATTGAGGCACCACCCCTTACAATGATTTAACCCTCCTCCCCCTTCCATACTGTCTATATGTGCATGAATCTTTCAAAGACAAGTCAAGCTATACCTTTACATGACCAGTCTGTTGCTCCTTTCAGAGTTTCAGATATCAGAGCTTGAATTGGTATGCAAATGAGGATGTAGATCTGAAGCCTATGTCACTCCAGCTCTATTCCCCGCCCAGCGCTGCCTCCTTCTGCTTTAAGCTGATTTCACATTGGAGAAGGAACAGAATGGCCATGTAAAGGTATTGCTGGACTTGTCTTAAAAAGAGCTTCATGCGCTTAGAAATAGTTTTTGGTGTGAAATCCTGCTGCCAGATTCCGTTTAAAAAAACTGATGAAGCAATAATCTAAGTCTCCATCATAACTGAAGCACCATTTTGTTCCTCCTCCTTTTGAAGTAGAGACAAGTCTTGTGCCCTCAACACCAGCCAGCCATGCTATTCATTTATATAGACCTTATACCCAATATGTCCTCCTGACTGAGTCACAGACGGGGACCCCCAGGGATAAGCCGCAATCTGCAGACCAGCCAGGCAGCAAGTATTCAATTTTCCTACAGTGCCGCCTCAGGATAAATAAAAAAATTACAAACTTCCCACTGACATCCAAGGATGTTGCATGGATATGGTGGGTCAGCCAGATTACGAGAGTAGCTGCTTTTTGCATAAAGCATCTGGTGTGTTCCCATGAACTTAAAAAAAAAAAAAAAAAAAGGTGAAAATGCATGTTTTTAGACAATTAAAATTCACAAGAGATTCTGCTTCCAGTTCAAAATGGAAGTACCGTATATATAAAAGATGCACTTTTTTGGCTGCCGAACACGCTGCAGAGCTGGCTGCCGAACACGCTGCAGAGCTGGCTGCCGCACACGCTGCAGAGCTGGCTGCCGCACACGCTGCAGAGCTGGCTGCCGCACACGCTGCAGAGCTGACTGCCGCACACGCTGCAGAGCTGGCTGCCGCACACGCTGCAGAGCTGACTGCCACACACGCTGCAGAGCTGGCTGCGGCACACGCTGCAGAGCTGGCTGCGGCACACGCTGCAGAGGTAGCTGCGGAACACGCTGCAGAGCTGGCTGCCGAACACGCTGCAGAGCTGGCTGCCGAACACGCTGCAGAGCTGGCTGCCGAACACGCTGCAGAGCTGGCTGTCGCACACGCTGCAGAGCTGGCTGCCGCACACGCTGCAGAGCTGGCTGCCGCACACGCTGCAGAGCTGGCTGTCCATCAAGTAAAAGGTTGAGTGATTATTGTGCAGTGTGCAATGACTGTTCACTGCCTTGCACCGCCCTGATGACTGGGAGTGAGAGGCTGCAGCGAGAATATAACTTCATTTCCTCCCTGTAGCTGGACTTCCAAATAGACAGACACATATACTTAAAATGGTATTTCCCTGCAGATTACCACAATGGCTGCAGTACATACTGCAAAAATGTTCAAAGAATACAGATTGGGATTTCAGAGTCGAGGCTAAGCAATCTGTTATATTGCAAAAAAATAGAGGAAGGGAGGGCATTTTTGGCAGCATTGAATAAGAATAGAAAGCAGATGGCAGGAGAGTGATAGAAGACAGCAGAAGATCTTGGCTATTTCGCCAAGTATACAGCCATCCTTACATATCAGATTATAAAGCTGGAAGTCCTACTGTCCTGCCAGATCGAATCCTATTACAAAAATGTGGGGGCCATTGCATACAAAGGAATAAGCCCATGTAAATCTTTGAACTGACTAAATCCAGAAAGAAATCATTTGATAATGGGATTGTGTACAAATAGTAAGTGAAAATAACCTTGGGACACAAGCAAAAGCATGTACCAGAGCTGCAGCCGGATAATGCTATTCTTATTAGCAACTGATCATTAGTCATTAAATGTAACGTTTAGAGAATTTTTTACATTATCAATGGCACTTATAAATTACATTACATTATATGCTGGCTCAGCAATTTTCAAAAAGGACATGAGATAGGTGCACACGTTGAGTATTTGCAGCGCATTTTTCTGCACTTCAAATGTGTCTCTTGGCAGGAAAAACGCAGTGTACACTATGCACATTGTTCTTTACCGCTTTTTATACATTTATTTGAATGGGGATGAAAAATTATGCAAAAAATGCTGAAAGAATCGACACACGAAGAAACGCTGAAAAAACTTGCATAAACCCAAGGGTGTGACCAGAAAAATCCACCTCCCCAGGCACAGCAGGGCCCCGTTCTGGACATTACCTATGGTTGAAGAGTTACGAGCCTCTGCATATATAACTCATGGGTAGAAGGACTGGCAAGCTTTTCCCAAATGTGCATGGGGGGACTACAGAAATGGGCTCCCTTCTACAAAAAAAAGAGTAGTAGAGCAGCTAGCAGGCAGTTGAGCCAATCCGTCGTTTTACTACTTGGATGGATAGTCCCTTCAATGGCCGCTTGTAATATTATATTTCCCCTGTAGTGGGTGCTGTAGATTAAATGAGCGGCTGACGACAAGACAAGCCACTGATTGCGGCTCCGTTTTAGAGGTAATGTCTGTGATACGGCAGTGGTGTAGGGTGTGTATAATACAATACCCCATGCCCGTTATCAGTGCAGTCTGTAAGGTGACCTGAAATAACATTAATAGGCGCTTCCCTAAAACGCGTGAGCCTGACCCGAACCTCAAAGCACCCACTACAATCATCTAAGAGTATTACAGAAGAAAGGGTCAAATGATGGATGCTCTAAAAGTAATACATTTTCTTATTAACCGCTCTACAAACAAACAAGAGAAAGTGAATTAAAATATTTAAGGAAATAAACAAAATGCGCTGAGTGATTTACGAGCCCGGTCTTCCCTTTTCTCTCTCCTGACATGCCGGCATAGCAATATACACAAGTTCACTAAAGGTCTTTTGTCTAAAATGGGCATTTTCCCAACAGTGGTAAAAGGCATACAGAAAAACATGTGATTATGTGTCCATTAAAGCATCGACAAAAAGCTACGTGTGGCTAGCCGACCATTTGCGGGTTATTTAGATTTGCAGTAGTTTTGTGCCAATTTCATGTCAATCAAAGAGTCCAGAGATAGAAGAGCAGAGATAAAAAGGTTTTACAGGACTCGTGTATGTGTTTGGAAAGGATAAGGTGCGGTCCGTGAGAAAACATGCATGCCGCCATTCGTGAGCAGCACGTGACGGGGTGCTATAAGATTACATGTTAATGGCGCATCAAATTAGTAACGAAGGGTCCATTTAGAAAAGCTGATCGCAGGCGTCAAGCTTCTGCCCATCGGCTATAGAGAAGCTAGTCGTTTCATGGCCCATGTACACAGACCGATCAGAATGCAAAGTGCACAGAACAAGAATTATGGGCACAAAGATCATCTCCTCTCGGCAGCACATCACCTGTAATGTGCTGGCGAGATAAATAAATCGGTAACCGAGCCTTTTAATCCATGCTTATTACAAATACCCCGCATATGTAAATCTGCTTTAAGAACGGTTACGAATATCGGAATGCCATCTTACAAATCAATCATTTCATGTCTTGGTCATCTCCAAGAGCTGCTGAGATATGAGTTTCTGGTAAGATGAAGAAAATCAGAACAAGGAATCCAAAAAAATATTGGAACCTCTTAAAAGGGCATCAGTTATAGGATCAACCCTCCTAAGACATTTATATGGGCATGCAGGTCATAGAAAGAAGAATCAAATGATACCTTAATATCTGAGATTCGATGAATGGTTACCGAGAAATCAATGGATTTCTTATACGCAAATGATCTGAAAAGATCTCTGTTCCAGAGTCCACCCCCAGAGCTGTAATTCCTAACCAAACCCCTGTATGTAAATTGCTCCCTCTCCTTATGTGGTAATGTATGGGCTCCTGGTAGGGCAGAAGCCAGAATGTATGGGCTCCTGGTATGGCAGATGCTAGAATGTATGGGCTCCTGGTATGGCAGATGCTAGAATGTATGGGCTCCTGATAGGGCAGATGCTAGAATGTATGGGCTCCTGATAGGGCAGATGCTAGAATGTATGGGCTCCTGGTAGGGCAGATGCTAGAATGTACGGACTTCTGGTAGGACAGATGCTAGAATGTACAGGCTTCTGGTAGGGCAGATGCTAGAATGTACGGCTTCTGGTAGGGTCAGATGATAGAATGTACGGGCTTCTGGTAGGGCAGATGCTAGAATGTATGGGCTCCTGATAGGGCAGATGCTAGAATGTATGGCTTCTGGTAGGGCAGATGCTAGAATATATGGGCTTCTGGTAGGCAGATGCTAGAATGTATGGGCTCCTGATAGGGCAGATGCTAGAATGTATGGGCTCCTGATAGGGCAGATGCTAGAATATATGGGCTTCTGGTAGGGCAGATGCTAGAATGTATGGGCTCCTGGTAGGGCAGATGCTAGAATATATGGGCTTCTGGTAGGGCAGATGCTAGAATGTATGGACTCCTGGTAGGGCAGATGCTAGAATGTATGGGCTCCTGGTAGGGCAGATGCTAGAATGTATGGACTCCTGGTAGGACAGATGCTAGAATGTATGGGCTCCTGGTATGGCAGATGCTAGAATGTATGGGCTCCTGATAAGGCAGGTGCTAGAATGTATGGACTCCTGGTAGGGCAGATGCTAGAATGTATGGACTCCTGGTAGGGCAGATGCTAGAATGTATGGACTCCTGGTAGGGCAGATGCAAGAATGTATGGGCTCCTGGTATGGCAGATGCTAGAATAGATGGGCTCCTGGTAGGGTAGATGGTAGAATGGATGGGCTACTGGTAGGGTAGATGGTAGAATGTATGGACTCCTGGTAGGTCAGATGCTAGAATGTATGGGCTCCTGGTAGGGCAGATGATAGAATGTATGGACTCCTGGTAGGGCAGATGCTAGAATGTATGGACTCCTGGTAGGCAGATGCTAGAATGTATGGACTCCTGGTAGGGAAGATGCTAGAATGTATGGGCTCCTGGTATGGCACATGCTAGAATAGATGGGCTCCTGGTAGGGTAGATGGATGGGCTACTGGTAGGGTAGATGCTAGAATGTATGGACTCCTGGTGGGCAGATGCTAGAATGTATGGGCTCCTGGTAGGGCAGATGATAAAATGTATGGGCTCCTGGTAGGGCAGATGATAGAATGTATGGGCTCCTGGTAGGGCAGATGCAAGAATGTATGGGCTCCTGGTAGGGCAGATGCTAGAATTAATGGGCTCCTGGAGGGTATCACCATGTCACCAAGGAGACATGGGACATCATATTTACCAGAACTCATACATTCTAGAATTGACCCTACCAGGAACCCATACATTTTATCCACATAAAGAGTGTGGCTAGGATTACAATCAGCTCTGGAGGTGGACTCTGGGAAGATCCTTTTCTGGAACAGAGATCTTTTCAACTCATTTGCACATAATAAAAATACTAGGAGGACATCATGCTACATATAAGGGCAGTGGAGATCATCATGCTATATAGAGGGGGTGGGTGCCATAATATAGTGTATAAGGGCTGTGGGGCCATCAAGCAGTATATAGGAAGCTGTGGTGGCCACAATATAGTGTACAAGGTGGTGTGGAGGCCATCATACAGTATGTACTGGGCTGCAGGGGCCATTATACAGGATATAGTGAATAACAGGGGCCATCATACAGTGCATAGAGAGCTGTGGAGTCCACCACACATGCATAGAGCGAATATAATATGTACTCACTGTGTAGTGGTGATGGCAGTGGACATTGTGCAGCAGTGTTATATTGGTCTTTTATAGTAGTAATTTTGGAATTATTGGTCTCTGTATTGTGTATTTTAGATTAGCAATAGTGGTATCCTCTAATTATATAAGTATAGATGCTATTTTAAGTTTCGGGGAGGTTGTATGGTGAAATATGAACTTTGGAGCTTGAGCCCCTGATATTTCAGGACCCTAGCAATGCCCCTGGCACCCAGTATCTTCACACTCATTCCCATGAAGAATAAAAGGGATGACACAATGTAGTGTTCGAAAAAGTCAAAGAAAAAAACATGATTTAAAATTGCTATATTTACCGTAACAGACACATAAGGAGAAGCGTCTCCGTACTGATGCACTATGTACACAAAGGTGATATTTAGATAATGATATACAACTCATTGTTTTCAATAACTGGAGGTGAGGGTTAATTCCAATTAAATTCTTTAATCATTTCAGCTCAATAATTTTAGTTTGCCTTTTTTTTTTATACACATCAAAAAGAAGAAAAAAAAAGTATAAGCCCCAAAACACAGAGATGTATCATGATATTTCACATTTGAGGGAGAAAACCGTCAGACTCCAGTCTAATCTACCCTTTCAGGATGAAGCCAAAGCTTTGAAAAGATGCGTTTCAGGTTAACCCAAAGGGCGCGATTTAACATTTCGTAACTTTCCAATTAAACATCGCTAAGAGCAAACAAATTGCAGATCTTTTTTATTTTTTGCATTGTGCTTCAGATCATGTTAAGCAAAAAGGATCCCCAGTGCCAAGTATACAATGTGGCATGTGTTGGTAAAACTGAAGTCAAACTTTAAGATTACGAAGCAGAATTTAGACAAAGCTCCTAATTAGGTCAACAAGAAAGACTTGCCGTAAAGTCAATTTCTGCAGAATGGATCTTCTAATAAGAAAAAAAAAGGCTACCAGCAAAAACCCCCTTTTTTTACAGCACAAACTAATTTAGGGCTAGTCAACATTACCAGGCAATTTCTTTGTAGTAAAAAACACACTTAAATATCAAAGGGCTTAGGCAAGAAATCAATGGAGAAGCTGGAAGCCTAAGAAGACAACCCACAATGAAAAGGCCACTATTAAACCCAGAAACTGGCTGCTTTAATTTGTGATATTTTTTATCTGCAATTTGATTTAAAATTGGCCTAAAAAAAAAAAAAAGAGATAAAATCCTTTTATATCAACAGTCCAAACCTGCGAAAAGGTCGTTAAAGAGAATGTATGATCACAAAAAAAAAAATCAGGATTTCAGTACAAATATTATAATCAGAAAACATTGGTGATATGAATATGAATAATAAAATAAAGAAAATAAATATTTATATTTAATATTTCATTATCTTCAGAAAACATTGGTGATATGAATATCTATATATATATAAAATCGAATGTGTGTGTGTTGTGTGTGTGTGTGTGTGTGTGTGTGTATCACCGACCAATCACAAAGCATCTTTCATTTCACCAGAGCCGTTTTAAAGAAGCTGAGCTGTGATTGGTTGCTATGAGCAACAGTTTTCCTTACAACCAATCATTAAGCATCTTTCATTTCACCAGAGCTGTTTAAAAGAAGCTGAGCTTTGACTGGTTGCTATGAGCAACAGTTTTCTCACTCCACGACAACACCTTAGCAGACAGTGACTGGGTGGGAGAACATAAGCTCCCAGCCATTGTCTGCCCCCCAGAAAGGAGCAGAGAGCACATGACAGTAATGAATCCCCCCTCCCATTCCCATATCCCCATCACACATCCTCCACACCATAGGCACATCTTCCCTCTTAAAGGGATCCCAGGTATGGAAGTCAGGGCAAATCCATCCAGCGCTTTGGTTTTGACCCCAGGCCTCTCTTAAAGGGATCCCCAGTATGGAAGTTAGGACCGTTCCACTCTAAGTAAGAGAGAAAGGAACTACCGCAGTAATGCACACTACTCAGATAATGGAAAGTAGAAAAACAGTCAATTTTATTGGTATACAAAGAGTAAAGTAAAACACAAGTAAAATCAGAGTGACTCTGGTCCCAAACGCCCGCCCCTAACCATGATCAAGGTATATAATGAATAATGTCTCAAGAATAACAAAAACATGAAAAATAACTGGAAAAACATATGATCATAAAATAAACATTTGGAAATATGTAATGGTCCACCTATGATGAGAGAACCTGTATGGATAGCAGAAAAAATATTAATGATACAAAAAATATATCAAATAATTATAAGCAAGCCCAAATAAGGGGTAAAATAGTCCCCCACCTGTGAACTAAAAAGATGGCTCCAAATCAATAATTGTGAAGAGAAACAAAAGCCATGAAAAAATCACTAGCACATGATATAAACCAGAACAAACCTCATGATAAAGGCATGAGAGAGCAAACGGGCGGTCAGGACCAGAGGACACCAAGGTCCCACGCGTTACGCCGCAGCCTGTGCGGCTTCCTCAGGGAAAGTGTGAAGACAAACGCCAACAGGGTTTAAATACCTTAAGAAGATGGAAACAAGGGAGTCAGCTGTGCGCTGTACCTGATAAGTCTGGCAGGAAGCAATTTGGGTGTGAGTCAAATGGCCAAAAAAGGAAGTGCAGACGTCTCTGCAATATCTAAGTACCACGCATGCGTGCAGTGGAACGCAAATAGCGTCCACTGACACGCAAGTGTGGAAGTAGAGAGGATGAACTGCGCGTGCCAACATCGGGTCAGAAGGCAAAAAAAAAAAAAAAAAAAAATGCTAATAAAGCAATAGCCCCATAGTGGGAAACAATCAGACCCCATTCATACCGAGAGCATACATATCTAGATTAACTAACGATGTTGAATCTTGTGAGCCTGTATGGAAGTAAGAGGAATGATTAGTTAAGAAAAATAAGGTCAATGAAAACATAAAGTAAAATAAACCATATTATATGAAAATAAATAAATAATAAATAGTGAAAAAGCAATTAACAGAAAAAAATATATATAATGGAAAATAAATAATATCAAACAATAATAAATAAACATGGTAAGAGATCAAAAAATAAAAAATATAATAAAAAAATAAAAAAATTAATAAATTAAAAAATTAATAAAAAATAAATAAAAAATAAAGAATAGTAAATAAATGAAAAAAATAAAAAAATAAAAAAAAAATTTTTAAATAAATACAAAATAAAAATAAAAAATAATAAGAAATAAATAAATAAAAAATTACAAAATAATTAAATAGATAGTAATGAATAATAAAAAAAAAAAAAAAAAATTTTTATATTAAATAACTGAAAAATATGTATATAAAGTGGCCAAAAGATCACCAGATCAAGAGTAAAGGAGGTCCAAAGTTGATGGATACCAATGGATGGATAAAGAAAGAAAGAACCTCCTCAGTTAAGGAGACAAAATTAGACTCTTGAGATATGTGACCCAACAATAATCCCTATCAAGGATAGCTTAAATCCATACAGGTAAACTCTCAAAAATATGGCAGGTTCTGCCCCTATACAAAAAGGCCTAAAATCAACAATCCCATGTGACCAAAAATATACATGTGGATGAAGTCTAGTAGATACCCTGAGTAAAGCCAACCCAATACCCCTAACCAAACAAGAACCAGAATGGCACTCTATTTGAGTGTCCAACCTGGCACAAACATAACATAAGGATGGCAAAAAAGGACGCATGAGAGCACCAAGTCCGATATAATTGTATGGCCAGCGGAGTATTCCTTCTATCTGACACCATCGGGTTCCATGACGGTAAGTCCAGCCAAAGAGGTCCAAAACCAGACATGATGATCCAGAATGGTAGTCCAGAATGAACAATGAACTTTCAACCCAGAAAACCGGAAAACAGGAGCTCCTCATTCAGACCTGTAGGGGTAGTGGATCGAAGATTAAAAATCCAACGGGATTCAATTTGCAAAAGTAGTTTCTTAGGACATCCCCCTCGATTCGAAACCACCACCCTCTCTAAACCAACCAGTCGGGTGCCTTTGATCCTGCCTGCGTGTTTCGTCAAGAAGTGTGAAGCCACTGATGTGAGGGGCTTACCCTTAGTCTGGTCCGAGTGAGCCAAATTAATCGTAGAGAAGTGCTTCTGGATACGGCGTCTCAGTTCCTGCGATGTTTGACCCACGTAAACCTGAGAGCACGGACAGATAAGAGCATATACAACACAATTGGTTTTACAGTTGATATAATTCCTTAACCTGAATCTGTTCCCATCCAGGGGGTTCACAAACTGGTCACGGACAGGCTGCATATATGCACAGATCGTGCAATTACCGCACGGAAAAGAGCCTTTAAGCATGATTCCCCGATTTAGCCGTATCGTCTGTCTTTCATAGTGACTTTTGGTAAGGATATCTTTGAGATTTGGCGCACGTCTAGCAGTCAGGAGGGGTTGTTCACTAATAACCCTTGAGGTCTGTAGATCCATGGACAATATGCTCCAATGTTTGGCCAGAATATTTCTGATCTGATTCCAATGGGTATTATATCTAGTGATAAATCTAGGTTTATTATCACAAGTATGAACCTTGGGAGTTAAGAGAGAATTCTGTGTAGAACTCTTGGCTCGTTGGTACGCGGCTGAAATGGTGCCACGTGGGTAACCCCTAGTTTTAAACCGATTGGTCAAATGCGAGGATTCATCCAGAAAATCAGAGTCTAAAGAACAATTCCTCCTAACTCTTAAGAATTGTCCAACCGGAACACCTCTTTTGATGTGTGGCGGATGAAAGCTCCGAAAATCCAAGAGGCTATTCGTAGCTGTCGGTTTACGAAAAAGCGTCGTGTTAATGGAGTTATTCACAATTTTAACCTCCAGATCTAAAAATGTAACGGACGATGTGGAAAATTGATGTGTAAGGACAATGTTCAAAACATTTTGATTTAAATCAGAAATAAAACCCTGACATTCCTCGATAGATCCTGTCCAGACAAAAATTATGTCATCGAGGTATCGAGACCAATGTCGGACATGGTTTTTGAAAAGGGCAGAAGGAAAGACCACCGTTGCTTCCCACCAACCCAAAAATAGGTTGGCGAAAGCCGGAGCACAGCGTGCCCCCATCGCCACTCCTGAAGTCTGTAAATAAAAAGAGCGATCAAATAGAAAAAAGTTATGTGTCAACACAAATTTGAGTAAATCCAAAATAAGAGAATCGTGCATTCTGTCCGTGTTTGACAACTGATCAAAAAAGTACATCACCGCCAAAATACCCACTTCATGTCCAATATTGGAATACAAAGATTCTACATCACAGGTGACAAGAATATCACCTGTGGACACCTGTATATCCTGGCAGATCCTAACAAAATGTGATGTATCTTGTATGAAGGAGGGTAAGTCTTTGACAATCGGTTGCAAGAAAAAATCGACATATGTGCAGACCTTTTCGCAAAGGCTACCAATGCTGGCAACTATCGGACGTCCTGGTGTTGCAAATGTCCTATGGACTTTTGGTAACATGTAAAATGTGGGAGAACAGATGCTCTACCCACATGAAGACTGTTCCTGATGATTAATGATGCCCAACTCCTTAGCCCTATCCAATATCCTTCTCAATTTAACTGCAAAACTCCGTAGGATCAGATGGCAATTTGCGATAGTAGTTAGTATATTGAGCTGTCGATGTGCTTCCTCTAAGTAAGTTCATGTGGCATAGGACAACATTCCCCCTTGTCTGCTTCCTTATAATAAAGGACGGATGGATCTAAGGGCTTGGACCGCCACCTTTCAGCAGCATTTAGATTCTATAGAAGGACAGAAGAAGATAGAGACATTATGTCCTTTTGACCAATCAAAAATATGCGTATAGCTGGAACAAGGAGAACGGAGGAGCCGCATGTGATTTATTCCTATAAGGAAACATATGCTTACCACCAGTAGCCTGATTTCTTGTAGAAGATCCAACAAGTCACGTAAGACTTGTCTATCGTAGCATCAAAATCTTCGTTATTATCCAATAACTGAGGTCTAAGATGTAACACTTTTAAGACCAGTTTCCCTACAAAAAAGATACAAGTCCTTAATAAGGTGAATTATCTAAAAGTTGTACCGGAGAGAAAGTCAACCTCTTTGTAGTACTAGTAGTTCATAGACGTCAATGTATGTTAGAAGGTTAATCACATGTAGGCCTCATTCATTACTGATGATCGACATGGCAGTCCCCACCCATGATGGTAAGTTGCGACGGAGTTCCTGCGTTGTTCTGTGGTGCGATCTCCGACTCTGTATCTGGTGGTCTGACGAGAGAATGATTTATGTCTATGGCCCTTCTTGTGCGACGTCCAGCTCGCTTTCGCTGATGATAAAAATCACTGCCGAGGTATGTTCTTGAGCCTGGCTGCCTCACTGAGCCTGCCTGATTTCTGTGTGTGGGTGTGCCCTTGATGCTGATGTTTCCAGTGGAAGCCCTTTGTGATTCAATCATTACGATCTCTTAGAATTTAGTTTTTACGCGAGTAATGTCTGCATCAAATGGTCAAACATCGCAGGAACTGAGACGCCGTATCCAGAAGCACTTCTCTACGATTAATTTGGCTCACTCGGACCAGACTAAGGGTAAGCCCCTCACATCAGTGGCTTCACACTTCTTGACGAAACACGCAGGCAGGATCAAAGGCACCCGACTGGTTGGTTTAGAGAGGGTGGTGGTTTCGAATCGAGGGGGATGTCCTAAGAAACTACTTTTGCAAATTGAATCCCGTTGGATTTTTAATCTTCGATCCACTACCCCTACAGGTCTGAATGAGGAGCTCCTGTTTTCCGGTTTTCTGGGTTGAAAGTTCATTGTTCATTCTGGACTACCATTCTGGATCATCATGTCTGGTTTTGGACCTCTTTGGCTGGACTTACCGTCATGGAACCCGATGGTGTCAGATAGAAGGAATACTCCGCTGGCCATACAATTATATCGGACTTGGTGCTCTCATGCGTCCTTTTTTGCCATCCTTATGTTATGTTTGTGCCAGGTTGGACACTCAAATAGAGTGCCATTCTGGTTCTTGTTTGGTTAGGGGTATTGGGTTGGCTTTACTCAGGGTATCTACTAGACTTCATCCACATGTATATTTTTGGTCACATGGGATTGTTGATTTTAGGCCTTTTTGTATAGGGGCAGAACCTGCCATATTTTTGAGAGTTTACCTGTATGGATTTAAGCTATCCTTGATAGGGATTATTGTTGGGTCACATATCTCAAGAGTCTAATTTTGTCTCCTTAACTGAGGAGGTTCTTTCTTTCTTTATCCATCCATTGGTATCCATCAACTTTGGACCTCCTTTACTCTTGATCTGGTGATCTTTTGGCCACTTTATATACATATTTTTCAGTTATTTATTATAAATTTTTTTTTTTTTTTTTTTTTTTTATTATTCATTACTATTATTTATTATTTTGTAATTTTTTATTTATTTATTTCTTATTATTTTTTATTTTATTTTGTATTTATTTAAAAAATTTATTTTTATTTTTTTTTTTTTTTTTTTCATTTATTTACTATCTTTATTTTTATTATTTTTTATTAATTTTTTAATTTATTAATTTTTTATTTTTATTTATTATTTTTTATTTTTTGATCTCTTACCATGTTTATTTATTATTGTTTGATATTATTTATTTTCCATTATATATATTTTTTTCTGTTAATTGCTTTTTCACTATTTATTATTTATTTATTTTCATATAATATGGTTTATTTTACTTTATGTTTTCATTGACCTTATTTTTCTTAACTAATCATTCCTCTTACTTCCATACAGGCTCACAAGATTCAACATCGTTAGTTAATCTAGATATGTATGCTCTCGGTATGAATGGGGTCTGATTGTTTCCCACTATGGGGCTATTGCTTTATTAGCATTTTTTTTTTTTTTTTTTGCCTTCTGACCCGATGTTGCGCACGCGCAGTTCATCCTCTCTACTTCCACACTTGCGTGTCAGTGGACGCTATTTGCGTTCCACTGCGCGCATGCGTGGTACTTAGATATTGCAGAGACGTCTGCACTTCCTTTTTTGGCCATTTGACTCACACCCAAATTGCTTCCTGTCAGACTTATCAGGTACAGCGCACAGCTGACTCCCTTGTTTCCATCTTCTTAAGGTATTTAAACCCTGTTGGCGTTTGTCTTCACACTTTCCCTGAGGAAGCCGCACAGGCTGCGGCGTAACGCGTGGGACCTTGGTGTCCTCTGGTCCTGACTGCCCGTTTGCTCTCTCATGCCTTTATCATGAGGTTTGTTCTGGTTTATATCATGTGCTAGTGATTTTTTCATGGCTTTTGTTTCTCTTCACAATTATTGATTTGGAGCCATCTTTTTAGTTCACAGGTGGGGGACTATTTTACCCCTTATTTGGACTTGCTTATAATTATTTGATATATTTTTTGTATCATTAATATTTTTTCTGCTATCCATACAGGTTCTCTCATCATAGGTGGACCATTACATATTTCCAAATGTTTATTTTATGATCATATGTTTTTCCAGTTATTTTTCATGTTTTTGTTATTTTTGAGACATTATTCATTATATACCTTGATCATGGTTAGGGCGGGCGTTTGGGACCAGAGTCACTCTGATTTTACTTGTGTTTTACTTTACTCTTTGTATACCAATAAAATTGACTGTTTTTCTACTTTCCATTATCTGAGTAGTGTGCATTACTGCGGTAGTTCCTTTCTCTCTTACTTAGCTGTTGTTTTTTCTACCGATCTGCACCTCCTTATTTAATTGTGTATAATTGGTGCGCCCTGCATTTCACATTATTATATAGGACCGTTCCACTCAGCGCTGTGGTTCTGACCCCAGGCCCCTCTTAAAGGATACCCGGTACGGAAGTGAGGGCAAATCCACTCTGCGCTTTGGTAGTGACCCCAGGCCTCTCTTAAAGGGATCTCCGGTATGGAAGTCAGGGCAAATCCATCCAGCGCTTTGGTTCTGACCCCAGGCCTCTCTTATAGGGATCCCCGGTATGGAAGTTAGGGCAATTCCACTCAGTGTTCTGGTTCTGACCACAGGCTCTCTTAAAGGGATCCCTGGTATGGAAGTCAGGGCAATTGCCTTCAAATGCTCTGGTACTGACCCCAGGCCTCTCTTAAAGGGATCATTGGTATGGAAGTCAGGGCAAATCCATCCAGCGCTTTGGTTTTGAACCCAGCCCTCTCTTAAAGGGATCCCCAGTATGGAAGTTAGGACCGTTCCACTCACGCTGTGGTTCTGACCCCAGGCCCCTCTTAAAGGGATCCCCGATATGGAAGTGAGGGCAAATCCGCTCTGCGCTTTGGTACTGACACCAGGCCTCTCTTAAAGCGATCTCAAGTATGGAAGTTAGGGTAAATCCCTCAGCGCTCTGATTCTCACCCCAGGCTTCTATTAAAGGGATCATTGGTATGGAAATCAGGGTAAAGCCACTTAGCGCTCTGGTTCTGACACCAGGCCTCTCTTAAAGGGATCCCCCGATATGGAAGTAAGGGCCGTTCCACTCAGTGCTCTGGTTCTGACCCCAGGCTGACGGGATGATGTGGGATATTAAGGGTAGTAGTCCGGTGGCTTTGACGGGATGATGTAGGATATTAGGGGTAGTAGTCCGGTGGCTTTGACGGGATGATGTGGGATATTAGTAGTCCGGTGGCTGTGGCTGACAGGATGATGTGGGATATAAGGGGGAGTAGTCCAGTAGCTCTGGCTGACTGGATTGTGTGGGATATTATAGTGAATGTGGCTATGCAGAGTGGGCGGGGCTATACACTCAGCTTTATATATATATATATATATATATATATATATATATATATATAACACACAGTACAGACCAAAAGTTTGGACACACCTTCTCATTTAAAGATTCTTCTGCATTTTCATGACTATGAAAACTGTCAATTCACACTGAAGGCATCAAGACTATGAATTAACACATGTGGAATTGTATACTTAACAAAACGTGTGAAACAACTGAAAATATGTCTTATATTCTAGGTTCTTCAAAGTAGCCACCTTTTGCTTTGATGACTGCTTTGCACACTCTTGGCATTCTCTTGATGAGTTTCAAGAGGTAGTCACCGGAAATGGTCTTCCAACAATCTTGAAGGAATTCCCAGAGATGCTTAGCACTTGTTGACCCTTTTGCCTTCACTCTTCGGTCCAGCTCACCCCAAATCATCTCAATAGGGTTCAGGTCTGGTGACTGTGGAAGCCAGGTCATCTGGCGTAGCACCCCATCACTCTCCTTCTTGGTCAAATAGCCCTTACACAGCCTGGAGGTGTGTTTGGAGTCATTGTCCTGTTGAAAAATAAATGATGGTCCAACTAAACGCAAACCGGATGGAATAGCATGCCGCTGCAAGATGCTGTGGTAGCCATGCTGGTTAACTATGCCTTCAATTTTGAATAAATCCCCAACAGTGTCACCAGCAAACCACCCCCACACCATCACACCACCTCCTCCATGCTTTACGGTGGGATCCAGGCATGTAGAGTCCATCCGTTCACCTTTTCTGTGTCGCACAAAGACACGGTGGTAGGAACCAAGATCTCAAATTTGGACTCATCAGACCAAAGCACAGATTTCCACTGGTCTAATGTCCATTCCTTGTGTTCTTTAGCCCAAACAAGTCTCTTCTGCTTGTTTCCTGTCCTTAGCAGTGGTTTCCTAGCAGCTATTTTACCATGAAGGCCTGCTGCACAAAGTCTCCTCTTAACAGTTGTTGTAGAGATGTGTCTGATGCTAGAACTATGTGTGGCATTGACCTGGTCTCTAATCTGAGCTGCTGTAAACCTGCGATTTCTGAGGCTGGTGACTCAAATAAACTTATCCTCAGAAGCAGAGGTGACTCTTGGTCTTCCTTTCCTGGGGCGGTCCTCATGTGAGCCAGTCTCTTTGTAGCGCTTGATGGTTTTTGCAACTGCACTTGAGGACACTTTCAAAGTTTTCCCAATTTTTCGGACTGACTGACCTTCATTTCTTAAAGTAATGATGGCCACTCGTTTTTCTTTACTTAACTGCTTTTTTCTTGCCATAATACAAATTTTAACAGTCTCTTCAGTAGGACAATCAGCTGTGTATCCACCAGAGTTCTGCACAACACAACTGATGGTCCCAACCCCATTTATAAGGCCAGAAATCCCACTTATTAAACCTGACAGGGCACACCTGTGAAGTGAAAACCATTTCCGGTGACTACCTCTTGACGCTCATCAAGAGAATGCCAAGAGTGTGCAAAGCAGTCTTCAAAGCAAAAGGTGGCTACTTTGAAGAACCTAGAATATAAGACATATTTTCAGTTGTTTCACACTTTTTTGTTAAGTATATAATAACAAATGTGTTAATTCATAGTTTTGATGCCTTCAGTGTGCATTTACAATTTTCATAGTCATGAAAATACAGAAAAATCTTTGAATGAGAAGGTGTGTCCAAACTTTTGGTCTGTACTGTATATATATATATATATATATATAATATTTATAATTTGCTATAACTAACCATAGTTAGTTACTATGCCCGGGCAGTACTGGGCTCTTCAGTTAGTTCATTATAAAATAAAGAAAAAAAAAACATTTTTATTTAATATTTCTTTTTATACTGGACAACACACTAATGTGCCGATATTTTTGAGCAGTTCATTTTACAACTTTGCAGTGTAGACTGGGTCAGAGTGAGCAGAGGTTTTGATGCCAACTCTCATGTATTGCTGGAGGTCTAGATCAGGCGTTGTAGTAGCAATGTCTACACAGTTTTGTATGCAATACCTCTGTCCCTCCCTGTTCTGTTGGAGGATACTGAACCTCATTTCTTCCTGAAAACTGTATTACTGTTACATATTTATCTGGCAAAAGCCAAAGACACAAGACCGGTTTCTCTCCATCTAGGAAAATCGATATGACTATGCTCTCTGATCAGAGTGGGATCAGATTTTCTTGGCGGTGGAGAGAGAAAAAAAAAATTCTCCACCTCCTCCATTAGCCTCTGCCATCCGAGTGCGGTCCAAGTTTTTTTTTTTTTTTTACAGATCGTTAGATCTGGGCGCATGCCATCTGATTCTCGGAGGCAAATCATTTTTTTTTTTTTTTTTCTATCTCAGATCACTTTGTCTGGGGTAAAAGATCATACATGTGGACAGCCCCATAGAATATCATGGGTATGAGTACTATCGATCAAACCACAGATAGGACTGAATAAATCAGACGAGTATTAACACTTCGTACAGCTGCAATAAAGCACACATATAGCCTCCTGTACTGCCTACAAAAACAACACAAGAAGGGCGCTTTGCCAATATGGCGGTCGTCAAGAAAGTTGTTTTTGTATTTTTTTGTTTTTTTAAAGAAAATAAAAAGCTAAAAAATTATAAAGGTTCAAAACACATTTCTCTTCTCTACATCTCGTTTATGTAAAGAAAAATGGATGATACATTCTCTTTAATGTAAATGCACCAAACTACCATGTAAGTAGAATATCACCAACGGACATTAAGACTTTTCATATATAAAATACTTTATTTTAGCTCCATTAAAATTATGTATAATAGTTGCCTAGTTACATAAGATAGATATAGCACTACTCGGAACATACTTGTAAAACAAAAAAAAAAATCAGACACTGGTAAAGGACCATTCACAGTAAAAACGTAAGACATTAAGAATTCATGGTGAAGGACGCACTGATTCTCGTCTAGTGCCTACCTGTCTACAGGTGGAGGCTTGAGCTCCTCGGTTTCTTTACTTGAGCATACAATGCTTCCATCTGCTTGTTATCTCTTGGACTCTGGGGTCTGCTGTTCATATTTAGCGTACCACTGCTTGCAACTGTGTCATAATGGCCGGTGTTGGCATATGTGGGTTCTTCTGCCCTCCGTAGTTCTTTGAGTATTCTTGGATCTCAGCATAGTCCTTTTCTCTAGCTTGTCTTTCACGAAGCTCTCGTGTCTTTGCCTGAATCCTATGGAGACAGACCAAAAAAGTTGGAAATTTGTTGACTCAATTCATGTTTTTGATGCAAAAATGGGGAGGGAAAGGGGGAAACAATGATAAAATGGTAGACGTGTCATGAGTTACAGTAAAGAGAGGGACAAGATAAGAGTTTCCATAAAAAGTAAGACTGGATTTCAATATGCCCATTTTGTCCGGATAGTTTTTTTTTTTTTATGACTTCGTCTAACAATATAGTCAGGTCATATCAAGATCAAAAAATGTTGTAGGCTACATTTTTGATCCAGCTGTTGGACTAGTATATAAGGTGTTATATGAGCATTCTTGGGTGCTAACCGAGTGTCTTCAGCGTGCTCAAATAATATATTCGAGTCCCCGCGGCTGCATATCTCTCGTCTGTGCAACAGCCGCAACACATGCAAGGATTGTCTGTTTGCTAGCCGTGAGACATGCAGCCGCAGGGACTGGAACATATTATTCGAGCACGGCAAAGACACTCGGTTAGCACCCGAGCATGCTCAGATAGCACCTTAACTCAGCAAGTTCGCTCATCACTAGTTTTTACCTTGGGCAAGTCTTTTCAAAACTTTCTACACAAGTTTATGTTTTTGCCCATTATTTTGTGCTACAGGAGGTGATACAGCGTGTATCTCACTTTTACATTACTCTATAACAGGGTTGGATGGATCCCCAGAGCCTGGTAGCCAATGGTCACCAAAATTAGGTACATGAGCTTTTTTCCTGGGGTACTTCACCACTGATGTTTGTTTGCATTGCCAAGTCACCAAAAAAGAAAAACGATTTTCAGAATCCATGCGTGCTACATGGAAAGGAAATTAAAGTAAAGAAAGTATTTACTATTCAAAATTGCAGCAAACATATTTTGTCTGTGCAGCTTGTCTGAAAATCTTTCAGGGAATGATAGACTTTCCCCGGTCGGCTGTGTAGAGAACTACGATGGCTTTGGGCACATTTTCCTATCATATATTTTTGACTGAAGAAACCAGCAGGAGAGAAGGGTTTTTTTTCCGCTCTTGCTAAGCCGCTGTTCCAGATACGCTACTTACTGTAAGCTATGCATTTTAAATGCTCACATATGCCTTCAAAAGAAAGTTGAGAAATGTCAAGCCTGACGGATAGTGATTACACAATATACACAGGTGCCAGTCTGATGGACCATTACGGTGTGCTGCAGGGCCGCTGCCTCTCTAGAAAGCCCTGACAATTAGGCGAGCTGCTGAGGAAGCAGGCTCACATATTCAGCGCAGCACTCCGACGAGACCATATTTTGACAGCCTTCTCTCCGCACCTCCACATTTCACTGCACATTTCAATCCACCGCAAACCTATAAGGCAACATTTACATTAATAAGAGGAGGGGAGCCAAAGAAAAGACCTGCAAACCGAGACAATATCAGGCAAACTAAACTGTGGTGACAGACCTAACATGTCCAAAAACACATCATGGGCTTATCAATACAATTCAATACACGACTTTTCCACATTAGATTAATTTGGAAGGTTTTCTTTTGTTCTCTTTTTGTTGCATCTAATCTTTGTGATGCAAAGAACCAATTGCCCATCCGATCAGGGCCTCGGGTGGTGGCTTAAAGCATCTCACAAGGGCGGCAGCATGGCGATGTACAGCACGGTTGTTCTGTTCATGAGACGCGTTGGCTAGAGTCACTACTTAACGTGAAGGATGCAGTAAAGCATATAAGATGGCTACGGACACTGTCTGAACTTAGAGTCATGGCCAATAGTTTTGAGAATGACACAAATATTAATTTTTACAAAGTCTACTGCTTCACTTTTTCTAATGGCAATTTGCATATACTCCAGAATGTTATAAAGAGTGATCAGCTTAACAGCAATTACTTGCAAAGTCAATATTTGGCTAGAAAATGAACTTTATCCCCCAAAACACATTTCAACATCATTGCAGCCCTGCCTTAAAAGGACCAGCTAACCTCTTTTCAGTGATTGCTCCATTAACACAGGTGTGGGTGTTGATGAGGACATGGCTGGAGATCAATCTGTCATGATTAAGTAAGAATGACACCACTGGACACTTTAAAAGGAGGCTGGTGCTTGGCATCATTGTCTCTCTTCTGTTAACCATGGTTATCTCTAAAGAAACACGTGCAGTCATCATTGCAATGCACAAAAATGGCCTAACAGGGAAGAGTATCGCAGCTAGAAAGATTGCACCTCAGTCAACAATCTATCGCATCATCAAGAACTTCAAGGAGAGAGGTTCCATTGTTGCCAAAAAGGCTCCAGGGCGCCCAAGAAAGAGCAGCAGGCGCCAGGACCGTCTCTTAAAAGTGTTTCAGCTGCGGGATCGGGCTACCAGCAGTGCAGAGCTTGCTCGGGAATGGCAGCAGGCAGGTGTGAGTGCATCTGCACGCACTGTGAGGCGGAGACTCTTGGAGCAAGGCCTGGTCTCGAGGGCAGCAGAGAAGCCACTTCTCTCCAGAAAAACATAATGGACAGACTGATATTCTGCAAAAGGTACAGGCAGTGGACTGCTGAGGACTGGGGTAAAGTTATTTTCTCTGATGAATCCCCTTTTCGATTGTTTGGGGCATCAGGAAAACGCCTCATTCGGAGAAGACAAGGTGAGCGCTACCACCAGTCTTGTCTCATGCCAACTGTTAAGCATCCTGAAACCATTCATGTGTGGGGTTGCTTCTCAGCCAAGGGAATCGGCTCTCTCACAGTCTTGCCTAAAAACACAGCCATGAATAAAGAATGGTACCAGAATGTCCTCCAAAAGCAACTTCTCCCAACCCTCCAAGAGCAGTTTGGCGATCAACAATGCCTTTTCCAGCATGATGGAGCACCTTGCCATAAAGCAAAGGTGATAACTAAATGGCTCAGGGAACAAAACATAGAGATTTTGGGTTCATGGCCTGGAAACTCCCCAGATCTTAATCCCATTGAGAACTTGTGGTCAATCATCAAGAGACGGGTGGACAAACAAAAACCTAAAAATTCTGACAAAATGAAAGCATTGATTGTGCAAGAATGGACTGCTATCAGTAAGGATTTGGTCCAGAAGTTGATTGAGAGCATGCCAGGGAGAATTGCAGAGGTCCTGAAGAAGAAGGGTCAACACTGCAAATATTGACTTGCTGCATTAACTCATTCTAAAGGTACTGCCACACTAAACTATCCCGCTAGCGATCACGATAACGACGCATACTAATGCGATCGCTAGCGGGATAGTTTCAATATCGCTAGTAGCGGCTTAATTTAGCGATGTCGTTAAGGACGCTATCGCGGTTAGCAATCTCCTTAACGACTTTAGCGGTACAAAAATACCGCTAAATCGCTAAAAAAAGGTGCCACACTCAGCGATATATATTTACCAGCGGGGCGCCGACGATAAAAATAGGGTCCGGAACGATGAGAACGACGAGCGAGATCACAGCAGGATCTCAGCAGGGGCCACGTCGCTGGTAGATGCCGCACACAACAACATCGCTAACGGGATTGCTAAATAGTGACGTTTTTTAGCGATCCCGTTAGCGATGTTGTTTAGTGTGGCATACCCTTAACTGTCAATATAAGCTTTTGTTACTCATATGTTTGCAATTATATTTCTGTCTATGATAAAAACATCTGTTAAACACACACATAAAAACCAGAGGGCAGCAGATTATGTGAAAATATAATATTTGTGTCATTCTCAAAACTTTTGGCCATGACTGTATATGGCTAGTTTCATGTAGCATTTTAGTCTATGGCGAGTGGCTCCGAAGCCCTGGAAAACGGGGTTCGGCCATTTACGCTGACCGAGGTCATTGACTGTAATGATGAAGACAGAGTCACTGTGTGATCTGTCGGGACATAATTTACACCTGTATAGGCCTTTCTGAGGTGGACTTCAAGACGTAGCAGAAAGGCTAGAATCGACACTGAATCCCGTTAACCAAGCAGCCGTACATTACGCTCTTCTTTCTCCGGCAGAATAAAAAGAAAATTATTAGAACGGAGGTTATAGGATGGTAGAGTTGGAAGGGACCTCCTGGGTCATCTGGTCCAACCCCTGCTCAAAGCAGGATTCACTAAATCATCCCAGACAGATGTCTCTCCAGCCTCTATTTGAAGACTTCCATTGAAGGAGCACTCACCACCTCTCGTGGCAGCTTGCTCCACTCACTCATCACCCTAACTGTCAAAAAGTTTTTCTAATATCTAATCTGTGTTTCCTCTCATTAAGTTTTATCCCATTGCTTCTAGTCTTTCCTTGTGCAAATGAGAAGGAGCATGAGCACTTCTGGTCCATTCAAGACTGTGCCCTGCAGAGCCTCGTTCCTGGGTTTCTGAGCCCAATTCTTGGCATTGCTAGGGTTCCCAATGGTCAGGCACCCCCAAAATCATCAAACTATGCTCTGTTCCATTAAGTGGGAATAACTAAGACTTTAAAGAAAGCCACAATAGTATTTTCTTCTATGGGGGATCGAAAGGTGTTTGGGTAAAAGTATGGCGGCCCTATGTGAGGTAATCATGATATTCATTAATGTATACCCAGTCAAACCAACCATATGTTGTCTGCATGTTAAAACTACAGTACATGTAGCTTCTTATTCCCACAGAGATTGTGTTGCTGTGTTCGGTAAGAATTATATCTGGCTAACAGTTCGAAAAAAATTGTTTTTAAAACTGTACAAACTGTGTCATCTGGGAAACAAATTGTCAGATATTTGTGAATCTTCTGGACACACCACAAATCGTCTTTGCAGAACAGTTTCACATCAATGACATATAAAGTCATGAGATGCTCAGAAGAGGTATAGAATAGAAGAAAATTAGTGTCCTCCAATTTGCTGAAGGGCAGGATCACGATGCTCTAGTTAGTTCATACAATGAGCTGTTCCATGTGTCACCCTTCTCCAAGCAACATCTGCACTCTATACTTTTTATTACCAGAATTTTACAGTCACTCTCAATAAAAAAAAAAATTCTCTTAACCGACTGATCTAATGCAGTAAAATAAGAGACCGAAAGTGCACTCTCAGGTCCTCCAAGATGAAGCCGGTGCAAAAGGTTACGAGGTGAAAAGTCGACAACAGAGAAGACGCGATACAGGAATATTGCTTTCAGAATTAGTGCCACCATTACACTGGAACTGGCTTTCAGACAGGACACAACACTGCTGCCATTTACACACGTGAATGCCACACAAATAAAAGAATAATGGAAATGAAAGGAACCCTAAATATATTTATTTTTTAACCAGAAAGACATAGAAACATTGAGAGATTGCAGAACTACCAAATTAGAGAACGTTCTGCTTTTAAGAAGAATCACTTAAAAGAAATCCACTACTGGAAAACCCCACCTCAGCTCCTACGGTGACCTAGATTAAAAAAATACTTACCATCCAAACCAGTGCCCTTCGATAGACGTCAACATCCGCTCCAACAAAATAGTGGGGCTGCAGCCGATCAGGGGACTGGCATCATCTGCTGACTGGCAGCAGTGGCCACTTCACATAATGTCACGTGACTGCAAAAGTGACAGCGCTGACATCACTGGAAGGGCACAGGTTCAGGAGGGTTTCACTGTTTTTATTTTAATCTTTGTCACTTCAGCACTTGAAAAAGTGTCGCCTGGTAGTGGACAACCCCTTTAACAAAAAGGTGATCATGAATTGTTCTCCCCCCGATGGAACCCTCCAGTGATCAGCTAAACGCACTAAGGCCCTGATTCATCAAGCAGTTTTCACCGGTTTTCTGGCATAAAACTGCATGAAATGTCGCAACATTTATGCACAACTTGTAGTTTACGACAAATGTTACAACTTTTGCCGCCAACCCCATTTTGGCCAGCTCCAGTAACGTTTTGAAAAGTGGGTAGCGCTTAGCTGGCAGTAGGAATAGCAGACCAAAATAGACAAATTCAACATAACTTACTCCACAAAAGTAGAATAAAATGAAAAAAAAAAAATATTCTGGTATCTGAATGGAGTACATGGCAGTTAGAGGTTGCGCCAAATTCATTTAAAAGGCACACCGGCTCTTAATTTGGTGCATTTTACCCCAGTGTGCACTTGGTGAAGACTGGAGCACAAAATACCAGTCCTGATGATTCAGGCCCTCAGTCTTATATCACCCCACAGCACCACCACAGGAGAAATTAGACATTACACCAAGCCAATTTAAATCAATGGGATGTCTGTGTGATGCAAGACAGGACAAGTCCTCCAACATGAGAGAAACAGTTTGTAACCACTCTGTCCAAGAGAGGAAGATCAGGAACAGAAGACCTCCAATCATTGACTCAGTATTCCCTATCAAGGTTTACAAAATTGGATTTTCTAAACCAGAAAAACAATTTAATTCAATGGAGAATAAATAGATAAATATCGGTCAAGCACCCGGCTAACCAATGTAGGAGTCTATATTCACCTTGCACCAATATAAGATCTGGTAGGTTTCATAGAAAACAAGCTTCTCAAGAAAAAGAAAAAACAAAAACAAATATAGACTAAAGACACTTTTTAGTGTAATCTTCTATAAAAAAACAACAACAGACAATTGGCACAGCAGCCGGTTAGAATCCTTGGTTAGGCTACATGGTAATGACCATGCCGTGTGTTGCAACATGACAAACTGGACGATGTACAGGTCCAACATGGTCACGTTATGCACCTGTGTGTACGGACCTTAACAGTCACTAGAGCAGAAAACTTGCTCACTGTCCCTTTGGCAAGATCACAACCAGAGATTTTATTTTGCATGATTTTTTATATCTTCTCACATTTCCAGCACATCTAGCTTTCTGTTATAAATCGAAAACCCTGCAGGCAAATTACCTGGTTTTATTGAAAACTGGTCACAGTTTACACATTTAAGGGACATAAATCAGTTTGCACAATCCCCGGAAGATGGAAAGAATCTGATTGAATAAATAGAGTTGTGCAATGTGTCAGCACTTTGTAGATAAATCATAATAATAGCTGGTTATATACTCACGAAGATCCCAATTTCCATATATAAAAGGTTGCAGGCTTGGTACAATTTCACAAGATTGTAAAAAGCAGTAACATGGGAGTCCTTGTTTCACTTTTGCACACAATCTCCAAATATCTAACATCCAATTAGATTTTTCTTCCCAATTTATTTTCATTTTTAATCAATAATTGCGGTACATATTAAAGATAACCTGTCAGGTCCCCATGCCATCCAACCCAGCAGCAGTCACATACGTATTAATAAATTCCCGACCTAACCACACCCTTCTAGTGTTAGTCACTTAAATCCATGTTTTAAAAAAAGTATTTATAACCTCCGTTTTTCCTTATGGAGTAAGGAAAGAGAAAACATGTCCTTAAAAACCAGAGCAAGGGGGAAAAATAATAAAATGCTAAATATTCACTTGACATTTAGAAACGTTGGAAATTGTTGTTCAAAACTGGAGTTGTCCTTGAAGTACCATTTTCTGGAAAATTGCAGGCATTAAAGTAGTTTTTGTGTGCATCAACCCAGAACAGGAACCTTTGTTCCTTGTATTAAAACTTGTTGAAAATGGTACGGGGATTTATTGATAACATTAGACATTTCACTTCTAGGTCAAATTGCACTAAAGCAAATTTTGGATGACATAGCAGTTTCCTTGGGCTTGATGGCAAAAATAAACTTGGAAGCAAAATCTTTGGGTCCATTTCTCAAATTCAGGCTTTAGCCCCTATTATATTGTTAATGATGCTCAATGTCTTGTTGATGGACCCTATTTTCAGTATTTTCTGATAACAAATGGACTGGTAGATTATCTCCAGTCAGGTGTTTAACAGTCTTCTCTTCCCAATGGCTTTATCTGGTTAAGTATCTGGTGAACGTGACGTATCTGGTGAACGTGACGTATCTGGTGAACGTGAAGGAAAAGTGGATCAAAGATTCTTTGACCTACAAGTGTCACATATCTACGGCCAACTCACCATGGAAGAAGACCATAAGGATGCTATTGAGCCCAATCGTGGCTTTGCTCAGCCTCTCTGTTACTTGGAAAGAAGAATGTGTACTGCGCTACTTTATCCCTTTTCTCAGGGAAAAACAAATTACTGGGCTTAGCAAAGCGGCTTGTTGGTGCCACATCTTCCCAGGTATGTGCCTAACTATGATCATGGAAAGGGGAGTGGAGGGGGTGAACAATACAACAGATTCACAAGCTTCACATCAAAATCAACCTGTACTTACATCCATCATTTCAATTAACCCAAAAAATAAACCCCACCTACACAAAGTAGAATTAAAGAGGTGCAAAATTAAATTATTTACACCTAAAAACAAAAAAAAAAGTACCAGCTTAGATTTTACATTTTGTAGCATCTTTTAATGTAATATTGGTTTTCATAATAACTAAAAAAAAAGTTGCTGACGGTCTGTGGGGTCTGTAAAAACGATTTCATTACCTCCGCTTTGGGCGCTTGAGAAAGAAAATATTTAGGTGAAAAGAAAAAAAGAAACACTTGCTTTCCGGTATAAAAACATTATGGTCTTATGGGGAACTTTATAAATACACCAAAAAAGTGTCCTGCTGTTCAACTCTCTTGTAGTTGACGGTAAGCGTTGCAGATGGCTGCCGCAGAAAGAGGACACCGCTGTATTCTCTGGTGGTGACCCGTGGGTCGTCAAGTGTCTCACTTTTTTTTTTCAGGACCTGACGGAAAGGAGAGGCTAAAATGCTGAGAATTTTAATTTAATAGTAATTAATTTTAGTGTAGAATAGAAAAAAAAAAAAGGTTGTGAAAGACGTTTCAGCCCTGTGGATTTTTTCACAACAAGTCTCTACCTGTATAAAGTAAATTAGAATAGATACTTCAATTAAAAACCTAGATACAGCAAAAATGTCTGTAATGTGATTGACATTTCATGGTTACAAAGGACATTTTACATATATTATTTGTTTTATACAGTCCTAAACATAGTAATTTTACAAGATCACTATTAATCTTTGAAAACTTCCTTAACTGTCATTTATTGTTTTGATCCTATTTTTCAGGCGCTATCTGATTTAGAGATGGGAGTCCAAGTTTAGGACCTTCATATATAAACCAGAGTGGCTAAAAGCTATAAAGAGGATCTCCGCCCCATGCCATTACATGGATAGTCCATAGTTGTCAATGGGCATCATTTAATGTTTAGCTTTCCCTTTGGTAGTGATGCATTTGTGTCAATATGTTATAGTTGTTTAGGTGGCTTTGGACGGACTTACACAATTAATGTGGAGAATAGATGCAGATGCCAGTCAAACTATTATATGAGCAAATCTGACTTCTTTTGGTGGCTTAAAATTAAGAATACACACACACAAAAAAAAAAGTGTTGGGCACCCTGCATGGTTAGTACCTAGTAGCACCCCCTTTAGAAAGTACCACAGCTTGTAAACGCTTTTTGTAGCCAGCCAAGAGTCGTCTTTCGATTCTTGCTTGAGGGATTTTAATCCATTCTTCTTTGGAAAATTGTTCCAGTTCTGTGAGATTCCTGGGTCGTCTTGCATCCTCTGCAATTTTGAGGTCTAGCCACAGATTTTCAATGATGTTCAGATCAGGGTACTGTGAGGGCCATTGTAAAACCTTCAGTTTGTGCCTTCTGAGGAAGTGTAGTGTGGATTCTGATGAGTGTTTAGGCTCATATTCCATTTGTAGAAGCCATCCTCTTTTCATCTTCAGCTTTATTATGGTCAGAATGGTATAGACAGTATATACCTATGCGCACACATTATATATATACGGTATATACAATCACATATGCATACACATTTTATATTATATATATATATATACATATATATATATGTATATATATATATGTATATATATATACACATATATATATATATATATATATATATACACACACACACAGTACAGACCAAAAGTTTGGACACACCTTCTCATTCAAAGATTTTTCTGTATTTTCATACTATGAAAATTGTACATTCACACTGAAGGCATCAAAACTATGAATTAACACATGTGGAATTATATACTTAACAAAAAAGTGTGTAACAACTGAAAATATGTCTTACATTCTAGGTTCTTCAAAGTAGACACCTTTTGCTTTGATTACTGCTTTCCACACTCTTGGCATTCTCTTGATGAGCTTCAAGAGGTAGTCACCGGGATGGTTTTCACTTCACAGGTGTGCCCTGTCAGGTTTAATAAGTGGGATTTCTGGCCTTATAAATGGAGTTGGGACCATCAGTTGTGTTGTGCAGGAGTCGGGTGGATACACAGCTGATAGTCCTACTGAATAGACTGTTAGAATTTGTATTATGGCAAGAAAAAAGCAGCTAAGTAAAGAAAAACGAGTGGCCATCATTACATTAAGAAATGAAGGTCAGTCAGTCCGAAATATTGGGAAAACTTTGAAAGTGTCCCCAAGTGCAGTTGCAAAAACCATCAAGCGCTACAAAGAAACTGGCTCACATGAGGACCTCCCCAGGAAAGGAAGATCAAGATTCACCTCTGCTTCTGAGGATAAGTTTATCGAGTCATCAGCCTCAGAAATCGCAGGTTTACAGCAGCTCAGATTAGAGACCAGGTCAATGCCACACAGAGTTCTAGCAGCAGACACATCTCTACAACAACTGTTAAGAGGACACTTTGTGCAGCAGGCCTTCATGGTAAAATAGCTGCTAGGAAACCAATGCTAAGGACAGGCAACAAGCAGAAGAGACTTGTTTGGGCAAAAGAACACAAGGAATGGACATTAGACCAGTGGAAATCTGTGCTTTGGTCTGATGAGTCCAAATTTGAGATCTTTGGTCCCAACTCCATTTATAAGGCAAGAAATCCCACTTATTAAACCTGACAGGGCACACTTGTGAAGTGAAAACCATTTCCGGTGACTACCTCTTGAAGCTCATCAAGAGAATGCCAAGAGTGTGCAAGGAAAGATGTGTATCTTCGTACCGTGTTAGCCAGTAGATAGAAAAATATTTAGAGTTGAGAGTCCTCAGTGGTTGATACCTTTTAATGGCTAACTGAAAAGATGGTAACAAATTGCAAGCTTTCGAGACTACTCAGGTCAGGCAAAGAGTGTGCAAAGCAGTAATCAAAGCAAAAGGTGGCTACTTTGAAGAACCTAGAATATAAGGCATAATTTCAGTTGTTACACACTTTTTTGTTAAGTATATAATTCCACATGTGTTAATTCATAGTTTTGATGCCGTCAGTGTGAATGTACAATTTTCATAGTCATGAAAATACAGAAAAACCTTTGAATGAGGTGTGTCCAAACTTTTGGTCTGTACTGTGTATGTATATATATATATATATATATATATATATATATATATATATATAAGCTAGACAGATAGATATGGATATATTATGTTTGTGCATAAAGCATGTGTAAAACTAAAGACATTTAAGAAAAAAAGGGAATAGCAAAAATTAAAATGTAAACAAAAGACAAAGCATAAGGAAAATATTGCCAAAATTTAAGGATTAAGAAAAAAAAGCCATTTAGTCAACCCTCTGCTAAGACTAATCTTCTTATAGGCATTACCCACACACCAGGTTTTGGCAGGCAGCACGTTTGTTGTGGCCAATAAAAAAAAAATAGCTTGTTATAGGGAAACCTCCTCATTTCTAGCAGCAAAAAAAGCTCCGATAACAACAACTACAAAAAGTGTAAAAACAGTAAAATCTAAAAGCTATAAATGTGATGCAGATGCAATAATAAGGTTAATTCCTTCCCTGCTGTCACTAAATCCACATTAGCAGTCTCTTTTCAGCTTGACACAAATTAATGATTTGAATTCTAGACACTTGTCACAGTGCTCACTAGCCTTTCTTCTAATTAAAATGGATGAAGCTCCGTGATCAAGGAACAGCACAGCTCATTTTTTTCCCCAGCGCGGCCCGTTACATTTCTATTCATTAGAGAGCAGCTCCTAGCACCCATGGAGCAGGACAGCGCGAGGAAACGCGCGGTGCCAGCTGACATATGGGGAAAGCCGACTTTCCCCAGGGGTGTTGTACAATTGAAGCCCCTGGGAATGTTCAGTGCTAGATCATTTTAATTACTGCATCGTACAAATGGATTCATTACACCACACTGTGATTAGGAATTGGCCTCTTCTCTTCAGTGCCAGAGGCCAGGAAGACATTTCACAGCAATGCGTAACACACCCCTTTAATAACTACGTCTCACATTATTCCTGAATGGCAATAACAATAGACTGTCACTGCGCGACTGCAATGAGACAACCTGAATAAAGGGCTAATGGTTAAGTGCTATTTTGCTGTATGGCTGGGAGCGGTGCTGAGCACGTACACGTCTAGATCTGGGGACTTCTTATCCCCTCTTTGTCATTAAAGATTATATAAAGATTACAAGCTACCTAGTTCAACGTTAATGGGCTTTCTAAAATTCTTCCTTTTTGCCACCAGGCATGGTACAGAAAGGCAAACTTCAACTTGACTTTGTATAAGTTAAAGGGAATCTGTGAGCAGATTTGACTATGTAATTTGAAAGCAGCATGATGTAGAGGCAGAGATCCCGATTCCAGAGATGTGTCACTTACAAGGCAGTTTCAATAAAATCAGTGTTTTATCAGGAGAAGTTTATTACTTCGGGACTAAGGTGCCTCATGCCTCCTGGTCCAACAACGTCCCCCCATCACTGATTAGCAGCTTTCTATAAATATACAGAGTACACATAAAGTAGCCAATCAGTGGGGTGGGCGGGGCTATACACAGCTCAGCATTCAGAGCTCTGCTAGATCTGATGCAGAAAAAAATGACTGTATCACAACTGCTGAATCCAGTAAACTAAGTGATATATTGCTGGAATTAAAGTCTCTACCTCTACCATCATGGTGCTATCAAATTACATGACAAAAACCTGCTGACAGATTCCCTTTAAAGTTGGCTACACACCATCTTGTTGGCTAGTTTTAAAAAAATAAGCGGATCCTTTGTTAAAAATTTTGACCAAAATAGATAGTGATTACAAACACCCAGAAGACCTGCTCAGTCCTACATTTAAAAGATCACCCATTCACTGTGCACTGTGCAATACTTAATTTCTTAGCCTATATTGACAAGTTAGTGTGAGGACTATAATTCCCGGATCAGCCGTGGGTTTCCTGGCAGTAACTCAACAGCCTCATACAGTACAGACCAAAAGTTTGGACACACCTTCTCATTCAATAATTTTTCTGTATTTTCATGGCTATGAAAATTGTAGAATCACACTGAAGGCATCAAAACTATGAATTAACACATGTGGAATTATACATTACACTTTGCAAAAAAGTGTGAAACAACTGAAAATATGTCTTATGTTCTAGGCTCTTCAAAGTAGCCACCTTTTGCTTTGATTACTGCTTTGCATGCAGAAAAGGTGAACGGATGGACTCTACATGCCTGGCTCCCACCGTGAAGCATGGAGGAATTGGTGTGATGATGTGGGGGTGCTTTGCTGGTGACACTGTTGGGGATTTATTCAAAATTGAAGGCATAGTTAACCAGCATGGCTACCACAGCATCTTGCAGCGGCATGCTATTCCATCCGATTTGCGTTTAGTTGGACCATCATTTATTTTTCAACAGGACAATGACCCCAAACACACCTCCAGACTGTGTAAGGGCTATTTGACCAAGAAGGAGAGTGTTGGAGTGCTACGCCAGATGACCTGGCCTCCACAGCTACCAGACCTGAACCCAATCAAGATGGTTTGGGGTGAGCTGGACCGCTCACCGCTTCCATTTTGAATAAATCCCCAACAGTGTCACCAGCAAAGCACCCTCACACCATCACACCACCTCCTCCATGCTTCACGGTGAGAACCAGGCATGTAGAGTCCATCCGTTCACCTGTTCTGCGTGCAAAGCAGTAATCAAAGCAAAAGGTAGCTACTTTGAAGAACTTAGAATTTAAGACATATTTTCAGTTGTTTCACACTTTTTTGTAAAGTGTAATGTATAATTCCACATGTGTTAATTCATAGTTTTGATGCCTTCAGTGTGATTCTACAATTTTCATAGTCATGAAAATACAGAAGTATCTTTTGATGAGAAGGTGTGTCCAAACTTTTGGTCTGTACTGTATATTCTTATGAAGTTGTTGAGTTTGGGTCTGAAAACGTGAACATATGACTGAAGCATTAAGCTGCCCATCTACAGTATCTTAGACACCTTTACAGCAAATCTCTCCCAACCTTTTCGCCCTTTGTACACGTACACTCAGTTTGGCCGAGCACATGTGTTCTGCTTGGCGAACATGGAGAAAACGGAAACAAGACAATGAATGGCAGCTCATCTCAACGGAAAATAAAGGATTCTTGAAATTAAACATGTCTGATCCTTCCGTCTCCCAAACATCATCTGTTGCTGATAGTTGCAGGTCTACAATAAAATTTTGTAATCACATCAAGTCTCCCTGCGCCACCCCGAAATATCTGTAAGGGCTCATTCACATTCATCCGAGTTTCGTCAAATGATCACCAATTTTTCTTGGAGAATAAAAAATATCTTCATCTTTTCCTATATAGCAGTCCGTGAAAAACGGACAGCAATCGGATGGCTCACATAGAATTGCATTGTCGATTTTGATCAGACACCGGAAATCAAGATTGGTCATGTCTCCGCGACTGAGAGGACCACTCGGTCAGGCATGTGGACAGTCCCATAAACTTTCATAGGTACGAATGCCATCTGTGAAAAACAGATAGCACTAGTACGAGAAAAACCGACGTGTGAATGATGCCTTAATCAAAGAATAAACCTACAGCGAGGACAACCAGGACATTACATTGAAGAGTCCCGGCCTGCTAATGAAAGTCAATAAAATGAGAAAATAATGTTCCCTGTATGAAACAAAGTTCTCTGAAGGATATTTGGAGGTAACAAAATCTGATTGGCTCTACAGTGTAGGGCAGTGCCCCAAACCGGGCAGACAGAGAGCGCTTCTACTTTCACTGTAGTTGGAGACAAGCTTTCAGTCCATCTGTTCATATCAAAATAAGAAAGATGAGACTTCTAGAAACCTAACCGCTATCCCTAGAAAGATACGTGTCATCCGAGTTCAATAATGCTTCAGAGGTACAAGCTCAGCCAAGCAAGCGGCTTTCACTGATGGAAAACCCCGAGACAATGTTTTAATGAAATCAGCTCCCTAATGGAGAGAGACAACACTATGCGTTTCATAGGCGAATGTGAAAATTGTCACCGATTTTGTGTTTAAGTATACTGGTAAGAAAGGGAGAAGAATAAAGCAAGTGCAACAAAGGCAGAAGGCTTTCATGTATCATCACAAATGGAGCAGAGTTTACATGGTTTGTTTTCTAGCGGAACTCTACCCAACAATTTTGAAGATACTTTCCTTTAAGTTTTTCAAAACCTAATACTTTACACAAGTGTTCAATGGCGTTTCCTGTGGGAGAAATCAAAAAGTAAAGATCTAAGAACAAAAAAGCGGAGGGCCAAGTAACCCCATCGACAGTCAAGATGTTCAAGTGTCCACGTTCAACTTTCCCAACATTTTGTTAATGCTCCAGTTGATACAATATCAGAACATGTTGCACTTCGCATCAGAATAAGTGGGTGGCCACCTGAGGACACACAGTATATGCACCTCCTGTAAGAGAATTGTTACATATTTGTCACATCTCAGGATACTTTGAGCCAAGAAGAAAGGCAAAAAAGGACATATCTGTAGGATGGGCATCTTAAAGAGAGTTTCAAGAATAAGATTGGTTTCTAAAGGAAAAAAGCTTAAAAAAATAATCTGCTCCTTTCCTCACTGTTCTGGAAGGTCTCTACTGGTTTCGGTTTACTTCCCTATGTAATCTGTGCAGCCAATCATTGTGATTGGCTGCAGCGGTCATGTGGGCCGACAACATGTAAGCAGCTGTAGGGATGAAAATGGAGACTGACAGGATCCAGGAGCATCAAGTGATACCCACGTGATTAGTTTGTTTTTCCTTTGAATCATTCCAAGTCTTTAGAAAAATAAAAATCTATCCAGGACAATCCCTTTAAGAAAAAGTCAAATCTTTTATCTCATTTGAGACTACCTAAAAATATGTGATTGAGCCTTTATAAGTTTAGAGATAATGCAAAACACGGGCTTGTGACTACGCTGCCTGAAAACTCAACCGTGTGATGGTCACAAAGATTTTTGGGAATGATCAAGAGGAAGACAACAATCCTTTTTCCCAAGGGAAACTCTGAGATCACAATTGTATGACTCTTTGACCAACTGTTACTTGTGAACATCATAGAGATGGTCACAAGCTGAGGACCCCTTTTTGTTTTAGCGGTAGCAATGATCCGCTAGCAGATAAGCATTTCAAATCTTAAAAATGGAGACCCCCTTTAAGAATGATGTTCGTTCTGAGATTAGTGCCTGGATCTCTCTTGCTTTCTCTCTCTGAGAGTCTCGGTGGCTTTAAATAATAGATATGGATACACGAAAAAGCCCTTTTATTCAATCAATGGTATCCAGCACCATCATTAATATGTGTGCCCTGTCTTCAATCAATACAAGCTGATATTAAAGGCGTGTAGGCAGAACCAACTTGTAAGCGTATCATTATTATTAGAAGGAGGAGGGTGGGGTATGGTGTTTTCTCTATAAAATTTGTAGACCTAATTGATTTTCATTTTAATGGACCATTTGCTTTTTCTCCAGCCCCCACAGGATTTTTGTTTGATGCTGCCTGCACACTGCAAATTCATTATTGCCAACCCATTTCCCAGAAGTATTACATCATTAAAGAAATAAGGTTTGGCGGAGAAGGAAAATATGCATTAAATGGACAATCCTAAATGAACTTAGTAATAGCGGGAACAAAGTTATCCACGGACAATAGATTGGGAGTTCTATTCACGGTGTAAATGAAGCTCTCTACAAGCGGAAACAAAGAATGGCTCTTTTCTCTGCAATTAAAATCAAATTAAATATAACTTTAATCTGGTAGCTATACACACCGGACGTTGCACAAGGCTTGTTCGGCTAATTGAGCAGCAATACCAGCGGGATTATTAACGCTTCCTGATTTCAATGTGCTTCAGCCTCACTTGGCGGGGATGGTGTTAACACAAAGATGGTTTACATGGGACTGCTTCACTGGATGGAGTTATTTCTGGCAGCAAGGCTGGAGGTTTGCCATCAGGATACTAATCTACATAGACCCCACCCGAAAGATTGGAACCGTAAAGTGCAAAATTGAAAAGCGAGAGTCTTACAAAATAAATGAACCACAATGGGTCACTTTTCGAAATTCTCATGACTTTCCAAGAGTGATTAAGTAGGCAAACCTTCTCCACTCGCCATTCTTTTTTTCCCCGCTTTTATTCTCCCTCTTTGTTCTCCGCTTTTCTGCCTTTTAATTTTATCCCTATTTCAAGTCATTTTCTTCCATCCTTATCTTGCATCTGAACAAGGCACTGTTTACACCAGTCGACCTGCGCGTCTGCCGATCGACAGTCATCTAATAACCAACTGAAGATCAGTAACTGGTCGTTCAGTGTGCATAGGCTGACATTCTTCTCGGCAGCACAAACCAAAAGACCGTCTCACCCAACGAATTAGCGTTTTTCTCGTTTGTTGGGTGATAGCCAGCCTGTTCAGACTGCAGGATTATCATGAAACTAGTGTTTCTAGGACCACTCGTTCTTGATCATCTTGCAATGTAAATGCCTCCTTAATCTTAAGGCCTTTATACCCATCTGATTAAAGCTGATGGATCCTGAAGATTTTCAACAGGACCAGCTAGTTAACCAGCTATTGAATATGGTGGCCTACTTATCGTTGGGGCCAGGCTTTTTAAGGAAACAATAACATCAGGAATTGCAATTTAATGTGCCTGATCTCTCCCCCAACATTATCTATCCTGGGGGGAAAAAAAAAATCAGGCATTTTGAATTACAACCCAACATGTTTGTTTCTTCATGAGATAAGCAACCACCATTGGTAGGCCCCACTTAGACATTAGATAGTCAACAGGCCCTGCTAAAATTGACACTTGGAAGAAGCTTTCTCTGTTCTTATTTAAAACATATGCACACTCAGATGATCTAACCACAAGAATTGGGGAAATGAAAGAGACATCAGCTTGGCCGACTGCTCCAAGTTGTGTAAGCATTTTTACACTAGTGTCTGTGGGTGCATATCCCTCAGCCAACAGTTTTCTCCTAAGCTCAGCCGAGTGTTCACGTGTTCTCTATGAAGAAAGCTGATCTGCATGCAAGACAAAAGGATGTGGAGATTAAATTCAATCCTGCCAATTCCTATCGGACCCAAGCAATCGAAGGGTTTGGACGACTTTGACGTGTATAGGTGACACTAGACAGTCACTGACTAGATATCCAAGTTGTTTAGGAACTTAACCTTTGCATCTATAAGTTCTTAAGTCTCAACATCAATCAAGACCTGTTTAAAGGACTGCTCTTTGTGAATTTTTTTTTTGCACTATTTTATTTTCCTCGCTTATATAGCGCCATTATATTCCACAGCGCTTTACAGACATTATCTCTGTCCCCATTCGGGCTAACAATCTACATTCCCTATCAGTTTGTCTTTGGAGTGTCAGAGGAAAACCACGCAAAAAAAAGAGCTGGAACATACAAGCTCCTTGCAGATGTTGTCTATGGTGGGATTTGATCCCAGGACCCCAGCGCTGCAGAGCAACTGAGCCACCGTGATGCCCTTTGGTTTGCCCCGTTGCATGTAAATTCTCATGTTAAACGTTTCTTTTTAAAAAAAAAATGTATTCAAAACCAACTTAATGTAACTTATAATTGTGGTCTCCAAATGCACAGGATTAATGAGAACGTCTGATCATTGCATTCATCAATGGCTACATAAGCAAGTAGTGTAATCCTGTTATATGGGCTGATACGTGGAATTCCATCTGAGGCGGGAACGTCACGTCACACAATAGTCCGAGGGCCAGCTCCAATTCTGTAAACTGATCATAAAAGATGAACTGAAGCTTCAATGTTTCCAAATAAGGCTTTGCTCAGCCGACGATGTGTCCGCAGACTCAACAGACTTTCCTCTGATGACCTGCCATTTTCTTTGTACAATATAAAAATTCCTCATGCTTGGTTGGATTAATAATCAGAGCTGCATATGAAAGGAGTTTGTACATTTCCTCCTAAAGTCTAGAAATGACTTCCACTTTATTAGTTCTCTACGTTAAGCCGTTCTGCAATCTCTTCCAGTCCGGTGCTTTAGTGCATCTACTCTAAAAGCCCCCACACACAGGAGACTAACGCTAGCTGAAATCGCCGATATTGGAAGGTTTGGTCGACGGTCTAACGAGTGTGGGGCACCGGCTGACTGATGTTGATCGTGCATGTCCGATTTTGGACTGTTGATAGCATTGTTCTCCAGGAGATGAGCGGTGGCCTGAGGTGGCCGTCTGCACCTTTCTCATGGAGAACACAGGAGCACTAGCTTGTTTGGGAAAGTTGGCTGAAATGGCCATCGGCCGAAGCATTGCTCAGCAGACAGCCATCTATGTATGTCCAACACTAGTGTCTTTAATGACACCCCCTTTTTCTCTGCTTCCATTCGGTGTTGTCAAGGGGACATAGTGTGGATCCAAAATCACCATCCACATCCATGTCCACATGCAGAAGGTAAGTTGGCCCTCCATTCCCCTCTCATCATTGCCATGTAAAGGTCTGGATCCTATTAGGATTAATGAAACCATACAATTTTCTCTTCGAAAGAAACAATCACCTTTTTGATGAATGATAAATTGATGATCAATTTGTTTGTTCAATTGTCGAAAGCAGGTTTTATACATGACATGTGTCATCTACTAGTGTTTAACGAGCACATTAAATAGAACCAAAAAAATAAAAATATAAATGATTTGTAAAGTATTAGTACTATTTCTTTACATGCGATTATTCCAACAATGTGAGGACACGAATATTGCACCATGCATAGGCTCAGAATTTACGCCGTAACACAATGATATCACGTCTCATGCAGCCATAATATACTGTAATTCCACAGAATTAGTGTAATCCACACAAAAACATGGTGGGGCTCTACACTCCCATCTGCTGCTCACGAGCGATACTGCAGCCTACCGGACCGTCACCGCTACAATTTCTGATACTAACCATAAAGGCACTGAACATTATTTATTGCACCATGCACTGCACAAAACAGACGTGCAAATGGAACTAAACATAGAAAGGGTTAAAATGCACAAATGACGGGGCAAACGAGTTTGAAGCAAATAAGGTGATGTTTTAAAAGTCTTGTACGGTGAGTCTATAAAGGTTACGTCAATAGCTTTCAGTGTGACACAAGGCGGGCATGCTGCCTGGTTAGGGAAGATGCTAATTAAGCAGCGGTTGAAGTCTACCTCTCCTGTTCTTGCTTCATTCGCATCCTGTCATCCTCTGAAGGGTGGGCTTCTTGCATTTTCATTTTCCATGATCCCCTGTGTTCAATCTTGTCATCTTTTCGATGTTTGCCAAACCTGTCAAGAAGAAGCGGAATTCTAACACTGGTCTGCGGAACGAGAAAGTGACTGCTACAAGTTCTCTGCTAACTATGCGCTGCTGCTCCATTACCACTCCTATCGCTTGCCGTTTTCTGCGGGGATCATCCCAACCACAGTGCAAATCAGCAGACTCCATAGATATGTCACTGGGTTGAACTCTAGATAAAATGGTTTTTATGCTCATAATCAGGCCACAACCCAAGATTTGCACATTTTACAGACACTAAAATGCCAGCAGATGTCAAAAATAAAGAAGCTGCTACCCTAAAAAGACACAGGTGATGAGCAAAATTTCATGAAACAATGGTCCACTTTCTGCTGAGATACCTGCACAGGCATTATACTTCTGTAAGACGTTTCTATGCAATAGACTGACAGTTTTCAGCCTCCTCTCAGATTAAAACTGATCTGTCACCACCATATTTCACCAGACTGCATATATTATAAAATAGATCTTTTAGACCTGATTAGACTGTTGTATTTACTAACTGGCAGCGCATCAGTCTCCTTCCTCCCTGCTGCTGATCACACACTGTTCAGTGCAAGCTGTCAAAATATCGATAAGCAACAGACACTGACAGCAGTGTACTGGTAATGCACATGGGGATTGTACTTTTGCTGATGGTTCTGGAAATCAAACCTCTAATGATGCCCTGGACTATTGCCTAAATTACATGCACACACAGAAATGTAAGTTATAGGTATATTAGAGAACTGCTTACAATGCAATTCCTAAAACATACAAAAGGTTAATCTACACTTACAAAGCCTTTATGTCACCTTCCTACAATGCAATCAGCTGAACGCTATAAAGAAACACTTCAAGAAGGAATTATAATGACATTCATCACAAAGGAAATTAGAAAACCAAGTCCTTTAAAGGAATAAGTTATCAGTAGATTATCTAGTGTCTAAATAAGGTTTTCCTACATATTGAAGATTTATTTTTTTTAGTTATTTTATGAAACAAAAATTCTGAAATCTTGCAGTTATTTTACCGTGACGGCAAAATCTCCCAACAGGCTGACACTACCTGTTCTGTAGATATCATGGTAGGACTACAATGACAAGCAATGCCTGCACACAGATAAAACAGCATCCACCACTGACTACAGATGATGAGCACAACTCTCTCCCCTCCCTGCGCAGAAACCTCTGCACAGATTACAGAGCAGGCTCATATCACCGTCCATAGAATTCAATAAACATCTCCAGACTATTTACGTTTATGGCTCACGTGTTGTAAAGCATTATCAGACGCTGGTAACAGTAGCTGAGGCAGGATGGCAATGTACAGAAAATGTAGATACCAAGCAGAATAGAAAAAATAAATGTTTTCACAATTGTTTGTTAGCACAAAAATATAGGCAATACATTCTCATTAATGTTGCCATGCTCATTTAGGATACAAAAAAATTCTACTCAAAACTTTTTTTTTTTTCAAAACCTGGTTGTCAACCAATATGGCCGCCATTATACCGTCACGAGAATGACCACAAAGCTCCTATTGAGTTCCATATTGTAACTGACTGTTTAAGTTGTCTAAAAGGGTAAAAATTCTCCTTAAGGAGATTGGCAAACTGGTATACAGAGACCATGCAATGGACCACAGGTCTCCGTACAAGAAACTTTACCCCTTGAGGCCCCTCGTCGATGGCAAAGAGCACCAGACATGGCTGTCTGCAATTACAGATTCTGGTTTGGCATTACCAAGTCATGTGGAAAGGCTTATTAAAAGGTCCATATTGAGTTATAGGATTGATGCTTCCAACAGGTGACATCAGAGGCCCTGCTCTTATGATAAGAGGCTATTTGCATACATAGAATGTGAAATTAACTTATGCAGTAGTAAAAAGACGTCATTCTGGAAAAGTGGTTACTAATTAGAGATGGGCGAACCCGAACACCGACTTCTCCTGGAAGTCCATTTTAGTGTTCGGAGTTGCGGGAGAACAGAGAGAGAAAGGAGAGAGTATAGGAGAGACAGAGAGAGACCCCTTGCCCTTACTATGACCATTTTACAGCACCAAGGTTCAAGTCCCCATTGATTTCTATGCGGTTCGAGTTCCAAGTTCGAGTACCCAAACCAAACTTTGGAATTAAAGCCACCATCTACTGTACAGTGCCTGTACCGATACGCTCAGAGACTACTACAAGGCACAAGGCAGCATAGTTTATGGCATAAAACAGGTTAAAGACTTGCTCTTTCCAAATGTGCTGAATTTCAAGCACAACAAAACCAAATAAAATCCCAATTTAATCTGTTAAATGGGCTAAACTTGCTGCGTTACTGATGAGATCATTGTAGCTTGCCAAATTACCTACGGATTTCATTAGGATAGCGAGCTATTGAAGAAACATCCATTAGTTGATTAATGAAGAAACACAAAAACTGATTAAGACATAAAAAGTCCCATAGTGTTAAATTGGTTATGAATGGAAAAAATAGACGGGGAAGAAAAGAAAAGGGCGAGTAATTTATTAGCTGCCCTGTATATTTTATTGTAATTTCACAGCTGCCGTTTTAATAACCATAAAACAGAATAAAAACATGTGGAAAAGAGTTAAGAGGCCAGGAACGCTCCCTCACATCACAGAGGAATGTGTCATGGCCGGGGGCTCCGGCGCAGAAGGGGTTACTCATCCGTCATTCACGGCGGTGTAATTCAATAAAATGTCCCTGATGCAATTACATGAAATATGGATAGCACTATGCCTGAGAGTGAATTTGTACCTCCGTCTGACATCCCCTCCCCGTATTTCATCCATCTCCCTCTATCCGTTGCCAGAGTGCGACTATCTCTTATTATCTTAAAAGGAACACTAACCTCAATTTTCCTCTCTCCGTATTTGTGTACTACCCATACAAGTCACAGAAATGCTTATTTTATCATTTAATCTTCCTGGAGAGTGAAAGTGACTATTTATTAGACATGGAGTCCGGGGAAATGTTGTAATACCCAACCCACCTGTACATAGGCAGTCGCATGTACGGAAGAGTCGATGTAACAACCAGGGTTGCCAACCGACCAGGAATTCCTAGACAGTCCATAAAAATAAGGGCAATAAATTCCCTTGTGCATAAAAAAAAAATACGGATTTTTGTGTTACTCACCGTAAAATCCTTTTCTCCGAGACGCTCATTGGGGGACACAGGACTGTGGGTGTATGCTACTGCCGCTAGGAGGCTGACACTAAGTAAACATGAAAAAGGTTAGCTCCTCCTCCGCCGTATACACCTCAGCACTGGCCGCAGGCAAACCCAGTTTAGTGCAAAAAGCAGTAGGAGGCTAAAAAATAAATCAGAGTTAACACAGATACAGTATATCCAGAAGAAAAAACTGCTGATACAGACTTAACAGAGAATAGAGTTAACTCAAAACAAAGCCAGCCGGCTCTTAGGGAGGGAGCTGTGTCCCCCAATGAGCGTCTCGGAGAAAAGGATTTTACGGTGAGTAACACAAAAATCCGTATTTCTCCTTCGTCTCATTGGGGACACAGGACTGTGGGACGTCCCAAAGCAGTCCCTTGGGTGGGAAACCGACTCCACAGTGTAATTTATAATCAAGCATTGCTTATAGGTGCGCAACCGCGCCCTGAAGAATCCTTCTACCCAGACTGGCATCTGCAGAAGCCTGAGTATGGACATTATAATGCTTGGAAAAGGTATGCAGACTGGACCAGGTTGCCGCCTTACAAACCTGTTCCACCGAAGCCTGATGCCGAAGGGCCCAGGAGGCACCCACCGCTCTGGTGGAGTGAGCCTTGATCCCTGCAGGAACCACCGCGCCTCTGATGCGGTAAGCCTCCTGAATGGCTAACCGAATCCATCTAGCCAAGGTAGACCTAGAGGCAGCGAGTCCCTTCCTGCGACCCTCAGGGAGGACAAACAGCGTGTCCGTCTGTCGAAAGGACGCCGTCCGAGATACATATCTCCTGAGTGCTCTCACCAGATCTAGCGTATGGAGAGCCTTCTCAACCCGGTGCGTAGGAGCTGGGCAAAACGAGGGTAGAACAATGTCCTCATTGATATGAAATGAGGACACGACTTTAGGCAAAAAAAGGTGGTGTTGGCCTGAGCACTACCTTATCCTGATGGAAAAGTAAGTACGGAGCTCGACAAGACAGTGCTGCCAGCTCCGAAACCCACCTTATGGATGTTATGGCTACCAAAAACACCACTTTCCAGGAAAGGAATGTCAGAGAAACCTCCTGCAAAGGTTCAAATGGAGACTCCTGCAGGACTCCCAGAACTAGATTGAGATCCCAAACCTCTAAGGGAGCCTTGTAGGGAGGAACTATATGGACAACCCCCTGAATAAAGGTCCTAACCTGAAAATTAGATGCGATCCTTCGTTGAAAGAGAACCGACAAGGCTGATATCTGCCGTCTAAGCGTACCTGGCGCTAGACCTGAATCTAGGCCCGCTTGAAATGACAGAATGTTTGGAATTGAAAACAGAAGCGGGGAACAACCATGTTCCCTGCACCAAGCAAAAAAGACCTTCCAAGTACCGTGGTAGATGCGAGCCGAGACGGGCTTTCGGGCGCTAGCCATCGTCGCGGCGACCTTTTTAGAGAATCCAACCCTGGTCAGGATCCAAGATTCAACGGCCAGGCCGTCAAACACAGGACCGCTGAGTTCTGGTGGTAAACTGGGCCCTGGGAGAAAGGTCCGCGCGCTCTGGCAGTCGCCAGGGTGCGTCGGCGAGCAATTGTACCAGCTCCGCGTACCATGAGCGACGCGGCCAATCCGGAGCGATTAATATCGCTGGGACCCCTTCTAACCTGATCTTTCTGATCACCCTTGGGAGCAGAGCTATTGGTGGAAACAAGTATGGAAGATTAAACTGATTCCACGGTAGAACCAGGGCATCTACTGCAATTGCCTGCGGATCCCGGTACCGGGAAACGAAGTTGGGCACCTTGGCATTTATCTTGGAAGCCATCAGGTCCACATCTGGGGTTCCCCAGCGTCGGCATATCTGCTGAAAAATCTCGGGATGTAGAGACCATTCCCCTGACGCTATGCCGTGACGGCTGAGAAAATCCGCTGCCCAGTTTTCCTCGCCCGGAATGTGGACTGCTGAAATCACAGAGTGATTTACCTCTGCCCAGGTCAGAATCTGTTTTACCTCGTGCATGGCCGCCCTGCTGCGGGTACCTCCCTGATGGTTTATGTATGCCACCGCCGTGGCATTGTCCGATTGTATTCGGACTGGGCGGCCCGCCAGATGCTGGTGAAACTGCCTCAAAGCCAGCCGAACAGCTCGGATCTCTAAAATATTGATCGGGAGGGTCGATTCCTGCTGAGACCAAGTTCCCTGAGCTGTGTGGTGACGAAACACTGCTCCCCATCCGAGCAGGCTGGCGTCCGTTGTGACTACCAACCAAAAATTTGGAGGAAACAAACGACCTTGTTGAAGAGTGGTGTCCCTCGTCCACCACGTAAGAGTCTGTCTGACCTGCAGGGACAGACGGCACCGAAGATTGAGGGAGTAAGGGCTCCCGTCCCATACTGCCAAGAGTGCATGCTGAAGGGGGCGAAGATGAAACTGGGCAAATGGAATAGCCTCGATTGCTGCCACCATCCTTCCTAGGACCCTCATGCAAAACCGGATGGTACCTCTTGACGGAGAACTAAGGCCTTGTCCTGAGGAAGAATTATCAACCCCTGAGCGGTGTCGAAATTCATCACTAAAAAGGTGATCTTCCGAGATGGAACGGGAGATGATTTCCTCATATTCACCAGCCACCCCAGGCGAGCAAGGGTGTCTAACGTAATGATGACACTTTCCTCGCAGGTTTGAAAAGACGGACCCTTGATGAGGAGGTCGTCTAAGTAAGGCAGGATGACTATCCCCCTGGAATGCAGAATGGACACAACAGCAGCCATGACCTTTGTGAACACCCTGGGGGCTGTGGCTAGCCCGAATGGCAGGGCTGCAAACTGAAGATGAAGTTTGCCAATGGCAAACCGAAGAAACCTTTGATGAGGGGGAAATATGGGAATGTGAAGATAGGCATCCTGGATGTCTATTGATGCTAGAAATTCACCTTTTTCCATGGCTGCAATGACCGAACGGAGAGACTCCATTCGGAAATGTTGAATTTTGACAAACCGGTTCAGTCGCTTTAGATCCAGAATGGGCCTTACGGTACCGTCCTTCTTGGGTACAATGAACAGGTTGGAATAAAACCCCTGACCTCTTTCGACCTCCGGTACAGGTACGACAACCCCGCTGTGCCGAAGAGACTCGACCGCCTTGAATAAGGCGCGAACCCGAGACTCCTCCTTGGGAAGGCGCGAGGGAAAAAAACGATTTGAGGGAAGGCTGGTAAATTCTATTTTGTACCCCGAGGAGACTAACTCCCTGACCCACTCGTCGTGAGTAATCGATAGCCAAATGGGGCGAAACCAGAGTAAGCGGCCGCCTACTCTGGATAAATTGACCGGATTCTGCCTCCAGTCATTTGTCCGAATATCTTTGGGGTTTGGACCCTCTAGATCTTGGCTGTTGAGATCGCCCTCTTCCCAGAGGGTTGGTCCTGTAGGAGACCTGGCGATCTCTGGCCTGATTAGGCCGACCTGAACCGCTGGAGGTGGCTGGCGCGGCCCAACCTGGGTTACGAAAGGCTCTAAAGCGAGGCTGAAGCTGTCGACGAAAAGGCTGTCTAATCTTCTGCTGAGGAAGGAAACTGCTCTTCCCTCCCGTCGCATCAGATATGAGCTGATCCAGCCTTTCGCCAAATAACCGACCACTCTGATATGGTAAGGATGTAAGAGATTTCTTTGAGGTTGAGTCCGCTCGCCAAGTTCTCAACCACAGGGATCTTCTGATAGCAATTGCATTAGCAGCAGCTAGGGCTGCGCAATTTGCCGCATCCATGGAAGCGTTACTTAAGAAGTCTCCTGCAAGAGCTATCTGATTAGAGATCTCAGTTACCTCAGACGGTACTTCTATACCATGGAGAGCTCTATTTAGAGACTCCGACCAGGATATCATGGCCTTAGCAACCCAAGTTGCTGCAAAAGAAGGAGAGAGAGCAGAGCCTGATGCCTCAAACACTGAGCGGGCCAAGCTCTCAATCAGACGGTCCGTTGGATCCTTGATCGAGGAACCGTTGGGAAGGGAGAGAAGCGTCTTAGACGCCAAACGCGACACAGGAGGGTCGACCGCAGGAGATTCCGCCCACTTCTTCAGAAGTTCGGGAGCAAAAGGATATCTAGTATTAATGGCCTTTTGTCCTGCGAAGCGCTTGTCCGGCTTCTCCCGGTGGCGCTGCACGAGCTCTTCAAACTCAGGATGAGCACCAAAAACCTTATGAGTTTGCCTGGCTCGTTTGAAGGACACCTTATGACCAGAGGTCAAGGTGGACTCATCTTCTACCCGCAGGGATTGATTGACAGCTTCAATCAGACTGTCAATTGTCTCCTGACAATTTGGTGCTTCTAAATTGAGGGAACCTTCAGAATCGGAGTCGGAATATTGATCACTCGCCTCCAAAGGTGAGGGAGAGCGAGAAACTGAACTGAAGGATGCCGAGGCCCCGGACGGCATAGGCGACGCAGTGTGGGTTCGCTTCCCCTGCGTCTGCCTGGTGAGAGCGCGGCCCCTGCAGGCCGGAGGTTCTTGAGACGTAGCCAAGACGGTTGAACCACTGTCCCTGCTCCTATCGGGAGCTTGAAGGGACTCGATTGCTCTCGTTAATGACGCCATAGATTGCGACAGAGATAGGGCCCACTCCGGGGGACCTGACGCACTGGGCTCTGCTACAGGTGAGGGCTCCTGAGCCCGTTCGGAGTTACAGGCTTCACAGACCCGACTAGTCTGGGCGTGCGGAAAAGGGGACCTACAGGCAATGCATGCCGTATACAGCATCGTGTGAGTCTTAGCCCTTCTGGACATACTGGATCTGTCACAGAGTCCTTTCTGCAATTTATTTGGATGTGGCGGTGCGGTGTAGCGGAGCGAGCGCGGCGAAGCGGAGCAACCAGGCTGGAGGTAGTAGCACTTACCCCAGAGTCCTGTCTCCCCGAACGTCTGAGAATGATGGTGTGAAGCGCTTGCGTAGAGGGTCACTGGGCGCAAGAGAGAAGACTGAGGCTCCAGACTTCAAAAAAGCGCGCTCCCCTTTCAGGGGGGCGTGCCTAAATAGCCACAGCCTTAGGGGGAGGGGTCACGAGGCGCGGCCTAGCGCCGGCCAAAGCCGAGGACTAAATTTCCGGCGGAGGCCGCCCGAGAAACAGGGGGGGCCCACCGGAGGTGTCGCTGCCGGGGGCGGAGCCGGTCTATCTTCCGGCCAAGGCCGGGAGCTAAATTTCCGCCCGCGGCCTAGCACCGGCCGAAGCCGGGGGCTAAATTTTTGGCGGCGCCGCCCAGAAGCTGGAGGGCGGGCCGCCGGAAGATGACACTCTTTAGGGGGAGGGGCTCAGGCTGGGGCTCGTGCTCCTGGCTGAAGCCAGGCTGAATCCCCGATCAGACGCTCTCACCAGTGAAACGCTTCCGTGCTCTCTTCATCTGTCATGTGCAGGCCAGCACATCCCTCCGAAGGTGGGTTCGGGTTCCGTGTCCGTAGTTTTGCTTGCAGTGGACTCTGCCCTTTTAAAAACGGCAGTCCCAGCGTCTCGCCCAGTCTCATTAGAGGAGGGGGGCTCGCGGAACCAAAAATGGGGGACGGTGCAGGCACCCTAACTCCATCACCCCTTCAGGGGGTGAGGAGAGGGACCGTCCGCCTCCTTGCAGCACCGCAGTCTAGCATTGGTGGTGCAGTGGGGGCCGCACGGACTATCTCCTGCCACTGTACAGCCTAGGGTTTCAATACTCTAGGGTGGTCAGGGCTGAGTCCGGCATCATGTCCCACGTTGCGGGAAAGGATACGTGGAGGCTTCACTCCACGTGCTCGCCCGTTGATGGTTTGGGGAGATCGGACCCCTTCAAAAGGGTCCGTCGCCCCTATCTCATCTTCGTGGGAAAGACAAAATAAAATAAAAAAAATGGTCTGGAAAAAGAACCAGACGTGTGCCTCCATCAGACACTAAGCAAGAACTGGGTTTGCCTGCGGCCAGTGCTGAGGTGTATACGGCGGAGGAGGAGCTAACCTTTTTCATGTTTACTTAGTGTCAGCCTCCTAGCGGCAGTAGCATACACCCACAGTCCTGTGTCCCCCAATGAGACGAAGGAGAAAATTAATACAGCTGTGATTTTTTTTTTTAAATTGGGAAAGCTTAAAGGGAATCCATTAGTAGGATCAACCCTCCTACTCCATCTATATGGGCAGGTAGGTCATAGGAAGCTGAATAAAATGATACCTTGATATCTGTGATCGGATGTCTCATTCTAGAGAAATCCATCTTTTTCTTAATATGTAAATGAGCTGTTAAGATCTATGGGCCGTATTTAGATCTCCCTGAGAATCTGCCTCCAGAGATTATTATAAATGAAAGGGAGAGTTACCAGTGTGAGCTATGTAATGACTGACAGTCTGCTCTACTGATCTACATGTCTCACCCTGGTTTAACCAAAAGAAGAAGGGGAAGTGAGTACATCCAAATGATAAAATATAGAAATCTTTATTATCCAGCTGATAAAATCAATAAAATATTCATAGGAGAAGGGGAAAAATTCTAGGGCACAGTGATGCCAGGCCAAGAGACAGTTAGTGGCTACACAAAAATGCAATACAGGAAAATCCAGGTAACAGCAAAATATCTCAAATCAGCGTCACCATAATGTAATAAAGCCATCTGGTGGGCAAATATATCAATAGCATGAGAGGTATTACCATGAAAGGTACATGTGCAAGATGTATGTTTTTTAGACCATCTCACACAGTACCTTTCAGCATAATACTAATGATTTTTCTACAAGTTGTCCAGAAAAAAAAAAAAGTTGGCAACCCTGTAGTGAACTGGGTTCTAGCCGTGAACGTTAGTGATCAAAACTGAAATCACAGATGGCACGCTCTTTCCATTCCGGGAGCAATGTTAGTGATGTTCACTCATAACAGTTCCTGCAGAACTGTGGAGTCGGAGCTAGGGTCAGAGTCGGTGTCATGGAAATTGAGGAGTTGGAGTCGGAGTTTTGGCTTACCGACAACACAGCCCTGGTATGAGGGAGTCGGAGTCGTCGAGTCTGAGTTGGAGTCGGTGTCATGGAAATTGATGAGTTGGAGGTTTGGCTTACTGACTCCACAGCCCTGGTATGAGGGAGTCGGAGTCGTCGAGTCGGAGTCGGTGTCATGGAAATTGAGGAGTCGGAGGTTTGGCTTACCGACTCCACAGCCCTGAGCTCCTGTCCCTATAGCCTAACAAACTTTTCCCCAATTTTAGGCTACTTGCACAATGGGGTGGAAATTATAAAAACTTTTAAGAGAATAAAAACATCTTCTTTGCCAAAAAACAACGCTTGGGACCAAATCTGCTGGCATGGGAGTTGAATGTAAATTGACCACAATCATGATTTAATTTGTAAGAGAAGCGAAACACTGATGTTATGACATGGTAATATACTGACTGCAGAAACCACACACAAAGCAGAATAAATGAGAATCTTTACAGTAGCAGCCATACATCATGACTTTGTAAATGGCCAAAGAGGGACACTTACCAGACAATGCACAGGACGACACTATTTTTCTCCACATGTGAACCTCAGCACTTTATGAATGTCACATTAAAGCAAAACAGCAAACAATACAAAATCCAAAACATAAAAAAAAGTAAAATAATACCGTGCGGATGATGATGGCGCACATATTTGAAGCTACGACTAATTGATGCAAATTTAACAAGACATTTGGGAACAAAAAAAATTTTAGTTAAAAAGGGGGAAAAAAAGCATAAGGCTGGAAAATAACAGGTGATTCATCTAGAGCAGGGGTGGGAAATTATTTTCTGCCAAGGGCCATTTGGATATTTATATCATCCTTCGGGGGCCGTACAAACTCCGCCCACAAAGTACATCCTGACTCTGGCACTGGTGTCAGGACGTAATCTTTCATTGCATGCCCTTCAGTGTTCTGTAGTGAACACTACGTGTGTATGCTTACAGAGCAAGAAGAAATTAATGAACTGGTGGCGATCAAAATACAGCTCCCTGCCAAAGCACAGCGGTCCCTGAGAATCTGCCCGGGGGCCAAATAAAAGGTCATTGAGGGCCGTAAATGGCCCTGGGGCCTGAGGTTCCCCACCCCTGATCTAGAGAGAGGATACTTAATGAATAGGTACTGCTCAGCTCAGCTCCATAGCTCAAGTCCTGGACCACTGACTTACACTGTGCACTCAATGCGGTTTTGTCACAATTTTTGAGGCACAGATTTGTCACAAAACCTGACAGATTTCCTAGTACCAGCAAAGTGAATGAGAATCCTGAAGCCTCGTGCACAGGTTGTTTATTTTTGACTGGCAGATTTAATTCTGCAGCAGATTATTCGGTTGCAAATACTGAATGCGTCCACATACCCACAAAAAATAGAATTTGGAGAGTGGACTACAAATACATCAATTCAAATAAGCTAAACAGACTAGAAAAAAAAATCTGCTAAGTTTATTTCCAGAAACAGTGCCACACTTACCCCCAAGGCTGAGTTAGGTATTGCAGCTCAGTTCTAGTTACTTAAATGGGGCAAAGTTGTAATAACAGGCATAACCTGTGAACATTAGGGAAGTTTTTCTATTCAGAGACGAAGCAATGCCTTTTTCTCTAATCTCAAACCCCTATAAATGTTATTGCACTCTAAATTGGATATACTTTCCCCGGCATAAGCAGCAGTTTTCTTAGTAGCTTGAGGCCCTAGTAATTTCCAAGGTATGATTCCAATGAAATGAAAGGCCAATTAAGTTGTTGATGGCAGTTAGGTCTGTACAATGTCTTGATTGCGGAGAAATTAAGAAAATATTGTAATGGAGGACAGTCAAGGTCAGAATCCTCCAGCCTCTAATTTGGTCTGCTAATTTACTATGGATGAAACTTTCTGCGAGATGTAAAAAAAAAAAAAAAGAAAACTGGAGGACTCAGAATTTAATTCTTATTTCAGCTTTACTGACCAAGTGCATGTTGTTCCAATCGCAATAATATATATTATATATAAGTGCACAACAAACAACGTATTGTGAAGTGCTACATGATGGCCGTGATAGGGCTGGAGCATTTATGGTGCAAATAATGTTCAGAAACATTGCTTATTGTGCTTCCTTAATGCAAATGCCCCCGCGCACGGCTGACACTTCTCTTAGCATTGACAGTCTGGGTACTGCACCGTCTGAGTCTCATTAGGCACTTGGGGAAAGTAGCGCCAACCTCAACGGAGCTCATCACTCTTACTTGATGCCTGTCAATGGCTCAGAGCAAAAAAAAAAAAAAAAAGCAGATGCTATTGATCTGCACACTTTTCATTTCAATCCCGGAAAAAGCAGCCAGAGACTGAATTTCTGTATTAATTCTCCCTTATTTTCCTGTGCTTGGAGTTATTTCAGGGTCTCGTAAAAAGAAAAAAAAAATAGCAGGCTTGGATGTAATAGAAAATACTGCAGAACTACCGTGCTGGGAGCATTATGGCCTCCTAAGAACTGCGGAGTAAGTGCAAGACCTCAGAAATCCACGTCCTGCTTGCACAAAAGCAAAATCAGTTAACTCAGCCAAGTCACGGTTACATCGACAATGAGGACGACTAACAAATCAATTTCTCAACTGTTGTTGAACATTTCCATAACCCGCCGCCTGACGCATCGGGATTGAGACGTAATGGCAGCTTGGATGACCTCCGACTCCATGCATTAAAGTTGTCGAGATCGATGAGCTCTGTACAGAAAAGTCATACTAGGTCAATGCATTGTTAGTGGAGTTTTACAAATACAGTCTTATCTTACTCATCACAAGTCAATGCCATTAAAGACTAGATTAAAAGAGAAAAAAGTAACGTCATGAGAAGCTTGTCAGCTTCTCCAGCCTGCCATGAGAAAAAAGATCTAAAATCTACAGTTTAGTTATTGATTAAATTGAAAATGACACGAGAAAATCGGTGTGTATGAAACAACTTTCAGAAATTGCTTATTTGAGCCTTGGAGGGAACCGGTCACCATGAAAATACAGTCCAATCTGCCGGCACCATGTTGTAGAGCAAGGGGAGTGGAGCGGATTGATATATAGTTTGTGAGAAAAGATTCAGTCTAATCTCCTCATACACACACATAACAAGGGGCCTGTCAATCTAGGTAAGAGGGAAGGGAGAAGCTGTCGGGGACATACCTCTGTGATCAGACATCCTGGTCATCTTGTCCCCAGTGAGAATTTTAAAGTATATTTTCTCTGTAATGACACAGTGTAAAATACACATATCTGCTTGTGGTTCGGGCACAGCATGCATCAGCTGACCGGCTCCCTTTAACTTGAGGCCTCAACTATAGGATATGAGATTAAATCTAATCATTAGTGTAAAGCCCGGGTCTCACATAGCGATACACCAGCGATCCCGACAACGATATGCACTTGTCAGGATCGCTGGTGTATCGCTACATGATCGCTGCTGAGCTGCCAAACAGGCAGCTCAGGCAGCGATCTGGGACAGCGACACTGCGGGTAACATCGCTTAGTTACCCGCAGTGTACCTTGGATACCAGCGCCCTGATGCAGGGAGCTGGTATCCAAGGTACACAGCGGGTTTCCAAGCGCTGCGCGGTGCCTGGAAACCCGCTGTGTACCTTGGATACCAGCTCCCTGCATCAGGGCGCTGGTATCCAAGGTACACAGTGGGTTTCTAGGCACAGCCCCGCGCCTGGAAACCCGCTGTGTACCTTGGTTACCAGCGGATCGCTGGTCTCCCGCCTGTCACACGCAGCGATGCGTGCCTGTCAGCGGGAAACCAGCGATCAAAAAAAGGTCCTGACATTTCAGCGATGATCAGTGATACCCGGCAGGGGGGCTGATCGTCGCTGAATGTCACACACAGCGATATCGCTGGTGAGCTCGCTGCTGCGTCACAAAACTAGTGACTCAGCAGCGATCTCGGTAGCGATATCGCTATGTGAGACGGGCCCTTAAAGCTCCCCACACACATTAGGACGAACGATGGTTTGGCCAACAACTATCTCTCCCACACACAGGTTTGCACCTCCTGTGTTCTCTGTAAAAGAGACGCTGTTCGATATCTCTGGTGGCGACTTACCTCTTAGATAACAAAAGGATCGACAAGGTCGAAATAACACATGCTGGACCCTTACCTCCAGTGACCATAATCTCTGCGGACACCATAAACATTAGACTAGCCATTATTCTAATGGGTATAAGGGGGCTTGAGGATCCCAAGTCCTCATTTCCTCCTCACAACTATGTTCAGCATTAAATCCAATGTGCATTTCCGCAGAAGAAATCTGAGGCTGAAGCTCAGGATTTTTAAAAAGGATGTCCCATAAGCCCACATAAGAATTCGTTTCACTGTCATTAAATGAGATTAACCCTCATCTTTTCCATGGGAAATCTGTGGAATTAAGTATAGACTAAAATCAGGGTGGACATTTTTCATAGTTGTGTAAACCCTGCTCATATGAATGAGATGGATCATCTCACTAGACTCGTCTCAAATTTTGGTATGGGATTTGAACCAAATCCAGCACCTATGACTGGATCAAATGGAGTGGGGTATACGTGGCTCAACTACACACAAAGTCTATGCTCAGTCAGAAAAAATATGGAAATGTCTGTGGACTCAAAATCTGCTGCTTGTACCTAAAGCATACGATGATTACAAAAGTGGCCATTCCATATTCAACGACAACCTGTGGATCTCAAATGTAGGGCTTCTGTCATCTGTGCAGTGGTAACCGTCTACACCCATGGGATTGATGCCTACCTAATAACACATCTAAGGCAGGTGCTTGTAGGGACAATCGGCACAGTACACAACATTCACATATCCATTACATGTTGCTATAGCATGTCGGTGGAGTAGTCAATATTTTATAGAGAGTCCATAAAATTTGGTATAACATTTCTATAGCAAGTTCAGTAAAGACGTGCTGTACAGGAGCTACAATAAAACCAGTGGAAGAGGCAACTGTTCTATGTTTCCTTCGGATTTCTTTGTGCTTCCTTTGAGGTTAATATTCTTCATGAGATACGTGACACCCCCTTCTCTTCTGCTCTTAGTTCTCTTATAGTTCTGTCTTCACTTCTACATTTGCCTTTGAGTTCTCCCACAAGGAAACACAGAGGCAGCGCAGCTTGCTCACCACTGACAGGCCTCATAGGGATCTGTCTTCAGCTCGCATCCATCCATTTTCTTTAGAAGATGGCATACATAGAGACGCTCATTAGCAATATACAGAGCGCCGTTTCCCTGGGGAAGTGGCGCAGTCCTATGAAACGGTTAACTGTTTCACCACGGGGCATAACAAAGAATCTTCTTTGTGTCCGATGTCTGATAAAATATGTATACGTCTGTATAGTTTATTGGAGAATCATCACTGGTACATCACAAGAGAGCCAACGAAAAAGAAAAGAACAGAAACCAGGCTGCAAAGGAAAAAGAGTCTACCTAATTATAAAAAAATTACAACATTAGAAAATAGAAGAATTCATATAAAATACATAATAGGAGAAAAATGGGTTGTACTGATAATGTTGAGCCTCATATCTGTATAAGACTACATCATCTTCAAGTGTCTACAGTAGGACTACCGAGGTCAACTGCACCTCTTCTCACATGGTGCTGCTAATACCAGTGTATGAACTGAGACCATAGAACGAAATCCTAAAAATGATTAACAAATCCTTTAAATTAATAATTCAGTAATAAAACACAGGTAAATAATATTCATTTGTAAAAAGTAAGAAGCAGCTCGGAATAAAATGTTAGGCAAAATATGGCTTAATTGCTTTCCTTGTTACAGTAGATATGCTACTTATTACCACTGTTTTTTTTGTGGTAGGTACAAAAATCTCCAAGAAAAATTCCAGCAACATTTGAACAGCGTTGCAGAAACTCCGTTCACATGCTATAGGATGCACAGTGTTGTTGGCGCAGATTTGGCACGGAAACGGTGTGAAGTTCAACATGTGAGAACAGATAAACTGGACCAGTGTTTGAGTAAACGTGGTTTCACACCATGAGGGACTTGGGAGACCGACACCAGCACTTGAGCTGATCATATTTCATCTGCACCTACTGTGGGTGATTGCTCCATCCACATGGAAGGAATCCAGTGCGGACAACTTACTATATCTTCGATCGACGCTCGTGTGTTTAGGCCTTTAGATGTGTCTTCAAAACATTCTTCTTCCGGTTCTGTTCTTGTGAAATTCACAATAAGCACAAAATTCTATGCTGGAATATCAAAAGTTCTTCTCAATATGTCAAAGAAACAATTTGAGATCCCTGACACACACCGAAAAGTGTGGGTGAAGATGATAAACTAACATGAAAATGAATCTGCAGACGACCAACAAACGGTAACTCTACCAACAAACGGTAACTCTACAGATACCAAAGGCTTCAGGAAAAAAAAAAAGGCAATTACTGGGATCCCACATATCATGAGAATGATGGTCCCAAAGTGACCAGTGTTAATGTATCTTATCATGTGCAACCAAGATAGTATTATCTGTCCATTGACAGTCTATTAGAGGAGCAGGATTACGCGTTATGTAAAGGCTATAAACACAATATAAAATGTGGCTACCAGACTATATGAATCGGATATATTTTCTACATATATCTTGTATTCATACACGCTATTTATCAGACTACAGATGGGACAATATTTATGGCCACTGAAGAATCAAGATGCCCGAGCACAAGATATGCCATTGTATTTAGCATCCGAGACGCAATGTACTTATCTAAGCTCTGCTATTTACTTCTCATGATTAGGTGCTGTGCACAATTGCAGCCATCATTGTTCTACAGTACAATAGTGCAAATTACAAACCGCATTTGTTTTAAGGACCATTACGGAAGACAAGACTATTGCTGTGTCTGCTTGAATAACTCTGATAATAAGTATGGAGCTATTGTGCCCAAAGCGGCACCAAATGATCAGCCGGGTCAATCTGAACATTTCTTTTAAATGCCTTTGTTAAATTCTGCAATTGACTTAGGTCACAAGCAAATGATTGCAGAGCAGAGAAATCTGTTCTAAGAATGGGAATAGGTGAAATTTCCAGTGAGTGATACGATCATAGCGTAACTGATCAGCCATGCCAAGTCCCTGCGACTCACACATCCAGAAAACAAAGGCGAAGATCCAACTGGTGAACACTGTGGGAAGTTGCAGTCATTGATCATATACTAACAAAGTAGACACATAGACAAAGGGTACGAGAAAACCTGACAATACTGCAAGAGAAATGTTAGTGACTGGTGTCTACAGCAAGTGACGTGGTGAAAAAAAGTCATATTATTCCTACTAAGGCATAAACATGTTGGAAGGGTTCATAGTTTTAAAGATTGAAGGAAGACTTGAGTCCATCGAGTTCAACCTCTAACCTACCATGTTGATCCAGAAGAACTCGAAAACCCCATGAGGCAGATGCTACTACCTCCATATCGCTAGAAAATTTCCTTTCTGACTCCATGACTTTTATTCTGAGAGTTTTCTTATTTTATTTCCAGTTGCTTACGTAGTCGTACAGTTATTAGTTATAGGCTGGGTTCACATCACCGCCGGCATTCTCAGACCAAGCCAAGTACCAAACTGTGCCGTGGCTGGGAATGAGTGCTCTAGTCCACATCGCTGATGGGTGCAAGCAGGGGTGGGATTCAGCCGGTTCTCCCCGGTTCGATGGAACCGGTTGTTCAAAAAGCAGCCGGTTCCCCGAACCGGGGAGGATGAGAGCGACGATCCGGAACTGAGAGTCGGCGGTTCCCTGTGCCGGCTGTCATGCTGACAGCCGGCGCAGAGAAGCTGCTGCGTGCCGGCTCCCAGGGATCAATTGCACTGGCGTCTAATAGGGTACTAAATGGTGTGGGGGATTTGGAGTGGGATGGGGGATTTAATGTGTGGGGGATTTGGAGTGGGGAAGGGGGCATTTAATATGTGTGGGGGATTTGAGGGTACTGAAGAGTATGATTTATGAGGGCATGTATGAGGAAACAGTATGGGGATGGGTGCAGACAGTATGGGGAGCGAATGGGTGAATGTATGTGGACACAGTATGGGGAGTGAAGGTGATGGGATGTGTGCAGACAGAGTATGGGGAGTCGGGTATGTATGAGCAGACAGTATAGAGAGTGAAGAGGTAAATATATGAGGAGACAGTATGCTGAACAGGGGGGATGTGAGAGGAGACAGTGTGAGGAGGGAGGGGAATAGTGTGAGGCGACAGTATATTGCAGATATTTTTATTTAGGGGCATTATAATGACTCTTCTGTCTTTAAGGGCATCGTGTGGAGAGTTGGTGCAGAAGAGCGGAGAAGATGGAGGTCTGCAGAGACGGCTGTGGATGAGAAAACTCATCATGGGATCTGGACAAGATGAAGAAAAGAAGAACGACTCCAGAGACAGCGTCATCTATAAGGTACCTGGATGTAAATATTATTTGTGAAATTGACTAATTCTCATGTTTTTATTTGTTAGGAGCATTAAAGGGGTTCTCCAGGTCTGTGTCACATAGAATGACTGCAGACTCAGCACAAACCTGGACAACCCCTTTAATGCTCCTAACAAATAAAAACATGAGAATTAGTCAATTTCAGAATTCTCACACTGCGCACTGTCAGGATTCTCTCGTGCGGTCACATGCTGACTAGACATGTGTGGCCTCACTCAATGAAAATGAACAGAGCGAGGCCGGGCACGTCTAGTCGGAATGTGGCCAGAAGTATATAAATCACATGCTTGTGCTGACATGACCGTGTACTCTTGCCACCGGTAAGGGAGAACCCTAAAAGTGTGCAGTGCATTCGTTGTGAGAATTCAGAAGCTGCAATGTCAGGATTCAGCTCTGCAGGTTCCAGCAGTCATCACATGGACACTTCACTCATGCCATTTTCATACTTATGGTCCTGTGACAACGAGCTTCTCCTCCTGCTTCTCTCAGTTTTTCACTGAACATTGAGAGCATTAGGGAGAGCAGCTCGTGGGTACATGACTAAGTGTGCAAATCGCATGTGTGCGGGGGGGGGGGGGGGTGGCGCCGAAACGGATTCTTGCCCCGGGTGCCAGAAAGCCTAGATACGCCTCTGGCCGCAACACACCGCCAGCCCCAGCCCCCGCGGACTGATCTCTGCAGTGCGGCGATTGGGTAGCGGCGCGCCGCGGCCATCTTCAGTCACGAGGAGGAGCTGAAGAGAGAGGAGAGAGCAGAGGCTGCGAGGCAGAGCTGCAGAGTCTCTGAGGTACTGTGTGTGTGAGCAGCTGCCTGAGCTGCGGCGCTACCTGGGGCTGGCCTGGCCTGGAGACTATTTGGGCAGTATGTGCTAAGCTCTATTTGGGCAGTGAGTGTAGTATGTCACTGTATTATTTGGGGCTGGGCAGTGGGCCCTCAGCACTGTATGACAGTGTGAGCAGCTGCCTGAGCTGCGGCGCTGCCTGGGGCTGGCCTGGCCTGGAGATTATTTGGGCAGTATGTGCTAAGTTCTATTTGGGCAGTGAGTGTAGTATGTCACTGTATTATTTGGGGCTGGGCAGTGGGCCCTCAGCACTGTATGACAGTGTGAGCAGCTGCCTGAGCTGCGGCGCTACCTGGGGCTGGCCTGGCCTGGAGACTATTTGGGCAGTATGTGCTGAGTTCTATTTGGGCAGTGAGTGTAGTATGTCACTGTATTATTTGGGGCTGGGCAGTGGGCCCTCAGCAGCACTGTATGACAGTGTGAGCAGCTGCCTGAGCTGCGGCGCTGCCTGGGGCTGGCCTGGCCTGGCAACTATTTGGGCAGTATGTGCTATTTGGGCAGTATGTCACTGTATTATTTGGGCACTGTATGAGGTATTGTATGAGCACTATGTGATGATATTATTTGGGCACTGTATTGTTTGAGCATTATGTGACGGTATTATTTGGGCACTCTGTGACTGTATTATTTGGGCACTGTATTATTTAGGCACATTCAGTGCCAGGAGCCCTTCCTTCTTGCCTGCGGCTCCTTAGCTGCTGCAGAACCTCATTTTAAAGAGGGAAGGGAAGGAGAGTGGAGTGGTTTTTGTGAAGCTATGAGGGGCTGCCTTGCTTCTGCAGAACCTGTTTTTGCCTAAAACCTTTTATGTGGAAAAAATTAATCACACCTGGATCCTGCAGTTCCTCCAGGACTACAAGTCCCAGCAGAACGTGGGGAGCAGTGATGTAATCCTTCAGCCTCTGACTAGCTATACCTCCCCCCTTCTTTAAAAAGAGGTTCTGCAGCTGCGGAGGGAACATATATGTATGAATCACAACCCAGCTGCTGCAGAACCTCTTGAGGGAATCCCATTCCGCAGGCTTCGGGGGTGTGGCTTCAAAAAGGGTGTGGCTTCAAAAAGGGTGTGGCTTAAAAATGGGTGTGGTTTACCGATGCACAAACACAGAACCTGTTGTTAAAAATTTGAATCCCAACCCTGGGTGCAAGGGCCATCAGACGTTAAAGCAGGCACCATCTCATCCACAAAATGGACAAGACTCTTCCTCACGTGCACAACTGGTTACATGGAACCCGTGGTCAGTATACTGTCCGTTGCACACATACAAAGCAAAATGACCAAAAACACAGTTATCTGAACCTAGCCATGATCTAATTTCCCTATGTTTGTTGAAAACAAGTTAGGAGATATTTTATAGGAAGCCATTTACCGGTTGTTTTTTTTGAGTGTGGAACAAAAATGTAAAAATTTTGTTTGTGTGGGCCTCGTCAAAGGTTTTTTAAACTTCATACACGTTATTTTGGTTGGAATTGAAACAGGACCCCCAATTCTCCAAGAGCATAATGTTTGCACATGGATGGAACCACCAGGGCAAAAGACACTTTCTACGAGAAGTTCTCCTTTTTGGATCATAGAAGGACATCCTGAACCAAACATCTACCCCTTTATGACATTCATTTTTTCAAATAGGGTTCACGGACAGAGCTCGCTGTATGAGAAAGCCTACCATGTTCAAATTATATTTAGATATGGACCCATGTGTGCATCTTTTAAAGGAAAAATGAGCAGCATTGTGGCTCAGTGGTTAGAACTGCTGCTTTGCAACGTTGAGGTCCTGGTTAAAATCATAACAAGGTTTATAAGTTCTCCCAATATTTGCATGGGTTTCCTCCGATACTTCGAAGACATATTGATAAGGAACTTAGATTGTGTGCCCCAATGGGGACGACAATACTGGTAAAGCGCTGCAGAATACGATGATGCTACATCAGTATAATATATAGATAGGGAGCCTCAATGTGGACTGATGCGAATGCTGACAATCTTTGTACATTGCTGCTGAATAAGATATTATAATTAATATAACCAAGCCAAAATCGAGCAGTGCAGCTTTTTTCCTACCGTCGGCATAAGCAGAGCTGACAGTTAACACCAAGAAAATAAAAAGCTTTCAGGGAATGCATGTTGTATGAAGAACATGACTCAACTAATAAAACCTCTAATATAGTTAGTCAAGGTGGGCCCGAGGATACACACACCAAAGCGTTTACAATGTTAATATTCCTGCCTATAGACCCCCTCATTTTCCCAGTAGATCTCATTATCTGAGAGCAAGAAACAAGTCAGCACTTAAAGGACCCGAAACAACAAAACATCCTCCTCGTTTTCATGTCAGAAACACAGAGAACAGAAGAAAAAAAGAAAAATCCCCGTATCTTTTATGTCATTTACCCACCGACGCATTACATACCATCCATTTGTCAAACGCTGCTATAAATATTTTGCATGAGTTGAACTATTGCTTACGCCGCCGCGTTCAGATATTGTCAGCCCTGTCTATGGAGAATCTCACATCAGAACATTATACATTTTATAACCTCAGGACAGAAAGCGAACAAATCCGCAATCAAATGGCCAATTGGATGTAACACACTTTCACCAGTGTACATAAATCATGGGTGCACTCGGCCCCCCCCGCAGGGGTCAATGAGATTATTACTGGAGACTTGGGCTCTGTGCAATGAACCAGACTGCACAGTAACAACCCATCAGCCGGTGACGATGTTCTAAAGTGGTGATCTTTTTTGCGGTCATTGACAATAAATTATTGCATTTATTTTTTTTATTTTGCAAATCTAGATTGGATAAAGATAAAGTGAGGTCACAGAAGCCAAAATTTTGCCAACTGAGTTTCTTAGAAGAAGAAAACTGGAACAGGTTTTTGCCTTCAAGGGGTATTCCATCAATAGCATTGCTTACACATTAAGATCTTGCCTTCCATTCGTAAATAGGTATTTCACCAACAGCTCTACATATATGTGAGGATCTTGCCTTTGGGATTATGTGGGTCCCATGACTCCATTTGTAGATGCAAAATAACCGGCAGTAGCCACTTGACAATGGCGCTTCAATGGAGATTTGACTACACATTGGCTAAGCTTCCTTTATAGAAGTCTTTAGAAGGTTACAGAAAGCTGAGAAGAACATATCACCACCTATAAAGCATTTACAACTTATCCTATGGATATGTCATAAATGAGCAGTAATAGTCCTTTCTAACCACTTCATGACCAAAGAACATTGAAGCATTCAAGATCCCTCTTAGTAATGACTATTCTGCTGAAGATTTGTGATTGTTCTTCAACCCTTATATTACTACAGGTATCTGAAAGTTTTGCAATCAAGACTAAGTGACTACTTGTCATCAGTCAAGCCCACCCGAGAGCAAAATGGGCGAGATCTCGACAACCCTAGATCAAAAGAGGGCATTCCTGGTTGTTTTGAGGGCATTCCTGGTGTGTGGCCTAAATGTCCCATCTTTTGCTGACTGAGATGGCAAGCATGAAATTTCAAGTGAAATATGTAATGGCGGATATATAGGTTGTCACCCCCAATTCTCTAGAGATCGATATAGGGAGGAGATCAATGTAATTTTAATTACAAAATGGGATTCATATTCACCCTTTTTATTTCAGTGGAAATGCTTTTAAGGTAAAGGGAATGTACATAATTGCAATAACCTCTGTAAGTGATAAAACAATTATTTAAAACTGCTATAAAAATGTTACACTGCTAACACAAAATACTGTAAGTGGTTTCCTAATTTATTAGGCTTGTATTACACAGTATGAACTACTACAGATGGTACTCCAAATGGCGCCTGCTTTCCCCTGAGCACTTCCATAACAACAATGGTATTACTACAATAAAAAAAGCATTAATATTAGAATAGCAGGCAATCTGGGAGTACATCTAGTACATTACAACCAGGGAAAAACTTTGATAAAGATGTAATCTACATTTAAAGGGGAATGCTGGTAAAAGTCAGAGTTTCCCCATACACATTGTCATTATGATGTTAGAGGTCTGGATAAAACAAGTTGATACAGAATGGGACTATGCCATAAAATAGCAATAAATCAATAACGCAACAGGAATGCAATTTCTTGGCTCTGTTTACTCTGGTGTTGTCACTGGCTACTATTATATTCCTCTATATGATGCATTGTGATGTCATCTGCCCGTGACATGAATGCTGCGGCATAGGATGCAGTCTGCAGCGCCACCTGTTTTTTTTTTTATTTTAGTAAAGGCCCCCATACACATTAGACCAAAGTTGTACCATATGGAATATTCCAACCATATCGATCATTCATCGTTTCGTTCTTTGTATGGTAAACGATCGACTTTTGGGTGCTGAACGTTCTCAGTGATTGGATAGCTCGACGAGACATGTCTGATATTTTCCTACAACTATTGTCCATGAAATAGTATGATTGTGCCAATTAATTTTTGAAATAACTTATGTATAGCTCGGCCTTTGGGTGTATCATCTTTGGGTTATCGAATGTTTTCCTTCGAAAATATCTGGCTTCATCTTAACGATACTTGTACAATGTGATCGGCCTTGTGTATGGTGCTGTGGTGTAAACTAAGTGTTGTACGAATGATCATTCATCATTCAAATGCCATCTTATATTTATGGGGGTATTTAATCCTGCATCTTTGATGTTAGATTAGGCGGAAAAAGGCAAGATTTAATTATCCAGCTTTTTTTTTTTCCATATTGACTTGCATACTTAAAGACAATTATTTGGCAAGATGCTAAAACCACATTAGGGCCCCGTCACACATAGCGACACACCAGCGATCCCGACAACGATATGCACTTGTCAGGATCGCTGGTGTGTCGCTACATGATCGCTGATGAGCTGCCAAACAGGCAGCTCAGGCAGCGATCTGGGACAGCGACACTGCGGGTAACGTCGCTTAGTTACCCGCAGTGTACGTTGGATACCAGCCCCTGGTGCAAGGAGCTGGTAACCAAGGTACACATGTGTACCTTGGTTACCAGCTGATCGCTGGTCTCCTGCCTGCCACACGCAGCGATGCGTGCTGGCCAGCGGGAGACCAACGATCAAAAAAATGTCCTGACCTTTGGACAACGATCAGCGATACCCGGCAGGGGGGCCGGTAGCTGATCAGTGTCACACACGGCGATATCGCAGGGGAGATCGCTGTTGCATCACAAAACTAGTGACTCAGCAGAGATCTCGCTAGCGAGATCGCTGTGTGTGACGGGGGCTTTAGTCTCAGGCTTATCTTCAGAATAACCCAAATAAAATTAAGGGGGATATTGCACATAGAATAATGATCACCCATTCAGAAGATAGGAGATACATCCATGTTCTCTATCAGCAACGCATACTTTAAAGGGCTGTTCCACTATTTGTATATTGATGACCTATCCTTAGGTTGGGTGCAGACAATCGTGTATTCTCTTATCCAAGAGAATCTGGTTGATTATACAAATCACACTGATCAAATTCTCTCGGATGAGAGAAAATTTTTTTTCCAATTCTCAGTCCACAGAAATCGAACTGCACTCAGATGTCATTCAAGTACAGTCCGATGTATTCCATGGACTCATTGGCATGCACGGCCGAGTGCGATCCAAATATTGGATTACACTCGGCACGCCGCGATCAAACACGTGCACGGCCCCATAGAATAACATTGGACTGAGAGTGATTCGATGGTTTGCCGGATCGCACTGGTACCAAACATATGGCCATGTGCATGAGCACTTAAGGTAAGATCGCTGGGGGTCCGACACCCTCATCAAACAGCTGTTCTCAGTGCAGCAGTGGCTGAATGATAGCAGTTGATAAGCCGAACAGCCGAGCTCTGACAACTCCGTAGTGGCCACTCCCAAATACTACACATTTGTACCTATTTACCCATTCCAGGGTTAAAGGAGATGTCATTCAACTGTTAACATATGGCCACAGCTGATCGGTGGGGATGACAGTGTCAGACCCCCATCGAACGGATACTGATAACCTGTCCTAAGGATATGTCATCAATATAAAAGTAGTGGGTCAACCCTTTAGTTAGCACGTCCGATGCATTCCTGGCCAGAACAGAGCTCATGCCGTGATGTGGTCTGGCTCTCACTATCAGTAGGGGTCCAAACCATTAAAAAATTAACATTCACCCCGTGGAAAGGTAATAAATGCTTTTCGTGGGATAACCATTTTAATGCCACTTTAAAAAAATCCATCAGTAAAGTGTAGTTCACCCACAGTACTAGGAGGCTTTGTGCTGTCAATGAGCTGCAGATAAAAGGCGGCCATAAAATAGTCAATTCATTGACTTGTTTCTCCTTCAGCTGACCAGAGTCTCCGTGTCCCTGCCATATGCTTGTATTACAGTGCTTGATGCCTCGGGGGTAAGCCACCTGTAGAGGGGAGACTCACATTTTCCATTTTAATCACCATAAAAAGCTAAACTTATTTGCAGCCTACGGACATTACATAGTAATATAGCTTCTTATGTTGGCGTCCCAGCCCCTGAGCAAACATGGTAGAAATACGTGTGCCCATAGGTGTGTAAGTAAATGTGCGTGAATATCTATATACGCTTACAAAAGCGTATTATGATCCCGGAACAGAGTCAGTGTAATTGCTATATCTTCCGTGAACAGCGTTATTCAACTGAATTCTTATCAGCCCTTTTTCTGACATGCTTAGGTTTCCAGAATTTATAGCTATGAATGGTTCCTCAGCCTTTCATGGCTTTTTTTTCTCAATTTTTTTTTATAGCCAGGCATTGTTTGAAGCTGAATAGACTCTACCCTTTAATTTTCACTCAATTACAGAAAAAAAAAATGATTTCACATTTTCTACATAAGCCGAAATGGAAATTGACTAAGAACCTCAGAACTGTCAGCAACATCTTTTGAGAAAAGATTAGCTTTGCAGTGATTATAAAATAGGTGTCATCTTTGACACTTGCATTCCGCAACCCGAATCTGAGCGTTCTGGAAGGGAATGTTAAGGGACATCAGAAAGGGTCTTAGAAAGCTCAGCTGTCATGCTATGTGCCTCCTTCTCCTCGCTTTGTAGTCAGATGCTGCACGGTGAATGTCAAAGGTTCTTCATTTAAACTCCCTGACAAGAAAGAGAAGAATACTGGGAGAATATGTTATTAGCAACTATGAACTTGTCTTTGGTAACGGGTCAGTCTGACACTTAATTTATGTGTATGGAGCTGAAAAAAAAAATAAAAACAAAAAACACTTATATTCACCGCCTAAATAAAAGCCACGAGAGAGTGCAAAGGCACTTTGCCTCTCATTCACCGGCGTGCCTACAATCTCAATAATCTGGATTCCCGGATGCACATAATGGCAGAGTTTTCCATCATGCTGACAACTTCAAAAAGACAAAAACGGTTTTCTTATAGTTTCTCATTTACATTCTGCTTTAGTTACATGGTGCACGCAGCTTTTATTGTTGTTGTTATGGAATTTTTTTTTCAGATGTTAAAAAAAAAAAAAAAAAAAATCAGATGCAATACGAGCCACATTACAGAAGCTGATTTTTACAGATACGACATGAAGCAATAATACCCATGACACCGCCACACCATTTAAGTCTATAGGACCGCTATCCCCTGGACCCAAAGACGTGAACAGAGCAGTGATCAAGCATACGCACTACCCCTCCCTCTCCGATGAAATTTCAGACCATTATTCTTAGAATTGTTGAGGGTCCCATAGTTCAGACGCCTTTCGACAATACATTAATTACCTGTGTTGTGGATGGGTGATAAAAGTTTAATCCTGAAATGACCTTCAAAAGTAAAGTCATCATTTGTAATACAGTGGGTACAGAAAGTATTCAGACCCCTTTAAATTTTTCACTCTTTGCTTCATTGCAGCCATTTGGTAAATTCAAAAAAGTTCATTTTTTGCTCATTAATGTACACTCTGCACCCCATCTTTACTGAAAAAAACAGAAATGTACAAATTTTTGAAAATTTATTTAAAAAGAAAAACTGAAATATTAGATGGTCATAAGTATTCAGATCTTTGCTCAGTATTGAGTAGAAGCACCTTTTGAGCTAGTACAGCCATGAGTCTTCTTGGGAATGATGCAACAAGTTTTTCACACATGGATTTGAGGATCCTCTACCATTCTTCCTTGCAGATCCTCTCCAGTTCCGTCAGGTTGGATGGTGAATGTTGGTGGACAGCCATTTTCAGGTCTCTCCAGAGATGCTCAATTGGGTTTAGGTCAAGGCTCTGGCTGGGTCAGTCAAGAATGGTCAGAGTTGTTCTGAAGCCACTCCTTTGTCATTTTAGCTGTGTGCTTAGGGTCATTGCCTTGCTGGAAGGTGAACCTTCGGCCAAGTCTGAGGTCCAGAGCAAATTGGAAGAGGTTTTCATCCAGGATATCTCTGTACGTGGCCGCATTCATGTTTCAGTCAATTGCAACCAGTCGTCCTGTCCCTGAGCTGAAAAACACACCCACAGCAAGATGCTGCCACCTCCATGTTTCACTGTTGGGATTGTATTGGGCAGTTGATGAGCAGTGCCTGGTTTTCTCCACACATATCACTTAGAATTATCACAAAAAAAGTTCTATCTTTGTCTCATCAGACCAAAGAATCTTATTTCTCAAAGTCTGGGAGGCCTTCATGTGTTTTTCACCAAACTATGCAGGCTTTCATATGTCTAGCACTGAGGAGAGGCTTCCTTCGGGCCACTCTGCCATAAAGGCCCGACTTATGGAGGGCTGCAGTGATAGTTGACTTTGTGGAACTTTCTCCCATCTCCCTACTGCATCTGTGGAGTTCAGCCACAGTGATCTTGGGGTTCTACTTTACCTCTCTCACCAAGGCTCTTCTCCCACAATTGCTCAGTTTGGCTGGACAGCCAGGTCTAGGAAGACTTCTGGTGGTCCCAAACTTCTTCCATTTAAGGATTATGGAGGGCACTGTGCTCTTAGGAACCTTGAGTACTGCAGAAATTCTTTTGTAACCTTGGCCAGATCTGTGCCTTGCCACAATTCTGTCTCTGAGCTCCTTGGCAAGTTCATTTGACCTCATGATTCTCATTTGGTCTGACATGCACTGTGAGCTTTGAGATCTTATATAGACAGGTATAAGCCTTTACAAATCAAGTCCTATCAGTTTAATTAAACACAGCTGGACTCCAATGAAGGAGTAGAACCATCTCAAGGAGGATCACAAGGAAGTGGACAGCATGTGACATAAATATGAGTGTCTGAGCAAAGGGTCTGAATACTTATGACCATGTGATATTTCAGTTTTTATTTTTTAATAAATGTACAAAAATTTGTATATTTCTGTTTTTTATCAGTCAAGAAGGGGTGCAGAGTGTACATTAAAGAGAAAAAAATGAACTTTTTTGAATTTACCAAATGGCTGCAATGAAACAAAGAGTGAAAAATTTAAAGGGGTCTGAATACTTTCCGTACCCACTGTATATACGTAATTTTTGTACCAGGTATGTTCTCCAGAATCCGGAGTGGTTTTTGCTTGTTCGTGCATCTCTCTTCCCTGTATTTAAATCTAAGTCTTTGTAGCCAAGTGGCTGTGGTCCTCAACACTCAATGGGATCTTATTGAAGATCAAGCCCACTTATCTAAAAACACTAAAGACTTGTATACAAGGAAGAGAGGGCCATATTTCAGAAATGGAAAGGCATAGAAATAAAAATAATTGAGGCCAGATTCAGGAGAACAATGGTAATTTACAGAAGATATCAGTGAAAATGGCTAGCTCTGTGAGGAACCTGCACCAGTGGAACCTCACCGATGTGTCCAAACTGGGGACCAGTTGTATGGAGCATTGTGAAAGTATGCATACTTCTGCCCCATACAATGCTAGGGTGGTTTTACTCTACTCTTTAAGATTTTTTTTCCCCATGAAGTTGTATGAAAATGCAGTTGGGAAGCACATTCTAGAGATCCCATGGAAAAGTGCTAAATGTTAATGGCGTAGTATCCCTTTAAATCACTGTATTATAAAAAGATATTACAACTTTCTGAGGAAAATATACCTTAATATACTATCTCACTGGGCGCTCCCATCTACAGTTCACAAATGAAGCACAATAACTGTCATGAATCCAACAAATTTGAATATAAATTGAATAAAATATAAATAAAACACTACATTTTTGGTCTGGGATTTTTTTCCCGTACTTGTTGTGACACATACAGCTCTGTACTCGAAAGTGAACGTCAAACTACTGCGGTAGTTTGCCAAGTTAGCGCCTCCTGCGAGGATGTGCCTTGCAACCTGCTTTATATCATCCTAAAGTCCCATCACTGGGGGCCTCAAAGGTAACAAAGGACCTACATACATGGACTTGTGAACCGACACTACGAGAAAGTCCACGCAAAAGAAAATAGGATGCGGCACAGCCCCTGTATACTCCGTAATAACAAGTACGGCACAAACGTGACTACTGAGAGACACCTATCTCAAATAGACCCGGGTGCACATCCACAAAAAGTCCATAGTTTAGAAGCATACATATATGAAAAAAAGAGTAGATGGCACTCACCGTCTTAAAATTCCAATGCTTTATTCGGACATCTTAAAACAGCAGAGGCAGGAGAGGTTTTTTTGCTGGATACAAAATCAGGACGACAGTTGTTTCGAGTGTACCCTTCTACAGGTCCCTGTAGCGACACTTCATCAGGACATCATTGTGGTAAGTCCTGATGAAGAAGTGTGTCACTTCAAAACATGTTGATCAATAAAACCTCATTTCTACATATCCAGTCTCCTGCTCATCACTGGAAGTGCAAATTTTAACCCACTCTTCTCCAGCATCACAAAATCAGACGTATGAAGGAGTCCTTATTTGAAGTTCCTTACGCGCCAAGTATTTCATTTACCTTTCTAAATAAACATGCACTTGTCACAAAAACTGTTTGCTTTTACTAATGTTGCATTATCTGCATCCAAAAAGCTGGCACAGACCTAGCAGGTGTACATAAATGAATCTAGGCTACACATTGTCAGGAAGTCTGTTGGAACCCTCGTTTCCGTATATGTTTCTAGGGCTTAATCTGCTCACACACAATATGTCAGCCAAATACAGAATCGGTTGACCTTTACTTATTTACTGCTTGGTCAGTCGCCTACTGATACATTGCCATTGTGCACCAGCTTCGAGGATTACCATTAGATTCATCATTCTCCGTTTTGTGCCACTCATTAGGATACAACATCCTCTCGTCTTACAGGGTGTTAGAAAATACAAGCATAAAATATGAAAGATGGGTAAGAAAAAGAAGAGCATAATGCTGGATGTTTGCATTCAGTGCCACGTGCTAAGTGCTAAGAGTGACAGGTGCCAGGAGAACAAGTGCAAACAGAGACGATGATTTCAGCTCTGCAAGAAGAAGCCTTTCAAGGTGATTGAGCGCTCTCATTATGGCGAGCTGGATATAAATATTGACAGCTTTTTTTTCTTTTATATTGTATATTAATAAAACAGATTACAACCGATGATACCTAAACATGTACAAATACTGTCCTCATCAGCCATGGAAGAAATGGATATATATGAAAGAAGGTGGAAAAGTAAATGAAAGAGAACACAGTCACTGTATACTAGTATGGCAGCTCACAAATAAACATAATATTTCCATCCTTCATTTCTTGCTGTAGATCATCCAATCCAGTTTTAATTGTACTTTTCAGAAGAAACTAATGCAACCGATCAAACTGATGCAATGTAGAGGCTCCGAAAGAGTATGGCCTTCAATTAGTATTAGGGGATGTTAACACATAGCTTGGAAGCAGTTCAGTAAACTGTCTACATCAACCGCAAATCTTACTTGCAGTTTTAGTTTTTTTAAACATCTCCTCTTTGGGAAATAACTCAAGAGCATTCTTTGAGTTAAATTATGACCTAAGACTAACATCCTCTATAATACGAAACTCCCACTCATCTCCCGGACTTCTCTCGTGCTGCACAAGTTTTCTGGAATGCACTACCCCAGAAAATCCAATTAGGTCACAGTAACCACACTTTCAAGAGTGCCATTTCTTTAGGCTAGCCTATCACTTCACTGATCTAATTAACCATCTCCTGTTCTCTCTTCCACGCACTCAGTTGCACTTTGTACCTGTACTTGTGCAGATACTGGCTGGTGACTGGTTCATGCAGCATTATTTGAATGCCCCTTATTGTACTGATGGCTGGACCGTACATGACAAGCAATTTATTTTTACCTTGTGTCTCCCCTATTTTCTCACAGATTGTAAGCTTGCGAGCAGGAATCTCACTTCTCTTGGTATGTGTTGAATAATGTGTCATTTTGCTATGTTTTATGTCAGATGAATAATCATAAAACACAATTGGATAAGGACTCGCACAACAGATCCCACAGCTCGCTGATTATCACAAGGCGCTCTCTTCTGGTTCTTGTAGTAATATTCAAATGTGCAAATTAAATAAATAGGCTTTCAAGAGAAAGTCACTTTATCGTCCTTAATAGAACAGATGAGTTTATTAAAATGTCTATTACAATTCTGCTCAGTTTATCAATGGCACCATTTATAAAATGAATACATGTTCACTTAGAGGTTTATTCTGGCAATTTCAGTAAACACATACTCCCCAGGTGCATTGCAGCAGTCCGCGGAGCTCGCTTCTGCCAGAGACAGCTGCTCGGCAAGACGGTTGTAAACGCTCACAAAACCCGCTCATCTGCCAGACCTCAACCAGACTCCACATAAAACCAGCACTTAAGACACTGAAAGCAGCGGTGTTAGGCTGAAAGTTTGGTAATAAACTCACATGACAGTCATCAAAATCCAAATGTATACCTAGAAAAGCCATAGAGAAGGAAAAACCAAGCATGGGCCAAATCTTAAGGTTGTTTCCAACAGGTGACTTCAGAATTAGCTGTATGTATACATGAGGAACAGCACTATGTCTGGTTAGTATATGATTTGTATCCTTAATTTTTTACCAATTTTTCCTTTCTTCATGATCTATTTCTAATAGTTATTATTAGTGGGTGAAGAATAGCTGCTATGATGTCTCCAAAACACAGAGACTAAAGAATTCCTACCTTTCTTTCCCTATGGAGCAGACAGAGAGAAGCAGTATCAGTATAAAGAGGATTATACTGCAGTACAGAGCAGTATAGCTGTGAATCCAGCACTAGGGTTAGATAAGCATTTATTAGACATAATGCAGCATGATCTGTCTGTGTCTCTCACCACCTCCCTCCACTCTTCATAAAACTGCAACAGCTGTGAGAAGCCAATCTATATTTTAGATGTGTTTTTTTTTTTTTTTTTTTTTTTTTTTAAGAGTAATGAGTTCAGCAGGTAGGAGGTATCAAAAATAGAGGCTCATAAGTGTAGAAAGAACCATATTTTAGTACATCCTAGAAAGTTTTTTTGTATTTGCTTGTACGGCTGTGGTTCCACGATCCGGAACCACAGCGCTTTGGACGGAGCGGAAAGTCCGCTCCGCCCAAAGCCCCGCCCCCTACTGAATGCGCGGTGAATCCGGATGTGTTCATGGAACACATCCAGAACACATCCGAAATGACCGCAGGGCTACACAGGCCTATGTTATTTCCCTTGTGGCGACGCAGCGTCGCCGCAAGGGAATAGGACATGCTGCAGTCTAAAAAGATGCACAGCATGTCCATTAACGCAGGTCTGCCGCCTGCGTGTTTTTAAGCATAGTGGAGACGGGATTTCTTGAAATCCCCTCCACTATGCTGTAACATCTGGACGCTGCGTGTTTGACGCTGCGCCAGCGCACAGCGTCAAACACGCAGCAATTACTGAAGAATTCCGGATCGTGGAAACATACCCGTAACTGATTTACGCAATATTTGTTAAAAAGGCAGTGGCTATGTAATGAAGTGGTAATTTCTGATCGGACAATATTCTGAAGGTAAGCGTTTGGCAACTTGAGCCAAATTATAGATTTTTGGTTAAAAAATAAACTAAATATATAATAATGCTTCTAATGAAAAATTATTGGTATCAAAACAAATATCAAGAAAGCGCTTTCTACTTTCTTAAAGTGGTATTCCCATCTCCAATATCCTATACCAATATGTAGTAGGTGTAATAATAATAATAATAATATTAGCAAATAACTCCAATTAGAAATGTTGTATAGTTGAGAAGCATTGCAGGACCTTAGGTATCCATGCTTAATACCACTGATATAGTGAGCTAGTTGTTAGTGGTCAGTCCTGCAATGCCTGCACACGAGGAAAGAAACATAGGAAATCAGAAAAACTATGCAACATTTCTAACTGGAGATATTTACTAATATTATTATTTATTACACCTAATACATATTGGGATAGGATCTTGGAGAGGGGAATACCACTTTATGGCTGCAGCTTGAAATGAGTAAAAGGGAGTGATGATGGCTAATCATCACTCACATATTAGAGTGGGGGACAAGCCAGTCCATATCTAAAGTAACGATCTGCAAGGTAAAAAGGACTGTATGATGGGTGGTCTGCTTTAACATTATTGTGCGCCAGCAGCACTGTACTGTTATAGAGCTTTGTGCCATTTCCCCTTATAATTAAATGCAGTTCCATAAGTAAAATCCAAAATTACGTCATCTAAATCTGATTTTTTTTTTCTTATAGCCGACTCCTAAATACAGGCAAGAAACTTGGGGAACTAGAAGCGTAATATAGATAGAATAGCAACGAGGTTCTCAAAAGTGAATGCACTGCCAGAAGACAAAAAAGGAAAAACTACAATTAACATTATGCAGAATATTAATCACTTAACTGTATTTAACAAAAAAAAAAAATGAATTTTTAACGTAAAAATAATAAAAAATATATTTTATAAGTATATCGTACGTGAGAATGTCAGGACAGTATAAATTAGACTTGGCGAGCATTAGTGAGGAATCTGCCGGCTGATTGGCATGTCATTTGCATTGTTCAGCTGCAATCGGTAAGAGATGAGATGATAACGAACCTTTCAGCGCAACTGCAGAGTATACAAAACAAATGTAAAAAGCAGCAACAACTCCAGCATTATACATTCTGCATGAAATGGAATATGCAACAGGTAATATAATAATCTGCTGTCACTAATTCAAGGCTATGATGGAAAAGCGCATTTGGTAAGACATCAGTGTAAAACCACGATAGTGAGGTGACTAATTGTTTTGGCATCTCCACATTATATCTAAAGATCACATTTCGTTATTTTTTTTTTAATAACTTGACGGGAAAAAAAATAATCAAACGTTACGCCTTTGCACAATTTTTTTTATTGTTTTTTCAAGAATTTTAAAATGTTATGATTATGTGGAGAACAATCGATCAGCAGAGTGAAGCAGCGGCGGTGCTCACAGGATCATCAAGGTCCCTTTGTTGCAGTAAGTGACACAGTGATGACCATACTTATGTATGTGATACTTTGTATAAGGATGCCATTGTCCTAATGATCGAAGGAGGTTCAGGCGTGAAATCATTACCAATGATATACTCATGGCCCGTTCTACAGCCTTAGAAAATTGCATCTTGTGCAGATTTGTGGGCAGTATTATTCTGCGGTAATTGCCATATATGCACAGCATTCTTGTCTTTTCAAAGAAAATGTATTACGTACCATCTGATGAAGTACCGTATGTTGCAGTTTATTTCTTCTTATGAAATCTCTGCATATACGGAGCGGTGTTTTCCCAGCATTAATATGTATAGTGGCCATATAGGATATCTGTGTAACATGCACCCATACAAGATGATGCATGAGCCTCTACCACACTGGACCCCAACCTGCTACTCCCAACTACTCCCAAGAAGCCTAGATAGTCACTGGCTGTACGGACATCCTGGGAGTTGTAGTTTTGCAATATCTAGATTGCCACAGATTAGAGATCATTGCTGTAGTACAGTTTCCAGTACAAATTACTCTGCAGTACAATGCACGTACTACCCGCATCTGAATCCATGTACCGTAAATGGTTAAGAAGCGCTCTTCCAGATCATACTTTATGCCTCTATTAAACTTTAATAATTATCTCCACAAATTAGTCCAAAGCTATATCTAATCTTATTAGAGCTGGCACTCATCATAAACTACAACTTCAACAAATTGCGGATAAACATAACCACAAAAAGTGTTCCAGCAAAATGAATATAAAAATAAATTTTTATTAACATATAACATACAATAAAAAATCTAAAACCTAACAAAATGCCCAGTGAGAGGTATAAGACGTGGTCAGGAGCTTTTTAGGGAGTTTGTTCCCATATACTATATATCTGTCATTAGACCACAGCTACACCTAATTATTGTTGTGATTAGGCGTCTTATACCTCTCACTGGGCATTTTGTTAGGTTTTAGATTTTTTATTGTATGTTATATGTTAATAAAAATATTTTTATATTCATTTTGCTGGAACACTTTTTGTGGTTATGTTTATCCGCAATTTGTTGAAGTTGTACTTTAATAATGCACTGCTACGCACAAAGGGGTAAATTAACGAAGCTTTGGTCTAGGAAATTTCCTGTGATGTCCACACAAGTGTTTTATTTATTCTGTGTGGGTGGATACTGAGCAACTTCTTGCCGAAAGCAAGAAATGACAATTAGTCATCAGAAAGAGTTGTGGTCGGCTCTGTCCAGTCCAGCAAAAATGATGAATTCATGTGAGTGTACTACTAAAATTAATAAAAATGTGAAGCGCAATTACTCCAAACACATAAGACAAGTGTTAACAACTAGAGGGTTGTAAGGAGGAAAAAATACCGGTAATTAGATTGAGTAGGTCCATCCCTATTAAAATGAGTGAGGCTGAGCTGCAATACGTGACAAAGCCTGTTTTTTTTTTTAATTACGGTATTATGCTCAAATCACTTTCAAAATTCATGCACACATTTTGTCTCCAGAACGAATACCTAGACATACAGTGGTTTGTAAAAGTTTGGGCACCCCTGGTAAATATTACTGTTATTGTGAAGAGTTAAGCAAGCGGAAGCTGAAATGATCTATAAAAGGGCTAACACATTTCCTTTGCATTATGGCGAAAAAAATGATATTTTATATATTTATTTCATTTTTTTCATTTTAAGAATTACAAATCGGAAATTGGGCTGATGCAAAAGTTTGGGCATCATTGGAAATTTGTGTGCTCATATAACTTTGACCAAGGTTTCAGCACTTCAGTCTATTAAGGTTATGGCTTGTCCACCATCATTGTTAGAAAAGGCCAGGAGATGCAAATTTCCCAGCTTTATAAAAACCCAGCCTCCTCTAACCTTGTGCCAAAAAACAGCAGCCATGGGTTCTTCTAAATAGCTGCCTAGCACTCTGAAAATGGTGGAAGCACACAAAGCAGGAGAAGGCTGTAAGAAGATAGCAAAGTGTTTTCAATTTGACATTTCCTCAGTTCAAAATGTAATTAAGAAATGGCAGTTAATTTGAACGATGGAGGTCAAGATGATGTCTGGAAGACCAAGCAAAATTTCAGTGAGAGCAGCTCATAGGATTGCTAGAAATGCAAATCAGAACTCCCACTTGACTTCAAAAGACCTTCAGAAATATTCAGAAAACTCTGCAGTTTTTGTATATTGTTCTACTATTCAGAGACACCTGCACTTAAACGGCCTTCATGTAAGAGTCATCAGAAGAAAACCTCTCCTGTGTCCTCACCATAAAATTCGGAGACAGAAGTATGCAAAAGAACATCTAAACAAGCCTGATGCATTTTGGAAACAAGTCCTTTTGGACCGATGAGGTTAAAAAGAACTCTTTGGTCACAATGATCAAAGGTATGCGTGCAGAAAAAAGGGCACAGAAGTTCAGGACAAGAAAATCTCGCCAGCTATTAAGCATGGGGGTGGATCAATCATGCTTTGGAATTGTGTTGCAGCCAATGGCACGTGGAACATTTCACGGGTAGAGGGAAGAATGGATTAAATTAAATTTCAACAAATTCTTGATGCAAACATAACACTATCTGTAAAAAAGCAGACATTGAATAGAGGATGGCTTCTACTAATGGATAATGATCCTAAACACATGTCAAAATCCACAATGAACAACCTCAAAAGAAGCAAGCTGAAGGTTTTAAAATGACCCTCACAGTCCCCTGATCTGAACATCATTGAAAACCTGTGGCTAGACCTCAAAATAGCAGTGCATGCAAGACGACCCAGGAATCTCACAGAACTGGTAGGAAGAATTGATGAAAATCCCTCAAACAAGTATTGAAGGACTATAGTCTAGCTACAAAAAGCGTTTACAAGCTGTGATACTTTCAAAAGGGGGTGCTACTAGGTACTAACAATGCAGGGTGCCCAAACTATTGCATCGAACCATTTTACTTGTTGTAATTTTTAAAATGTGAAAGATTAGGCAAAATATATATTTTCTGAATAGAAAGGAAACTAGCTTGGCCCGTGTGACATTTTCACACATTGGTCGTCGGAGGCGCAGGCAATTTCAGAAAAAGTCAAGCTGGTGAAATGTAAATGTATTTCATGAGATGATGAACATAGACAGGTATTTATATATGTAGATTGGTAATACAATAAATTGGTTTGATAAGTAGAGGCCAAAAAATGTCTTCCGGTTGAGGTGCCACCTGCAGGTCATTGTTTCTTTCTGCAGGCTTATGAAAATAAATGTTTATACTGTATTTAGTGATAAAATCGTGAATGTGTGGTTTGTTTGGCTGTTTCCTTGCTGAAGGGGGCAAGTTTACCTTTCAAATGGTGTATCATTTGTGTGTGGGGCGAAGTAATCAGCGAAAAAGCAGTGCATGCTTACAAATGTGTTTGCATATGTGACTCACCATGTGTGTGTGTGTGGCGAAGTAATCACCGAAAAAGCAGTGCATGTTTAAAAAAGTTGTGCATATGTGACTCACCTGCAGTGAAGTGCCAATGTGCCTGAAATAGGCTGGGCCAGCACTTGGGCACGCAGGAAAGACCCCAAGGCAAATGTTTGGATTTGTTTGTGATGTCTGTAAGCAGCTTTGTGGTAGTGTGCTTTGGGGTAGTGTGCTGCCACCTGCACATCATTTGACCTTTCAAATGGTGTATAATTTGTTTGTGTGAGTGGAGTATGAACGCAGCAAGTGTGCAATTCAATAGGCAGTGCATGTTTACAAATGTGTTTGCATATGTGACTCACCTGCAGTGAAGTGTGCAATCCTCCAATTTGGCTGAAATAGGCTGGGCAAGCACTTGAGCAAGCTGGAAAGACCCCAAGGCAAATGTTTGGATTTTTTTGTGATGTCTGTAAGCATGTAAGCATCTTTGTGGTAGTGTGCTTTGGGGTACTGTGGTGCCACCTGAAGGTCATTTTTCCTTACTGCAGGTTTATGAAAATCAATGTTTAAACTGTATTTTGCGATCAAATCATGGATGTGTGGTTTGTTTGGCTATTTTCTTACTGAAGGGCGCAAGTTTACCTTTCAAATGGTGTATCATTTGTGTGTGTGGGTGCAGAATGAAGGGAGATACAAAGTAATCACCGAAAAACAGTGTTTAGAAATAATAGAATAGAATAGGATCGCTACTTCCAATAGGTGGCGCTATAGAGTACATCTCCTCTTTTTTTGAAGAGGCAATTTGCATATAGAATAGATGTGTCATCTTTAACTTTAGGCCTTTTAGAGATCATTTTCATTTCGACTTGCTTAACTGCTCACAACAACAACAGTCATTTTGACCAGGGGTGCTCTAACTTTTACATGCCACTGTACATGTTAATATGGCTACTCAAACTTTACTGCACTCTGCTTGCACTGAGAAGCATCACGCAAACACCCACGCAAGTTTACATAGTGACACACTCAGATTAGGCAAAGGTTAGATTGTTTTTTCCTACATTATAGCATAATATCACTGGTACAAAATGTCCATCGAGCGGGGGTGCATCAGCCCACTAAAAGCAGGAAGCTATGACACTGGGAAGTGGGGCACTCCTGTCCATCAAGATGAAAATGCCTTCATCAGGCATGCATTATCCATTTGAGTATTTAAGAGTAATTTACGATAAAAGATTTATTTTTTATAAACTCCTGATCGATTTCTTTAAGAACAAGTTCCATTCAAATTTACCTCAATTCACCATAAAAAAAATCTTCAAAACTTTTAGTTTTTTCAACATAGACATTATATTTTATAAGTCCTGTAACTTTGTGAACCCCACTTGATTGTGCATTACAATCGGATCAGGGATAGATGCAAGTGCGATCTTTAGTAAGAGAGAGACAGGATTTTCAGACTAGCAATTTTTGTAACCTAAATCCTCTTGGTCCATAACAATACTCCCAAGTAAATGAAAAGTGGGAATTCACTTAGATACCTGCTCGCCGCTCAGGATTCTCACCTCTTGTCAAACGCATTGTTGACCCTACTTGGCAGACTCGAAGATAAATCAAGAAGTGCAGTGTAAGTGTTTCTAGGCAGCAAAAAAAATCCCTATGTAGTTGAAGCCATTGAATGTCTGGGGATAAAAGTTAGAAAAAGACAGACATTCTCCAGTATACCTGACATCTGCAGTCACTTCCACATTTTTTTTTTTTGCCCCGAGGCAATCAACCTAAGAACATAGCTTAGAAATTCACTAAGATCCACTTACATCACCCAAACCCTGGCTACAATATAGAAGATAAATGAACAGAGTCACAGCTTCACTTTTATACTTCTTAATGACAAACTGAAGTACTCGGCCCGGCATAGTGAACACTTAGAAGTAGCACATCGTGAGAATAGCCAGTCAATTAAGCAGCACATTCTGCGCATTACAAAGACCTTAGTGAAATAAGGAGGAGAGCAGAAATCAATGTTTAATGAACACCGCAATAAATGCTTGCTATTAGAAGGCCTCGAATGACAGGACTTGATGTAGATTAGTAGTTGTGTTGGTATCGGAGAAGCAAAGTCAGAGCAGAATTTAATCTATTTCTATAAAGCAGCTAACTCTTCCAAAGAATCAGATGTATAGATCTCATTTAAAGACGTGGGTCATGTTTTCGAGGTAAGAAGTTAACTTTGCCAGTTATCAAGAACTGGAGAAAAGGAAAGTTTTGCAGAAACATTGTCATTTTTGAGGGATCCAACAGACATTTGCTGTAATCAAATAAAAAAAATACAGAGATTAAATTTTTTTTTAGGAGCCACTGAAGTCATGGCTGGGATGGGAGTAACTCCATATAGCGTCGACCCGACCACAGTCTGCGCTACATTGTGTCTGTAACGTCTACTCATTTCCATGGAAGTTATGGAAATAGAGCAGCTCAGTTGCTCTTGGCTTTCTATAGCTCTACCTCCTGTGGTCAGAGCTGGATAGAGTTATTCCAGTCTCAACCATGACGTTATTGGCTTGAAAATATCACATAAATATGGTTTTCCTTGACTTTTTGGAGACCCTTAGGACCCATGAAAAACATAACATGGGTAGCTTGGACGGAGCCATGTTGTACTTTATACAATATAAAAGTCTCAGTTGTTGAAATGACCTACCTGAACATGTCTCCAAGCCCCTTCAGCATTCCTCCTTTCTTCGTTTTTCCTTTATCTTTGTCTCTGTCTTTTTTCTTTTCTTTTCCACTCTTGTCTTTTTTGCGCTCAGCCTTGTCTGAGCCATTGATTTGCCTCTCAAGAGAATGGGAAGGCTGGTCACTGGCAGTGGACACAGACTCGCGTCCTGATCTCGAACTCTCCTCGGTGTCCTCTTCCACTACAAAGAAATGAGGAAGATACCACATTAAGCATTAAAGCTGGATCAAAGTTATGGAATCAAATGTATGGATCACTGGACTACGCTAGAGACCACGTAGACCATTTTGAAGTGAAGCGTGCGTGCACCCTTTAGTTCTAGAACACCATAGTCAAGGCTAGAAGTTTCCAAAAATTGGGCAATGGTTTAACCTACCCAATGCGGCTGAACTGTTCTTTTGCTCCACCAGTGTTTTATTAGCACCTGGTAAAGTATTAGAATTAGTTAGACATTGTCTTATGCAAAATGGACAATGATGTCTCAGTTGTATACTTGTGTCCACTACCTCACCAGACCTCAACCATCACCCAATACCAGTGTATTAGAAAAATATGGAATGGTTCGTTAATAACAAATTAGTAATGAAAATTTGTACAAAGAAACAGAGGTGATCCACTTGGCAAACAAATTACCTACCCCAGTCTGTAGAGTTATCCAATACTTCCAGCTTGGACTTACTGGTACCTGATAAAGTATTAGTTGGATGTAATTACTGCCTGTAAAATACATGATTTTATCTTAACTTAGAGGAGTCTACGTAATTTTGATATTCTCTTCGTGATCATCCCAAAATTCTGGCTACGCACATATCCTTCCCCTCTTGCTTACTCGGACGCACTAAGGATAAGCCCAACTTTGGGCATGTCTACATGTAAGATAAGAGATCTTTTCTGCGAATTGCTCTGGCTGTCTTCACACAACCGTAATAAGCGCATAACATAGCACCCACATCATGTCTGCACTGTTCTTCCATTAAGGCTCAGTACACACTGTCCGATCCAATTGTTTCTGTATATGCAGGATATAGCTCTGGGCCCAAAAATGTAAACATATGTATAGGGCTCTAATTATCTGAAGGAAGCCGAGCAAATGCTCTTTTTGGTCTTTCTCTGGGTGGTGTACATCGTCAGTCCTTTTCTTTAATAATAAAAAAAATGTGAACGACTGCACTTTCCGATGGAGAAGACAACTGGAAAAAGTTTTCTTTTTCTCACAATGAAAGATACAGGAACTGTATACCACTATATATTGTGGTTAAAATACTAATATTAGTCGTGCAGATAAATAATATCTAAACTTTTTTTTTTATTAATCAGCATTTACAAAAGTAATACATTTTTGTAATATACTTCTTAACCTATTTTGCCTCCCTCCAAACACCAAGCTACACAGCTGTTTGATTTGCCAAGTTCAAGCTTCCTAGGAATCTGCTTTCGACTGCTGCCTAGCAAGAATCCATACTGTATTTACCAACAATCTGTGTGACGGCGCAGTCACACGGCCATATAACATGGACGACAGTCGCATCGCAATCCCTGAACTGGCCAACGGCTCTCCTGACCCGAGTGTGACAACACATATTTCTATGCTGCAGTCACGCTCGGGTTGAGAGAGTCGCCGGTCAGTCCGTGCACTGCGAAGCGATGTGATCGTCTTCCGTGTTATATGGCCATCTGACTATGCCCTTAGGGTCTATCCTTGCCTGAGTATGGAGGAGGGGAGCAGAGAGGATATGTACGATACACGGATTAGTAAATAGAGTAGTATTCTTGCTGATCAGCAGTTGCAAGCAGATTTTTAGAGAGCTTGAGCTGGGAAATTAAAACAGCTCTTCAGCATAGTGCTTTGGGGAGGAGGATCTGATCATTGGAGGGGTGACACCTGTCAACACCACCAACAGGAAGTTCTCAAACGCTGCCGGAACACAACAGCGCTGTCAAAACTATGGTGGCCATGGCCGGTAGATCCACCCACTATTCTTTTGAATAGGATATGCAGTATTTGTCCATGGCCACTTAGAAATCACAGAGCTGTTGAGTTCCCAGCAGATTCCAAAATCTTCTGTTAACAGCTGATCAGTGGGGGTACCGGATGTCGAACACCCATTGATCAGGTATTGACAGTCTATCCTAAGGGCACAGTTAGACGGCCGTATAAATTGGAACAAGATTGGAACACAGTGCGCGGACTGGCCGGCGGCTCTCCTAACCAGAGCATTACAGCTTCATGTATTTCTTACTGTGCCCTCAGGGTATCAAATCAGTAAAACAATAGTAATGGCCAACCCCTTCAAATTAAAAACAAGTCTTGCTACTCTTTAATGTTCCTTAATTCAGCACTGAGTGTTCAACGATCAACACACTAAGGCAAATAATGGGTTAGGGGACACATGAAAGCCAGATAAAGTATCATGCATGGACATCTTAGGCCTGGGTCTCACATAGCGATACACCAGCGATCCCGACAACGATATGCACTTCTCCAGCGATCAAAAAAATGTCCAGGACATTCAGCGACGATCAGCGATACCCAGCAGGGGGGCTGATCGTCGCTGAATGTCACACCACAGCGATAACGCTGGGAATCGCGGCTGCGTCACAAAACTATGTGACTCATGGCGATCTCGCTAGCGAATCTGTTAGACGGGGCTTTACTATCGCTCACCTACCATCTTGAAAACTGCTGTTCAATGTTCCAGCGTGACCTATTAATCATCTGTTAACAGAATAAGACAGTTGGAGATACCGGCATATCGAAACCATTACATAATATGTGAAGGGTTTCACTAAGTTCACAACAACCTATATAACAATTGCAAACAGTAATTAACAAAGTGCAAGGGGGCCCTTGTAACAAGTGACCCCATGTTGTAGGTATGTGCTCTGATCACCAGAATAAATTAGTAAAATGTGAACATCTAAAAAACAACCATGTGTGGCAAAGAAGTCCTTCATTGAACCAGGGCAATGGGACAAAACAAAAAAATATTAGGACGTTTCTAACATACCCACTCTTTGACCGTTCAGGTGGGTCCCATTGACTGTTAAAGGAGACATAGAAATACTTTAGTCAGAGTAACACGTCATGAGTGAGTCTTTAAGGGAGTCTCCCGCTTATCCCACTCTGACGAGCTGTTTGGCGGCTCCAGAAGGGTGTGGATATCACCTGATGATGTATCATGTAGATACAATAAGATGTTTTCTAAATAGGCCCCACACTGCTATTCTTATCTATACAAGGTTTTTTTTTTGGGGTGTGTGTGGCGGCAACAGCGAACACTCAACAGAACACAGCCTATTATGGCGCTTGCGATCATAGCGGTCATGCCCAATAGTAATACAGGAAGGATGACTTTACTAAGGCTCAATTAAATACATTAATTACCTAAGTGCATACATGATGGTACAATTAATGCTTTACATACTGTATAATTTACGAGAGCTGCTATACGCTCTTTAAATATTGTAGGCATAATAGAATATACTGTATATATTACATGCTAATTAAGTCACAGTATGATATTCACTCGTTTGCTCGTCGTACACTAGTCACTTCTATTATTAGAGCAGGACTGTAAAGGAAACAAAGCTGACTTGCTCATCACAAAATGATGTCTCCTCTGAAAGCCTTCTACCTTGATAATGCACAAGAGATGGGCATCATAACTGCACTAGGTAATTTCAGCACGGCAAAGAGCAAGCTCAGTGCTTTTTGTGACTAGAAAGCCAAAACAAGGCAATCTGCTCTTATTTCATTACGTTCAGGCTCCTCAACCTTCCAGATTTAAAGAGCCAATTTAGGAACCAGCTGGGATTCTAGAACACAAAGAACAGCTCTCTCCGGGCTGGGGAAAGACTGCAGGCGAGCATGATGTCACATTTCTCATGCCGACATGAACGTGGGCTCTACTACATACAATCACAGCCTCAAAATAGTGGAAAAAAACAAAGTACAATGTAATAACTGCACACGATCCAAACTTGGAGTTAAGGATGTAGTGTCAGTGCACTCTGACAAAGCCGTGTGGCACACTTTGAATACTGTGCACAATTTTGGGTGCGGTGCATGAAAGGGACCTAGTTGAACTAGAGCAGATGCAGAGAAGATCCAACAAAGTTATTAAAGGGACTGGATTGACAGCAATATCAAGACAGGTTATCAAACTTGGGGCTATTTAGTTTGGAAAAAAGATGACTTTTGGACGATCTTATTACAATGTAAAAATACATGAAGTGACAGTACACAGACCTGTATGATCTTTCTACACTTAGATCTGCAAGGATGAAAAGGGGGCATCCTCTAAGCCTAGAGAAAAGAAGGTTCAATCATAATCATGACATTGATTTTTTTTTTTTGAGACGATGGACCCTTCTGCCACATGATGATGTAATGGTCAATTCACTAAACAAAAGTTCAAGGAGGATCTACATGTTTTTCTTGAAAAATATAATATTATGGGTTATAGGAACTAAATTCTGGAGATGAGATGTTGACTACGGTAACTACAGTACTCCTTTTCCATATAAGTAGCAGAGAAGGAATTTTTCCCTTAATATGAGGCAATTTGCCTTTTTGGGGTTTTCACCTCCTTCTGGAACAAAAATTTAGGATTAATGACTATACTTTTATTTGCCTGTGTCTTCTTTTTTTTTCATTTAACAATGTAGAGTTGTACAGGCTTCAGATTGCCAAGCACCCTATACCAGACCTTTTCTGCGCATTTCATGCACTTGAGAGTAGAAAATGGGGGACAACAATGAAGCCAATTACAGAAATAAACAACATTTAGAAGATACCAGCCAGCACAATGGCCAAAATTGTAATGGCTAGATGATCAGGCCAGAGCATCTCCAAAAATGGCAGGTTCTTGGCATGAGCTTACTACCTACCAAAATGTTCCAAAGGACAGCCTGTGAAACAGAGTAAGCATCATGGGCATCTAAAGGGTTAGACCACACGGAGCACTCACAGCTTGGCACATATGGGAATGCAAACCTGATTAACGTCCAGAGTGTCTATGCTGACCCCAAACAAATGACAAAAGGGCCTACAATGAGCATCAAAGAGGACCATGGAGTAATGGAAAATGTCCATCATGTAGATGACAATGAGGCTATTTTAATGATATAATACACCATGCCACACTGCAAAAATTATTCAAGATTAGTTTGAGAAAAGGACAAAAAATTCAATGTGTTGACTTGGCCTCCAAATTTCCTAGGTCTCAATCCGATCGTGCATCTGAGGAATGTGCTGAAAAGACCAGAGCAAATCATAGAGGTTGCAATTCACAATTTACAGGATTTACATCAGTGCTTCCGAAACTCCTGTCCTCACAGCCCTAAACTGTTCAGGTTTTCAGAATTTCCTTAGTATCGCACAGGTGAGATAAACATATTTTGAGAACTGCCAGAGACAGAGCCACAAGGTGACTAGTCAGAAAGGCGGGTCCTCGGTAGCTTCTCACCACTTGCGCTTGTGTAGTGACCGGTCTCTGCCTATACATGCTCGTAGTGAGAGACCAATTACTCCAGCAGAGCGGGTAGGGAGAAGCAGCCGAGATCCACCTGTCCAACTAATCTTTCTTGCGGCTCGGTCCTCGGCGACTTTTAAAGCATGTTTTTCTCTGAAATGCTACAGCGCTTCAAACACGCATGGCTGAAATCATGCAGCCAGTGCCAGATTCATGTTGCCAAGTTCTCTTTAACATGATGGACACTATAGAAACCTTTAGGTTTTCTGGAGCCCATACCTCTTCAGTTTTTTTTAGCAGCTTGAGGGAAATGTACATAATATTGTAACATAAGAGCAATTTATATTGTGTTTTACAGCATGGACAGTAGTAGTTGGTCAACATCTAAGTGTATGTTTGGGTCTTCAAATCAGATGCTCAATAAATCGTATTCTATTGCAGATACTCATGTTGCTGCTCATACATTGTGTGTGTGTGAGCTCCTGCTTGGTTTCAGGCGGTTCTGTATAGTCCTGTACACACACACACACACACACACACACACACACACACACACACACCACACACACACACACACACAGCATCCTATTCTTTCTAGACAGATCGGTGCCTATCTTTTGTCACAGATATTTTGATCTCCATACCAAATCAGAACCTTAAGGTGCTCTAAATTTGTTTCGGCAAAACAGAAAAGTAGTTCAGGGGTTGGGAGCAGAACGCTGATAATTAAAGAGACAAAGAGGGTCACGGTTTCAATATCTCCAATAAATGTGATATATATCCCAGCCACGATGTGGGCCAAAATCATTTTAAGGCCTGTGATCAGAGAGGAACTGATAGACCAAAGGGTCACTTCTGTAGAAGTGTCACTGTCCGTGTGTCCGCACACTGACCATTGTCTGAGGGATTCCATTATTGAAAGATGACAGTGATACCCTTTAGGCCAAGCTAATTAGGATCACTTTACACAAGCCTAACCTCTTAGCCTGCGATGGGCCGGCAAGGGCTGACATTTAGCCTTTGTGCGGTATGAAATCCATGGCTAGACAAAATGTAATCTAATTTGTTTCCATTCATAAAGAAACTTCCCATTGTGCAATGACCTCAGCAAACATAATTTAGTAATTTAAAGAGACGTATGGTGGGTGGGAAAAGGGCAAGGCACAATTGTCTGAGGTGGCTGTTCAATGTATGGAAACAGAATGATGAATAATTACAATTCATCATTTCAGACTCATTACTTGCCATCCCTCAAAGTAGGAAACTACAGGAAAATGCCATTTCCTCACTTACTCTTATGGCTCACAGATTGTGTTTTTGAAAAATCCAGTAATTATTCTGTTCAAGAAGAAACAGGCACAACATTCCTCCAAAAACAAAAATGCAACTAAGTCTAACATGATGCAGAACAAGCAATTTTATCAATCAAGTGGCACAGACAGCAGATCGGCTCGGCTCGTCTGACACTTGTGTGATTTACCACTTTCAACACAAAGAAAAATCTTTAGATGTTATGTAATAAACACATGTAGTTGTAAAATGGCTAAGAATCAAATAATCCAACAGGCATTGCAGATATACACATTTTATATTGAGAGCTGCGATGTGTAAAGCTGTCAGACAACAGTAATGTTATCTGAACAGTCAGCCTGTCACTTTTCTTCTAAGCCATTCTTCTAAATTCTTTCGTGAAATCATCCCCTCAGTAAGCGTGGTAGATAAATTACCTTTTCGTACTGCTATTAATTTTTTTTCCATTTTAGTTACAAACAAAATGTAGTATTAAATACAATATAAAAAGAAAATAAAACATGAGAAAAGGAAGAAAATTACTGAGCTAGCCATGTGGTCCATGCAAAATCATGGAGACATGTCTGATTTGCATCCAAGTGTCGGATCAAAATCAGAAATGTAAGTGTATTGGTCCGTCAAAAAAATCGGGACAGCACTTGGATATGGTCTGATTTTCATGGACTGTTCAATATGAAAAGGTGGAGAAACTAATAAAACTCTGCGAAACTCAAACTTAAGTCACTGATGAAACTTATCATATGTGAAAAGAACTTGACTTTCACAAGGCAAGAGTGAGAGTTTCACCTAAATAACTACCTGATAATTAAGGTTGGACTACAGTAGAGAATTCTATCAAACACAAATTTGCTCCTTTTCTACATCCAAAAGAAAAAGAAATTGTTCAAAAATTAACTGAAATTAAATTGAACTAATATGGCACTTGTTCCTAACACTAAAGTGCAATCTGATGTGGAATGTTAAATAAACTTATGACAATCTTATTCCAATTTGAAAATTTTGCATTCATATATTTTTTGTCATCCCTGAAGAATTTCGGAAAAGTTTTCGTGACTCTTCTATGAATATGTGACAATCTTAATCTCAACTTTAATGAAAGAAAGGAAGTATTTCCTTATTTCCACATGAGGAAATGAATCCCCATTCTCCAACACTGGACGGAAACATACCGTATATATTAACCCTGTCTGCCCCTTGTGACCAACTGTACATCCAGAAAGGACTGCTGATCATGCTCTTAAGCTGACCATACACAATTGCCATCTGCTCGTCAGGCGTTCAATCAGCAAACAATTCTCTAAAAAACTCACCCACGCACATGAGCGCTCGGCGGGCCGTTCATGTGTTTTTCAAAGGGCGATAGGAGAAAGATGCTGACAAACCCATCTGACATCAACTTCTCTCCCCTAAAAACTGAACAACCGTGCGTAAAAATTTAGCTGACCGGTCCCCCACCCCACAATATATTCTGTTGGGAGAAAGTGGGGCTGCTCCCATGCACAATCACATTGAAATCTGTGGGTTCGGCTGACTTCCAACTATTGTGTATAGGGGCCTTAAAAGAAATCTATCACTATAATCAACCCCCTTCCCCCCTTAAGCGGTTTATATGGGCATACAGTCATAGAAAGCAATATGACACCTTGATATCTGATCTGATGTCTTATTCCACAGAAATCCTTATATTAACATGTAAATGAGCTTGTCAGGGCTATGGGCCTCCAAAGCTTATTTTAAATGAAAGTCGTTACCAGTGTGAGACATGTAACTAACACAGTAGAGTAGAATTGAACTTTAATTACAAACATATTTGCAGCAGCAGCTCTCGCAGCTCTACTGTATTGCAGTACTGTCTGCCTGTGAGATGGAACCTACAGATGTGTCAGGTAAAATCATATACAGCTCAGCAGTGAGATCAGGAGAGCAGAGAGCGTCCATTAGGCTATGGTTCCACGGTCCGGAACCATAGCGCTTTGGACGGAGCGGAAATTCCGCTCCGTCTAAGCCCCGCCCCCTTTCTGACGCGCGATCTTTCCGGAGGTGTTCAGGACACCTCCGGAACACCTCCGGAAAGAGCGCAGGGCTACATAGCCCTGTGTTAATTATGTTGCGGCGACGCAGCGTCGCCGCAATACGCGAGGACATGCTGCGGTCTGAAAAGACGCGCCGCATGTCCGGATACGCAGGTTTGCCACCTGCGTATTGTTACGCATAGTGGAGACGGGATTTATTGAAATCCCCTCCACTATGCTGTAACATCTGGACGCTGCGTGTTTGGCGCTGCGCCAGCGCACAGCGCCAAACACGCAGCGTTTCCTGACCGTGGAAACTCACCCTTACACATCTCACTGGTAACACCTTCTTTCATTTAGAATAAGCTCTGGAGGCAGATTCTCAGGGAGATCTATGCCCGGCCCATAGATCTTAGCAACTCATTTACATATTAAGACAATGGAGAAAGACAATCGGATTTCAGATATTTTTTTAAACGTTTTAAGACCTGCATGCCCATATAGACGGCTTAGGAGGATAGATCCTACTGACTTCAACCTCTTTAAGACGGAGCCCTTTTTCGTTTTTGCGTTTCTGTTTTTCACTCCCCTTCTTCCCAGAGCCATCACTTTTTTATTTTTCCGTCAATATGGCCATGTGAGGGCTTGGTTTTTGCGGGACAAGTTGTAGTTTTGAATGACACTGTTGATTTTACCATATCATTTGAACGACGCCATTGGTTTTATCATATTGTGTACTCAAAAACGGGGAAAAAAATTCCAAGTACGGTGAAATTATAAAAAAAAAAAAAGTGCAATTGCACAACTTTTTAAGGATTTTTTTCCCCATGTTCACCAAATGCTAAAACTGACTTCCTATTATGATTCTCTATGTCATTACGAGTTCTTAGACACCAAACATGTCTAGGTTCTTTTTTAAGTGGTGAAAAAAAATCCTAAGTTTCTAAAAAAAAAAAAAAAAAAAAAAATTGTCATTTTCCAAAACCCGTAGTGTCTCCATTTTTCGTGACATCGGGTTAGATGAGGGCTTATTTTTTGCGTGCCGAGCTGACGTTTTTAATGATACCATTTTAGTGTAGATACCATTTTTGATTGCCTGTTATTGCATTTTGATGTGGCGACCAAGAAAATGTAATTCTGCCGTTTTGAATTTTTTTTTCTCACTACGTCGTTTAGCGATCGGTAAATTTTTTTTTTATATTGATAGATTGGGTGATTCTGAACACGGCGATACCAAATATGTGTATGTTTGATTTTTTTTTATTTTGAATGGGGCAAAAGGGGGCGATTTAAACTTTTATAATTTTCTTTTTTAATATTTTTAAAAACATTATTTTTTTTTTCTTTTGGCATGCTTCAATAGTCTCCATGGGAGACTGGAAGCTGCCATAACCCGATCGGCTCTGTTACATACAGGCGATGATCAGATCACCTGTATGTAGCAGAATTACTCACTTGCTATGAGTGCCAACAACCGGGCAGCGCTCATAGAAATCTGGCACTGACAACCATAGAGGTCTTCAGGAGACCCCTGGTTGTCATGCCAACCCATCGGTGACCCGCGATCATGTGACAGGGGTCACCGATGGGCGGAATTCCAGCACAATTGCCGGAAGCGCATGTTAAATACCGCTGTCAGCGTTTGAAAGCGGCATTTAACTGGTTAATAGCCGTGGGCAGATCGCGATTCCACCCGCGGCTGTTCCGAGCACATGCCAGCTGTTCAATACATATATGTAGTAAAAAAACAAAAAAATACGGTAGGTACCAACATTGGATTTAAAAAAAAAAAAAAGTATTAGCGGTCAGAAGTTTCCAAAACATGGGTGTAGATGGTTCAGCATGGCTACAATTGTATAGGAAATGCAAAAAATGTTTTCTACAAACTGTCCTCATCAGAGGCTGCAACATAGCTGCATGTACATATATCAGTAGAAGTCTCAATGCTTGATCTTTGCTCCTTATTATTACAGCGACCTTGAAAGCATAACAGGCTTTCTAAACCTGTAGTAATATATACATACATACACACATTGTTGCAATCCATGGCAACAATGATCATAAAGATGTTCAAAGGAACAATTATTCGGCCTATGACTGCATCGTATTGAAGGTAATTAACAGGCTTCTTAAAGAATGTAGTAAAATGGTCGCTGTCAAGCAATTCAGACAGCAGACAGTTCTAAGTCTTCTGTCAGGACTGGCTGCAGTCTGAAGAAACACAGCTCCAGAAACCGCTGTCTCAACTGACAGAGGAGCTGTATGGTAAGCACACATACTTCAGTGAGCCGAGGAGAAGGCTGTGACATCAGAAGAAATATATCTTCTCCACGGCTGAGCGCAAATTATTTTTTTTCTGCTTCAGCCCTCCACACACAGTCAGCTGAGGAGAACATTATTTCTTCTGATGTCACAGCCTTTCTCCGGCAGCTCACGGATAATTGTGTTTAAGATACAGCTCCTCTGTAAGTTGAGACTCAGGTGTCAGTAGCTGTGTTTCTTCAGACTGCAGCCCATCCTGAAACATGACTAAAATGGGATGCCGTTTGAATTACGTGACAGAGTCCATTTTATTATATTCTTGGTTAACCCCTTTAAGGTGTAGAGCAAGCAGTACATTTGAACCTTAAAGGTAAGATACTAAATGCTCTGATTCAGGAATTTCAATGTGGCACCATAAGATAATGTCTAGAGTAAAATGAAAAATATTTAGACTTGAGAGTCCTCAGTGGTTGATATTTCCTATAGAGTAAAATGATGCATTTTTAAGGTTTCCAGCCATGAAGGTCTAAAAAATGGCCTTAGATGAGCAGCACTCTGCCAGGATTTTCTGTGTTTAATCAATTAAGTGGACTGTTGTATTGAACTTTCCTCAATAAAACCCTATTAATTCTGCTACAAGAAAAAAAAAATCAATTGTCTAAATTGGGTACATTACTACTCTGGGACCTGATGAGAAAATGGAAAGAAGCACTAACAAGATCAGTTATGTATCATTTCCAGCCAGTTTAGATGTCAGGACAGAGGAAAGCAAAAGAAGTTTCTATAACAGCCCGGATGAGCTCTACGCTAGAATCAATGTACAAGAACTGTACTTTGATCCTCTGAGATACAAATAGGTTTGACAGTTTTCCCATTTACTGGTTATGGGTGGGAGTGCCGATTAGAATTAGATGATCACGGATTGGGCTGTCCTCCCGAGGAGGAAATATGCAGTGCGTAACTTACATGTCTCCATTCCTTCGTCGTCATCATCAACAGGTGGCTTGTCATAGGACTTGTCGATAGCAGCTCGGAAGCTCTCGTTGCAGCCTCGTCCTCGAATAATCCGTGGGCGTGGGCGATGAAAAGGAATGTCGCCATTCAAAGTCACCTCAGCTACGGCTGTCTGCAGACTTTCTAATGAGCTGGATTTCTTCAGGCCTAATGAAGGCCCCACATCTCTGCTGGGGGAACCTTGGAGGTCAAAAGGAAAAGTTAATTGGGTTTAGTATAAGACAGTGCATGATTGACTATTCAAGTGAAATTCTGCAGGGAGGTGTTTCTATTAGAAACTCTTTCATATTCATTTACAACAGTTTGAAGATTGTTGAAGCACAAATCTATTAGTCATGTCATTTAGAAAAAGAATCGTCTTAATATCAAGATTCCTTTGTGTCATAGTCCTTTGATATCACCTTCAGATCAATTATTCCTACCATGAAACCTAAAAGAGTCTCGTCAAAAGTTTCACTCTTGTTATGTATAACGTAAGGATTTAAAGGGCACCTGTCAGAAGATTCATGCTGCCCACATTATGGTCAGCACAAAATATTGACAGGTTACCACATTACAGGAAAATCACAAGTAATAGTGTCAGGGAACAAGAACAGTGTCCACTGGTCAGCTAAGAAGCTGTCACACCAGGTTCTTTCCACCCAGGTCACCTTGATGGACAGGCCTCTCCCTATGTACAAACAGGGTGAGATTGGTCAATCTAGCAGAGCTTGGCCTGAAGAAGCTGCCTAAATATCTCCCCTCAAAAGGTGTTCCCCCTTGTAGGGAGCCCCTAAAAAGGGTTGTCCAGTTCCTTATCCATGGCCTCCACGAATACATACACACATATAATATATGAGTTACATCCCAGGTCTGCATTGCTGCTCCACTCTCAACCCTGAGCCCCCGCAGGTCTCCTTAGACAAACATTGTCACGCAATGTCAAGCAGAAGCAGCACAGTTTATCTGCAACAAAATGGTCAACAGCCACTAACTAGCTGCAGCGGTTATGTGATATTTATTATGCTAAGATACCAGTCGGGAACACAGGGAAGAGAGCAGAGCAGCAGCCACAATCTGAGAGACAAGTGTAGATTTTTGTTTTTACTTTCACCATAACTCTTCGGCCATTGATTAAGGGTTTAAAAAGAAAATTTAAATTTCTGCATGGCTTGAACTGTCAGTCTTTTACATGGTCCCTTTAATAACCAGTCATAAATAAAATCCTTTAAAAAAGGATTAAACTGAATATGTTATAATTTGGCCTTTTTTGCACTCATTTTATACTGTAGACTAGGAATACTAAGAAGGTGATAACTAAATGAAAAATATTTTTTTTTAAAATAAAACATTTTACCCTTTTTTGTAATCCCTCCCTGCAGACCAAGTTATAGAAGGAGAGAACGTCTTTGGCATGATGTTATTAACCAGCAGGGCACACTTCTGCCATTTGCCGTCATTTACTGAAAGCACAGACACCGCTTATTAATTAGTATTGGCTTGTCAAGTGCAAGTTCAAGATGCTTTGTACAGATAGTACTTAAATGACAACTGCTCACATAAGATGCCAGACTCATTACACGAACCTTCATGTCCTTAAATCGATCTTTACTTGCACAACTTTTTTTGGTATGAAAAGTAGATGAGAAAAATAAAGTCTGACAGCAGAAGCTTGGCACAAAATTTTACCAAAATTTGAAAAATAGTAATTTGTGGCATAAAGTATTAATGACAAACACTTTGCCTCAATGTTTCTAGGGCATTTAAAAAGGCGCAACTACTTCAAAATCTTAAAAGCATAAATGCAAGAAAAAAAAAAATTTTTTAACAAAAACTGTACATAGAGCAGTAAAGAACATGGACCCTACAAGGTTACACAGTTTACATAAGATTTACATCATTCAATGTACATTCTGTATATTCAGTATATACAAGATGCTCTCAAGGTACAAGCTCCATGTGACCACTAAACAGATAGTAGTTAAAACCATGTCCCTTTGGTCTGCTTGTATAACATCAGTAAATCCGAAAAAGGGGTTCAAAATAGTGTAGTAAACCAAGTAGTTCCAAACATCAAGTAAAAATGAAAAGTGTTTGTCAAATGTAGACCTTTTTTCCCCACAACTGGGCCGCAGTAAAAAGCAATGTTTTTCTAATCCTAAACAAAAATTTAAACTCCATATATACAGTACCAATCAAAAGTATTGACACCCCTCTTCATGCTATTTTTTTTCTTCTTATTAGAATGTGCACATTGTAGTTTCAAACATAAGGCAACAAAACTACGAAGGAAAACAAGGAGTAAAGAAAAGTGTGAAATAAACCAGAATGTATTAAATCTTAAATTCCTTAGAATACCTCCTCTTTCATGCTGATGACAGCTTTACACCACCTTGGCAAGCTCTCCAATAGCTTCATCAGGTCGTCACCTAAAATGGCTTTCCAACAGCCTTGAAAGAGTTACAATAGGTACTTGTTGACTGCTTTGCCTTCACTGTGCTGTGGTCGAACTCATTCCAAACCATCTCAATTGGGTTGAGGTTGGGTGATTGTGGAGGTCATGTCAGCTGATGCAGCAGTCACATAGCCATTACATACCCTTGAGGTGTGTTTTAGGTCATTGTCCTGTTCGAGCACAAATAATGGTTCTAAAACAGATGGCATGGCATGTTGCTGCAGAATATTATAGTAGCCATGAATTTGGGATAAATATCCAACAGTGTCACCAACAAAGTACTCCACACCATCTCAGCTCACCCTCCATTCTTCATGGTGGGCACCACACATGTATAAACAAGCTGCTCATCATTTCTGTGTCTCACAAAGACCTGGCATTTGGAACCAAAGATCGGAAATTATGACTGTGACTTATCAGACAACAGTACATATTTCCACAGGTCCAGTCTTTGTCTTGCTTGGCAAAAAAAACTAATGTCTTCTTGTTTGTGGTTCTCAGTAGTAGCTTCTTTAACCCCTTCATGACCTTTGATGTATATTTACGTCAAAGGTCGTGCCCCTGACTTTGATGCTGAAGTACTGATATGTATAGCACAGGCGATTACAGTTTTTAAAAAATAGGAAATAAAAAAAAAGGTTCAGATCATCCCCTTTTTGCCCCATTAAAAAAAAAATAATATTAAAAAAATACACATACTTGGCATTGTTGCGGTCAGAAATGTTCAATCTATTCATACATAAAATAAATTAATCTGATTGGTAAACGGCGCAAAGAGGGAAAAAAAGCAAAAAGATGGCATTACATTTTTGTGGCCGACGCAATAATGCTATAGAGGCAATAAAGACATCGTACCAACCTCAAAATGGTATCAATAAAAACATTCAGCTCAGGGCGCAAAAAATATGCCGTCAACCAACAATAAAAATGTCGACAAATGCCAATTTTATTTTTCTTGCAAATTTTGGAATTTTTTTCACTATTTAAATAATAAATAAAAAAAAACTATACAAGTTTGGTATCTGTGTACTCATACTGACCTGGGGAATCATATTGCCATGTTAGTGTTACCCTATAGTGAACATGGTAAATTAAAAAAAAAATAAAAAAAATTGTGGAATCCACATTTTTTTTCCGCAATGTCATTGCACTTGGAAACTTGCCCCCCCAGTTTTCCAATACGTTATATCGTAAAATCAACGATGTCATTCAAATGTGCAGCTCATTCCGCAAAAAACAAATTCTCATATGGCTATATAGACAGAAAACTAAAAAAGTTATGGCTCTTGGAAAGGAGGGAAAAACGAAAGCATAAAAATAGGAAACGGGAAACTGCAAGGTCATGAAAGGGTTGAAGCATTTCGATCATAAAAGTTCTCTGGACAGCTGATGTTGAGATGTGTCTGCTACTTGACGTCTGTGCATTATTTAAGAAGGGGCGTTATCTTCGGTGCAGTCAATTTGCAGTTTCTGAGTCTGGTAACTCTGATTAACTTATCCTCTGCAGCAGAGGTAATTTTAGGTCTTCCTTTCCTGGGTCCTCCATAAGAGCCAATTTCATCATAATGATTGCTAATTTTCATGACAGCACTTGAGGAAACCTTCAAGGTTATAGCAATTTCCTGGATAAACTGACTTTCCGGTCTTAAAAGTAAAGATGGACTCTCTTTACTTAGTTGAGTGGCTCTTACCATATTCTGGCATAGAACAGTTGTGGAATAAGACTTAGCACCATTTGGAACTGTTTGCCAACAATGACTCTGGAAAGACACCTGATGGTCACAAACACTTTCTGAAGGCTGGCGATTGCAAACTAAGAATTACAAAGGGGTGTAAAGCTGTGATCAGAAAAAAAAAGGGGCACTTTTAAAAATGTAAGATTTAAGAAACTCTGGTTTATTACACGTGTTTCTTTACTCCTTGCTCCTTTGTGGTTTGCTGTCGACATTTGAATCTACAATGTACACACTCTAATATGAAAACCATTGCAAGAACAAGTGTGCCAATCTTTTGACCTGTCTATATAAAATAATCCTAAATGAAGTGATACTGTAATTACTATATATTAGGGGACAATCATTACTGTCTGATACAGAGCTGACTAGATGCTAATACATAGCATTAGTTGACAGTGGTTAGCACTGCAGCCCTAGTGTCCAGAGTTCATATCCCACCAAAACACAATATATGCATGGAGCTTTTATATCAATCCCTCTGTTTGCATGGATTTCTTTCAGGTATTTCCTCCCACAATCCAAAGTCGTACTGATAGGGAATGTACATTATGAGCCCTAATGGGGACAGCTATGATGATGTCTATATATTGTGGAACAGAAGATGTTGGCACTACATAATAATAAATTAGCTTCATCCTTTAACAGCTCTGGACTATTGGACAGACTATGTTATGTGGAGTAGAGGTGGGGGAGTAGGAACACGAGAGAAAAAGAACGGGAAGCGAACATTAAATAGTTGTGTCGTGAAGACGCCATGAATTGTAGGAGTAATTATTTCTTATATAACGTATTAGCACAACACCTAAAGATTATAGCTTATTGTCAACTATTTAAAATTTCTAGTACAAATATTCCTCGGTGTTCATCCGAAAAGGAATTGTATAGTATTAGGAAAACATGCTTTCTTTCTTAACAAAACTGCGTGCTTGGTGACCGGGTGACCAAAAACGGCAGCCTATAGGCTTCAAAATGGCTGACATCTCTATTTTTCTTCCCCACTTTCAATAAATGGAGCAGTTTTAAAACATGAGCCCTAACTCCAAGAAGTAAAATACTCCGAGACTGTTTATAAGCACATGTACGTTTCCTAACGAGCAGAAAAGCTTTACAGTGTATGAAAACCGTATATTATCAGATAACAGACAAACAAACTGACTTTACAGCCTTATCCACCGAGTGTAGGCTGATGATTTTTATATACCAAGGGAAATTCTTTCAGGCAAATATATCTCTCGAAATAGCTGCTAAACAACATTTCACTAAATAAATATTTTACAAGTTTAATAATCCTTTTTTTCCCTTTCTGCTTTCCTCTGCACTTTAACAGATTTTGCTCATACAAAAGCCAGACTATTAAATACAATTGGAATTCATAGAAATTACCTAGCCGAAATCAACAGCTGAATCAGTGCATTTAACACTAAGTGCTGCTCTGATTGGCCACTTATCCGGAGGGCAAATTAAGGTCAAATATATTCTGATTATATAGTATTTTCAGTAATATTCTGATTCTGATAACCTTAATAAAGGGAATTCTAAGTTGAAGACAGCAACGCAAATTCATTCAGCGTGGGAGTATTTTACATATGGCCTCATGATTGGATTGTGAAAATCTTTGAAAAATGCTTTCATCTGACTCCTGGCCAAAAAAAAAAATAATTAAAAAGCTGCGATTATATTGTACTAAAGCTAAAAAGTATTCATACATATTTAGAAATATACAAGCACTTTTGATTCATCAAGTATTTTTACGCCATAAAACTAGCTTTATAAAGTACAAATTTTTGGACAAAATGTATTGCAATTTTTACACCAGCTCCGATAACTTTTTGTAAACGGTGGTGGAGATTACTGAAAAGGGGCCAAGGCCTGACACTTCTACTGATTCACTGTAATGTATGTAAAATTGTGGGTTTAATTATATTAGAAAAGTGCTCTAAGTCCATGACTAGAATACATTTTCTAACACTAGTTCACGGACAGGCAAAAGAGGCATATGCCTCTTAAAGGGGTCATAAGGGACTGGGTTGTTTTTTCTTGCCATGGGGCTAAAAACTTACCAGCATGTAGTTGCTAACTTTCTGCCTGCCCTGCGATGATATTTTCTGGCACAGAAAAGTCACTGTCGACTCCTATCGGCGATTCTTCTGCTTGCGGTGACGTCACAACAACAGAGCAGCTTCCTCTTCCTGTCTGCACTGTTGACAGGGTGCCAATGCTGACCTCACGCTGACTGACAGTAGGCTCCCCAGAGGTAAGCAAACAGGAGCCAGTAGTCAATTAGCATGAGATGAGCAGTGACGCCGCTTCGATAGAGCAGAGGAGAAGAGAAGAAGCAGTTCTACAGGGATAACGTCACCGGAAGAATCCCAGCAGGGTAGAACAAGCAGCAAGTCTTCATCTATCTACAGGTAAATTCTTAACCTCATGACAAAAAAAAGACCCCGCAAAGTGACGGATAACCCCTTTAAAGAAATTGGAGCCTCCTACTCGAACAGACTCTGGATACCAGTCTTGTTGAATTCCCCGATAGACATAACAACCAGCACTGCTCAGAAGCCGTAAATTGTGATGGTGATAAAAGTTTTTAAAGTTGACACCATCAACCATTTGTAGGCTGCAAATAAAATGCATGATATAAGATATGGTAAAAACATAAAATGATACTATTGCCATTACAATTTTGGACTTTAGTTCCAAATTATATTACTACTCTGTGTCTCTAATGATAGAAATATCTACCAATAGTTTGGTAGGTCACATATAGGGAACCTCACAGACAAATGTTGGAGAACAAAACATTAAAAAAAATATCATTTGTGGCAAAAAAAAAATACTTTTCCTGGACAAAAGAAGACTATTCTCTCATATATGAAACACACTTTTATGACCCAACTGATGGATGCCATCTGAATAACTTGTTAATAAGTCTCCTAATATCTGAATTGTCCTATGATAACATATTTATTTATATTAACCACAACCTAATTATTCTAAACGAAAGACAAAAGACTGGAGTAACACTATGATGACCAAACATCAGAGCTGGGGGTCAACCGGACAGGCCAATCTGAGATGTTAACCATTTACTGACATGCCAGTTGTGGTAGCACCGTGTGTGGCAAATTCTACGCTGTAAGAGCCCCTAAGTCATTGCACAGAAAGTTATAATGTTTTGGTGTGAACCCTTGTAAATGAATTAGTAGCTTTAATGTGTCCATCGGGATGACGGAGCTGTGGTTTACCACTGACGTTCACTCCAACCTTTGCACTCAACTCTAAACATTCAGAGAGATCAGACAACCCAAATAAACTAGAGAGAAAAATAATTAAAGGTCTATTATGTTGTCCGCCTGAGGAGCTGTTGACTTTACATGCCTTATCAATCTAACAGCTTTCAACTTGAGCCTCCGCAACAAGGTTTTCACAACTGGCCTCAATCTAAACAGAGAGAGGCAGAAAAATACTTACGATTTATTAACATAATTTTGACACCTACTTTCTCCCCGCAGTTGTATATTTCTTCTCTATTCCTTTTCAGTGGAATGTGTTAACCTCTGACCCTTTCAAGTCATGAAAAGAAATACAATCATTTTATAACTCTGAGACAGATACTTCCATTATGAGATGTCTCCCTCTCAATAAGAATAAAGCTTTTTAATAAACTATTTATCTTTTTCCAAACAGGTAACTTCAGTGGTTTAAAGACCTGACCTTTCCCCTCCCGAACATCATAACTCATGACCCGCTGGACAGAGGATGCTTTTATCAAAGCACTTATTTTACAAGTCAGACAAAATCTAATTTGTGCAAGTAAAAGAAAGGATAGTGCGGCATTGCTGATCAATCGCCAACTGTCTCTTTAATTGCTAGAGCACAATCAACTTGAGCTTTGCTACATGTACGATTAAATGGGTATTCATGGTTGCCAATAGTCTAGAAATTGCAGGACTGCCATAAGGAGACAAAGTTTTTTTTGTAGGATTTGACAGAAACAAAACTGAATCTTCCTCAAGAGTCATGGCTGTGCATTTGGCAGGTTGTTTTTCCAGCCACACAATTGGCAATTCAGGAGGAAATTCATGGGTCACACACTGTGGTTTTATATTTTAAGGCAATCTCACATAATAATGTTACTTTGGGAAATTGAAAAAAAAAATCTAAAAAATGCAAAATGGTAAAAAAAAAACATAAAAGAGTAAATATACATTAATTGGGTAACTATTGCACTGCAAAGACTTGCATCATATCAATGTATTACGTGAATGTTCAGGCATCCATCATGGGTGGTCACATCCCGGCTGAACGCCTCCATGTTGCTGTCTTCTCATCTATTTATAAAATCAATCTAGCAGCGGCCTCATCTGTTCGTCCGGGAATCTACTACAATGATTAAGGCTATATCCTCACATTTACATTTTGACCCCAATCAGACCAATGTCCTAACAATTCACTTTTAGGACAAATACAGTTTAATAATATGAGTCTGGACAATGACACAGATATATGTCTTGTTATGATGGGAACATCCTAGTCTTTAAGTTAGGATCTATGAACCAAACTAAAAGTCCAATATTAATATTGAGTCTATCCAAATATTACAAGTCAATCCTATATACAGCAAGAAGACCCCCCCCACTACTGTAAATAGAAAAATCATTACCGTAAATCACAATTACCGTGTATTAAAAAAGTTCCAAAGTCATGAAACACAGGGGGGGAACAAGACGCTAGATAACGTATGGTGGCATATTGCAATGTTATCAAGAGGTCATTACTGTGAAAGTACAACTGCAGAAACATCTATAGGTAGGACGTAAACCAGCATAATACACATCCAGTATGCACGCCTAGTACGATTTCAATGAAAGTGCATGCAAGCAAAGGAAAAAAGATCCTTTAAGACATTAAAATGAAGATACATATCCAGAAAAGAGAATATGAAAGGCAGCACTCACAGTCTCTTCTGAGTTAAAAGTCCTTTACTTCAACATAATGTGATTGGACCCGTAGAAGCGCAAAGTGAGCGCGAAACGGCAGCCGTCCACCTGTTTCCCTGCATGTCTCCCCCTGTATGTCACACTACCACTAGATGGATGTCCGGATTATGCTGAAATAAAGGACTTAATTCACAGAAGAGACTGGCGAGTGCTGCCATTCATATTCTCTTTCCTGGATATTTACTGCATTGTTGGCTACTACACCACCACAAAGAAGTCTCAGCAACTGTCAGAGTCTGCATGTATAAGGGTATGGTTCCACGTTCCGGATAGGCAGCGTTTTGGACGGAGCGGAAACCCCCTCCGCCCAAAGCCCCGCCCCCTTCTGAACGCGCGGTGATTCCGGATGTGTTCATTGAACACATCCAGAATCGCAGCACCCCTACATAGGACTGTGTTATTTACCTTGTGGCGACGCTCCGTCACTGCAAGGTAAATGGACATGCTGCGATCTAAAAAGACGCGCCGCATGTCCGTTTACGCAGGTCTGACGCCTGCGTCTTTTAACACATAGTGGAGATGGGATTTCATGAAATCCCCTCCACTATGCTGTAACATCTGGACGCTGCGTGTTTGACGCTGTGGCTGTACACAGCGTCAAACACGCAGCGTTTCCTGACCGTGGAAACATACCCAAGACTGTCGCCACATTGGTGCCTATTCATATCCTCACTTTTTTGTGCAATTAAAAGGAAGATATCATGCATAATGATAAGTGTTATCAATGCAATTCCACACCAAACCTAAACTTCATATTGCGGTGCCCAGTGCACAGTCCGGCCCCTGAGTACCAAAATCTGATTAGCAGAAAACTTCAAATGGTGATTAAATTGGTTTTCCCCATCCCAACCCACCACCTCCCCAACCTCATCACCACTATTATTCCATCCCTAACCCACCTCTTCAACCTATCACTAACTTCCGGTACCTTCCCTTCTGCTTTCAAGCATGCCACAATCACGCCTATCCTTAAAAAGCCAACCCTCGACCCAACCGCTATGTCCAGCTATCGACCAATATCGCTGCTCTCATTCGCTTTTAAACTCCTGGAGCTGCACGTCCACGCTGAGCTTTCCTACCACCTCTCTTCTAACTTGCTCTTTGACACTCTACAATCTGGTTTCCGCCCTCATCACTCCACTGAGAGAGCCCTGACTAAAATTACTAACGACCTACTTACAGCCAAAGCTAACGGACAATACTCTATACTCCTCCTTCTAGACCTGTCCTCTGCTTTTGACACAGTTGACCACTGCCTTCTACTACAGATTCTCTCCTCCTTTGGC
>JARQOD010000006.1:31620712-31632875 GCA_033576555.1 Oophaga sylvatica
ATACATTCAACTAAAAATCTGATTTAAAATAAAATTTTTTTGATAATACTTCTATTTATTGAGCTGTGCAAAATTTTTTCAAGTGATGGACTATAGTTAGGAAGCGTCAAAAACTTTCGCGACCACAATATGCAGTCATATCAATGTACACATTGCTACTGCGGAGTACGGTACTGCAGTTCTGCATGTTCAATCAAGTAAGCTGAGCTGTACGCTCAGTCACATTAGCATGAGGTCCTTTGGGTTTCTAGGCCCATGGGGACCTCAGGGATCACACAATGTTAAATAATACTATTGTAAAGAGAGCCAAAAACCTCAGAAAACCCTGTAAGTTGAAGATGACCATCAACTACTTGTCGTGATATGGTTTTGACGTGTTAAACTGGCTTCCCATAGTACTACTTCCTGGTTTCTGAAAGGGCGGGCGCTCCTCGATGACTGACAGTTTGGTGAGCAGCACAACTGTAACAGTAGTAGAATTAGACTCGCACAAGTTCTTCTGTAATACACTTAGCCTATGTGTGGTTTGTTCTGGAGCGTACTCTGTATTCACATATTGAGAAAACAGGGCATTTGAATAAGCACACTGCTCCAGACAGTGAGACCCAAGAGGTGCGATTAAACCTGCCCTGAAAGCTGCTGGCTGGCGATTTTTTTTCCAAATTTGTAACAGCAGCTTGTCAGGAGCTGAGAGGTGAGCAGCCAACTGCTCTACAGAAATCGATGGGCTGGAGAGAGGTGGCTGGGATATTAGGAGTTAACCCTATGTCCTGGAATATAACTACTGTGATGTTTCCTGGGCAGTCAATGGTGGCCATGCTCCATGGAAATCAGCTGTACACTGTGAAAGATAAAAGATCTCATTGCAGGAGGATGACAGCAGACAGGAGAAGCAAGTCATTTGCAAACTTGCTTATTTTCACACTAACTAATTAAAGCAATTTAATGACTTGAGAATACTCCTTCAACATAACCTACTAATTTGTCACCAAGGCTGACATGCTTCAATCTCATGCCTCATAAGTGTATATCTAGAACACTGTGGCCACCTGAAACTTTGTCTAATAATATCTATATATCCTATAAAGAAGCAATCCACATGACTTTTACCCTGCAATGAACTATTTTAATAAAGAAAAACTCTTCAAATGGTAAACTTCCACCTTAATGTCTTACAACTAGCTTAGCCCGACACTTCAAAGATAAGTCTGAGATCAATTTCAATGTGCGCTTGAAAAAAAAAGAAAAAAAAATGCCAAATCTGATGGTTATTTTCAAAGAAATAAAATTTATGGCATGTGATTTTCTTCCTTTAGCAAAATCAAAGCTATGTGAAAAGGAATCAAATAACTACTTCCATATGTCTTATTATTTGGCTGTCTTCGGAAAAGTCACTAGGTGTCTCTTTTAATATGTATCCCACGCATTTTCTCAATCTCGCTCTTCTTAACCTGCTGTGGGGACGGAACAGAACCAACATCCTGTGCCGGCTCAAACAATAGCCGCAAATGTGGATGCAACATCAAGAGCGAGCGCGATATTTTTATAAGACGGTATTAGCTAATTAAAACGATGCAAACAGAGTCTCCTGCAGCTCCTGGGTCTCTCTGCAGACACACAATTGTTCATTTCAGATCAGTTTTTATCCCCTCCCAAGAAACTGTTTCCCCTTAAGAGATTTGAAGATAAAATTACTGGCGAAATATTATTTTATTTACTTTAGAAATTGAAAATAAATGAAATTACCATTTTCCCGTAAAGCAAATGGTCTCAAATGTCTTTTATAAACCCAGTCGTTTCCATCCTTTTATCCCTTAATGTATTAACATCTGTGATGAGCGAGGAAGTCTGAACTTACAGAGAAAACATCTTACGGGGAAAGAGTGCCCCAAATCCACAGATCTTCCAAATATTTGCTTTAAGGGAAGGTATTGATTTTACAGAAGATTATTTTGTCTCAAGTCCAAGAAAAAAAAGAAAAAGACAAATATTGGCACCCGAAGTCAAGAGCCATAGGAAAGCCAACAGAATAATACGATGTAAGGCACACAGTTAATAATAGACTACATAGACTTCTCTTACCATTACTACATTCACTTTCAAACCATAACATTTATGATATATACCATACACATAATCCAGAACCACCACCAAACGTCATGCAATCAATGGAACACTGAAAAGTCAGAAAAAAGGAACGGTCCCTGATCACCTGCGCAATTGTAATTCAATGTCGTGATTAAAGGTAAATCTGTCAGCAGGTCTTTACCATGTAATCTGAGAGCAGCATGATGTAGAGGCCGAGACCCCGATTCCAGCGATATGTCACTTGTCAGTCTGCATGCTATCATTTTGATACAATCCCTGTTTTTTCTACTCCAGATCTAGCAGAGCTCGGAATGCTGAGCTCAGTATAACCCCGCCCACAGCACTGATTGGCAGCTTTCTGTGCACACAGACAAAAATCTAATAATCAGTGGTGGGGTTTCATAGAGAAGGACGACTACATGACACAAGACACCTAGTCCTGTAGTGATAATCAGCTGATACACACATCCTAGTCCTAGTAAGTGACAATGCTAGAATCAGGCTCTCAGCCCCTACATCATGCTGCTTTCAGACTACATATCACAAAGCTGGTGATTCCATATCATACCACCACGCTCAATCCAAGGTGATATGATTGAGATATTTTCTCACACCAGATTTGCTTCAACAGAAGAACAGTCCCCCACTATAGACACATAAGGAGCCATTACTGATCGGCGTACCCCTTTACAGCCTCTGTAAAAAATCTTTGTCAAATGCAAGAAACATTAAAGCCCATTTAAAAAAGGGGATTATCAGGAAATGAGGTTTCCTAAGAATGCTCGTTCCTGACAGATTATTGGCATGGCTAAACAAAGCGGGAAATACATGACAAATGTGCAGAATGCTTGTTCGTCAGGTGCGATTAACTTACGGTAATCGTCCAGTGTAAACAGGTGGTGTGCTTCTGATAAAATATTCCATGAGCATAGAGCGATCGCATTGATGATTACTCCGTGCACATAGAATTGTTGTCAGCTGGTCAAAAAGGGCCATTAAATTACCGCAAATCCGCTAGCGTGTCATCGATTGGCGGTCATTTAATGTCTATTAAATGTACTGTTCCGCCAGGTTTCTATTCATGCTGTCACAGAGTTGGGCAGCATGAATCAGCTGACGGGTTCTCTCCAAACTGCTGCTACCAGCACATTATGTCCCACCTTATTAGGATCCGAACGATTCATGCACACCTCCATCTCGCCAAAAATAAGCTTTGTTATTTGCTTTCCTGCATGGTACTCTGTGCTGAGCGGCCCGATAAGCATGCACGGACCAACCTCAGTGTCTGCCTTCTGCTTGCTAACCTGGGTCCATTATTCAAAAGCAGAGGGGCCAAGTAAGGGAGCTCACTGCCGGCATCAACATTGGTCCATGCGCACCCACTGGACTGCATGGTCCCGAGTACAACGCAGATGAGCAGTGTATAAAGATTAATTTTAATGGTATGCTGGGATACACGGAATGAATCATTGGGAACCTCATTGGGAGGGACTTAAAACAGTGTTCCTATCTCCAAGATCCTATCCCAATATATGGTAGGTGTAATAATAATAATATTAGCTAATACCTCCAATTAGAAATGTAGTATAGTTCTTCAGATTCACTAAATCACTTACCCCATGTGCAGGGTGTTGCAGTAGGTTAAGTATCCATGGTTACAACCATTCAAATAGCGACAGTTAGCTAGTTATTAGTGGTCGTAACCATGGATACCTAAACTTGTGCAATGCCTGCAAGTGAGGAAAGAGACATAGCTTATCATAAGAACTATACTACATTTCTAAATGGAGTTATTTGCTAATATTATTATTTATTACACCCACTATGTATTGGGATAGGATTTTGGAGATGGGAATACCCCTTTAATTTACTGGTAACAGTTTAATAATGGGGAAAACTAAAGACAGGTTCCTTTTAGATTCTTCTGTGTGAAGTTTAATCCATTCACTATTATTTCTATCAAATTGGGAAAAAAATGATTAATTTCACTGTTAATTTTTACCATTTCACTAGTAAAGCTCTTACCGGCTCTCCTGTATTAGGGACTGGATTTTCTTCTGGAATCTAAAATGGAACAAAAAAAAAAAAAAGTATTGACATAGTTAATATAATAATCCATGTATAATGGGAAGATCACTCCAAAATGTAACAGTCGAGTAACGAAAAGCAGAAATCGCTTTATTCCATGTATGTGTGTTCTAGCCCATGGATTTTAACTTTTTTTTTTCCTATTTATATGAAGTAGTAATGGGAAACAAATTAGGCGTTATAAATTAAATGGACCAAGTATGATGCTAAAAGAATAAATACCATTTCTTATCATTCATTCCTGTAAGTAACCACACACAATTAATTCCTGATTAAGTCTTTAATAATAACACAAGATTAAATTAATCAAATGCACATAAATGGAGGCCTCTGAATATTTACTAAGGATAATTAGTCATTTACCAAAAAAAAAAAAAAAACATGAATAACTGCACCATCTGGGCATGGCATGAACATCATGCCAATGCAGGGAACAGCGACAGCCCAGCGATGTGCCTGGCTGTTGCTGACAACAACTCAAATACAGTTGCCACAAATTGTGCAGAGATAAATGAAATTCATAGCTCTAGCTGTACTGCGAATGAGAAGCTCATGTGCCCCACACACAAGAGAGCACCCGGGTCACCGGGAATCATACACAGGATGTACGGTGCAGCTGCACAGTCCAAACACTGCAAAGCCCAAGCACAAAGCAGTGAGAAATGAGCTTATAATCAGACTAGTAAAGGTTTGCTCCCGGCATTCCTTGTATTATCACTGGGAAGTCTTACAATGCAACATTAGAAGCCGCTAAATGTGTGGTGGTTACACAATGTGAGGCCTAAACTAACGGATGGTCAAGATATAGAGAAAGACAGTAAGAGAGAAAAAGAGCGAAAGACGGTAAGAGAGAGAGAGAGAGAGAGAGCGAAAGACTGTAAGAGAGAGAAAGAGCGAAAGACGGTAAGAGAGAGGGAGAAAGACGTAAGAGAGCAAAAGACGGTAAGAGAGAGCAAAAGACGGTAAGAGAGAGCAAAAGACGGTAAGAGAGAGCAAAAGACTGTAAGAGCGAGAAAGACGGTAAGAGAGCGAAAGATGGTAAGAGAGCGAAAGACGGTAAGAGAGCGAGAAAGACGGTAAGAGAGCGAGAAAGACGGTAAGAGGGAAAAAGACAGTAAGAGAGAGAGAAAGAGCGAAAGACGGTAAGCGAGAAAAAGAGCGAAAGACAGTGAGAAAGAGCAAAAAACTGTAAGACAGAGAAAGAGCGAAAGACAATAAGAGAGCGAAAGACGGTGAGAGTGAGCGAAAGACGGTAAGAGAGAGAGCAAAAGACGGTGAGAGAGCGAAAGACGGTAAGAGAGAAAGACAGTAAGAGAGAGAGTAAGATGCGAGAGAGAAAAACAAACAAACGAGAAAGGCAAGCGCGAAAGAAAGGGGAGCGAGAGAGACAACAGCGAGCGAGACACAAGGGTGAGCAAGAGAGACACAAGGGCGAGCGAGAGGGACAAAGACGAGCGAGAGGGACAAAGACGAGCGAGAGGGACAAAGACGAACGAGAGGGACAAAGACGAGCGAGAGGGACAAAGACGAGCGAGAGGGACAAAGACGAGCGAGAGGGACAAAGACGAGCGAGAGGGACAAAGACGAGCGAGAGGGACAAAGACGAGCGAGAGGGACAAAGACGAGCGAGAGGGACAAAGACGAGAGGGAGGGACAAAGACGAGCGAGAGGACAAAGACGAGCGAGAGGGACAAAGACGAGCGAGAGGGACAAAGACGAGCGAGAGGACAAAGACAGCGAGAGGACAAAGACGCATGAGAAACAAGAGGCTCGAGAGACACGAGACACAGAGACAAGAGGGACAGAGACACAAACACAAGAAAGAGAGAGACACAAAAACAAGAGAGACAGACACGAAACAGGCAAAGACCCAAGGGAGAGAGACACGAGAGAAAGCAAGAGAAAGACAAGACACAGCGAGTGAAAGACAAAAGAGAGAGTAATACCATGGCAGACAATGCAACCCCACAACTACATCGCAAGAGGGGGCCGATGGGATCTAAACTGATGGCAACCACCTTGGACGCCTAGTTGCTACTGTCAAGCTTTACAGCAGGATTGAAGTGGTTGAACTGATAAGATCGGAGCTAGCTCTGACCGCAACAGTTACATCGTGGTGCCAGTAGTGTAATGCAATCGGCACCCACCCTGTATGGAGCTCCAGCTCCATAGCCTGGTCAATATAGTGATAGCGCGTGGACAGCGGATGTATACATTGGGCCTCGTGTATTTAAACTGTTGAAGAAGGGAAAAGGCCCAGTTTTATCTACATCATATTTCACTGGATTTTTCAAAGAATTTTGACAACTAAAACTAAAGATTAATTCATACCAGTTCGCGTGGTTGAAAAGCTTCATCTTGCCGTAGGACTAAGAGATTCACAGAGCCGCCCATTTTTGTGCTTCTCAGTAATGAAACAACTTCTTCTTGGGTCTTTCCAGTCAAGTCTACACCATTTACCTTCAAGAATAAAGTAAAAAATCAGCTAGTCTTTATTACTTACAACTTTTAAGATTCCAGAGAAACTAGATGTACAAGTAAAAACACCTATATATGTATATTATATACAAAAAAAATTCCGTGTGTCCAGCACACTGTATATTTACGATATAATATTTATATATAACAAAAAAATCTACATTGTGTTTGATAAAAAAAATAGAAAATAGATTAAATGTAGCTTATATATTGTGCTATGTTAAAAATTAAAAATGAATATATAAATGTAGTTTTAATAACAAAAAATAATTACTGTGAGTAATTGCTTGACCCATAGACTTTCCATTTTAAATGTGGCATTTAATAAATTCCTGAAGTGATTCTCGCTTGCAGATATTCTTGAAATCCCGCAGGCCACCGTGAATTGCAGTCCTAATTACATTTCACAGCTGCATCACATTCAGTAAACATGTGTTCTGTGGGCAACTGCAGTGCGAGGTCAGGCCAGGTAGACTCGGATTTTATATTAGTAGTGGGTATGAAGGGCTGCACAAATACCACGGAACTGCTTAAGTGACTATGAAAACCCAAAATAACGCGAGCGAAGAGGTGAAGACTCTATACAGCAGGGTGCAAAGATAAAGTATACAGCCACTTAAACTCTGTTCACATCTCAGTAAGATGCTTCTGTCGGAGATATACCTTACATTAGAAGGATCTCGTGACATATACCGTCGCCAACCACCATATGTCACTACATCGCGCTTGCTATGTGGAGCTCAGTACACTGGACAGGCCAGAGCTGAATGGGAACAGGGTTAGGTGAGTAGTTATATTTTGCTGGGACATCATACTGTGTAGGGACATCATTCTATGTGAGGGCATAATACAGTCTGGGTGCTGTGTGTGGGGACATCATATTGCGAGAACTGTGTGGAGACATACTGCGTGGGGGTTGTGTGGGGGCATCCTACTGCTTGGGGAGCTGTGTGGAGATGCTTTGTGGTGACATAATTCTGTATGACGGGCTGTGTGAGGAGCTTTGTCGCGGCAAAGTATGAGGGGCTGTGTGGGGACACCATACGGTGTGTGGGGCATACTGTATGAGGTGCTTTGTGGGAACATACTGTTGAGGGACTTAGTAGGGACATCATACTGTGTGGGGTGCTTTATCGGGACATCATGCTGTTTAACATCATACTGTATGTGGGGACATACTGTGTGAGGAGCTTTGTGGTGACAAAGTATGTGGGGCTGTGTGGGGACATCATACTGTGTGTGGGGACATACTGTATGAGGTGCTTTGTGGGGACATAATAATGTATGAAGGGCTGTGTGGGGGCATACTGTATGAGGTGCTTTGTGGTGACAATGTATGAGGGGCTGTGTTAGGACATCATACTGTGAGGTGCTTTGTGGGGACAATGTATGAAGGGCTGTGTGGGGACATACTGTGTGAGGAACTTTGTGGTGACAATGTATGTGGGGCTGTGTGGGGACAGCATAATGTGTGTGGGGGCATACTGTATGAGGTGCTTTGTGGAAACATAATAATGTATGAAGGGCTGTGTGGGGACATACTGTATGAGGTGCTTTGTGACGACATAATGTACGAGGGGCTGTGTTAGGACATCATACTGTGTGGTGCTTTGTGGGGACAATGTATGAAGGGCTGTGTGGAGGCATACTGTATGAGGTGCTTTGTGGCGACAATGTATGAGGGGCTGTGTTAGGACATCATACTGTGAGGTGCTTTGTGGGGACAATGTATGAAGGGCTGTGTGGAGGCATACTGTATGAGGTGCTTTGAGGCGACATAATGTATGAGGGGCTGTGTTAGGACATCATACTGTGAGGTGCTTTGTGGTGACAATGTATGAAGGGGCTGTGTGGGGACATACTGTATGAGGTGCTTTGTGGCGACAATGTATGAAGGGCAGTGTTAGGACATCATACTGTGAGGTGCTTTGTGGGGACAATGTATGAAGGGCTGTGTGGAGGCATACTGTATGAGGTGCTTTGTGGCGACAATGTATGAGGGGCTGTGTTAGGACATCATACTGTGAGGTGCTTTGTGGGGACAGTGTATGAGGGTCTGAGTGGAAACATCATTGTGTGTGGGGACATACTACTGCACATGAGGTGCTTTGAGGGAACATACAGTGTGAGGAACTTTGTAGAGACATCATGCTGTGTGGGGGGCTATATCGGGACATCATGCAGTTTCAGGAGCTGTGAGGGAAAATCATTGTGTTGGGAGTTGCTGACCAAGAAGTAAGGGCTGAATAACAAGAACAGTACGACTTACACACTTTACAAAAAGCAGTAAATTATGTGGTGTTTATTCGCTGATACATGTAAGAATAGTTATTACTATAAGCCCTAACTTAACATATATTCACAGTAGCAGCTCGTAAATAGACTTTACTCTGCTCAATGCTGAATGTTAAAATGAATATAAAACAATAATAATCATGAGAAGAATTAATTTTGGCCTGTCGGTTCGGGCGTCCTCAGCAGTCACGGTTTCTCATGTGGCCCACTGGGAAAATTAATTGCACACCTCTGCTTTACAAAGAAAAAATGTAAAGGGAAGAGAGGCCCGCTGACACTCTGTGAACATGGCTGATTAGTGTCCCTTTGGCCTCTGTTGGGTGCAGGCATATAGATATATGCAGCCTATACAGCTGGAGCTTTTCGCTGCACGTAAGCCAAACCTGTCCTCTTAGCACAATGTGAACAGCGCCTGCGCACAATTCTGCAGGCGAGTACAGCATGTAACAAAGCCATAAAGCAATGCAAACAGATATCTCTACAATAGTAGAGAAAAGCATAACATAATACCGAATCAAATTATAAGCTCAGCTCTAGTACAACTTTATGGGGCTGACCCAACAAACCAGGATCAATGACAACATGACGGATCAGATGTGAGAGATCAAGTCCTTCTAAAAATTACAGGAAATGTGGCCCACAACAAAACTTACTAATAGTTCCAGTCACAGGTCAAATAATTTGGAAAGGTAAATTTAGAGGCCAGAATAAACATCATGTAAGGAACCAATTTCCATTAACTGTATACATATGTTTTTACTAACAGGAATGCAGACAATTTCCTTGAAGAGGAGAGGAAAGCTATTATTTTTATCTTTTTCATCATTGGTAGAGGTAAATCCAACAAGCACTACATACACTAAGCAAACAGAAAAGGTCAAAATGAAACACAAAATTATTAAATAGTACAAATCAATTTAAAATGGAAACTAAAATGGAAACTAAAAAAAAAAAAAAAAAAAAAAACGTAAAGAAAAGGAAATCTATTACATTTGATATGAAAAGAAAGAAAATGAGTACCTCTAACAGTCTGTCGGCAGCTTTCAATCTGCCATCTTGGATAGCGGCTCCTCTCGGCAGGATGTTCTTGACGTAGATTGGAGCTGAACCCCCAAGAGGGACATCTCTAGATGTTATGCTGAACCCCAAGCCTTCAGCCCCTGCAATTGTTAAAAAGGAAGAAAGTTAATTTTACGGTCATGGAATGTTTAAAAGTAAATGGCCTCTTCATAGAGGAAGAGGACGTGAACTCTTCTAGCGCCACCTATTGGAAGTAGCAATCTTAAAAGTCAGTATCGACCTTTTAACGAGCCTTTGCTAAATGGCAAGGCTCGTTAAAGGGTTGATATTAACTTTTAGGATTGCTGCTTCCAATTGGCGACACCACTAGAGTTCTAGTCCTCTTCCTCTATGAACATTTGCATATTTAATATCTAGAGGAGCGTTGCATGGCTTATAAGCCTCCTCACACTAGCATACCAGGCAAGTCACGCTGCACAAGGAGGAGAAACGTTATCCCATAGGTTAAAGTAAATGGAACAATGATCAATTAAGAGGTTGGCCAAACTTTTCATAATAAAGATTCCCTAAAAACAAAACCGTCATCACAGGAGTTGCCATGTTATAGCTTGGGCAGAACAATTATGTAGCTTTGCTAACATTTTTATTTATTTTTTAAAAGCCGGTGTAAATTATAGTTTCCATAGCTTAGAGTACAGCATTAATACATTTACAGAAAATATTTGAATTGTTATAGTCAAAACTTTTGAGCAGTGGCATCTAGTTACAGAAACCCCCCACCGATCGCCAAAAAAAAAATATGAGCTTCTCTGGGAAACTTAAAAAAAAAAAATCAGTCTTCAGTCTCGGAGGTGAGCGGTGCTGATTTGAGCAGTTCAGCCCTTCATTTTTACAATCGACGGGAGTCTCAGAATTTTGGAAACCAGCAAATTAAAACTTCTAATAGACTATTTATCTGAAAGCGCTGTCACGCTTTAAAAAGTTTTGGACTTTCAAAAGTGACCCCTACATCTCCCATCCTAAGTTCAAAAACATTTATAGATAAAAAAAAATACGGATGTGAAATGCGCATTAAACATTTTTTTAAATCCAGTTATGCAAATTGCAGCATTAAATTATTGTCTACAGTGAGAAATTCAGATTTGCAAGTGGTAAACGGAAAATGATTGTATAATCCTTTGTTGTTGGAGCCTCTCCACAGGGGTCCGGCAGAAGGGATGAGAGGCATCGTACGTCCCCGCCGGCCTCCTGCTGGGTAGAGATACAAGCATGGGATTAAATTATATGCATTTAATAATATTGTGAAGGTTTTTGATACGAGTAGAAGCAATTACTGCAGCGTTCAGGCTTCTATCGGTATATAAGGATGGTAGCCTTCATATTTTAAAGCCTTATATTGCAGCTGGAAATTAATCTGTTTGTAGAGGACCCATGAAATTCACCCTGAGAACGTGATTTCCATTCATTCGCTGTATGTAATTTTATTTACCAAGTGCCACAAGTATCTCGGGACACACTTACACATGGACCGTTAATTGGAAAAAAAATATCTAAAATTATACAATTAAAATTGTGTTATGCAGCTTTAGAAACTTCTCTCATTCTGGTTACTGCTAATTATAATGGAGCATGCTGTAAGGGACCTTGCATTATTATACAAGGACAAAATCTATAACGTCCATGGAGAACACTATTGTCCGGTATTCGGTGGTGTTACAGCTTCACTTGAGCATTTCACATTGCCTTCAGACGGGTTAGTAGCGTACAGGTTGGCAGTCGCATTACTCAGGCACTCTATGAATACACTTGGCAAGTCAAAAGCAATATTTTTTTTTTCTAGGATGTAATGTACGATCCCATCCAAGTTCTGCCATGTCATGTATAAACCTTATCAGCTTGGACTTTCCATTTGTTTCGAAGCTCAATGGACAGTCATCAAATAGCCAGTAAAACAAAGTATTCAGCTATCAGCAGAAAACACTCGGACAGGCTCATAGTCTGGTTCCTATATTCATACGACTGGTGTAAGGAATCCTATTTACATCCCCGATATCAAAACTAAAATTATATGAATTCACACTTCTAAAGGAAAAATAACAAGAAAAGGGATGAGAACACCAGCCTGACCCTCAGCAGGGCCTAAACACTGCCCCAAGAGGATGGGATGAGAACACCAGCCTGAACCTCAGCAGGG
>JARQOD010000006.1:31632975-31741680 GCA_033576555.1 Oophaga sylvatica
AAAAGATCTCCTCTGCCTTTTTTTGTATACTCTTTATTCAGGAATTAAGGAAACAAAAGAGAAAATGTTAGAATGATGAAGGAAAATGAGTGGATTTTATTTACACTGCTGATGGACTGATGAAAAGGATCCAGGATACACATGTGGTTATATCCTGAAGAAGAAGTGTGTCAACTTCGAAATGCGTCGATAATAAAACCGTAATATTATAGTTCTGGTGTAACCTTGATTCTTTTTATCAGTCCACCAGCAGAGCAAAAAAAAAAATCTACTCATTTTCATTCATCAATCCAACTTTGGTCTGGCGACCAGCGAATCTACAGCAGAGAGGTGTCGTGCCTCCAAACTCAGTACTTCGTCCTCAGCTGGTCTCTTGCCATTAACAAGCAGCTCGGAGTGTCACGGGACCACAGCAGCCTTCATGTTCCACCTAAACAGGAGGAATCATCACTCTTCATGTTCAGATGGATTGTTAATAGTGATGAGGGAACGTGCTGGGATAAGGTGTTATCTGAGCATGCTCAGGTGCTAACCAAGTGTCTTCAGAGTGCTGAAAAATATGTTCGAGTTCCCGCAGCTGCATGTCTCGCGGGTGTTCGACAGCCACAACACATGCAGGGATTGCCTGTTTGTTAGTCGCGAGACATGCAGCCGCAGGGACTCACAACATATTTTTCGAGCATGTTGAAGTCACTCTGTTAGCACCCGAGCATGCTGAGATAACACCTTACCTAGCACATTGGCTCATCACTAATTGTTAAAGCTTCAGGTGATCAGTGGCTGCTGTTTGGCTGCAGCGGTCACATGACACCTTCAGTCAGCTGTTGATGCTAGGAAACCAGCAGGGAAATGGAAGAGCGGCACCGATCGAGAAGATGAGCATAGTTTTTATTAATAATTATTGTTTGTTATACAGCCCTGGACCTGCCAAAGTGTTTTTGTTACGTGATCTGGGGGCTGGATAAGGTAGAGACAGAGGCACTGATTCCATTAGGCTGCTTGCTGTGGTTTTGATAAAATCACGGTTTTACCAGCAGGAGATTAAGTCTAGAGGACTAGTAAACCTGTTGCCATCTTGTCCTCCATTATTCATAAACTCTGTATATCTCCACCCCCAAAACTGATTAGCAGATTTCAGTGCATAGGGTTATACAGGGCTCAGCATTCAGAGAACTGGTAGATCTGCAGCAGATAAAATTACGGTTTTAGCAAAACTGCAGAAAGCAGGCCAGGAAGTAACATATCACTGGAATCAGGGTTTGTGCCCCAACATCATGCAGCTCTAAAATGGGGTAGCAAAAACCTGGTGACAGATTCCCTTTAAAGTTATTAAAGTAATGGATAACCTCTCTAGAAATGCTAAGTAGACTAGTCTTGATTGCATTATATAGAGATGTTATTTTAAAAGCAATGTAATACAACCATATTGGACAACACTGTCCCTCTAATGACCCGTAGGGATGGAATAAAAATAATTCTCTCTTAAATAGTAAGAATTCATTACCGATGCACGATAGCGCAGTCAACAGCTATTTTGTCAACTCTATAAAGCTACGTAATGTTTACAACAGCAAAAGTCCTGCTTATAGCAAAACATGAAGGCAGATTTATAAAAACAGTACAAAAATAATTATTTTTCTTAATTACATTGGTAATGAGCTCATTAGAAACATTGGAATTTGAACGATCTAATAGCTCTGCTTAGGTCTTTATATTCAGGAAGGGAAAAAAAAAAAATTACTCGCCAGTAAGAAAAAAAAAATGTTTTTAATGTCAGGAGCAATTTTAATCAAACAGCTCATTGTGTTTTAAATTTGAAAATCCTTACAAACTAATCCCATGATGAGCTACTCGGTACATCCAAGTTCTCCCGTGGCAAGACAAGTCTTTATTAACTGGGTCTGGGAAGGGCAAGCAGGATGGCTGCAAAGCAAGCGCTAATAACCTCAATGGCCACAGGGACGATGGAGCCGGCGTGGTGCCGCATGCTAACAAAGGATGCAGAAAATTATCTGTACGGTTTCAGAGCTAATGCACTGAAAAATAGAAAACCCAAGCAAGTCATGGATGGCAATCAAATGACCCATTCCCCGGTCTCACATTTACATGTACACAACTTCTTTCCTATATTTTAGATAGGAAGAAACAAAAATAAAAGCTAGATCATCATCTGATGTTCACTGTGGGCACTGGGGCAGATTTAATAATCCTGTGCGAAACTGGAACAGTATAGACTTAGACCTGAAGGGTTCATGAGGACAGGTCTCCGGCACCAATGAGACACTGGTAAAACATAACTTTTACTGTGTATATAAAAACATTGCGAGAAAAGGCTAAATAAAAAAAAGATAAAGATTTAAGATTTATGAGCTCATGCGTTTCGGGTAACAACCCTTATTCATAGTCATTGGTGCTGGAGCCCAGTCCTCATGGACCTTCCCTCCCATTTCTGAGCTGCCTGCCATGTTTCTACACTCCCTGCACCACACCCTGACCAATCAAGGTCTACCAGCGTTCCTAGAGGAATACAAGTGGTGAACTGATGCCTTTTTAACTGTTTCACTTTCGGAATATGTACCAGTAGTGTCACAGTGGCTCATGCTCAATGACAGACTTGTCACTACTGAAGACGCTTTTTTAACTGTACATTACCTATTGGTAATTTTAGTGCATTTCGGGGCACATTTTAGACCTGCTTCCATTTTTTGTCCTTTAAAGGGAACCTGTCACCAGGTTTGACAGATATGAGATACACCCACCACCTTTCAGGCCAGATATATAGCATTCTATAATGCAGTATATCTGTCCCCAGCCCAACCTGTAAGACAAGAAAAATGCCTTTTATTATACTCACCTGCAGGGCTGTCCGGTCCAAGGGGTGTCGCTGGTCTTGGTCCAGTGCCTCCCTTCTTCTTGCGATGGCGTCGTCCTTCTTGCTTCATATGGATGATGCATCGCTAACTCATGCACACAGTCTCCCTGGCATCGCGCTCCTGCGCAGGCGTACTTCGGTGCCCTGCCAAGGGCAGAGCAAAGCACTGCAGTGCGCAGGCATCAGGAAAGGTTTACGATCCCTAACGCATGTACATCGCAGTACTTTGCTGTGCCCTAGTCAGGGTAGAGAAGTACGCCTGAGCACAATGATGGAAAGACCGTGTGGATGATGTAGGGATGAGTCATCCACGCGAATCAAGAAAGAGGACGGCATCGTAAGAAAAAGGGAGGAGTCGGATCAAAACTAGCGATGCTCCTCGGAGCGGACCGCCCCGCAGGCAAGTATAATAAAAGATCTTTTTCTTGTTTTGCAGGTCAGATTGGGGGCTTATATACAGAATATTAGAATGCTGTGTATCAGGCCTGAAAAGTATTGGTCTTATCTTGTATCGGTCAAACCTGGTGACCGGTTCCCTTTAAGCCATGTTCATTTTTCTCCAAACTCAAATGAGCTGCCAAACATGTTGAACGGTATAAAACACAAGATAAATAGATACAAAACTTCATGAAACATTATGCACCAAATTTAGACATTTTTTTTTATCCAGATCTAATTACAACATTAGTAAATTTTAGCCCATTATCTACGTCTCATCTGAGAACAAGAGGTTATCCAAATTTCATAAAATGGAGATATGCCCAACTGATCAGCAATCTCATTGCCTTGGGTACCTAACTCATTAGTGTCATAGTTTTTTTTTTCTCTTTTATAAATGTGTTTATTGAGATTTTCCATGGAATACATTGATAAAAACAAAACACAGTTAACTTGTGGTGTGGATCATTAGTGTGAATACCAGTAAGCATGGTAAAGCCAAAAGATCAGTATGTCATTACCATGTGGTGGAACAAGAGATTAGAAACTGTTGAGTCAGTCCATCTATCTCTGCGGTTTTAGTAATAATGTATGTTCATTAAAGAGATATTGTGTTTTTCACGCTTATATTTGATATAGTTTTGATGCAGTTTGTTAATCATTTTTTAATTTCTTTTAAGTCACATCTCGTCTCCCCTGCAATGGTTCCCAGCAATCCGGTAGCTTTACATGGCATTAGAGATACAGTTACAAGTAAAGAGAGCAATTCATCAGAAAATATTAAAACATAAGTAAAAATATGAAAAAAGAACATAAGAACAGAGCGGAGGAGGAGTAGCTGGCGGCTCTCTGCACATCTAAGTACCTAAGCTAGTAAGACCAGGATAGCGCCATAGTTCTAAACCCAAAAAAAAGCAAAACACAGAGTCCTGTACTATTGACGTAAAAAAATCCCCAACCCCCATAGATATTAGATATTTGTCTATCGAATGACTATTTAGCTGATCGTTATTTTCCATAGAGAAAAACACAACTCGGCCGAGCACACCTGTGTTCTCTATGAGAGAGCTGCTGCCAAACATCTCCGGCAGGTGCTAACCTCCAGGGAGAACAATAAGATTTACTGTTAAAATTCAAGAAGCGGGATTTTTTTGGGGAGGCCCCAATCAGTGGCGTAACCCAAGCGCATTGTAGTTACGCCCCTGCCTCCAATCATATTAGACAGCTGATCCCGCCTGTATCAGTGGGTTCAGACCACTTTAGCCTATAGGTTACAGGCGTTTTAAGAAAAGAGCTGCAGACCATGCTATTCCTGCTGGTAGCAATGATGTAACTCCTGATAAAAATAGGAAAAGACAGTATGAGAAGAGAGTAAATATCCGAAAATCCTCGCTGAACAAAAGCATAAACGAATCCTGCCTGAAATGGTGAAGAAACTATTTTTCACACTATTAAGTGCTGAATTTGAAAAGCTACAGTACTGTGCAAAAGTCTAAAGCATGTGCTGAACAAACGGTGCAAAAGTGAGAATGTTTAAAAAATATATATCGAAGTGTTAATAGTTTATTTTCATCAACTAACAAAATGTAAAGTGAATGAACACGAGAAATCTAAATCAAAATCAATATTTGGTGTGATCGTACTTTGCCTTAAAAACGGCATAAATTCTTCTCGGTACAACTCAGCAGAGAGATTGTTCCAAACATCTTTGAGAACTAACCGGATATAGGCTTGTACAAATCCTTCTGTCGCTTCATGTAATCCCACACAGATTGAATGATGTTGAATAGAGTTGAGCGAATATGTTCAGAATCGGTCACCGAATCTGAATTTGCCATATTCGTGCAATATTGGTACCTATTTGTGCCAAATTTATGTTTGATGATCAGTTCTCAACATATTCGGTAATTTCTACTCCATTGACTCCAATTACGTTTGGCTGTGTTCGGAGAATATTGCAAAAACAATATTTGCTGCCGATTGTAATTAGAACCGAATTTCGAAAAATTCGCTCAGCTCTAATGTTGACATCAGGGCTCTATAAAAGCCATATCACTTCCAAAACTTTGTTCTTCTATCTATCACATCACAGATCATACACCATGGCAAAACTCAGCCCAACAACAAGACACAAAGTAGTTATACTGCATCAACAAGGTCTTTCCAAGGCAAAACTGACTGAAGAACACCAAGATATGGGCAACATTTAGGACTTTAGACCCAGTGACCAGCCAAGAAAATTTGGTGCACCAGATTAAAAACAAATCATGCAAACTTTCCTTCAAAACTGGAAGATGTCTAGCAGTGCCATCAGTTCAGAACTGGCAAGCAACCTGTGGGACCCGGCTACAACCTTCTAGGATCCGCCCCACACAGAGCGCTGATCTTAACACTGAGTCGGTCAGTGATTACGCGAAGAGGCAAGGATTTGCGCATATCAACATTCTCAGAAAATCCATGGTTAATTCTCCAAGATGTTTGGGAAAACCTCCTTGCAGAGTTCCTTCAAAAACAGAGTTGATTTGATTTATATTTCTCTTTGTTCATTCACTTTTCATTTTGTTAATTGATAAAAAAATAAATTATTAAAGTGAACTTGACAGCTGATACATGCTGCCTGATCCAGGGGCGTCGTGTATCAGGACACCGGCTGTATGATCTCTGCCAGGTAAGTTCAACTCTAAAATGCTGCCGTTATTCAGAGAAAAATATACTTTTAAAGAGGCTGGTGACCAAGCAGCACAGCAGACTAGTCAGACAGGCAGGTCCCGAGGTTCTGCTCACTGGCTGTCCTCGATTGTCCTATCACTCTAAGGCTGCGGGCAGGAGGAAGCTGCCATGGACCCGCCAGTCCGGATAGTCTCCAGCACAGCTCGGTCCCAGGCGGCTAATAAAATAAGTCTTCATATGAAACGCCGCAGCGTTTCAGAGTCAAACATACCCGGCTGAGATCACAAGGCCAGTGTTTGGCCGATCCATGGGCAGAATGTATCAGTTGTCAGGTTCACTTTAACATTTCGATTTTTGAAAGCATACTTTGCAGCATGTTTCCCATGAGTGACTAAAGCTTTTGAACAGTGCTGTATGTTCTGCAGCAGATAACTCTAATTGACAGTTTTTAATTAACCTTTTAAAATGGTGATGTTTGTGGCCTTGAAATCCAGAGAAAAATCTAAAATTTGCATTACCTATCAGTTTGACTTTGGAGCGCAGGTGGAAACCGGAGTACACACACACAAGCACAGGGAGAATGCATAAACTCCATGTAGATGTTGACTTTGGTGGGATTTGAACCCAGGACACAAAAGGTGGAAAGCAACAGTGTTAACCACCGAGCCACCTTTTGTTTATGGCTTTCTTATTCATATAAAAAAGTAATATTTGCCTTACAGCCTTTACAAAATTCTCATCAAGGACATTGTTAGCATCTATTTAGGACGTGCAGTACCCTACCGTGGCCACAATACAATTGATGGAGCTGTGTAGCTGAACATTTCTGGCCGCCGCTGACACCTGATCAGTGGGAGGGTCTGGTGTCGCCCCCGTTCAGATACTGATCACTTATCCCAAGAACTTGCCACCAATGTAAAAGTTTTGGACAACCCTTTTAACTATAAAGTTCGCCAGTTCATAGTTATGCTAAATAAGCGTATATTGCACAAGTTTAACACAGTGTTGCTATAATAATATGACAATATTATATTGGTTTTAGATGCATCCATCTAGAAAATTTGTGTGAGTCATGAATATGTTAATATACAAGCATTGGACGCCAATATATGACATGTAATTTGGGGTAAAATTGTTTCTTCTTTGCAATTTTCAGATTTTATTTACCACATTTTTTATTAATTTATTACATATTACACCATTAGGGAAATAAAGTTGCCACAAGACTAGAATCCGACAAAAACGTTTTTTTTTGCTGTGCGATTCAGAAATAAATCTGCAGCATGTTGGCGTTTTACAGCAGTTCACTACTAAAGATCAGCGTAGGTGGCAGATATCCAAAATGTTCATCAACCCATGCTGTACTAAATGCTTATCTCGAGCACATAGTGCTGACGTACGCGAGCTAACATGCAAAAAGCGGGAAAGCCGTGCATTACACCATGATGCTGAGGTCGGAATCTGGAGCACTTTCAGCCTATTAAAAGATTAATGAAGAAATACAAAATCATCGAAACTTCCAGAACAGCAACAAAAGTTTAGTATAAGAATCCTAAGCTGGAGAATCAGTTGTACAGACATGAAGTCTTCTCCTGACACAGACATTTCCTTTTGAGTCAATAAACATCAAATAGACCAATGTGCAAACATTACAAGAAAGCCTTCAAGTTTAGGGCTCAATGATTTACTAATAAAGTCCTATAAAGTGCTTACCATGCCTAATGTACATCCTCTAATTTAATAGGCCCATTATGGGGCAAAAGGCAAAAATAAAGAGTAATCCAATAAAGGTTGGGCCCGGCGTAAAGCCCGTTTCATTAGGGAAAAACACAATGTCATTCACGATACAATTCTTTAATATCCCGCTGAATTCCTGCAACTTACAAATAGGTTTTGGGATGTTGTATGCTCGCCGTCACTGCTGTAAATAACAAATTAATCACTCCTCAATGAACACCCAAAAGGACAAAAAAACAAGACATGATTAGTAGCGTCTACTTGACTCACCCATTATCCTACTTAATACTGCATTCCTTGTGGGCGATTCATCAAATCCCTCAATTCCGCTGTACATAGAGTGGGAAATTCTTCGTTCCCTGTCGTCCAGCATTGTCTCGATGGCCAATTCAGGCCCCGAGGGGCTTCCAGGTGACTCCAACTGTAGAATCAGAAAAGAAGGGATATCAGTGCTGACGGCCTATTTAACAGCATGGGGGAACAATAACAACGTGCCTGAGGCTTGCACCAGGCTGGGTACCAAATGAGCTAGAACTTTTCACCCTGTATCAAAATAATTTGCACTGACAGTTCTGCTTAATGGGCAACTTTCTGCGCCGCTTTGTTGTAGACCTCCTGTGGAGCGCCTGTCATATTTCAACACCCTTAAGCAAAAAAATAAATAGTACAAAAGCCAATGTCTCTGATCATTTTAGACCACATTTGCTCACATATTTATGGCCTTTTAACCACCTCATTCTCTGGACTCATTTGTCCCTTGATTGTTAAAAAAAAGAAAAAACACAAGAACAGGGTGTTTCAGCATGGCTGCTCATCATACGACATGCGGGTGATTGATGAGGTCTCAATTCCTCCACACACGTACTGAACATCCACAATGGGTTTATAATACAATGAAATATGTACCGCGAGGTGTCATCACAGCAGGCTACAGAGTGTATGCATGTATCTACTCATCTCTCCTACAAGAACTACTCACATTTCTTACTTGGATCCATGAACGTTGCCTAGAAGCTGCAGAAATACAGTGTCTGCAGTGCTGACAAAACAATTGTGCTTTAAAAAATGACAGCTTAAAAAAGTTGGGAGAAAGTTTTATGAATTTTTTTTAAAAAAAATTGATATGTCAGTAGTTTTGATCATCGGCAACCCTGGTGCAGAGACACCCACTGATCAATAAAACGAAGAGGTGCTCATGCCAAGTGCTCTACTCCTTTGTTCTGAAGGCCTCTGCTGGCTCTCTTTGGAGAGATAGACTTAAGGTACTGCCACACTAAACAATCCCGCTAGCGATCACGATAACGACGCATACTAATGCGATCGCTAGCGGGATTGTTTCTATATCGCTAAGTGCGGCCACATTTAGCGATATAGTTAACGACGCTATCGCCGTTAGCGATCTTCTTAACGACTTTAGCGGTACAAAAGTACCGCTAAATCGCTAAGAAAAGGTGCCACACTAGTGATATATACTTACCCAGCGGGAGCGCCGACGAGAAAATAGGGTCCGGAACGATTCCAGCGACGAGCGAGATCACAGCAGGAAGCTCGTCGCTGGCAGCTGCCGCACTGAACAACATCGCTAACAGGATCGCTAAATAGTGACGTTTTTTAGCGATCCCGTTAGCGATATTGTTCAGTGTGGCATACCCTTTACTTTCTATGTGCCCATGCAGTGCTCGCTCTGTTTTCTTAAGGAGTGTTGAGCAGACTATCAAGATAAAGGGGAACAGAACTTGGCTAAGTGCTTCTTTCCCAACACTCTAGTAATTGTAGTGGGTCTCAGAACTCCACCGATCAATATGGCGTGTCAAAATCTTTATAGAATTAAAAAAATGTAGCGTCAATTGGCCCAAGATAATATCTGTGTCATGTAGAGGCCCCGCACTAGGCTTAACACAATTATCTATTTGGTCTAGATCGGGGTTTCTCAAATTCAATTCTCAAAATTCTCAATTTCCAACTTGGGCCCCTGACTAAGACGATGTTTCGGCCTCACCCTCTATACTGGAAATCCTTGCTCAAATAAAAGTCTCTCTTAAATGTCCTCTTTTTTCTCCCCTAAACCCAGTATTGTATTAAAAGAAGTACAACATGAGTCAATAATGCTGCTCAGCTTGTGGCACCCGTAAAAAGGACTGTACCATTTTTAATCCATTCACTGTGCCTCAACAAAAATTAAGGTGGGAGGGACATGTCACTGGTTAGGAAGCACTGGTCTGAATTTATTCCTTTAAAAGGGTTTGTCCACTATTAGGACATCCGCTTCTTGAACTAAATGTTCGGCCCTGATAAAATAAACAAACCTATACTCACCTCCCGCGGTCCTGGGGCTGTGATGTGGTGGAATGACACGTGATGACCGGCGTCCAATCAACAGTGGCGTCACTGTCTCCGCCTCCTGTCAAAATCAATATGAAGAGGAAGTCCGAGATCAGCTGCAGCCCATCCAGATATCCAATCTATTGCAGGGACGTGCTGAGCTGTCAGTATTCTGATTGACAGCTAAGCCATCCAATGTGAGACTAGGAAGTGCTGAGCTTTGTCAGGTGTTTCCTGTTCCAAGTGATTACCCAGATACTTAGCCAAGCTGTCAGAACCTGGGTGGTTGCCTTGTATTTCTGTGCTCTGTTTATTGATCTATTGCTACCTAATCTTGAACCTTGATCTGATCATTCCTTTGCCTAGCCCCTTTGTTCTGATCGTCTATATTCCTGGTATTTTGACCTCGACCATGAAGTGACTTCACCTTTGTCTTTCCCATTTGGTTTACTATGTGCTCTCCTGGTATCTGACCCCGAAGACTTTGACTACACTGCCTCATTGCTTGTCCTTGAGTAGTGACTAGTGTCACAAAAACCATGACTGGTACTCACAGACAAGGGGGAGGAGATTCTTTCTGACCACGTAAAAAGTGTCATTGTACTACATTCAAGAAAAAGTACATAAAGGAAGCAACATTTTACAGATCTCATGAGTTTTTTGCTAGCAAAGTCAACAATGATCAATGATACTCAGAAGTATTAACCTATGTGTTTTATGACGGTCTGAAAACGAACGATTCTTCACGATAGCCCACAACCATTCTGTGTATGCGCGACTTTAGTTCACACATCAGAATTGCTTATAACAAATATTTAACTATTTAACAGCAGGAATTAGTGATATGCTGATTAAAGTTATTTTTTTTTATTTTGCAAATAGGTTTTATTTTTCCTATTCATATATACCATATATATTTTTTGCATATTATAATAAAATGTTGGAAGTCTTTAAATTTGAAGTTTCAAGAATTTTTAAAACAGAAAAAATGGAAAAAGATTAATATAAGTACAGATTTAGTCGGGGAAATGATGGAAAAGGCAAAACAGAAACAAGGAAGCCGGCAGCTCTGATGACACTTGAGGCCTGTCTCTTGTTTTCAGTTGTAAGTAATCAAATCTGCATCACGTATTCCTTAAACAAAACTGTCACCCACAAAAGTGAAACCATAATTCACAGCTGCCGGTGGAATAGACGCTTGTGCTTGCAAGTCTGAAGCTGTCAAAGCCGATCAAATATTAAAACTGGAAATGGCTGCACTAAACTCTTATTCCAGGAAAGACGCTTCTGCCGGAGAATGAGCATTGACACCCACAACGCAACTCTCTCCCCCCGTGCATTAATGTTATATTTTTTTCCATCAGATGAGTCTCATAGCGTCCCACGTGGATGGATCCCACTCACAGAACAATCTAATGGTGAGAAGAGCCTTTTACTTTAGCGGTCTCGTCTGTTGGAAGGATACCCACCATTCACCATAATTGCGTGTTTACTCCTTCTTCTCCCTCCAAACATATATCCCCCTACAGAGTGATTATATATAACCTCTGGAATTGTAACCTACTTTTCATGGCTGGAATACTAGTTGACAAATTGGTTTTCTCTGTGAAATCTCAAAAAGTGAAATCTCCTGGAGCTCCTGCGGTATAAACACTACTAGTTTACAGCATCGTTCTGGAGGCTATCAAGAGTCGAATAAGTGGTTTACTAAAGTATATGCTCAAGAGTATCTCTATGTAAGATTATTCCATTATTTAAGATTGTTATACATTTCCATTCAGCACTAAAAAGTGGGTTGATATCCATTTCTAAAGCTTGGAATTTCTTCTTGTTATTCCCATAGAAGCAAGTCTGAATAGTGTACAACTAAGTTGGCCATCACAGCCACCGATTTGTTAATTGGCTTCATATGAAATCTGCCTTAGTATATGCGTGTGCCGGAGGATGCGCTCTCATCACATGCTCTTACCGTTGAGCACACCATTGGGGGCTTCCCTCTGAAAAGCCAAAACTAGTATTCAGGCATTCTGCTTCAGTATCCATTCACGTGACTGAGGAAGACAGAGGTCACAAGAGTTTGGTGTCACCGGGGGTTTGCACTCGAGGCTTATCCAGGTAGGAATTCAGTGGTAGGATCCGGGAGAATCCAGGATAATAGAAGCAAAAATCTATGGCACTAATATGTGATGCAATAATATGATTTTTGTGCATATAAACATGAGATAGAGATGTATAAGATCATCCATGGCCAACATTTCAGCCCATAGAAGGCCTTTGTCAAGGCTTGAAACCAGTATCAGCAATATGGTCTCGGCAAAAATATAACAGAAAGGAGGTGAAAATGTAATGTTGTAAGATAATTTCTTATCTTCAAGTGATTGGCTTTATCAGGGGAACGTCTAAATACTGTTCTTGATCTATTTAAACAGAACCAGTAGACAGAGAGCTAAGTGCCGAGCACAAGGTGTTGTGACCCCCTCTGAGAATAAACACACCCATTGTGTATAGGGTCGAAAATAAAGGCGATCAATCTCTGTACAATGCTGCTAAATATGTTGGAGCTATATAGACAGCAAGAAAAAGTTATTAATTTCTTTGTTTTTTTTTTCCTGTAGCAGATATAAAAAGGATTACTGTACTTCTAAAGGAAGGGGATAAAAAAGCACGCATTACATTACACATAATAAATCAAGAGAGGAGCGGTTGTAAAACTTTGCTGCACGGCTCTAAAGAGAACCTGCCTACCATAATATTTCCTACTGTTTATATAGTGCAAACATATGCCACGGTGCAGTACAGAGAATGTAACCATTCACCATTCATATTTTCCCTATTGAGGACACAATCACACACGATACACACGATGTCTGGAGAAAATAAGGCTCAATCTCAATCACAGATGCAGATTCTTTACTGTAAGAGCAGTGAGACTATAGAACTCGCTGACACATGATGTTGTAATGGTTGATTCACTGCAAAAGTTCAAAGATGGCCTGGATTATACAAAAATGTAAGATTATAAGTTAGGACTACTAGATTCTGTGATGGGACATTGATCTAGGGAACTAGTCTGATTGCCGTATGTAGAGTCCAGAAGGAATTGTTCCCATAATATAGGGCAATTAGGCACAGACTTATGATGTTTTTGACTTCCGCTGGATGTTCTGCTGTAACATATCAGGTTGTAGGTTGAACTCAATGAACTTATGTCTAGATTCAGCCTTAAGAACCATGAGGCTATGAAAGTATGTCGGCCTGATCCTATGAGAGTTGGTAGGTTTCCATACAAATCAGCTGGTCAATGAATGTTAGGCTCACTTTGTGAAGTTGACTACTACTACTACTAATAATAATAATAATCTTTATTTATATAGCGCCATCATATTCCGCAGCGCTTTACAGTTTAACAGTTTCAAAACACAAGTCATAATCATACTAATCCCCAGGTCCAGGTAGGTACACCTGGCATTGGTGAAACTGACAATGGCACGTTGGGAGCAAGGACGTGGCATGCACAGGAGTCCAGAGAGCAGCAGGACGGATGAAGAGAAGGCAGCAGGGATAGAAGCAGGTTAGCACAGTGTGCACAGGAGGTGGAATATACCGAACTAGAGACTTGAATCCCAGTCCAAAGACACCGGTGCATGGCCAAATAGGCCTTAAAAAGGATAATGTAGATGACATCACTCAGCCACGCTGGACAACCTGCAAAACCAGATGTGGAGCACAACAGAGGACAGGGTACTGTGTTGAAGGATGTGAAGCCCGAGATACCGTATGGGGAACCTTCAATCTTTAAGGGAGGGCAAATTTTCTCTGTAAGGTAAAGTGTCACTGTGCAATATGCATTAGTTGATGAGGGGAACCCGAGATAAATCCTTGTTTCTGTAGTTACTGTGAAAAAAAAAATAAAACACTCTGAAGCCAATAAAACAGTAAGGACCTGGCGGTGAGCCAAGTATTTAAATAGGGGAGGGATCGGAGAAGGAAAGCAAGAGATTCCAAGCACATGAGCAGAGGAGGTCAGAGAGTCTGCTAAGAAGATTCCCATTCCAACACTCTGCCTGCCTAATACAAATGAGATATTTAATGAAGCTCTGAAAGGTAGCCTTATCTTCCCTGTTTGATAAGCGCTGGGGAGATTTACTGCAATAAAGGGTCAACACAATTACAATTGGAAGCACATCAAGCTGCAGGAGAACAATAAACTTGCAATGCCAGTGAATTAGACTCAATAAGGCTTAAATTGCAAAATAAGGATTTGTTTTATTAGTTTTTACATAAAATGCAGATTAGGAGTGACAGCTTCACTAAAACATGAATTAATCACTGCTCAGAGCGGCTGGAGGCAGAAAAGTGAAATAAATAAGGTGGAATTAAAGAGTTGGTACGTGAGGATCAATTGAATCATTTGTGGGTTTAAGGCGGCAATCATCAGTCCAGGATAAGGCATTACACAGGAAAGGAAACTCAGTACTACTGTCCACACAAAGACTACTACTCTATTTGGTAAAAAGATGAAAGAATAAAAAAAACAACTCAGTATGGGGGAACCACTAAATTCTTAACCCATCTTTTTTCCTTCCTTCAATGGTTGAAATCACAGAATTAAAAAGGTAAAAACACAACTAATCATGGAGCCAGAATGTTGCATTCTCTTGATGATTCTGTGAGGCATGGGATATTCTTTGGTTCCATTTATGAAAACTATATTCCCATTCAAGCCAAACACAGAGAGAGAGAAATATCAAAACTCATTTAGAAAGAACAATGTATATCAATGGAAACCAACCAATCGGGTCAACAAGAATGAAGAAATAATCCGAGACACTCAGCATTTTACAATCCAAGTCCTTTCATTTAGGAGTAACACAAGCTCTAGTAGAAAGCGAGCCCGAACCATAGTCTGAGCCTAAACCAGTCTCTTGCAGTAGCTGATAAAATGTAGTACAAGACAAACTACATAATTTGCCAGAGGACTGTTATTCTATATGGACAACTAATTAAGTAATCGCTATCGTTTTCCAAAAGGTCTCTGAAAGAAAAGCCCATGTGCCAGTCAACTCTATTTTTTGCCCATTCATTAAGAAGAGGATTTGTGAGGTTAGACACTGATGTTGGAGGAGAGGGCCAGGATCACAATTGTTGCCTAATTTATCACAAATATTAAGTTGAGGTCAGGGCTATGTTGCAGTTAAGTTCTTCCACACCAAACGCCTCCAACCATGCCTTTATACACCTCGCTTTGTGCACTGAGCAACAATCATGTCGGAATAAAAAAAAGCCTTTCCCAGAAAATTGTTCATAATGTCTTGGTTTTCACTTCACTGGGGCCTAGGTCAACCACTGAAAACCAATCACATTACATTGCCCGTCTCTCACCAAATCTTACAGTTGGCACAATTCAGCCAGGCAGGTAACATTCTCCTGCCATTCTGCCATTTGTCAAACTCAAACTCGTCCATCAGACTGCCAGATAGTGAACATGATTTGCCATCTCCCACACATTTCCACTTCTCCAGAGTCCATGAATGGCTGCTTTACACCTCTCCATCCAACACTTGACATTGTTCTTGGTGATGTAAGGCTTGCTTGCAGCTGCTTGGTCATGAGAACTCATGCCATTAAGCTCCTGGCACATAGTTAGTGTGCTGATGTTAATACCAGAAGAGGGTTGAACTTTAGAATTACTGAGTCAGTCGAGCCACGGCGACTTGCCCATGTGGTTCCTAAATGTTTCCCTTTTTCAGTAATACTACCCAGAGTTGACTGTGAAATGTCTAACAGTGAAGATGCTTCATCAACTGACTTTTTACAAGAGTGGCATCCTATTTCTTGAATAAGGTGAGCTATTTAGAACAAGCCATTCTTTCACAAATGTTTGTTACGGCAGTCTGCATGGTTAGGTACTCCATACTGGCAATACTGCCTAGTTCTGGAGAAGTTCAAGAGTTGTGAACATATCTAATCAGTGATAGCTTAATGACAAACCTGCGAGTGTTGTACTAGAGGCCATATAGGTTGCAATTTTTTGTATCTATTTTAGCAGGAAACATTAGAACGGAAATCACCAATTTATGGATTTTAACCAGTGTTCAGGAAGTTGCAATATCACTAAGGCGCTTTGAAATGCCACATGGCCAATTATTGACATTTAGCGGTGTGTCATTCTATACCATGCATTCCCATAAATGCTTGTTCAGATTGTAAAGATTCTTGCTTGCTGTGTGAAGTTGATGACAGGTTTCCTTCAACTGCAATGGAGCAAAAACAATCTTCTGGTAGTAATCTCCACCATCGCCAGTATGGGTTTTCTCAAGGTTGGCTTGCGGCTGTTGTTGAGTTTGCCCCCTGAGGAGAAGGACTGACATTCTCTGCTCATCTTTCCATACATGGATCTGTCAGTCTGTAAGGAGTGAAGTCTGCGGCACACATGTTATCCAGGTGTATAAAGGGAATTGCTCTCCATTCATATGGTTAAGATTATACTTAAAATAACAAATTAATATCAGTAAAAAACTAATGTTTAATTGGAAATACACAGAAAATTAAGATGACTGGTACAAAAAACAAACCAAAAAACAAGATAATGACACAATTGGAACAACTCATAAGCATGTAAAATAAGCCTACTTGTCAAGTAGGATCTGAATGACTCTTACAGGAGGAATTTATTAAAGGAGTATTCTCATGTTATTGCTTAGTTAGATAATATGAAAATATTGAAGATTACTCTTGACTTGTATTTTTTTATCTGCTATAATTCTCCTGCTTTGTAAGCTTTCTCTTACATAGTGTACAGCTAGATTCCAAGAAGCTTGGCCACCAAGCCTGGTGAAGTATGCTCTCTTCATCCCAATGATTTCAATACAGCAGTTAGCTGCTCACCTTACGCCCCCTCAGCTCCTGACCAAAATGTTCTTATCAGTCCTGTAGAATCACAATCCCCAAATTTCTGTGCCACAACATTCATTTGAATGGAACTGAAGTCTACTGCATGTCAATATATCCTAACAGGAATCAAACAGAATTTACATTTAGCATTCTGTTTAATCGGGGAAAAATATGCAAGTAGTACGAAATTTACAAAATTGATAACATTTTGTTTCACAATATTGCATGGAGAATAAAAATAATACTCATAAGGAAGCTTTAGTTTTCTACTGTTTCCTGCAGAGAAATGAACTTTTGTAAGTCTTGTCAAAAACGGAGGGTGGGAAAAAGCAAAAGTGACAAATGATCTGATGAAAGCCTAAAGGTACTGCCACACTAAACGCTCCCGCTAACGATCACGATAATGACGCATACTAATGCGATCGTTTTTGTGATCGTTTTAATGTCGCTAGTAGCTGCCACACTTAGCGATCTCGTTAACGACGCATAAGCGGTTAGCGATCTCCTTAACGACTTTGCGATGTAAAAAACAGCGCACATCGTTCACAAAACGTGCCAGACACAGCGATATAGGCTCACCAGTGGGACGCCAACGATCAAAATACGGTCCAGAACTCTAGTGAACGATCAGCGAGATCACAGCAGGGGCCACGTCGTTGCTACATGCCACACACAACAGCGTCACTAACGAGATCGCTAAATAGTGACGTATTTTAGCGATCTCGTTAGCGATCTTGTTTAGTGTGGCATACCCTTTAGCTCAGGACAACTGTTATCACATTTCAACACTATTCAGGTATTAGGAGTCTAAACCTTTCCAATAAAGACTCCAACACTACTGTACCCAATAGGCCAAAAAGGAGCACAGGGGCAAACCATCAGGTATGAAAAAAAGTATTAAATGAGGCTAAAAAACTCAGCAGACCAAAACCAAAGGCCAAGCATATTCCAGGCAACAGGAAGAGAGCTATCATCCAACCGTCTTAGGGTATGTGCGCACGGCGTCTTTCAGGCCGATTCTGCCTGGAATACGACTGAATAAGTGCCGTGAAAGCGCCCTATAAAATGGACATAATTCAAAGCAATGTCAAAACGACACTGCATTGCACACGTTCCATCTTACGTCACTTGTTTTCACTGCTTCAGAGGTCGGAAACCTTCAATAGGTTAAAAGAAGTAAAATGCTCATTCCCTGGATGGCCGTAAAAGACGTTGGTGGTGAAGCCACCCCAGGAAAACGACTGTCAGAAAAGCCACCCCAGGAAAACGACTGTCAGCATTATCCTGAAGCGGCTTCCGTCTTGGGAAACTCCGGGTCCGCGCTGGTGTTTATGTGCACATAAAGAAAACATTTTTAAAAAAATGACTGATTTCAGTTTAACATGGAGGTACAAAACTTTTGGAATTTTAATTGAGATTCAAACAGGCTATAATCAAAGAGGCGAAATGTAGCTCATCTCAAGACTGAAATAATGACCTACTGATGTGGAAACCTGGATGACTCCTCCTTTACCATTTCACAAAAATGCGTCAAACAATTGGCGTCCTTACAAAATCTTTAAGCAGTCTGTATATTAATGATAGATAGCAAATGCCTAGGAGCCGAATGCACAGGATTTTTTCTAAAATGTCAACAGTACTAATTTCCTAACAAAGTGCACCCCGTGCCTGCTGCTAAACACTCGCTGAAATCTGATTAAAAAAGGATTTTTCATTGACGAAAAATAACTAAAAAAAATGCCTTCAAAAAGCAAAGGTGCAGGCATAAATCACACGCATATGTAAGATATTATAACAGAAATTTCCCTATAACTAGTTCCCTCCGTGCCACACAAACAACTATTTAAAAGCCTTCTGTACACAGCTATGAAATTCCGAACATGAAGATATATAATCTCTGTTTTTTTTTTGACACTTTATTTTTATTAATCGTATATCTCACATTTTTATTTCACTACTTAGTAATGACAAAGTAAAGGTACTGCCACACTTAGCGATCTCGTTAGCGATCACGATAACGACGCAAGCTAACGAGATCGTTGGTGTGATCGCTTTTAGGTCGCTAGTAGCTGCCAAACAGGAGATCTCATTAACGACACATCAGCGGTCAGCGATCTCTTTAACGACTTTGGCGGTCGTTAGGATCTGTCATTAGAATGTACTGAGCGCAACCTTTTCCACGCCCCTCAGCACAGATATATGTTATATATGTGCAATAATTAATGTTTTGACCGCGTCATGAAAGACTACGTATAGCGCTCCCTTTCATTGTTCTCGAGCGCTTCTGATTCATAGGAATTTCCAGCATCGCTCCTGCTCTCTGCGTCCTGCTAGCCTGTGCTGCAGCTACTGCGATCCTCTCTGTGACGCAAAAGAAAACCTAGTCCCGCCTGCCTGCTTCTACAGCTATTGCGATCCACTCCGTGACGCTAAAAACCCTAGTCCCGCCTGCGCCGCTGTCATATGCGTCACAAACGAGGTCGCTCGTCGTTCGCAAAAGGTGCCAAACACAGCGATATAGGCTCACCAGCGGGACGCCAACGATCAAAAAACGGTCCAGAACGTTAGTGAACGATCAGCAACATCACAGCAGGGGCCACATCGCTGCTACATGCCACACACAACGAGGTCGCTAACGAGATCGCTAAATAGTGACGTTGCAGCGATGTCGTTAGCGATCTCGCTTAGTGTGGCATACCCTTAAATCTTAGAATGGCATAATTACTATTAATCTCCACTTACTACTACATTGTTAATTAGGTTTAACCCCTTCAGCACTAGTAACAATGCACACAGCACCACCTACAGGCTGCAATATAGTACTGAGTTAGGGGCCCCATGGCAAATGATTGTAGCTCCTGTAAGGCCTCAATCAGACGTCTGTGAGTCACGTGCACGTTCTGTCTGAAACTTTCACGGATAGAACTTGTACCCACTACAATCTATGGAGCTCTTGCACATGTCTGTGTTTTTTTGCTGATCGTATGTCTGCAAACAAAACATGGAGACATGTCCGGTTAGATCCAAGTCACAGATCAAACTGACACGTAAACGTCTTAAGGGTCTGTAAAATTACTGACAAATCATGGATGGCATTGGTGTCCGTGATTAACGCTGTACTGGGTAAAAGACGTTTTGCAATTTATATCATTTTTTTGTTGTTCACATGACAAAATCACAGATGAAATACTGATGGTAAAAACGGACGAATGGAACAAACACTGACAAAAAGCTGATCCAAAACACTGATGAACGGTATATGCTTTCACATACGAGAAAAATCATGGACGTCTGATTGAGGCAAAAAAAACGCAAGTGCTAAAGAAAATAGCAGAAAATGTGCTAAAGTTAATATTTAATTAAGTTTCTCCTACCATTCTGCAAAGTAACAGTGGTTGTGGGAGAGATCCTTATTCCAGTGATGTGTCACTTACATGGCTGCTTGCTGCAGTTATTGATAAAAAAATAATGCAGATCTAGCAGAGCTCTGAATGCTGAGCCCTGTATAACCCCACACACACACCACTGATTGGCAGCTCTCTGTGTACACTGCATAGGCAGAAAGCTGCCAATCAGTGGTGGGGGTGTGGTTATATAGAGCTAATGAATATGGAGGACTAAATGACAAAATATGTACTAATCTTCTAGTGATAATCTCCTGCTGATAAAACAGTGCTTTTATCAAAATTACAACAAGCAGTCCAGTAAGTGACATACTGCTGGAATCAGGGTCTCTGTCTCAATTATTATGCCACTCTCAGATTAGCTGGCAAAAAGACACGTGACAGATTCCCTTTAAGGGGCTAATTATCATGGAACTCCACAATGGCTGCTTTGAAAGACAAAAACATTAAAACCCTCAAAGGTCACTGATCATTCAAACTGGTTATAAAAACTTGTAAGTGTAACGCTGTACCTCGTTCCTCTTTATTCTCCTGGCTACTATAAGCTGAATCATTCCTCGTCTATTCCCTTCCGTTGACATAGACTTTCGCAGAGTTTCCATGGCATCTTGATTTGTTTTGCCCAGTAGAGATTCACCATTGACAGCGACAAGCTGGTCATTCACCCTAAGCCGACCGTCCTAATAGGTGTAAAAGAACAAAGGTCAGACATGTGAACCAATATAGACATCATTACAAAGCATAAAGTCGCTACCAATAATTTCATCTTCTGACTTCTCCAAGTGTTCGATGAGAATTCATTACCACAGCAAAAAAACTTATAGGTGCCCTTTGGGATGACCATAACAGGTCCACTTTTAGTATCCATAATACAGCTACAATTACCATCTCGCACCTCGTCAAAACCGACACCAGATTAAAGTGATTTCCATATGAAAATGGCTGCTGGTTAAAAGATAAAACATATAAGCTGATTAGAACTTCTTTTTCAGAACCAGGAGAATTTAATTTTAAAGGGGTTGTCTGGCCTTGGGGTGCAAGTCTAGTTTACTCTGTGAGCGTCATGTGACTGCAAATATGCGATTTGCACACTTCCAGCCACATTCTGACTAGACTACCCCCTCTACTCCTCCTGGTCAGACCTCATCTGGAACACTGCGTCCAGTTCTGGGCACATTTTAAAAACATACATTGAAGAACTGGAGCAAGTTCAGAGAAGAGTGACCAGGATGGTGAGTGGACTGCAAAGTATGTCCTATGAGGAATGGTTAAAGGATCTGGGAATGTTTAGCTTGCAAAATAGAAGGCTAAGAGGAGACTCAGGCTAAGTGCACACGTTCAGGATTATTTGCGTTTTTTTCGCTGGAAAAAAAAGTCAATAACGCATGAATTAAGCATCCTATCATTTAGAATGAATTCCGCAATTTTTGTGCACATGGTGAGTTTTTTTTCCGCGAAAAAAATGCATCTCGGAAAAAGAACCAACATGTTCATTAATTTCGCTGAATTCTAGCGTTTTTCCCGCTATATTATTGACCTAGAAAGTTCAGGGAAAAAATTGCGGTAAAAACGTGCAAAATCCGCGCAAAAAACGCACCAAAATCACGCGTTTTTACCGTGGAAAAAGTCAGGTTTTGCTCAGGAAAATTCTGCACAAATTCCTGAAGTGTGCACTTAGCCTTAAGGCCGTCTACAAATATCTGAAGGGCTGTCACATTGTAGAGGGATCATCATTTTCCTCATTTGCACATGGAAACATGAGAAGCAATGGAATAAAACAAATGGAGAAAATACAGATTAGATGTTGGAGAAAAACTTTTTGACAGTGAGGGTGATCAATGAGTGGGACAGTCTGCCACAAGAGGTGGTGAGTTCTCCTTCAATGGAAGTCTTCAAACAGAGGCTGGACAGACATCTGTCTGAGATGTTTAGTGAATCCTGCACTGAGCAGGGGGTTGGACACGATGACCCTAGAGGTCTCTTCCGACTAACATTCTACGATTCTATACATGTCCGGTCTCGCTCAATATACCTACACTGAGTGAAGCTGCACACGTTTAGTCACCACCTGACCACGTGTATGCAAATCACATACTTGCGGTCACGCACCTGCCACTCCCGACACTGAAGAATCCTCACAGCGCACAGTCACAGAATAACTGCAAACTTGTACCCCAAGGCTGGACAACTGATGTCATCTAAGGTTATTCTTCAGGAGCATACTACTCTCACCATTGCGCTGTTTGCCCAAACTGTGCGCTATCTGATGCTGCAGAGGGCTCTTTCCCTCTGTTGCATATAGAGTGAGAGGAGATTTCTATAGCCAGATTCAGAGCCGTGCTTACAAGCCCTATAGGAAAGTGACTGTACGCGCTGCGCTCCTCACCTAGGGGATTGATCACTACTGATGACTGCCACCGCTGCAGTCTATCTAGGCAAAGAGCAGTAAACACAATTTCAAATCCCTCTATTCTTGATAATGGAGAAGATTTTTAACAAAAAGTAAATTAATAAATGGCTTATTTTTATAAGCACTTTGCAATTTTAATCATTTAAGATGATGAGACAATTTTTTCAAGATTTTTTTTTTTCCCGATTCCATCAGTTATATATTTTTTTTTTTGCATGATGAGATAAAAACTTTAGTTTGGTGCTTTTTTTGGTACATAAACATTAGCCCTTAAATTATATTCTCTAGAAAGAGTAAAAAATCCATTTCTTCTTCTATGGTACAACACTTATGATGAATAAGTTTATTGCGCATTCTGTGACTGCTGTGAGGACAACAAATATGTGCATGTGTCATGACAAACTATAACATTTCTTTTTTTATTTTTTAAAGAATCTTTAATGATTTTACTTCCAGTGCATAGCAGCATAGCTGGCGGGATATCGGCTGAGGTTTCCCACACCGGCATAGCCATGGTCTGTGGACTTCGTGGGGCACAATGGCAGTGCCAGCCTGATCAGCATGCCAGCCACAACATATTCCAACAGGTTATGCAGGAGGCTTAAAAAAAAACAAAAAACAAAAAAACTTCCTTTCCAACCAAATCACAACTGTCAAAAAGAAAACCTAAATAAAGTTATAAGATGACTGACCGCCCAACAGACCCCCCCCACCGTAGATACCAGACGTCAGCCAGATATTAGCCCTAGGAGACTTTAAATTGAAATAAAACATTATTGGCTCAAATATTTTTTTCAATCTTGACCTGAAAATCAATAAATGAATAGTATCAGTAGATGGAGTGGAGGTGTACAACTCCCAGAAGAGATGTACTGCCAGATATAATCTCAACATATCGAGCTTCTCAGAGGAAGAAAAAAGTAATTGGAAACGCAATGTTATACATTATTGATTAGTATGTATGACTTGGCAGGCTGTAACATTGAGATTATGCATTGCCAATTACCGTATGTTTAGGCAATTATCATTGGTAAACTATCAAAAGTGCAGATTACAGAGAAACAATCGGTGCTTTGATCTCTTCTGTCCCCACCAGTGTGTAAGAAAAGCAAAAAAAAAAAATCTTCAGCTGGGTCCAGACATATTTGAACAGTAACAGAATATTTTGCCTTTGTCCACAGTATAATATGGCTGAAAAGAAGGATCTAAATGGAAGTAATCATCAGAACATGACATATTGTTTAAAGGGAATCTGTCAGCAGAATTTCACACTCCAGACTATATATACAGGCAAGTAGCTCTTTCAAGGACAAGTCTATCAATGGACTGGACGGTCTAGGTAAAGGTATTGCTGAACTTGTCTTTGAAAGAGCTACATATACAGTTGTGCATGTAGCTATTCTTCCGGGTATGTAAACTTTTGAGCACAACTGTACATAGTATAAATCCTGTTGACAAATTACCTTTAAAATCAGGTTTCTGTGTTATGTGCATTTTTTAAAAATATTTTTGGTAATGTTATTTTTCTTCATTTCACTTTAAAAAATAAATAATCTTGCAATTTACACAATGGCCACTGGGTATTTTTTAGACTCATATATCATGTCCATTCAGGGAAAGTTTTAAGAGAGTCGGTCACCCCCAGTATGTATTTAGAACAAATAAGACCGTAATAGAAAGGAATGAGCCCCTATAAAAATCATTCTTGACTGCACCTATCACTGGTACGCAAAAGAGGGGCTTCGGTCCATACCTGGCATGTCCAAGAGTTCAGTGCACCGTTACGCCCAATAACTTTGCATCCTGGGGTCTTACCCAATTTCTGATTGATAGTGCAATCCTGAACACAGTCAGCGTGTGTGCACATGTACACTGATACTGCCTGTGCCCAGACGTGCGCAAAGAGTGTCATTGCGGATGTCAATTGCTACACTGCTATCTCCTCTTCTCTGAAACCACTGGTACAGTACACTTTCCGGTGTGGGAGAAGAATGTCTGGACATTAAGTGTGCGCCCACAATAACACTGATATAAAGTTATGAATTATTTAAAAAGTGGTACGAGAAATCGCACAATAGAGTCTTATATGGTTTAAAAGAGAAAAGGAAAAAGCAGAACTTGCTCCCCTGGTAGTGTCATGACTGTTGTCGGGTGTCCCGTGACCAGGGGTTCCTTCCCTGTCCCTAACGCTAGCTGCAACCTAACTCGCCCTGTTCCCAGGATTACTTCTGATGGTGAAGATGCCAGGGTCCACGTACCTTGCCTTAGCTCATTAATCCGCCCTCAGTCTATACCCTTCCCCACCCAGGGAAGAGGGGAGCAGAAACATACTGTAATACACCAAGACTAACAAGGTAATACAAACAGGGATAAAGGAAAATACCAAATATACTCATATAAACAACACATGAATACCCTGGGAAGTGGAGGATGGGGCAAAACCAAAGTAGGGGAAGGAGGAGAATTAGCACAAACCCAAAACCTAGCAACAGTCTCAGATAAATCCACCAAATGCCTTCTCAAACAGCAACCACAAACAACCATCTCCTAACCATGCAGCATAAGCCATCTCTGGTAATGAGTGATTGCCAGGGCCCAGATTATATAGAAGATGGGAGTGGCTAACAGTGAACAGCTGAGAAACCTAATGCAGGAAAGCTTCCAGATGCTCTTAACTGAGCAGATTGATTAAACCATGCACTGCTAAAAGAAACCTTCACCGTTTAATATGAAGGTGAAGTGCTTCTACACAGTGGAGGACTAGGAGAAATTAGACGCTGCGGTCTTCTGGGACCCCTCTGTTTCGGTAAACCCTTGACAGTAGGGTTGCGACAGGCACAACCCTTTAGGAAGCTTGATAGAAAAAGACTGCTGCAGATCCACAAAATGATAAGATGCAAACTGGGAGATAAGGAGGATGCAAATCCACACTTCCAGAGATCAAAATATACAATGAGAGACCAGATGAAGTATGAATGCAATCTGTATTCTCCAACGCGTTTCGAGGTATGTCTACCTCTTCATCAGGACAAATCACAATGTTGGAATACAGCTTGCAAAAATGCGGGAATATATGGACAACACATTCAAAAAACATAGCTAGCTTGAAATGAAATTTGGAGGTGACAGACTCCCTTTTCATAAGGCTTCATATCATGAGAGGCCAGATTACAATGAGAGGTAACACCTCCATATACAGCTGATAAAGCAATCACCAATCACAATGGGCAATATCACATTGTGATCACCATGACCACCCACCTTTAACAAGTAATTTTGCACATGCTCATTAGAGATCTTAACACAAAATATAGGGTCGAATTCCGACCATTGTGGCGAATATACAATTTATTTTCAACGTAGTTAAAAAAAACCTGATTTAAAACAATCTGTCATTTTCTGATTATAGCTTCTCTTTAAGACACAGTTGAAGTGTAAACTTTCTGCTTTAATTCTGTGTTATTGTTTTTTGTTAAGTTACTAAAGGAGATGACCCGAACGGATACTGATGACCTTCTCCAAGGAAAGGTCTTGGGTGGTCCGACACTTGGCACCTCCAACAATAAGCTGTTATCACATCCGATAGTATCAGGGTGTTAACATTGTAAAGAGCTGGAACAGCACGGCACTCTATACTGTGTGGTGGTTGCTCTTTTTCCAATAGGTGCTGAGCTGCATTGATTACCAACAGAGAACGATACACTGTGTGTGGCGCTCCGCTACATCAGCTCCATAGAATCCCTACTCCAACCAATCTAATATTGATGACATATTCTAAGGATCGGCTGATCAGCACAGGACGCCACAGCTGTCAGCATATAAGTACTAAAATGAATAGCTGAGCACATGTAAAGGATTATGTGGCTTCATAACATTCCATGAACACCACAATTTTCATCTGCTCCATGTTAGTCATTGGTCACTTACTTTGGATGCGGCTCCACCATTAATTATTGATTTTACAAAAATACCCAGGTCAGCATGGTTCTCTTTTGACCGGTTGCCCCTTGACACTAACACCGAGACCGGCCGATCCAGAATCATTTAGTGGAATTTCAAACGTTAGGAATTCTCTCGTTCCATCAGGTGTGAGAACAAGATCGTCTTCTTCTGGATTCTAGGAGAGTAAGAAAAAAGCTGGTGTGAAGACTAAAAAATAAATGCCAACTAATAATTTATTACTTCATATTCTTAAAGGGAATCTGGCATCAGAAATCGGCCTATTCTTTAAATCAGGTTTTGTGTTATAAAAAAGAAAACATTGGCTGAAGTTTATATAACACGATCTTGCAGTAAGTCTTGAAGTTCTCACACATTTTAGAATCACACTTCCTGTTCTTTTCAAAAGTCTCATTATCACCACATACAGGGCTGCAGTGACAGGTAACATTTCTGAACAGATGAGAATAGGACCCATCATTCACAATAGACAATGTCACAGGTCCACCTCCTCCCTTCCCTTCAAAATGACCATGGCACCGCGCATTAGATGTTTCAATGCAAAAGATAGGGTCCTAGTCAGTTCATTGCTGCTAATGTTCATGTTTGGACCTCCTGAAAGAACAGGAAGTATTCATCAAAAATAACCCCAGTGGCCAGTGTGAAGATTGCAAGATTACTACGGTATATTTCTAATACATTATATGAAAAAAACAAATACATTTAAAACTAAAATCTAATTTAAACAATAGGTTTTTGATATTGTAATAAAAATAAATCCTCTAAATAAGTGGCAAGGATAAAAAAAAAAAGTGCACAAATAAGTAAAAAAACAAAAACAAATTCACAATAGGGTGCAAGGTGTCTGATAGATACATAAATTATACTGAACAGGGGCAGCACTAATGAAAGGTGTTCACACATTGTCTCATGTAAACTGTAGATGTAAAATCGTGGGTTCTAACTGCGCCGTAATGGCTCAATTACTAAAATCGCACGTTTCAAGAAATGGGAATTCACAACGTAAATGTGAAATTCCCCTTTTACCTTTCTGAAAAGGTGAGAATTTATTGAGGAATGGTGAAGTTGGGAAAAAAAAATTAAATGACAACATGTCCCTTTCTGATTGCAAACACGTAGTCACAGCTCCTAGCAGTAGTACGGCCTCAGGATTAGGGACTAATAAAAGGGATTTTCTTATTAATTCTAGCAGATCTATATTGGCTCCTTCTCTTCTTCGTTAGCTTCCAGTTTGTTATGTGCAACACTGAATGTTTCTCATTTACTTGTGTCCTGCTTCCACATGTGCATCTTGGAAGACGATTCTCACGAGGCAGCGATACCACTACACTGACTCTTTCCATCATTGGCCGGATTCATTTTTTAAACAAACTGCAGCAAAGGCAGAGGAGCATTCCTGGCACGTGGTAAGTACAATCCAGTCAATATTCAGATTTATGGTAGGGGTACATTGTTTATTACTGACAGCAACAACCAGTATAGGGAACAGAGATGTATATTGTATACAAATGTAATTATGAATGCAATAGGATATGTCTACGCCCATATGCAGTGAGCTCCCCCTTGTGGCAGCACCAAGTAGACAGAATTTTACATGCGGTTTGTAAGCAGGTAGAGCTTGAATCATTAGGGCTCATGCAGACGTTTTTTTGCAAATCGGTCTGAGCACAAACTGCAATGCACGGACGGACAGCAGGTATCCTGATCAGAACATGACAGCTTCATGTACATATATCTATGAGGCTGTCATGCTCGGTTCAGAAGAGCCGTAGCCAGTGGGTGCATTGAAATCATTTGCACAGACGTCTGCATGACACTTTAGTCCTTACCGTGGGTCTAATAATTTGAAGGAACAGCGACAAAAGGACCTATGATCATGCCAGTTCTGACGATTGACCAGCAGTTAGGTTGGGATATGCAACATTAAATAGAGTCTGCCAGTGGAAAATGACTGTTCAAACAAAGCACAGGCAACTTTCTCCAGCCCCTGTGACGTAAGAGCTGTCAATTAAGAAAGAGAGGGTGGAAAATACAGTAGATACAGTACAAGTAGGTGGAAAGTGCATTGAGCAGTTTGGCCACGATAAAGGTGCACAAAGTGCCTGGGCTAGGTTTGAACAGTCATTTTGTGCTGATAAACTACCTTTAATATGGGTTCAAAAATGCACAGTTACTACACAAAAACATAGAACTGATCATCACATTTTAGAGAATTTGGTGTTCAAAGGTGGGCATTCACTTCTCTACAAGAAGGGTGAATATCCAACTGTCCCCTCCTGCTCCCAGTAGATCAAGGAGAAAATGCTTCAGCCCCCAACCAGTTATCTCCACCACTTCCTACTTGCATATTCATTACCAATCCTCGCTATTATGTCTTTCCCATGTTTCATTCAAAACATTTACTTGACACAAAGGTCATTGGAAATTACTTCAGCTGATTGAAGCCGCTCATGTATATAATTTCTAATAAAGAACTGATGAATGATAAAATATGTTGAATACTTTGGCTTTAATATCACATTTTATATGAAGGTGACAGTGCAGCAAGTTGCATTCCGTACACGGATGTATTTATATGCAAATGTGAAGGGAACAAAAATGGACGGCAGTGATTGAGTAGCCAAGTGAGCAAAAGTACAACAACATATAAAACTAGGGACTGGAATTCTTTAGAGAGGTCTATTGTGAAAAACTTAAGATCATGTTTTGGAAATCTGCAAGACACACTACTTCAATGTTAGGTTTATTTTTGTTAATTTTTGCGCTGAAGAATTGATAAACAATGTTTTTTAAAAAAAAAAATTCCCCATACTTCGTGTCATGGGTTTATCACGACAGAGAGGAGCCAGCGTCTGATTTCTCCTATTCCAGCAATGTTGAGAAGATATTCAGCTTCATATTAGTTGGTACAGGTTTCTTTTAGCAGGGCGTGGGTTAATCTGCTCAGTTGAGAGTTCTTGGAAGGTTTCCTGCATTAAAGGTCTCAGCTGTTCACTGTTAGCCACTCCCATCTATATAATCTGGGCCCTGGCAAGCACTTACTGCCTGAGAAAGCTTATGCTACATTATTAGGAGATGGTGATTTATAATTGTTGTCTATCAAGGCGCCTGGTGGATTTATCTGAGTCTGTTGCTAGGTTTTGGGTGTTTACCAATTCCCCTCCTTCGGTTTAACCCATCCTACACTCCCCGATGTTTAACTCTGCTGTTTGTGTGAGTATATTTGTAAGATCGATATTTTCCTTTATCCCTGTTCATATTACCTTGTTAGTCTGGTTGGTGCATAACGGTACACTACTACTTCCCATTCCCTGGGTGGGGGAGGGTACAGACTGAGGGTGGATACATGAGCCAAGGCAAGGTACGTGGCCCCGGCATCGTCACCATCACAAGTAATCTGGGGAACAGGGTGAGCTAGGGCGCCCCTAGCTTAGGGGACAGGGAAAGAACCCCTAGTCCCGTGACACCAGACAGCAAAGTTGCGACACCTACCAGGTGAGCAAGTTCTGCTTTTACCTTTTCTCCTTTAAACCGGATATCACCCTATTATGCCATTAGCCATTGCACTTTTTTATTTAAATCAGAAATATCCTTTATTTCTATTATTTGTTCTACTTTAGAGATGATCTTTGTTCTTTGCCTTTAAAATCACTCAAATGGGAAGGACTGGAGGACATTTACGCAAAAATTTAGCAACTTTTTAAAATGTCAAAATTGATTATTCAGCCAAAAACATCTGGAAAACCAAAATCTGGCCCCACAATGGAAAATAACAAAAAAAAAAAAAAGACGAGAACATAAAATAGACTTTAATAAAATGACGCAAATTAAAAGATTAAGTGGGCTTAGACGAAAAACAAAACCAAAAATTAGATTAAAAAAGGGAAACAATGACCTGTCATCAAAGTCTGTTTGATTCTGCACTGCACGGACTTATGTGTGACGTGGACTAACTTATGTGCCTCATATGGGGCCAGTATTAGTGGTAATTTTCACCAAGCAGCAATAAAAAGGAACATGTAGAAATATTTCTATACTAAGAAAATAAAAATATTAAAAAAGTTTTCCCTACTTCTGCATAAATCTTCAGGCTCAGAGATATCATCAGAGCCCCACAGAAGTCTATGGGTGCCCCATTATGACGACATTCAACTTGTGAGGTTATATGGAGTTATATAAAAGCCATGTGTGTGAGGCTTCATCATAGAAGTATATAAAATAAACATTTGGCTTATATTTAGAAACGCTGATGTTGCTCGTCTTGCTATATAAATGTCAAGAAATTAATAAATTAAGCGGTGTCAATAATTGAGAAAATTGCAACGTGTCGATCCGTTCTGACTTTCGGAATGCAATGACGCTCTTTGGTGCAAGTTGTTTTCTTACAACTCAAGGCAGTTTATTGCCAAGATTTTGGAGAGGAAATATTTTAATTTTCTCCACATGCCAGCTAACTATTACTGAACCTCATTGCACACATACATTGAAATTCATTATTCTCATTATCAACGCTATTACACCACATCTGGCAGGAATTGTATTTATGCACTTTGGCAGAAGCTGTGAAATATCACTTGCCAAACAGAATTGTATTTTCAAGACCGTTTAAGAAAGTTTCATTGGATTCCGACCCTAATGAGAAACGATTGCGTGCTTGTATGTCGTTTTTGAAGGCTATAGCGCCTCCCAGAGGTGGGAGCAAAACCGAACTCTAAGGCTTAAGGTATCATTAAGCAGTCAGTGATTTTTCTAAAACGCAAAAAAAACAGTTGAGTGTCAGCTATGTTTTTGATCTGATTTTCATCAGTGTTTTAGTTTTTACCATCAGTGATTTTTTTGTATGAAAAAATAAAGAAAATTAAAAAGGTTTTTCTATTTATTGCAATGTTAAAAATGGAAAGCACATGGATTGCCCACGGATGGCAGTGTGTGTTGTCTGCAAAAAAAAAACAAAAAAAAAAAACACTGATATGTGAACATCCCCATAGACAATTATGAATAAGCCCTTAAAGGGGCAGCCCAGGCTGGGGGTTCAAGTATGTAGTCACTCTATGTTACTGCAAACTTGTGAATCCTCACCGTGCACGGGTCAGGATTCTCCGATGCCAGGAGCGAGGGAGCCTGTGATTTACATACATGGGGTTATGTGCCACTTAGACATGCGTGGCCTCGCTCAATACGAGTGAGGTTGGACATGTCTAGTCAGAATGTCGATTTTTCTCCACCTTAAACCAGTTTTGGCAGGCAAAATGATGGTTTTGACACATTTTTACATGCGTTTTTCCCACATTCATTTCAATGGGTGAAAAACATTCGAAAAACTCTGAAAGAATTGACAAGTTGCAGATTTGAAAACACACTGATGGTTAATATCAGCAATGGAAAAAATAAACGTCATGTGCATGAGATTTCAGAAATCTCATTCATTTTGCTAGTAATGTAAACTGAAGCATTTTTTTTACTGTTGAAAAACATGCGATAAAATACAGTGTGAACCAGCCCCAAGAATCATATTATAGGGTTGGTATCTGACCGTTGTGGCTATGCACATGTGTTGTTTCCTGATACAAAAGGATGTAAGAGTCTAAAAAGTTCCCAGTGGTCGGTGTGAAAATTGCAAGATTTCTTCTATTCTTCTAATAAAATTACGATAAATAGAAAAAAAAATGGCCACAAAATACATTCAACATAAAAATCTGATTTAATCAATAAATATTTTTTGATAATAGCTTCTATTTATTGAGACTGTGCAGAATTTTCAAGTGATGGACTATAGTTAGGAAGCGTCAAAAACTTTCGCGACCACAATATGCAGTCATATCAATGTACACATTGCTACTGCGGAGTACGGTACTGCAGTTCTGCATGTTCAATCAAGTAAGCTGAGCTGTACGCTCAGTCACATTAGCATGAGGTCCTTTGGGTTCTAGGACCATGGGGACCTCAGGGATCACACAATGTTAAATAATACTATTGTAAAGAGAGCCAAAAACCTCAGAAAACCCTGTAAGTTGAAGATGACCATCAACTACTTGTCGTGATATGGTTTTGACGTGTTAAACTGGCTTCCCATAGTACTACTTCCTGGTTTCTGAAAGGGCGGGCGCTCCTCGATGACTGACAGTTCTGGTGAGCAGCACAACTGTAACAGTAGTAGAATTAGACTCGCACAAGTTCTTCTGTAATACACTTAGCCTATGTGTGGTTTGTTCTGGAGCGTACTCTGTATTCACATATTGAGAAAACAGGGCATTTGAATAAGCACACTGCTCCAGACAGTGAGAGCCAAGAGGTGCGATTAAACCTGCCCTGAAAGCTGCTGGCTGGCGATTTTTTTCCAAATTTGTAACAGCAGCTTGTCAGGAGCTGAGAGGTGAGCAGCCAACTGCTCTACAGAAATCGATGGGCTGGAGAGAGGTGGCTGGGATATTAGGAGTTAACTATGTCCTGGAATATAACTACTGTGATGTTTCCTGGGCAGTCAATGGTGGCCATGCTCCATGGAAATCAGCTGTACACTGTGAAAGATAAAAGATCTCATTGCAGGAGGATGACAGCAGACAGGAGAAGCAAGTCATTTGCAAACTTGCTTATTTTCACACTAACTAATTAAAGCAATTTAATGACTTGAGAATACTCCTTCAACATAACCTACTAATTTGTCACCAAGGCTGACATGCTTCAATCTCATGCCTCATAAGTGTATATCTAGAACACTGTGGCCACCTGAAACTTTGTCTAATAATATCTATATATCCTATAAAGAAGCAATCCACATGACTTTTACCCTGCAATGAACTATTTTAATAAAGAAAAACTCTTCAAATGGTAAACTTCCACCTTAATGTCTTACAACTAGCTTAGCCCGACACTTCAAAGATAAGTCTGAGATCAATTTCAATGTGCGCTTGAAAAAAAAAGAAAAAAAAATGCCAAATCTGATGGTTATTTTCAAAGAAATAAAATTTATGGCATGTGATTTTCTTCCTTTAGCAAAATCAAAGCTATGTGAAAAGGAATCAAATAACTACTTCCATATGTCTTATTATTTGGCTGTCTTCGGAAAAGTCACTAGGTGTCTCTTTTAATATGTATCCCACGCATTTTCTCAATCTCGCTTTCTTAACCTGCTGTGGGGACGGAACAGAACCAACATCCTGTGCCGGCTCAAACAATAGCCGCAAATGTGGATGCAACATCAAGAGCGAGCGCGATATTTTTATAAGACGGTATTAGCTAATTAAAACGATGCAAACAGAGTCTCCTGCAGCTCCTGGGTCTCTCTGCAGACACACAATTGTTCATTTCAGATCAGTTTTTATCCCCTCCCAAGAAACTGTTTCCCCTTAAGAGATTTGAAGATAAAATTACTGGCGAAATATTATTTTATTTACTTTAGAAATTGAAAATAAATGAAATTACCATTTTCCCGTAAAGCAAATGGTCTCAAATGTCTTTTATAAACCCAGTCGTTTCCATCCTTTTATCCCTTAATGTATTAACATCTGTGATGAGCGAGGAAGTCTGAACTTACAGAGAAAACATCTTACGGGGAAAGAGTGCCCCAAATCCACAGATCTTCCAAATATTTGCTTTAAGGGAAGGTATTGATTTTACAGAAGATTATTTTGTCTCAAGTCCAAGAAAAAAAAGAAAAAGACAAATATTGGCACCCGAAGTCAAGAGCCATAGGAAAGCCAACAGAATAATACGATGTAAGGCACACAGTTAATAATAGACTACATAGACTTCTCTTACCATTACTACATTCACTTTCAAACCATAACATTTATGATATATACCATACACATAATCCAGAACCACCACCAAACGTCATGCAATCAATGGAACACTGAAAAGTCAGAAAAAAGGAACGGTCCCTGATCACCTGCGCAATTGTAATTCAATGTCGTGATTAAAGGTAAATCTGTCAGCAGGTCTTTACCATGTAATCTGAGAGCAGCATGATGTAGAGGCCGAGACCCCGATTCCAGCGATATGTCACTTGTCAGTCTGCATGCTATCATTTTGATACAATCCCTGTTTTTTCTACTCCAGATCTAGCAGAGCTCGGAATGCTGAGCTCAGTATAACCCCGCCCACAGCACTGATTGGCAGCTTTCTGTGCACACAGACAAAAATCTAATAATCAGTGGTGGGGTTTCATAGAGAAGGACGACTACATGACACAAGACACCTAGTCCTGTAGTGATAATCAGCTGATACACACATCCTAGTCCTAGTAAGTGACAATGCTAGAATCAGGCTCTCAGCCCCTACATCATGCTGCTTTCAGACTACATATCACAAGCTGGTGATTCCATATCATACCACCACGCTCAATCCAAGGTGATATGATTGAGATATTTTCTCACACCAGATTTGCTTCAACAGAAGAACAGTCCCCCACTATAGACACATAAGGAGCCATTACTGATCGGCGTACCCCTTTACAGCCTCTGTAAAAAATCTTTGTCAAATGCAAGAAACATTAAAGCCCATTTAAAAAAGGGGGATTATCAGGAAATGAGGTTTCCTAAGAATGCTCGTTCCTGACAGATTATTGGCATGGCTAAACAAAGCGGGAAATACATGACAAATGTGCAGAATGCTTGTTCGTCAGGTGCGATTAACTTACGGTAATCGTCCAGTGTAAACAGGTGGTGTGCTTCTGATAAAATATTCCATGAGCATAGAGCGATCGCATTGATGATTACTCCGTGCACATAGAATTGTTGTCAGCTGGTCAAAAAGGGCCATTAAATTACCGCAAATCCGCTAGCGTGTCATCGATTGGCGGTCATTTAATGTCTATTAAATGTACTGTTCCGCCAGGTTTCTATTCATGCTGTCACAGAGTTGGGCAGCATGAATCAGCTGACGGGTTCTCTCCAAACTGCTGCTACCAGCACATTATGTCCCACCTTATTAGGATCCGAACGATTCATGCACACCTCCATCTCGCCAAAAATAAGCTTTGTTATTTGCTTTCCTGCATGGTACTCTGTGCTGAGCGGCCCGATAAGCATGCACGGACCAACCTCAGTGTCTGCCTTCTGCTTGCTAACCTGGGTCCATTATTCAAAAGCAGAGGGGCCAAGTAAGGGAGCTCACTGCCGGCATCAACATTGGTCCATGCGCACCAGCCTGACCCTCAGCAGGGCCAAAACACTGCGCCAAGAGGATGGATGAGAACGCCAGGCTGACCCTCAGCAGGGCAAAAACACTATGCCAAGAGGATGGGATGAGAACACCAGCCTGACCCTCAGCAGGGCCAAAACACTGCGCCAAGAGGATGGGATGAGAACACCAGCCTGACCCTCAGCAGGGCCAAAACACTATGCCAAGAGGATGGGAAGAGAACACCAGCCTGACCCTCAGCAGGGTAAAACACTATGCCAAGAGGATGGGATGAGAACACCAGCCTCACCCTCAGCAGGGCCAAAACACTGCGCAAGAGGATGGGATGAGAACACCAGCCTGACCCTCAGCAGAGCCAAAACACTATGCCAAGAGGATGGGAAGAGAACACCAGCCTGACCCTCAGCAGGGCCAAAACACTGGCCAAGAGGATGGGATGAGAACACCAGCCTGACTCTCAGCAGAGCCAAAACACTATGCCAAGAGGATGGGATGAGAACACCAGCCTGACCTCAGCAGGCCAAAACACTATGCCAAGAGGATCGGAGAGAACACCAGCCTGACCCTCAGCAGGGCCAAAACACTATGCCAAGAGGATGAGATGAGAAAACCTGCCTGACCCTCAGCAGGGCCAAAACACTATGCCAAGAGGATGGGATGAGAACACCAGCCTCACCCTCAGCAGGGCCAAAACACTGCGCCAAGAGGATGGGATGAGAACACCAGCCTGACCCTCAGCAGAGCCAAAACACTGCCAAGAGGATGGGAAGAGAACACCAGCCTGACCCTCAGCAGGCCAAAACACTCGCCAAGAGGATGGGATGAGAACACCAGCCTGACTCTCAGCAGGGCCAAAACACATGCCAAGAGGATGGGATGAGAACACCAGCCTGACTCTCAGCAGGCCAAAACACTATGCCAAGAGGATCGGATGAGAACACCAGCCTGACCCTCAGCAGGGCCAAAACACTATGCCAAGAGGATCGGAAGAGAACACCAGCCTGACCCTCAGCAGGGCCAAAACACTATGTCCAAGAGGATGAGATGAGAACACCTGCCTGACCCTCAGAAGGGCCAAAAGTCGCCTAAATCTGATGTAACGTTTTCAAATTCTAGATTATATGAAAACTTTATCCTTTGTGCAGTAGTTCTGTGGCCAAAAAGAAGGAATAAGGGGGTAGATATTTAAGGGGGTCCTGTTAACAGGTCAAAAGTGGCCAATTCCTGCTCACATTTTATTTTAGCTGATCCCTGTTATATCAGCAGATTATAAATACTAAGGGTATCTGCACACATGGCGGATTCGTGTGCGGATCTGCAGCAGATTTGGCCCTGCGGATCCGCAGCAGTTTTCCATGGGATGTATAGTACCATATTATCCTATGGAAAACAAAAACCGCTGTGCACATGCTGTGGAAAATTCTGCGGGAAACGCAGCGGTTTATTTTCTGCAGCATGTAATTCTTTGTGCGGATTCCGCAGCGTTTTTAAACCCATTCCATTAGAGGAATGCGCAGTAAATCCGCAATGAATCCGCAGGTCATTTTACCTGCGGATTCTGCAGATTCCGCATGGAAAAATCCACATAGGAATCCGCAACGTGTGTACATACCCTAAAGGACTAATAAACCTGCTGCCATATTCTTGACCTGTGCATAACACAACCCCCGCCGCTGATTGGCAAATTTCTGCCTATGCACAGTATACACAGAAAGCTGTCAATCAGTGGTGTGGGCAGGATTCTACAGATCTAAAGGCATTTAGAGAACTGCTAGGTCTGCTGCAGAGAAAACTCTGATTTTATCAAAACTGCAGCAAGCAGCTCAGTAAGTGACACATCGCTGAAATTGGGGTCTCTGCTCAAAATCTGCTGTAAGATTCTCTTTATGGTACATTTGGCTGCAGAATCCTAAACCAACAAAGGGATGAAGATGCAGAATATATGAGCCATGGAGTTACTGACAAATGACAGCCATAAATTTACAGAATGCAACCTAACGGAGACAGGAACGGAGGATTTTATTTTGTGCCCTAAGTTAGGCCGGATTCACATAGCTATAATGCAGCAGCATATTTCTGCCACCATTTTGGCTGCAATACCCAGCAGTGCTGAGGTTTTACAAATTTGACCATACATAACTATACAACCCTTTGACAATTAAAGTTCAGTGGAACACTGGAGGGAATTGCTCTTGCAGCCATAATAGGAACACTAATATACAAGACACGTAAAAAGACGTGCAAGAGCAACTGTAGGCTCTATTCACATGTGCACTGTGATCTCGATTTTAAAGCAGATATGTCAACAGATCTCACAAACTGCATATATTATTAAACAGACCGCTTAGATCTGACAAAGATGTTGTTTTTACTTTAAAAAGCCATTTCAGAATGATTGTATAAAGTTTAATGAAAGTTTAATTCAATATGCACCCAATTAGCCTTACTGTCAGATCCTCAGTGTTCTTCCTCCCTGCTGCTCTCTCACACGGCTAAGTACAAGCTGCAGATGTCAGTCAGGTTGGGTGGACGAAGAATGAACACAGTTGGATTCTGGAGAGATCCTAGCAAGACCCAAAATTATTCATCTTAATATCAGAATTTTGTAGCCATTGTGACATGGATCTGATGGGACAGGTGTATTTACTTTGAAAATCCAAAAGCTACATTTACTAATGCATGGAATCTGTATTTTGAAATCTGATGACACAATGGCCTTTACACAATGGCTATCAATGGTGCCTGACAGACTCCAGTGGCTTATAAGGGGGTCTGTTAATCATGGACAGCACAAAAACGGACATAGAACACAATCGGTAGGTTTAGGTGAAAAACAAGGATACAACACGTCCATGTAAAACCGTGAGTATACTCACACGCAGCATCTCTGAATAGATATGGGAACAACATTCACCTGTAGTCACAAATGCTGCCCAAAGGCAAAAAGATGCACAAAAATTTGTAACTGTACAACAATCAAAAAGACGCATCGCAATCTATGGCCCACGTACAAACATGTATCCAGCTGTAAATCGCTCTATGACAGATAATTATTTCTGTAATTAAAATTAGAGACAATTATCTACAAGAGCAGCCTCCATTACATTGCTAATTTACTTGGAAACATTCAATTACTGTATGTCTAACGCGGCTGTAATAGACACGGTTATGGATCATAAAAAGCTTTCGATGCTCAAAATCTCCGACATATCACCACTTGAGAACGGATATAAAAATATTCTCAAAGAGACGGCCGGCACTTAAGATTTTTCTCTGGATAAAACATTTTCCACCATATTTAAATAGTTTTTTTTTAAATTATTGCCTCGAATTTTGGTCTGAGCAACGAAATTATATCAAAAGAAATAATGAGATGGACAGGGAACAATGTACAGAGTGTCGACACTAAAATATGTGTAGGACTGCCAACCATGAAGATACTGTCACGTGGCCTTCATGATCTGCCCATAATCCAAGGAGTCTTCGTTTTTCTTTCAAACATAAAGGAAAAGTTGATGTAATCCATAAAATATCTGACTCATTGAAAGTTGAGATTTTCCAAGTCTTACAGTCTTTTGGAAATATGAATTAAATGTGGTCTGTGTAAAAGCGGCTTTTGTAAAGAAAACATATCAGCAGATTTCAGCTCATCTCTAATATGTCCCTCCACAATAACTTTTTTTTAAGAACATTGCAACTCTCTTACATAGAGCTAGCTCATCATCTCGCCCATTTACCTTCCTCTGGATTCAAAACCTAAGCTTACATATTCTCTCCACTTTGTAAAGACTGGAGATGTGTTGTCCATTAATAGGAGGTTTCTATGAATTCCTCAAGTAGTTAGTATATGGTTACATATAAGTTTTACTTCTTTGTAAAATTTATATTTTACTGAAACAGTAAAAATAGTTTTAATTTTTATTTTATAAATCAATAATACACATGAAAATAAGAAACTTTATAATAGATCTTATCAGAGAAATCTGCTTCTTTCTCATCCTGGACTGAACTTTCCTTTTAAAATTGCTCAATTCCTGGGTTAAAATCTGTATTCAGTTAAGACAGATTGTTACATTACTGATATAGGAGGTGACAGTTGGTTCTTATAAGAATCTATGTAGTAGGGAGGAGCTCTGCCTTCAGCTCCTCCCTCCTCCTCTTCACACCCCGCTACATAGACCCTTATGAGCAGCAACTATAATCTCATATCTCCGCAATGTAAAAATCATTTTTCACTGAATACAAACATTTTTGGTACTCAAAGTAAAATCCGTCTCTCGAAGCCTTCATCGGGGGACACTAGAACCAAGGGTTAATATGCTGACACGAAGAATACATCTTAGAAAAAAGCCAACTCCTTCCGACCAGGCTACAATTGACAGCCAGCACCCAGTTATTCAGCTTCGGTCATCTTACTTTAACAACGAAGCAACCGAGAAACAGATTTTACCCGAGAATTAAGAATTTTGAAAATTAACGATTAGTCCTGGCGGAGAAAGCAGATTTTGCTGATGAGATAGACTTCAAAATTTCTTATTTTAATGATTATGATTGATATATGAAATAAAAATTAAAATGACTGTTACTCTTTGACTTGTATAAGCAGAATAATTAAAGAAAGGATAAATGATGAAAGAGAAGAGAATTTGTGCTAAAGATTAATCAATTACCACTACAATGAAGCTGTAAGCAGAGTCCTAAGTCCCCCGTACGCATTAGACTAATGATGGCTGCACCCACCATTATAGACGGGTTCGGCCGATGCACTGATCTGGGGGCACCGGCCATCTGATGATCAGGGGAGTTGTCAATCAGGCATATCTGATTTAAGACTGGTGGTGTTCTCCCGGAGATGAGCTCATGTCTGGAGGCAGCTTTCTCATGGAGAACACAGGAGCAATCAAACGAACGAGCATTCGTGCGTATGGGAGAGACGGCTGAAATGGCTGCTCCGAACGATTGGCTCATCCAACAGTCACCTAATGTGTATGGCCTTCTTTTTTTCAAATCCCATACTTTATGCTTTGGATCTAAATACTCCTAAGGTTTATCAATCTGAACACAATATTTAATGCAGACACTAAAGCATTACACAACAAGAATGTGATTCAGTCCAAAATCTGTATGTGCACTACACCAAAATCCACAACAACCATGTCACTGCCTATCTTACCTTTCTTCAGTTGTATATATAGCTTCTTTCCTTTTTTGGTATAACCGGTGGTTGGAGGAGAACTGACACCCCGCTGGGGCGATGGCGTTAGGCCAGTTGGTGGTTTTCCTGCCGAATTGATATTATGAGGTAGATGTGAGTAAGAGTCCATAGGCTCTGCCTGGTTTACTTGACGGGGGACCCTCGGTAAATGTCTGCTCAGGACCAGGGCTGTGGAAATTCCTATTCTCCATGTACTGATCAGGGATATGTTGGTTGGAGTAGTAGCTGTTGGTCTCACTTTGGGATAGTTGTTCGTACGGTTCTTTGTTAGCTGCTGGCACCACATGAAACCAGATCATGGGAGAGCGCATGGCTTGACGAAACATTTGCTGAGCTCTGGATAAATGAGATAAGATTATCAAATCACGGTTAGTAAACTAGAACTTGTTATAAACATAAATATGCTTTCTAATTATGCAAAATGGGCAGCCTTGTGCCAGTACAGAGATGGAAAATTATTCACGGAGGGGGAAAAAAAAAGACTTTACAAATCGCTTGTTATTTTGTCAGTTGGTCCCAATTAATTAACATTTGTAGGTTGTACAGAAACAGTTAAGAACAGTAGGATAAACAGTGATGCAAGAAATCTGGATACATGGGTTACTTGATTTGCCTGTATTTGAGCCAGACATCTAGAACAATTAAGAGGCCATTAGTATATGAGGTAGGGAATTCTCAAATCTGCTTCAGAGGTTTCACAGAGGAAAGCAGCAGGAAAAGTTCTCAATTTTACATAACTGATGGCAAAATAATTTCAGCTTGTCATAAAAGATTGCCAAGAGTGCGCAAAAAGCATGCCAGTAAATTGCAGAACACTTCTACGGTCCCTAAATCAATCAGAATGATAGTTGGGATCTTGCCTGGAGTAAAGAAAACATCTTAAGAAGGTTGGAAGTCATTGGACCAAATATCATACATATACTCACATTAGATCAAAGTCAGCTGAACCTACCGGGAATGGCCAACAATCTAACACCTATTGGCTTTTACTCAGAAGAAGAATTTCAACATGTTAGATTCTTTGTTATTAATGCATAGCCATTAGAAACAGACCTATTGTTTCAAGGGAATCTATCAGAATGATTTCATCCCCCCCTTTAAACTATGCGATATGAAGTTGTTTCAAAGACAAGTCCAGCAATATCTTTATATAGCCAGTCCGTTCCTCCGTTATTGAGAAATCAAGAGTTGAAATCGATATGTAAATGAGGCTGAAGAGCTATGGTAGATCTGCAGTCTTTGTCACTCCAGCTCTATTCCCATCCAGCTTTTCTTTAAGGCAAATAACCTGCTGTCAAATGTTTGGCCGTAGCTTCCACAGGTCTGGCAGTGGCTATCACCCCTTTACATAGGCCAAAGGTCATTGTCCTATAGAGGGACATATAAGGAGCAAATGATAACATAGGGATTTGGATCAAAAGTAGCCTTGTCCTTTATGAGAAAACAACATACTTCCCTTGGAACCTAAAACATAAAGCCATTACAATTGCCTCGTCGATATGCCAACACCTTGCCCAGTGTCAAGTGGACTACTATGCTTAGACACAGAGTTCTTGAGAAACAATGAAAGAATATACATCCGGACAACATGGAAACAACTAGTCACAGCACGAGAAACTACTTTTTCCATTGTTGCCCTCCTGTGCATGGAGGTCAAGACAAAATGTGCCTTGACCTCAATCCATTCACTGAATGTTTCGAGGTCACGCTAACCCTCTGGAAAAAAAAACAATCTTATTATGCTGACTGGAGATGAAAGAAGGTACTTTCGATAGGGAGAATTTCTTTTTTATTTTTGAGCACTAGTATTCATTGATGTCTTTCCTGGAGGATACCTTGAACTTACTACAGTATCAACTTCTTTTCATATGATGCTTTAAGTATTGCAGTTTTTCCAGTTCCTTAACTTTCTGGCCAGACTGGAAGATGTCTGTGTATGTAAGTAAAAACATCTAAAACCCAACTGACTACCTTTGAGAACTCCTACAACTTCAGCAAGCCAGAGGCACTGCAGCAACATCTTGTGATTCTCAGAATCTATGGCTAAAATATTAACTAACATGTTAAATACATCAAAAGAAGCAGCTAAGTTTAGGAGGGAATGATTTCAGGAGACCTAGAACAAGAGGTCACGTCTCGAATCCGAAAAGTATATCAACAATAAGGACTACTGACAGGACGGAGGATTGATAAAACTTTTTTTTTTTATAGAAGTTGAAATTCTATAAGATATGAGTTTAAAGACACTTTTAAAGCAGAGATGAGAAACCTAAAATAAAGATAGCTAATGACCACCCACTCGTAAGACCATATTTTTAAATTAACATTCTTATTAAGGTCAGACCACATATCCCCCAGCTCTGCCCTAACAGAACGACTGATAAAATAGATTGGCTATTTACCATTATTTTCCTGTAGAAGGGAGGGATGGGAGACCTGCAGAATCATGAACATGTTGTGGGCTGTCAGTAAAATATGCTCCTATATATAATTAAGTGAATGATCATTTTGGTATTTTTTTAAGCCCAATATTGGAACTCTATCAGAAAACCACAGGTTTTGTAGCATTTCTACTATAAATACATATGAAAACAAGAATATTAGATGCAGAACATTCATGTAAAGCTGTGTGAAAGAATTTATATTCCTCTAATGTGATCATATTTAACAGCAAAATCAGTACAGCATGTAGATCCTTTTCAGTAGTAAAAGATGTACTCCATGATGAAACCATATGGACCTCATTCTCGGTCAATGTGAATGATCCCAAGACTGAATCATAAACTCACAAAGTCCTAGAACCTCCTTTTTGCTATGGAACATGCTATACAACGAAGCTTCACTTCACAGCCAGATTTGCTTGAAGGGCTAAATCAACATACACATTAGATGAGGGATCGTTCGGCCGATCGCTATCTCTCCCGAGCTCTCTGTACACCAGAACATTCAGCTAGGCCAAGAGCTCCGGTATTCTCCATGAAAGAGCCACTGTCGGACTTCTTTGGCAGTGGCTTATCTCCCTGACAAGAAAACGATTGGCTGTCGGAAATTCGATGTGCCGGATCCAACTCACCCCCGATATTATCTGCTGGGGAAGAGTCAGAGGGTCTCCATACTCAGACTTTGGGTCAATCCCGGTGGGTCTGGATGATTTTGGTTCAATATGTAGTTAGCCCTGTTAAATGTGAGTGCAATCGGCAGGTATTATGCACCTGTGCCATTCCAATGAAAAGAACAAGTGCATGCTACCCACCGATTGCACAAGTATGTGTAGATGTGACGACACCTACTCTACTTGCTCTCTATGCAGAAGTCAGCAGAGCAGGATTAGCCCTGTAATGTACCTTATACTGATGACGGGGTATAAGATGAATCTGTAATTTTTACATTTTACAGAAAAACTACACTTCTTACAATAATTTTAAGGTAAGACACCAAAAATTAAACATAAAAAAAAATAATGACAAATTAACGTGTATGGGGCAAATGTGCAAAGACGCTGAATGCTTTATACATTACATATGATCGTGATCTGACACGGACTTAATTGCCTTATTTTGCAAAAACGAATAGGTTAAATGAAGCTATAAAAAGACGGATTTTGGTAAGACCTTACCTGTAAAATTCTTTTCAGCGAAGGAAGGAAGGGAGACACAGTCATTACTAGTGGGTAGGCGGAGCCCACACAGGATAGAACACCTCAGATTAAAAAGAGTGTTGACCGGCCCCTCCAGCTTGGGCTCCTCCTACTCCAGCTCTCCAGTCCGTACACAAGCTAAGGAAGAGCAAATATCACCAGCGGAGCAACATAACCCCTTCTGAAAAAGCTTCAGAGAAAAAAACCAAAAGACAGGTTATGCATATAACAGAAAAAAACACACAGTCCCAGGTACTACTCACTGAACCTGACACTGCGATGAGCTGGCAATGCTGGAAACAGAGCCTTAGCGCGCCGACCTCAGCCCAGATAATCGCTATCAGAGAAGGGTCACGCCGCATCTGAAAATACAACAACACACTTCTGCCATGGGAGGGATCTGTGTCTCCCTTCCTTCCTTCGCTGAAAAGGATTTTACAGGTAAGGTCTTACCAAAATCCGTCTTTCAGCAGCAGATGGAAGGAAGGGAGACACAGTCATTACTAGTGGGACGTCCCAAAGCAGTCCAAAAAATTAAGGGTGGGCAAAAAACCAACAGAGGCAGATTCCAACAACTTAAATAAATGCGCAACTAGCGCTAAATATAAGTTCACAAGAACTTTAAACTACAGCTGCCTGCAGGACCCTACGTCCCAAGGCCGCATCAGCGGAAGCACTAACGTCCACCTTATAAAATTTTGTAAACGTGTGGACAGAGCGCCAGGTCGCCGCCCGGCAGAGCTGAGCTGCCGAGGCCCCTTGATGAAAGGCCCACGATGAACCCACAGCCCTCGTGGAGTGAGCTCGAATCTTAATCGGGCAAGGTTCGCCCTTAAGTCGGTAAGCTTCTAAAATGGCCGACCGAATCCAACGAGCTATAGAGTCCTTGGAAGCTCGTTGACCACGCCGACGACCTGCTGGAATCACAAACAGAGAATCCGACTTCCGAAAACTTTGAGTAATAGACAAATAGAACTTCAAAGCCCGCACTAAATCCAATGTGTGCAAGGCCCGTTCCTTCGCATTCCTCGGCTCCGGACAGAGCGAGGGCAACACAATATCCTGGTTAACATGAAATTGTGACACCACCTTAGGTAGAAAGTCGCCCCGTGTGCGAAGCACTACTCGATCCGGGTGAAATTCCAGAAAAGGAGGCGAGCAAGAAAGAGCCGCCAACTCAGAAACCCTTCTCAAAGAAGTGACCGCCACTAGGAAGGCAACCTTCCAAGAGAGCAAAGAAAGGTTAACAGAATCCATAGGCTCAAAAGGCCCATGTTGGAGAGCCTCCAAAACAAGATTGAGCCGCCAAGGAGACACAAGCGCCTTCCGCGGCGGAAACTGACGGGTTACTCCGCGAAAAAAGGAACGTACGTCCCTACGCGAGGCGATAGCCTTCCGAAACAGCAAGGACAGAGCAGAAACCTGACCCTTCAGAGTGCTAACTGCCAAACCCTTGTCCAGCCCGTACTGCAAAAAAGCCAACAAATTGGGGATGGAAAAAATCCTCGGGTTCCTTGAAGAACCCGAACACCACGAAAAGAAGGCCTCCCAAGTCTTGTGATAAATCCTAGTAGTAGCCGGACCTCTGGCAGCTCGCAGAGTGGCAATGACTTCGGCTGAAAAACCTTGACGGGTCAAGATTTCGGTCTCAAGAGCCACGCCGTCAAACGCAGAGACTTCAGGTCCGGATGACGAACGGGCCCTTGGGTTAACAGGTCCGGGCGAAGAGGGAGTGGAAGTGGAGGCGCTGCCAGAAGCGAAACCAGCGTCGAGAACCACGTCCTCCTTGGCCAATCCGGGGCTACCAACATAGCCGAGACTCTCTCCAGTCTGATCCGACGCAACACCAGAGGAAGTAAGGATATCGGCGGGAACACATAGATTAGCTTGAATTGGTCCCACGAAGCCACCAGAGCATCCACCGCCACAGCCTTCGAGTCCTTGTACCTGGACATGAATGTCGGTAACTTGGCATTGAACCTGGATGCCATCAAATCTACTTGGGGAGTTCCCCAACGGGAGCACAGCAGTGCAAAAATTTCCAGATGAAGACTCCATTCTCCGGGATCCATCTTTTCGCGACTGAGAAAGTCCACCGTGATATTCTGAACTCCCGGAAGGGGAATCGCAGAGATGGCTGGCACCCTGGCCTCGGCCCATACCAGGATCTGAGACACCTCCATCATGAGTCTGAAGCTCCTTGTCCCACCTTGATGGTTGATATACGCGACCGCCGTCGCGTTGTCTGTCTGCACTCGGACTGGTAGACCGCTTAAAGGAACCGTCCAGTGCTGGAGGCAAAGGAAAATTGCCCTCAATTCCAGGATGTTGATCGGCAGGACAGATTCTTCCGACGACCATACTCCCTGAATCCAGAGATCGTTCCAGACCCCCCCCAGCCCGTCAGGCTGGCATCGGTGGTTATGACCGACCACCTCGGAGGGAGGAAGGACTTCCAGGGATAACGCTTCCGGACGTAACCACCATCCTAGAGACTCTCGCACCCTGTGGGAGATGATGACACTGCCATCCAGCGAAGCCTACGATCGATCCCAATGGTTCAAAATGAGCATTTGGAGAGCCCTGGAATGAAATTGGCCAAACGGAAGTGCCTCCATCGACGCCACCATCAACCCCAGAAGGCGCATACACCTTCGAAGGGACATTGCTGTCGAAGACTTCATTACCTGTACATGTCGAAGAAGAGTTGCTTGCTTGTCTGGAGGCAGAGACACCACTGCTCGTACCGTGTCGAAATGCATCCCCAAAAACAGGATTGACTGCGACGGTTCCAGAGACGACTTCTCCCAATTGACCAGCCACCCGAAGTCCTCCAGGAGCTGAAGGGATAGATTGCGAGCCGTCACCACCTCCTCCTTTGAGGACGCCACAATCAAAAGGTCGTCCAGGTAGGGAAGAATCGTAACCCCCTGTCTTCGAAGGATCGCCATGAGAGGTGCCAGAATTTTTGTAAAAACTCTGGGTGCTGAGGCCAACCCGAATGGCAGGGCCACAAACTGGTAATGGTCCTGACCTATGGCAAAACGAAGGAAGCGTTGGTGGACCCTTCCGACGGGAACATGCAAGTAAGCGTCGCGAATGTCGATTGACACCAAAAAGTCGTTCTGCGACAGGGCCGCCACAACCGAGCGAAGCGACTCCATGCGGAACTTCCGGGTGCGGACATGCCGATTCAATCTTTTGAGATCCAGAATGGGGCGAAATTTGTCCTCCTTTTTGGGGACCACAAAGAGGTTGGAATAAAACCCTCTTCCCCGGTCCTCCGGCAGAACCGGTACCACCACACCCTTCTGCAGAAGGGACTCGACCTCTCGCAGTAGAGCGGCAAATAGCTTGGGCTCTGACGGAATGCGAGATTGACAAAAACTGTCCGGGGGTCGAGAAAGAAACTCTATGAAGTAGCCTGCCGACACAACCCGCGTCACCCAGGCGTCCGAAACGCGGGAAGCCCAAGTCGATTCGAATTGGAGCAGGCGACCCCCCCACTCGAGAGCCCTCGAGTGAGACCCTGGCGTCAGTCCGCCTTAGCGGGCTTTTTGTCAGCTTTCCCGCTTGTCTTGACGGAAGCCCTGTTTCCAGGGAGTGCGGGATTTCTGAGAGGTCTTTTTTCCTGAAAAAGATGGACGACCCGATCCCCAAGAGGGCTGACCGAACCGTCCCCTGGACCGAAAGGACCGCCGACTACTACCTGCACTAGGCCTGCCAGACGCAGAAGTCACAGCTCTTCGCTGCGGTAAAGCCGTTTCTTTTGCCTTTGCCTTGACAATCAGCTCCGTGAGGTCAGATCCAAATAGCTGACCACCCTTGTAAGCTAAAGATAGCAAACCTTGCTTGGAAACCGCGTCCCCGGTCCACTGTCTAAGCCACAGTGCTCTTCTGACTGTGACCGCCGAGGATTGCGCCCTGGACAGCAGCGACGCAGTATCCAAACCTGCATCACTGCCATATCGGGCTGCATCCTCCAACAACTTGAACAGCCCATCTAGCTCGGATAGCGGGGATCCATCTTGCCACGCCGTCCGTAGACGGTCCAACCAGCTCAGGGAAGCTTTACAAGCACACATGGAACCTAGTACTGCTCTGAATCCATGACCCGCGGCCTCGTAGATGGATTTCGCCGCCATCTCCGTTTTTCTGTCCAGCGGATCCTGCAGACTCGCCTTCCCTTTAACAGGAAGTAACGAGGATTTGCTAAGCTGGGATAAAGGGACATCCACTTCAGGAGAAGGAATCCAATTATCAATCAACTCCGTCGTACACGGATACAGTGTCTCAAAAAACCGTGTCCCCTGAAAACGTTTATCTGGACACAGGCGTTCCTTCTCCACTGCCCCATTAAGCTCATCCAGAGATGGTAATGCTGATCGCGACCTATGCGACTCCTGAAACATCCGAGCCGATTTACCAGGACGTCTAGTTACCTCCTCCGGTAACTGCAACGCCTCCCTCATGGCTCCAATAAAAGCCTCTGTACGGCCCAAAAGAGAGGCAGAGTGTCCCTGCCGATCCTCCTTATCCGAATCGGACATCTCCCCATCCGAGCTTGAAGGGGAACCCTCCATACCAGAGATCTCCGAGTAGCTACGCGGAAAGGATGGCACCGGCCTGTGGCGCTTCCTGCCATGAGAGGATCTAGCTGACACCCAATAACCTAGAAGGTCAGACAGGCCATCAATAGAACGAGTGAGGGCCTCCATTTTGACATCACTTAACCCTCCGACCGCTGCGCTTGACGCCGTCGAGGTCTGCGTGTCAGATACGCGAGACTGATCCTGTAGCGGATCTGGGAGACGGTCCGCACCTCCTGGACCCTGATCTGACATGCCCTCACACAGTATATGGCAGGTTAAACCTGTCAGTAACTAAAACAGTGTGGTTCCTTAAGGAAACTAGACAAGAAAACGCTGAAGGGTTAAAGCTCTTAAAGAGAGAGCTACCCCAGCTGTCCCCCAATTAAGGTTAACCGCCTATTAGTAGCGCCGTCGAGGTCTGCCAAGGGGTTAATGTCGCAGACTCCCCACAACCTCTTTAAATGAAAAGGGTGTGCGAGCCCCAGACAAAAAAAGGCCACTTATATGAGGCCACAGCTGCAGGACAGCGCAGTCTGCCACCTAATTGTGCCCCAGAAAGGTGCCCTGTGCTGTGGGGGTGAGGGAGTTAAGCTTCTGCCCTGACAGGCAGGAGCGACTCACCCAGCTGGCCGCGGTGCAGTGTTCCTTCGGGCTGACGGGAGGAGAGGAGAGAGAGGAGCCCGAGGAGTCTGCCACCTTCAGTAATGGCCGCCGCGCTGTGAAAGAGGGAAGCCGGAAGAGGAGAGGCAGGGAGAAAATCGCACGCTCAGAGCGCTTTCTGCCCGCGAAAGAGCGAAGCCACGCCCCCGCCGCCTTCAAAAAAAGCGCGCGCGACTCCTCCGCTCTCCGTCTCCTGCCCCGCTCCCATGTCCTGCAGGCATCCACCTGCGGACAAAAAAACACATCACCAACCTGAATACATGTAGCAGCGGCTGCCGCAGCAGCCGCTGAAGCACTCAAACACATTAAAAATGTTGAGTACTCACCCAGCTGAGCGCCACAGGGACCCCTAGGGATTTGTGGCGCTATGCCCATCGCTTCCCCCCAGGGCGGGGAACGCAGTGACCCCAGAAGCGCGGTTTGCGTCCCCGCCAGGGAAGCAACCTTCATCCCCCGGGGCCGGCAGGGTTCTGCAGGGACCACCTTAAAGGGTAATACAGATCCGCCAAGGGAGGGGTGGGGGTCCAGCAGCGCTGAGACCCCTGAGACCTCAAAACCACGGGGGTCCAAGTCTCTGTCCGATAAAAATAAAAAATCTTCTGAGGAGCTGCTCCAGCAGCGACTATCCTCTGTGACCTCAAATTTTAGACTGGAGAGCTGGAGTAGGAGGAGCCCAAGCTGGAGGGGCCGGTCAACACTCTTTTTAATCTGAGGTGTTCTATCCTGTGTGGGCTCCGCCTACCCACTAGTAATGACTGTGTCTCCCTTCCTTCCATCTGCTGCTGAAAAACTTATTTGCTCTCATTGTGAACACTCCAGTTCTAGAAAAAAAATGCAACTGATTTTAATTTATGTCGGAGATGGCTTATGTCCTGATTCCCGTTCGGGTGTTTGCGATCATCAACTTGATAATAACCAAGTGTAAATATGATTTGTGGTTTCTAATAAAGGAACATCGATCCTAAAATGCAGAACGAAATTTATTGACCAGAAGTGTTGACTCACTGGCACGACTTTAGTTATCTGTTCCAAGTATACAAAAAAAAAAATATATTTTCAACTGAAGTACATTAAATATTACCCGTGCAATCTGAGATTTTTGTACTTTCCAATATTTTGTAAATGATTTTTTATTGAAGGCAAAAGGCAGAGGTCTTTGAAATGTGGATTTAAAGTACCATGTTCCAAGAAATAGTGGATGAAAACTGGTGGAATGGGAGGGGAAATCTAAATATGTAAATTCACTTTACTAATCGCCAAACAACTACTTTTAGCGTCAAATGACCGGGGGATTTCTTTTGAAGATATCGTTTTGGTTTATTTGCCGATTTTACAAAATCCACTTACTGTTCGAATCTTCTGTTGCGGAGATCACCATTGTTAATTCTGACGATACAATCATTTTCGTGAAACAGTTTCTCCCGTTCTGCTTTGCCTCCTTTCTCCAGTCGTTTTACTAATAATCCAAGGGTTCTGCAACATTAAGATTGCAAATGATTACAACGTGCAAGATTTCCGCCAGCACTTAATGACTTGCGTCAGTAGCAAAATTCACACAATACACGAGTAAGGCAAAGTTTTAATATCCCCTTCTAGAACAAAGTAAGTGAAATTAAAAACAGTATTATAAAAGCAGTTTGACACTTATTTGTAAAAATAACAATACATTACTGAGCTCATGGCAGCAATGATTACCGACATCTATCACTTTAAAAAGACCCTATAAACCACAATCATTAACTGCTGGTTTCAATAATCGTATAAAGTAGATCTGTCCCAGATTTTCCAATACAAGTCTTCAGTAAATCTATGAGGCTTAATGAGATGGGTGTACTTACTTTGAAAATCCACATTAGAATGGCTATATGCTGTTGATATTAAGAGCATTTTATGGTTGAGTTAGAGAGTTTGAGAGCTCAAAGTATATTCACACTCCAGCTGTGCAAAGTGAATGACAGCTGCAGCTTGTACTCAGCAGTGTCAGATCTCAGCTGCAGCAGGGAGGAGGGACACTGAGGAGCTGACGCTCAAAGGGCAGACAATGAATTATGATTATCAACATAAGTACACCAGTCTCATCAGATCTAGTTAACAATGTACGTCATTTGTATGCTGTAGTCTGGCGACAGATCTGCTTTAAGAGATGTACTACAAGGATCTGATGTTTATTGCATTACAACAGCTATTAGAAATCTCGCTACTTACAGAATCTACATTCAATCAAAGTGATAGGAAAAAATATTTACAGCACCGTGACTGAGGAAGATCAACGGTAACTGACAATTTTATGATTTATTGCAATCGTTTTCTTCGCACTGGAGCAATAAACTAATTGCAAGAAGTACAGGATAAAGTTAAGATTAATAGGATTCGTCTAAAGGTAATCGATATTCCTTTATTTTCTAACATCTTCTCTACGCTGGCAAATTTAGTAAAATCTTAAAATATCCCTTTAAAGGAAAGCTATCATTGCAAAAATTACCCATTGCTTAAATCAGGTTTTTGTATTAAATGTATTTTTTTATTTTACTATTTAGCATTGTTAACTTATTTTCATATCATAACATTTAAAAAAAAAAAAAAAAAAAACTGAAATTTGTAATTTTGCAGTTTTCACACTGGCCACTAGAGCAATTTTTTTTTATATCCTCTTACTCCTTTGTCATTTCAGGAAAGGCTTATTCACATGCTATGTTTTTGCAGCTAGAAAAAAAAAAAGCGCAGCACCGTTGCTTGTTTTTTCCCGTGCTCATTTGAAGTACTTTAAAATCTGCAGGATACCAATCTTTTAGGTTTTATGCAGCATTTTTAACCCATGCAAATGAATGGGGAAGGAACGCATCAAATAGTATGAAAAAAAACACATTTTATACGTTTTTCCTGCCAATAAGACACATTTTTGGTACAGAAATTTCTGATGCAAATATTGAAGAGTTTACAGTAGTTTCCTTAACATCAGAAGCAGGATTACAATGACGGGTAATGCCACTATACACAACTGATAAAGGATCCACCAATCACAGCTGACCCTGCTCCTCCGACACTGATGATAAGCTTTGTACACGCTCATTAAACACTTCAATATATTAGGATGCTGGTTCTGAACATAGCGGCTAATGTACATGTGCTGTTTCCTGCTGAAACAAAAAAAAGTTAAGAGTCCATAAAAGCCCAGTGTTTAATATTTACATTTAATACTGATTGTGATGTGTAAAAATACAATACAAAAAAAAACACACACCAGACAATATCAATTTTGTTTAATAAAACACATTTAACACAAAAACCTGATTTACTCAACAGGTCTTTTTCTGATGACACCTTCGCTTTAAGCAATCTTGTAAAAAAATAAAAAAAAACAATCTTTTAAACTACAAACTTTGCAACTTTGTATGAAAAAAAAAAACTACAAACTAAAGCCCAGTAGAAAATTCTACATGTTACATTGGTTGAAAAAAGACCTAGGTCCATCAAGTTCAACCTTTCTCCACCAATTGTGAATTTTATCACAAAATTAACTATAACCCACAATGTTATGTGTATTGAGGAAATCATCCAGCTGTTATAGTGTCGCTATTACTAGTTCTTGTTATCGGGCATTCCACAGTCTGCTCTAACTGTAAAGAACCTTTTCCTATTCAGATACCGGAATCGCCTTTCAATAATTCATGCACCAGTCCTCTATACTGAACACACATATGTATACATATACAGGTGCTTCTCACAAAATTAGAATATAATCAAAAAGTTAATTTATTTCAGTTCTTCAAAACAAAATGTGAAACTCATATATTATATAGATTCATTACACACAGAGTGATCTATTTCACGTGTTTATTTCTGGTAATGTTGATGATTATGGCTTACAGCCAGTGAAAACCCAAAAGTCATTATCTCAGTAAATTAGAATACTTTAAAACACCAACTTGAAAAATGATTTTAAAATCTGAAATGTTGGCCTACTGAAATGTATTATCAGTAAATACACTCAATACTTGGCCGGGACTCCTTTTGCATCAATTACTGCATCAATGTGGCGTGGCATGGAGGCGATCAGCCTGTGGCAATGCTGAGGTGTTATGGAAGCCCAAGTTGCTTTGATAGCAGCCTTCAGCTCATCTGCATTATTGGGTCTGGTGTCTCTCATCTTCTTCTTTACAATACTCCATAGATTCTCTTTGGGGTTAAGATCAGGCGAGTTTGCTGGCCAATCAAGCACAGTGATACTGTTGTGTGTAAACCAGGTATTGGTACTTTTGGCAGTGTGGACAGGTGCCAAGTCCTGCTGGAGAATGACATTTCCATCTCCAAAGTCAGCAGAGGGAAGCATGAAGTGCTCTAAAATTTCCTGGTAGACTGCTGCACTCACTGACTTTGGTCTTCATAAAACACAGTGGACCGACACCAGATGACAATTCTCCCCAAACCATCACGGATTGTGGAAACTTCACACTAGACCTCAAGCAGCTTGGATTGTGGCCTCTCCACTCTTCCTCCAGACTCTGGGACCTTGATTTCCAAATGAAATGCAAAATTTACTTTCATCAAAAAACACCATGGACCACTGACAACAGTCCAGTTCTTTTTCCTCCTTGGCCCAGGTAAGACACTTCTGGCGTTGTCTATTGGTCATGAGTGGCTTGACACAAGGAATGGACACTTGTAGCCCATGTCCTGGATACGTCTGTGTGTGGTGGCTCTTGAAGCAATGACTCCAGCAGCAGCAGTCCACTCCTTGTGAATCTCCCCAAATTTTTGAATGGCCTTTTCTTAACAATTCTTTCTAGGCTGCAGTGCACCTTTTTCTACAACTCTTTTTAATTCCACTCAACTTTCCATTAATATGCTTGGATACAGCACCCTGAACAGCCAGCTTCTTTATCAATGACCTTTTGTGGCTTACCCTCCTTGTGCAGTGTGTCAATGACTGCCTTCTGGACATCTGTCAAGTCAGCAGTCTTCCCCATGATTGTGGAGCCTACTGAAACAAACTAAGGGACCTCTTTAAACACTTAAGAAGCCTTTGCAGATGTTTTTTGTTAATTATTCTAATTTACTGAGATAATGACTTTTGGGTTTTCATTGGCTGTAAGCCATAATTGTAGCGCCGGCGTCCCTGCCCTCTGTCAGGCAGGGACGCTGTTCCCCTGCGACAGCGTCCTCTGCCAGTCAGGGACGTCGCCCCCCCTTACCCGCGCTCAGCGTCCTCCTTCCGCCCTGCTGGGGCCGCGCGCTCCTTCCCTGCTACTGGACTTAGGGCGCGCGCCCGCGCGCTCCCCCGCTCTTAAAGGGGCCGCGCGCATCTTTCAAAAAGGTCCCCGGCCAATGCCGGAGGACTCCACCCTATATAAAGTACTTCCTCCTTAATGGAGGTGCCCGAGCAATGTTGTTGTTGCACTGTTTACTCTGCTTCAGCCCTCAGGTCCCGTTACCAGTTACCTGCCTGTTTCCTGCCAGTTTGCGGTCTGCTACCTGTCCGCAAGCCTGCCTGGAGGTTCGGCCGTCACATGCGGTGACCATCGGCTATTCCAGAGAATCTCGCCTGCTCACTTGGGGGCGCTCATCTGCCATCTGCCTGCAAACCTACCTGGAGGTTCGGCCGTCACATGCGGTGACCATCGGCAATTCCAGAGACTCTCGCCTGCTCACTTGGGGGCGCTCATCTGCCATCTGCCTGCAAGCCTACCTGGAGGTTCGGCCATCACATGCGGTGTCCATCGGCTATTCCAGAGACTCTCGCCTGCTCACTTGGGGGTGCTCATCTGTCATCTGCCTGCTAGCCTACCGGGAGGCTCCACCAACCTCAGGTCGTATATACCTGTCCATTCAGAGACTGCCCGGTCACTTGCGTGACTACTTGCCTGTCCATTCAGAGACTGCCCCGGTCACTTGCCGTGACTACTCGCCTGTCTATCCAGAGACTGCCCCGGTCACTTGCCGTGACTACCCGCCTGTCTATCCAGAGACTGCCCCAGTCACTTGCCGTGACTACCTGCCTGTTTATCCAGAGACTGCCCCGGTCACTTGCCGTGTCTACCTGCCTGTCTATCCAGAGACTGCCCCGGTCACTTGCCGTGACTACCCGCCTGTCTATCCAGAGACTGCCCCGGTCACTTGCCGTGACCTCCCGCCTGTCTGTCCAGAGACTGCCCCCGTCACTTGCAGTGATTTCCTGTCCATCTCCCCGGGCGCCACCCGCTCCTTTACAAGGAAAGCCTCCTTGTATAATAAAGCTCAGAGGTTCCGCCTCCCAGACCCGATACAGTTTGCTCGGGCCATGGAACCCGGTGGCACCCAAACTCCCTCGCTCTCTGACCTGTGTCATGAACTGTCTCGTCAGAGGTCTCAACAGGAGTCCATCCTGGGTCACCTGCGGAATGTTAATTCCCGCCTGGACACCCTGACTACTTCACCAGCAACCACCGCGGGCGCCATGACTCGCAATCCGGCAGTTCCGCTGCTTACCAATTCCGTGGTTTCCGTTCCTGGACCTCGACTATCAGCTCCTCCTCGGTTTGGAGGCGACCCTGCTCTGGCTCGGGGTTTCATTAACCAGTGCACCCTGCATTTTGAACTGGCACACCAGTTTAACTCCGACCGGGCCAAAATTGCCTTCATCATGTCCCATCTCACCGGAGAGGCCCTGGCCTGGCTAAATCCTCTTTGGGAGAGAGAAGATCCTCTGGTATCTGACCTGTCTGCTTTTCTCTCAGCCTTCCGGAAGGTATTCGACGAACCCGGACGGAAGACCTCCTCTGCATCATCTCTGCTGCGTCTCCGTCAGGGAAGTCTCACCGTGGGTCAATATGCCATACGGTTCCGTACACTTGCCTCGGAGCTGGCTTGGGATAATGACGCTCTGATATCTGTCTTCTGGGAGGGTCTGTCCGGCCGTATTAAAGATGAACTTGCCGGTCGGGACATTCCAACCTCTCTCGATGACCTAATAACTCTTGCCAATCGAATTGATCTACGGTTCCAGGAGCGCGCTAAAGAGGTCACCCGTGAGAGAAGGTTTCCTCGTCTAGCTCCTTCTTTTCAGAGACCTGTAACTCCTTCCGTTTCTCCTCAGGTACACTCTTCTGAGCCTATGCAAGTCGACCAGACCAAGATGGTCAAAGCCCGCCAGGACTTACGCCGTGCCGAGGGGAGTTGCTTCTACTGTGGCAGTAAGGAGCACCGGATCCGTACCTGCCCAGAGAGGTCGGGAAACGCCTGTGTCTAGGTTCGCTCGGAGAGGTCCACCTAGACAAAAATAAATCCTCTTCATCTCTGCTGCTGTCAGTCTCAATTCTCCTCGGTGAGAACCGTTATTTCGAACTAGCCCAACTTGATTCTGGAGCAGCCGGGAATCTTGTTTCACAGGCTCTAGTAGAAAAATATCGCATTCCTACCAAACCTCTGGTTGAACCAGTATCTGTTGCTGCTGTGGATGGGGGTCTCCTACCACGTCCCATCCAACTTATCACTGAAGCCATAACCTGCAGGTGGGAATGTTGCATTCTGAGAGCATCTCGTTTCATGTTCTGCCTGGACTCTCTCACGCTTTCTTACTAGGTCTGCCTTGGCTCCAAAAGCATGCACTCGTGCTCGACTGGCAGACTGGAGAGATCCTTCGCTGGGGACAGGACTGTCATAAAACGTGTTTGGTTCCTGTTCATCCCGTCCGTCCTTCTCCTACACCAACTAATCTACCAGGGCTCCCGATTCCATATTGGTCATTCGCTGATGTCTTTAATAAAAAGGAAGCAGAGACATTACCCCTCACAGACCGTATGATTGCCCGATCGACCTGCTACCCGGTACTACGCCTCCCCGTGGGTGTATTTACCCATTGTCCGCTGCTGAGACCAGGTCGATGTCCGAATATATCGAGGAGAATTTGGCCAAGGGATTCATCCGGAAATCCACCTCCCCAGCGGGAGCAGGTTTCTTCTTCGTAAAAAAGAAAGACGGCTCTCTCCGTCCCTGTATTGACTACAGAGGCCTAAATTTGATCACGGTGAAGAATAAGTACCCTCTTCCGCTCATTCCAGAATTGTTTGATCGTCTGAGGGGGGCTAGAATCTTCACCAAACTGGATCTTCGTGGGGCATATAACCTAGTCCATATCCGTCGGGGAGATGAATGGAAGACGGCATTCAACACCCGGGACGGCCACTACGAGTATTTGGTGATGCCCTTTGGTCTCTGTAATGCTCCAGCAGTCTTTCAGGAGTTGGTCAATGACATCTTCCGGGACCTTCTCTACTCCTGCGTTGTGGTGTACCTAGACGACATCTTGGTCTTCTCTTCGGATCTCCAGTCTCACCGGAGGGATGTTCGTCAGGTTCTGCTCAGGCTCAGACAGAATCTCCTCTTCGCCAAATATGAGAAGTGCCTCTTTGAGCAGACCTCGCTTCCGTTTTTGGGCTACATCATTTCTCAGACAGGCCTACGAATGGATCCGGAGAAACTGTCTGCCATCGAGAAATGGCCCCGACCGGAGGGGTTGAAGGCCATTCAGCGGTTCCTGGGATTCACCAATTATTACCGCCTTTTCATACCGCACTTCTCTTCCCGGACTGCTCCAATCTCCGCGCTCACCCGCAAGGATGCTAATCCCAAACAGTGGACGCCCGAAGCAGAGGAGGCCTTTCTTTCTTTAAAACAGGCCTTCTCTTCCGCTCCAGTGCTGCATCGCCCGGACGGCAACAAGCAGTTCTTCCTGGAGGTGGACGCTTCCTCTTCTGGAGCCGGAGCGGTACTTACTCAAAAATCTTCATCCGGGAGGATGGTATCTTGCGGCTTCTTCTCCAAACTCTTCTCCTCTTCTGAGCGCAATTACTCCATAGGAGACCGAGAGTTATTGGCCATCAAGCTGGCATTGGAGGAGTGGCGTTACCTACTCGAGGGGGCTCTTCATCCGGTAATCATTTACACTGACCACAAAAATCTGGCTTACCTCCAGCATGCCCAGAGACTTAACCCTCGCCAAGCCGGTGGTCCTTGTTTTTTGCCCGCTTTGATTTTCTCTTACATTTTCGCCCGGCCGACAAGAACATCAAGGCGGACGCCTTGTCCCGGTCCTTCCTGGTGTCGGATCTCGAGGAGGAACCTAAACATATCATCGATCCCGCCAGAGTGATGCAGGTGGCTCCCGTGAGTCTAAATCGTCTCCCTCCTGGTAAGACGTTCGTATCGGTAACCGATCGGGAGAGAATCCTACACTGGGGTCATTCGTCTAAACTAGCTGGCCACGCTGGTCAGAAAAAGACCCTTCAGCTCATTACTCGGCATTACTGGTGGCCTACCCTGCACAAGGACGTAATAGACTTTGTTTCTGCCTGTGTCTCCTGTGCCCGCAACACAGTTCCGAGACACCTGCCTGCCGGCCGTCTTCTTCCGCTTCCTGTACCGCTGCCCCCTGGCAGCATATAGCCATGGACTTCATAACAGATCTGCCCGTCTCTGCCGGTTGTACGGTCATTTGGGTGGTCGTTGACCGATTTTCCAAGATGGCTCACTTCATTCCCCTGCCAGGGCTTCCGTCTGCACCCGAGTTGGCTAAAGACTTTATCCGCCACATCTTCCGTCTTCATGGTCTGCCTCGTCACATTGTGTCGGATCATGGGGTACAGTTCACCTCACGTTTCTGGAGAGCCACTTGTAAGTTGCTAGACGTCACCTTGGATTTCTCCTCCGCTTACCACCCGCAGTCCAATGGACAAGTCGAGCGAATCAATCAGAATCTGACCAGTTATCTCCGGCACTTCGTTAATGCCCACCATTCTGACTGGGTGGATCTCCTGCCTTGGGCCGAATTCTCTTACAACAATCACGAGAGCGAATCTTCCTCCAAATCTCCGTTTTTTGTAGTCTTCGGTCAACACCCTCGGATCCCTGTTCCCGTCTCCATCTCTGTGGACAATCCAGCTGCGGAATCTCTGGTTAACGAATTTTCCTCCATATGGGAGAGTACCCGGTCCGCACTCATTCTGTCATCCGAGCGCATGAAGAAACATGCTGACAAAAAACGTCTGGATCCTCCTCAATTCCGTCCTGGGGATAAGGTCTGGCTTTCGTCCAAGTATGTCCGGCTCAAGATTCCTTCCTACAAGTTAGGCCCTCGGTTCATCGGTCCTTTTGAGATCATCAGTCAGATCAACCCGGTGTCCTATAAATTGAAACTCCCGGCCAATTTGTGGATTCCTAACTCCTTCCATGTATCTCTCCTCAAACCGGTGGTACTTAACTCTTTTGTCAAGTCTACAGGTACATCTCCTGCTCCAGTGTCTGCTGAAGACGAATTTGAGGTAGAGAACATTCTGGCCACCAAAAGGGTAGGAAGAAAGACCTATTTTCTGGTGGATTGGAAGGGGTTTGGTCCTGAGGAGAGAACGTGGGAGCCTCGGGAGAACATCCATGCCCCTCTCATCCTAGCTAAATTTCTTTCTGGCCTAAAAAAGGGGGGCCCTAAAGGGGGGGTACTGTAGCGCCGGCGTCCCTGCCCTCTGCCAGGCAGGGACGCTGTTCCCCTGCGACAGCGTCCTCTGCCAGGCAGGGACGTCGCCCCCCTTACCCGCGCTCAGCGTCCTCCTTCCGCCCTGCTGGGGCCGTGCGCTCCTTCCCTGCTACTGGACTTAGGGCGCGCGCCCGCGCGCTCCCCGCTCTTAAAGGGGCCGCGCGCATCTTTCAAAAAGGTCCCCGGCCAATGCCGGAGGACTCCACCCTATATAAAGTACTTCCTCCTTAATGGAGGTGCCCGAGCAATGTTGTTGTTGCACTGTTTACTCTGCTTCAGCCCTCAGGTCCCGTTACCAGTTACCTGCCTGTTTCCTGCCAGTTTGCTGTCTGCTACCTGTCCGCAAGCCTGCCTGGAGGTTCGGCCGTCACATGCGGTGACCATCGGCTATTCCAGAGAATCTCGCCTGCTCACTTGGGGGCGCTCATCTGCCATCTGCCTGCAAACCTACCTGGAGGTTCGGCCGTCACATGCGGTGACCATCGGCAATTCCAGAGACTCTCGCCTGCTCACTTGGGGGCGCTCATCTGCCATCTGCCTGCAAGCCTACCTGGAGGTTCGGCCATCACATGCGGTGTCCATCGGCTATTCCAGAGACTCTTGCCTGCTCACTTGGGGGCGCTCATCTGTCATCTGCCTGCTAGCCTACCGGGAGGCTCCACCATCTCAGGTCGTATATACCTGTCCATTCAGAGATTGCCCCGGTCACTTGCCGTGACTACTCGCCTGTCCATTCAGAGACTGCCCCGGTCACTTGCCGTGACTACTCGCCTGTCTATCCAGAGACTGCCCCGGTCACTTGCCGTGACTACCCGCCTGTCTATCCAGAGACTGCCCGGTCACTTGCCGTGACTACCTGCCTGTTTATCCAGAGACTGCCCCGGTCACTTGCCGTGTCTACCTGCCTGTCTATCCAGAGACTGCCCCGGTCACTTGCCGTGACTACCCGCCTGTCTATCCAGAGACTGCCCCGGTCACTTGCCGTGACCTCCCGCCTGTCTGTCCAGAGACTGCCCCGTCACTTGCAGTGATTTCCTGTCCGTCTCCCGGGCGCCACCCGCTCCTTTACAAGGAAAGCCTCCTTGTATAATAAAGCTCAGAGGTTCCGCCTCCCAGACCGTTACAATAATCATCAACATTAACAGAAATAAACACTTGAAATAGATCACTCTGTTTGTAATGACTTACATAATATATGAGATTCACTTTTTGTATTGAACAATTGAAATACATAAACTTTTTGATGATATTCTAATTTTGTGAGAAGCTCCTGTACATGAGATCTCCTCTGAGGTGTTTTTTCTAAGCTAAACAAGCCAACTTTTCCAACCTCTCACCATACGAGAGGTCTTCCATTCCTTGTAATAATCTAGTTGCCACTTTTGAACTGACTAATTTCTGAATATCCTTTTGTAAATATGGAGCCCAAAACTGGATCCCATATTCTAGATGTGGCCTCACCAGTGATTTATAAGGCTGTGTTTCCACGCTCAGGAAACACAGCGCTTTGGACGGAGCGGAAAGTCCGCTCCGCCCAAAGCCCCGTCCCCTTCTGAACGCGCGGTCATTCCGGATGTGTTCAGGAACACATCCGGAACACATGCGGAATGACCGCAGGGCTACATAGCCCTGTGTTATTTCCCTTGCGGCGACGCAGCGTCGCCGCAAGGGAATAGGACATGCTGCGGTCTAAAAAGACGCGCCACATGTCCGGAAACACAGGTCTTCCGCCTGCGTGTTTTGCAGCATAGTGGAGACGGGATTTCTTGAAATCCCCTCCACTATGCTGTAACATCTGGACGCACAGCGTCAAACACGCAGCTAATCCGGACTGTTTCCTGACCGTGGAAACATACCCTTAAGGGGAACGTGTAACACGTTGGGATCACAGGATTTCATCTACACAATCTACGGCCACTAATATCTTGCAGTATAAAGATGGGGGGGGCAACACTGCCAATAGCTGCCATTCTAGATGGATTTAAATTAGAAATTAGAGAATAAATAAACTCTAACATTTCTAGTAATCCGCAGTATGACAGTCACTGAAGAGAGGGGAGCTACTTGCGATTCAGGGTCTTTTTGAGTCCATGGAAGAAATTACAAATTGAGATCATTTGCTAATTTTAGCCACATGGTGCAATTGTAATAGTTATTAAAGAATTAAGTAATGGAAAAAGTATTGTTATAATATGCTCGGCAGTGCTAATAAAATTCTTCCTGTAATATCCATCAGCAGCAATTCACGAGCAATAATCATTCCATTTCCAGGTAACTATGGTGGGAAATACACAGAGGTGCACTTACACCTTTCTTTTATGTAGTATCCGACTAATTGTAATGGTAGGTGAAGAACGTTTAAATGACATTAGTATTGCAGAGCTTAAATAGAAAATATTAGTCTTAAGCGCTCACTAATGTTTTATAATGCTGTCTCTCAACCATTCGAAATAAGTTAGCCGCGGAATATGGGTTCACACCAAACATACTCCAATAAAATAAATGAATTTAGCCTCTAGTGTGCAATTTTAATTAGACTGACAACACACAGATGGATGTCAGTCGAAACTACCATTCGGCCGACATCTGTTCCCCAATTCCCCTTTTCACAAGACAACTTAATTCGGCCAACAGGTTCCTGTGTTCTCTAGGAGACTCTATGATACAGACTCCTCTCGCAAAAATATTAGGAGATATCATTCCACACTTGTTGCAAAAAAAGTGAATTGGTCCAACATGCATTGTTTTGACTAACTGTCAAGGATAGCAGCTCAGGGGTCACACAGATCCCAGTGCTGTTACCACTTTGTCACAGATGACACCAGAGAGATCATACAGAACCCACCGCTGTCACCAGTTTGTCAAGGGATCACATCTCACTCCAATTGTCAGAAGTTATTCAATTGGTTGACTAGTGAAGGACGAGGCTGTGGCTGCTTCCACTACGAGGTCGGTCATTGGGGAACTCACAGTGAACGTATAGCACATGCACCTCAGATTCTAATGCATTGGAAAAAAAAATATTAATATATATAATATATACAGTTGTGCTCAAACGTTCACATACCCTGGTGATTTTGGCCTGATAACATGAACAGAAGTTGACACAAATGGGCTTGACTGGCTACTAAAGGTCACATCCTCACCTGTGACCTGTTTGCCTGTAATCAGTGTGTGTGCATAAAAGCTGAGTGAGTTTCTGGGATCCAGACAGACTCTTGCATCTTTCATCCAGCCACTGACGTTTCTGGATTGTGAGTCATGGGGAAATACCCCCACCCTTGGCGAGTTCACATGGTGCTGGTTGTGGGAGGTGTCAGGTCCTAACTTACAGAATATCTTTACCCCTGGAAGGTTCCAGGCTGTAGATGTTGTCGTCATGTTTCTTATCGTGATTTTATCTGTCTATAGCGATAAAACATGGTCTGGACGGCACCTACCATTGTACCGTTAGTAGTACGTTGGAGGGGTTAGAATGTACTTACAGTGATGTGTGAATGTGTGTTATGTTCGTCCTTTCGACAACGAAAAAATCTCCCATAAATATTGGATTGATGCAACCCCCAATATTCATCACTGACCGTTGGCTCCAAAATGTCTAAAAATAATCTTTTATGAGAGTAAACCCTATTTCTGGGGAACTGTATTTTCCCACTTCTGCATGAACAGATCTCCGTTTTGTTGTCTTTTCTCAAAGCATTTCTCAGCTGTAATCACCTGGTCACGGCAGGAGGCCCACACTTCAATTGAAGTTGAAGTATTAGCTCTCACTTCCTCGTTCTAATTAGTTTTTTCTTTTCCCCAGCTATAATTAATCCCATATGCTCAATGTGAGGGTGCTATATCCCCTTTCCGGAGATGTCTTATGGATTTAAATTTTTCTCTATGACAATAACAATAGCCTTTTTCAACCAAGCTTCAGCATGTTGTGGCCAAAATCTTGCAAATTACATTATCACGCCTGTTTGCAAATGTGCTTTGAGTGGTCCTGCATATTTCTAATATTTTTGCTCATATGGTGGTCCAGAATTATCCACTGTGAGATAGCTCAAAAGCCAGGACTTGGAGTGCTGCTCTTACTTCTGACTTTATTAGAATCAGCCATTCAAAGTCAAACAGCCAAATCTTCCTCTAAACCAACATCATCTTTTAGTGACGGGAGCCCCCATACATGTCAGATAGTTGGCCAGTCCCTCTGAGATTGCCTGGTTCGGATTTCTTTTCTCTATCGTGTATGGGAGTTTTTAAGAAAAAGAGGTTGTGATAATAAACCCAGTATTTTGATTGCCCAAAAAGTGGGTGATCCAAGCAAACAATGAAATTAATCGCTTAAAACATCCCACGAGCATTATGCCAGATTAAAACTCCACATACCCATTAGATGAATGTTGGCCACAACTTACAACATTGACGTGGGGTCAGAGAATGAGAAAGTGAGGAACAATTGGAATACAGTAGAAAAGACATTATAGACATGGAATAGAAATTGCAAAAAAACACCAAGTCCATAGAAAAGTTGAAAAAAATTACAAATATACTACAAAGCTTGATGAATAGAGTGAGACCACAGATCAGTATTTTCTACACTTGACAACCATTACATCCCTTTAAAAAGAGCATTAAAAAACAGATACTACTTAAATTTGATAATGTACAAGCAGGAAACCTGAGCTATATGCATTAATAAAAATAACTACCCGCAGGCTCCCTAGATTGCCTTTTGTTCATGAAGAATAAAAAATATTGGCAAGTTCCTGCCTGGGTCTCCATGCACTAATGAGTAGTTCAGGTTTCCTTTAGACCCAGCTGGCACCTGATCATCTCACGCAGGTGTCTTCAGTTATGATCTGATAGAAGCTGCGCTGCACAATCAATAGCAGGAACAGAGTGAAAATCAACCTTGGTATCTGACTAACAGAACTTGGGCCTTTTCGGGATTTTATCCCAGACGTGATGAGAGCAAACCCAAAGTGTGGCCACTAGGAGAACCCAGACCGGACGTTTACCAGCACATGGTACCCTGACCACAAGAATGCAAGACTAATGGTATTCAATACACAGAGAGAGGTAATAGATGATAGAAACTGAATCCAATGTGCCTCGCAAAAAACTCCAGCTTCACACCACAAGAAGGGCTCATCGCCTCTCCTAAGTCGCAGTAAGTAGAGCAAATCCACACAGTCAGGAGAGCTTTCTTGTGTAATCCTTTGGAAATCACAAAGAGAACAAAAATCAATCCAAACTTAATAGAATGAGCATAAAAGAGATGAAACCTCGGGAGGCCCATGAGCAATAGGGGAAAAAAAGAATAAAGAAAAGTTTCCAAATTCTGACAGGCAGAACATAAACCTGACAATTGCTACTTCTCTGACATCTAAATGATATTTTCCACTTGTTTCGTAGGACTATATACTACTGTATGGTTGTAGATGACGGAAACTGTACTGCAGATCTAGGTCTCTTACATGTAGTGGACTGCTCAATGGTAACTATATGCAAAATTATAATCACAATGACTGAATTTAAAGGTTTTGTCAGGTGAATAGAAGTACCATAATCCATAGGGTAGGTGATAACTTATAGATCGGTAAGGGGCTCAATTTCCGAAATCCCACCGATCTGCAGGACAGGGCACTTCTAACCCACATAAGAACGGAGCAGTAGTGCACAAGCTTGACCGCCGCTCCATTTACGCTCTATGGGGACAGGACTTGGCAGCCCATAGACAATGAATGGAACAGCGGGGCAGAATATGTACTGCCAATTCATTGCAACAAGGATAAAAATGCCCATTCTGCTAAATTGTTGTGGTTGGTCTCAGAAGTTAGATTCTCACAGATCTATAGGTCATCATATATCCAGTAGATAGGCGATAACATCTTTTCACCAAAACTCTTTTAAAAAGGTAGATCTCCATAGATTTTAGCCTCATATCAGGATTGTTATCTGAGGTGCAAAAGTCTTTTAGAAAAGTGGACCCCTAGTTTTGCCAGTCATGTAAAATAATAAAATCCGATAGTTGTCTCCTTCCCTAGGTTCAGCGCTAGTGCTCCACCGCTCATCTGGCCTCAGTTCTTTAGCTGCATGACATTGGTGACATTATGCTGACAGTACACATAACCACTGCAGCAAATCATTGAGACTTAACAGCAGTGGAGCACCAGCACTGAACCCACGGAGGAAGAGATCTATCTGATTTTCTTATTTTACACTACAGGCATTGTTTTGAAAATGATCAAGTGCAATCACATCATACTATATTTCTACTCATACTCCAATATATTATCTTCCAATTTCATCTGATTATAAAACGTTCATAGGTGGTTATTGAGCAGAGATCTTGAGGACAACATGTATACAAGCAGGTGTTGGGGGATCGTGTCCCTACACAAACTCACTGTCCAATCAGAGCTGCCAGTGTCACACCGTGCAAGAACGCAACACATTGAATGGTAACACCCAAATGTCAATTAAGCAAGAAATTAAATTTAGAATAGAAGCATCTACTAAAAAGGATATGTCAAAAAAATTCAATTAAAAGTCTCTGTATTCTCAGTCAAGAGGACACGAAAAGGTTGGTGAAGTCCAAGAAAAGTGTGGGCATGTGTGTATATATACACACAGACACACACACACTTTGCAATACACCTCTCCAACCTTTTCTCAGACTTCATATAACTCTTGCCATTTAGCCATAAACTCACTTTCTGCGATGGGAAGTAAAATTAAAACCCGATCCCCTTGTTTAAAAGGACCTAACGGTGGTCTATTATACACTCGGCTCTGTGCTGCCTGGGTATCCAGAAGGTGATCCTTTACTACAGACATCACCATCGCGATCAGGTTCTGCATACTCGCCAAGTGCTCTATTAAGCTTTTATGGGGAGCAGGTGCCTGTTCCTACATCTTTGGCTATGTCTAGCTGGGATGTCTACCATATAATAGTTCAAATGGAGAGAACCCCATTTAGGACTGCAGTACCTCTCTAATAGTAAACATTAAATAGGGCAGTAACACATTCAAATCTTTCCCATCTTTGGAGACAACTTCCTTTAGCATAGATTTAAGGTTCTTCTTAAATCTTTTCACTAGACCAACTGTCTGTGGGTGGTAGATCAACGTGCACAACTGATTTATTTGGAGCAGTTTTCAGAACTCCTTTGTAACCTTGGTCAAAAAAAGGAGTCCCCTAATCCGTAAGGATTTCCTTTGGTAGCCCAAGGTGACAGAACACGGAAAATAGCTCCCGGGTAGTAAGTTTAGCTGAGGTGTGACGAAGCGGAATTACCTTCGGGAAGTGATTAGGGTAGTCTACTACCACTAATATGCGTTGATGGACACGGACTGACTTTACTATGGGCCCTACCAGATCCAAAACAATCCGTTCAAAATGTACTTCTATAATAGGCAGAGGAACCAATAGACTACGGGAAAATGCGGTGGGTGTAGTCAGCTGACACTCTCACAATACCTCTGAACCTTGGCATAAATCCTGGCAAAAAAGAACTGCTGTAGAATAAGCGCTTGTGTCTTTTTAACCCCTAGATGATCATCGAGCATGTGTTTGTAGGCCGTCTCGAGCACTCCTCAGCGGTACGACTGGAGCACTACGAGCTATTCCACTACTTCGTCCTGGATTTTATCAATCCAATTATCAATCTAATATAATAACTCCTGGTTGACCGCCATTTGCAGAAAAATTGCTTCTGTTCCCGGTTGCTGAGCCACACCATTTACCTCTTTCCCGTGCTCAGGTCAAGGCGGGATCCTGGAATTGAACTGTCCGAAATGTTCCCCAGGAGACTTCCAGCTCCGGGACTGATGAAGTTTCCTCAAACTCTCCAGCCAAGACCTCTAAAGGAAATCTATCGGGTTTAACCTCTTTCACCCAAGAGGGTGACCCCTACAGCAGGTATCCCTGACTCGGACAGACTTTTACCCTGGGAGGGTTAATTTTACTCTCCCATAGTGACCAAAACAAACTGCCTGGGCATACAAGAATACCCGGCGATTAAACCCACAGTCCATGGTTTAAGCAGTCAGGGGGCAGTTGATAGCCATATGTCCTGACCCTAAGGACCGCCAGCACCCGATAGAGGCAACACAGCTACTCCACGAGACTGGTTTAGGGGAAACTAGTCTCCTGCCACCCTCACTCTGGGGTAGCCCTCAGTATGGACTCTATTCTGACTGACCCCAGCAGAGGGTCATGTCTCTTTTTCCAGGCTCCTGGGCCTGCAGGGCACAGAGAGAAAACCACGGTGGTGCAGAGTCCCATATGAAGTCCAGGGTGGCCGTATAACGATCGATCAGGCTAACCACCTGGTCTAGGTTGCCTGGGTCCCTTGCCTCACCCAATGCTGTATGGATGCTGGCGAGCTCTAACAAGCTGGTCGACCACCAACCTCTCTATAATCTCAGTTTGAGTTAAGGTCGCAGGCTGGAGCCATTTTTTTTTTTTTTAAAGGTGCAATAAGTCAAAAGTCTGAGACCTAGAGAGTCGGGCCTCCACAAATGCGCCCATACATGGGTGCTCACCTTCATCTGGGCAAGGATCAAAGCACGCCTTCTAGGCATCTCCCATAAGGAACGCAGCCATCACTTCAGTTCACTTGTCAGCTGGAAAGTTCTCCTGTCCCGCTGGAGGAAAGTTTCCATGTCATCCTCTGGACTCATTTACCTCAGCGCCACTCTGACTTTGTCCCTGACCTCAGAACAGACTGGTGTCAGTGATGGGGGCATGTCTCGCAGGGCCGCTATCTGTTGCACAATTGGACTGTTGGTCTGCTGCTGCTGAACCTCTTGCAAACTTCTGCTGCTGTGTCTGAGAGAGGATCAACTGCCTCAGCTCACACTACCCACATTCTACACCATATATAATGCAGTAATGTTCACGACAGTGTGGTAATGAGGCAGTGACCCAGGTTAGTCCTACTTAAACTTCTTTATTTTGGCAACTTACAAAAATGAACTTTATTTTTCCGCAGCCAGACAGTCCGTAAAAGTCCGTATCAAATCTGTTGCTGTGGGTGACTGTACCGCCGTATCACACGTGAGTGAGTCAATGGCTTTGATTTCTCTGGCTCTGACTTGTGTTTAGTCTCACGCAAACCTGTCTTGCACCAAGCTCGAGCTCTGATGTTTGCAAACCAAAAACTGACACACCCAAACCTTAACTGAAGGTTTAAATGGGAATAGTGGACATGGGCCACTCCCAAGACCCAAAGTGGAGGTAGAGATCAGCTCCACTACCATCCTGCAGATTCTCCAAAAATAAAAGCCCATGTCAGTTTTTCTTAAATCTGACATGGTCAAACAGCTTGACGAATTCCACACTCTTTTATTTTGCATACAGCTGTGTCTGTAATTACAATGACCTCCAGCAGGTCTATTATGCTTCTAGGCATATCCTAGGGGACATACAACGACCTCTGTAAATGATTTTATATATATATATATATATATATATATATATATATATATATATATAACACACACACACACACGACTAATACAGAACTTCTCTCCCTCTCAGGGAAAGCTGGAAGTTATAGTGCTTTAGACAAAAAAAAAAAATCTAGTTTTTCCTGCGAGTTGTGATACATATATATATATAAAAAAAAAAAAAAAAAAAAAATTTTTAACAAACTAAATAAATCACCATTTCACAGCAGTGTCGTCTTGCTGGAAAAATAAATTAGAACAGAATCCAGCTAAATCAGCTCCCATTACAATAGTAAAGTCAACTGCACATACAGAAAGGCAAACAATTATTATACCAAATATCAAGTTAATGATTACCGATCGGTGGAGACAAATAAGTAGCGCCAGGAGGTGAGGAAAAAAAAAATGAAAGGAGTGGAAATAGGGAAAACAATTCTTTTAAATAACAGACAAGGTAAAAAAAATACAGTTCAATAAATGAACAAAACCTGCAGAGATTCCGAGACAGAACTCAGCTAAATTACGGACAATCAGAGGGATTTAGAGAGCGTGTTTCGTGTTTACCGAGAGCATATTACATTTTTTTTTTACCCTAGGATGCTCACTAATCACAATTTAGAGGTTGGGAAGACATTTATCTAAAGCAATACGGGGATAAGTACATGCCTTAAGCAAAGGAATTTGGCTTCGCATTACACCTAGCGAATGTGTCCTCAAAGTGATGCATGATTGCACTAAGAGCGCGGGTCCTGCTGAGTCTCATTTCCCACAACTGCTCGCCCCATGTGGAGTGGAACTTTGGTTATGACCAATTGTCAGTGAGAGGCGCAGATTGCCAGCAGAAAGATTTTCTTCTATTTCTTAATGTTAAACATATTTCTATTTTACAAAATGAATTATGGAGGAAACTCGGGTGATTGGTAAAGTTTCTGTTATTTTAGCACATAATGGTGGAGCATAAGAGGTTAGAAATAGTGAAAAGAAGAAAAATCTATAACCTGTTCAGTTCAACAATGAAGAAACTCCTGCCATTCAAAAAAAAGATAACTAATCTGATAGGTCACATCACTGATTGTAAAGGGGACATACATGCAGTTTTACATTATTTTACTGTTTGATGTACATTAATTTACAAACCACAAGGTAACACAAATTATAGTAATAGCACCATTAGATTCACTTGGCTATTATGTAGCATTGATCTAAAAAAGGGCAAAATATATCAGGTGCTTCATAATAAAGGACTAGAAAATCACGACTGCTTTCTTTGAAAACAGTGCCACAAGTGATGACAGGTTGCTTGGGGCATTGCATCTCCACACCATGCACTTCAATGCAGCTGAGCTGTAATAATAGACATGGACATAAGTGGTACTCTTTTAGGAAGAATTCAATTATAGTTTTCACATCTAAACCGTCTTGTTAAAGGGAATCTGTCCGCAGGATCTCACACCCCAAGCTATTTATATGCTCAAGTAACTTTTTCAAACACAAGTCAAGCAATACCTTTACATGGCACTCTGTTCCTCCGTTACGGAGAAATCACTGTTTCAATTGATATGCAAAAAGCTATGGTAGATCTGAAGCCTCTGGCACTCCAGCTCTATTCGCCATTCAACACCACCTTCTTCTACTTGAATGACAGCCTCTATGCTGTGTGACATCAGGTAAATGAGCAGTCAGTCAAGCAGGAGGAAGTGACGCTGGGTGGGGAATAGAGCTGGAGTGACAGAGGCTTCAGATCTACAAAAGACATTTGCATATCGAATCAATCGCTGATTTCTCAGTAACAGAGGAACGGACCGGCCATGTAATGGAATTGCTGAAATTGTCTTTGAAAAAGCTACGTTCTCATATAAATAGTCTGGGTTGTGAAATCGTGCTGAAAAAAATTCCCTCTGTGGGGAAGAAATAATTGTGACTCCCGATATGGCAAAATCAATATGTTATTAGATCAATGACTCAAAGCTCTATGCAGAATGGCTTTTAATGAGCCTCATAACATATGACTGACCATAAGACACCAAAATGTGCTTTACAAATTGAAACAGTAGAATAATCTATTTTGTGGGCTTTGTTCATGAAACTTCAACGCATTTGGACATATCACTATGGGGGTTCATATTTTGTGAACACTGCAGGCAGTCAGTAGTCGTTGATTGGCTGCAGTGTTCAGGTGACACCTTCACCGTACCTAGATTCCAGCTAAATGGCGTTGACAACAGAAGGAATGCACAGATCTGAAGGCGAGTATCAATATATATATTTTATTTTCCTTGGGGAAATAGGGAAGGGTCACCTCCGAGGACACTGTAGCGGACAATTCTTAACATCTACCACACCTTTTAAAATAAGTTTAAAAAAAAAGGGAATAAAATGACACAGTGATGATGACTGGTAGTCTGTTGATATGTTCCACAAATGGCACACAGAAAGATGCTTAAAACTGTACATTTTGCAGATTCATTGGGATCACTACTCAACACTACTAAATTGAGAATCTTTTGATCAAAGTATGGAAAGATTTAATGATCCATATAGGATTCATTTGGCATCTGATCATCGGTTTAAATAATTTGCCTCCAAGAAAAAAAAAAGACTGCCTCAAATTCTCTACAGATGGATGGATTTCAGAAAAATGCTTGAGCTAATGAAGAGGATTCATTATCATAAGAAAATCATAATTTTCATATGATAATGAAAAAGAATCATGAAGAAGTGATAGCCTGTCCCGATGATAAAGAGATTGCATTTACCTAAAACATATTTAGGCTTTTATATACTGTACTTGTGTCAATTACTGTGGAAAATATATTCCAGAAACTCCCTCCAAACACCACAAGTAAATAATTTTGCATTGTCCTTGTTTCTTTGTTGTATATTATTTCTGAATAGTGCATTACAACCAGCCATCTGTAACACTACAGAAGAGCGATGTAACTAATATTCAGGAATAAGTCTACAGGGAAAGTGTCGTCACAAAATGACTTCGTCATTGACCCTCATGTTAGGCTTCCTATTCCGCAGAGATTACTTCTTTTCAGATGTCATCTCATAATCATCACAGGCAGGATTGCAATGAAATCTAACACACATCTATCTAAAGATACCGTAACCCCAAACCTAGGAAATCCACCATTCACAATACAGGATGTCACAGCTCACCACTTTCTCCTCCTTGCCCAATGACATAGCATGCCACAACACTCTCCTATACTGTACATCTCTGTTTATGGCCCAAGTACTGAACATCTCACGGAGCACTTAAGAGAGATCTAATTGCTCTGTGAGATGTTCAGAATTTGGGCTATTTTTTTTTTTTTTAACCTAACCCTGCTTTACTCTTCTCCACAACTTTATCCCTGACATGTCTAATGTGTTCCTTCATTTTCATGATGCTGTTAAATCCTTCAAGTTCTCAAACAAACCTCTGAGGCCTTCACAGAACAGCTGTAATTATGCCGAGAACAAATTACACAAAGGTGGTCTCCATTTACTTATTATGTGACTTCTGGAGGCTAAACGTCACTCAGGATTTTATTTAGGGTTATTGGACAATAAGGGGGCTAAATACAAATAAATACAAATGCACGTCAAAATTTTTAGATTTATATTTTTAAAATAATTTGAAAACCATGTAATGCTTCCTTTATAGTTCACAAATAGTTGCTACCTTGTGTTGGTATGTCACATAAAATCCCAATAAAATACATTTAAATTTGTTTATGTAATGTGAAAAAATGTAGAAAATTTCACAGGATATGAACGCATTTTCAAGCCACTGTATATGGTTATGTTTTTTTGATATCATAGAAAAACCTCTACATCAGACCCCCTCATCCAACCCATAAATGAAAACAGATCTTGCTCTGGTTGACACAGTAAGCTTTACATGGTTCTTTTCCACGTCTGCCGTAAGATACTTTATCTATCCTAAACGGACAACAGCTAATAGTGAAGGGTAAAATAAGCCAAACCTGAGTTGATCAAATAGGCCAGCTTCAGCTTCAGCATAAATTAATTACACTGAAAGAGCAATGAAAAGCGCCATACACTATATATAATCTTTTTATTACGTTGGTACCACATGGAAGATCATTATTCTCCTCGGTACTGTATAAAGTTACAAGGAAGCTGGGGCACAGAATGACATTCGTTCACTGTACATAAAGTTCTCTACGTCGGTTGACGTTGAGGAATACGGCAGCTCTGAGAATAAACTTCTCTACCACGGAACTCGATGTACTAGGCATAATATGAGTGAAAGACAAAAGTGTGCATGATAAGTGACTCAGAGTACACATGTAAAATAATCTAAGTGTTCGGGTTATTGAAAGAAAAGAAAAATCCATTTACTGAAAAACTATTTAGAAGGTTGAAATTCTTTCTGCGGAAAACATATGAATCATCATAAAAGTAAAGGCACAAATATCGGGGTCTGAGAGGTGAGATGTGCATGTATATATGTACGAGGCTGAAGTGATATCTGATGTAGCCCATACAGCAACTGATCAAAGGAAACTAGGCAACACAGGATAAAAACTAGAAGTAGATCACATTTCTTACTTCCTGTGCCACCTTAAAGCTGGCCGGTGGAGCCCGGCTGGCAGATTCTCTCATTGCTGTTGGAATCTGGTAACTATCTTGTAACGTTGGTATTGTCTGTACTTTGTTTTCCAGCGTTACTCTGCATGTCTTTTGCATTAACCCTTTTGCTCCTTTCCCCCTAACCAGCTGGGATACTGTTGTCTGTTACCTGTATGGATGCTGCTCAGTTCCCAGCTCTGCTGCGTGGCCGTACTTGCGTGCGTGTCTCCGCTGCGTTGCATGACCACCCGCATGTGCGGTCCCTGACCTGCTGCAGAAGCCATCCGTAGGTTCCAAAGTCCTCTGCAATGGTGCATGATTTACTACGTGTGTGGCAGCAGCTTCTGTCAGGCGCCTGGCCTGCTGTGAAGACCATCCGTAGGTTGCAAAGTCCTCTGCAATGGTGCATGATTTACTACGTGTGTGGCAGCAGCCACTGTCAGTTGTTCCTCTGTAATGAGTTGTCTGGCTCTGCATAGGGGGCGCGGCCCACACCTGTCCTGCTTTTATGAGGATTGGGTGTGTACTAGAATTACTGCTCCAGCCTATCGCTGTGAAGCAGTTCATATATAAAGTTCCCCAGCCCTGATGGGCGTTGCCAGAGCTTCGCATTGAATCCACATTGAATTCCTGAACCTAGCCGTATGTGGTTGTGTGTTCTGCTCCTGCTCTGAGTTCGATCAGCTCTGGAGAGCTGATTCCCTGTTCCTGCTGTGTCTTGTTCCCTGATCCTGGATCTAACCCGGTACCTGAATGTCTGAACTGTGTTCTGTATTTCCGCCTATGCTGGGGGCTGATTACCCAGATCGCCGTTCCTGGAGGCTGTATATCCAGGCCTGTTCCTGTTGTATCTTGTTTCCTGAATCCCTGATCCTGGATCTAACCCGGTACCTGAATGTCTGAACTGTGTCTTGTGTTTCCGCCTATGCTGGGGGCTGATTACCCAGATCACCGTTCCTGGAGGCTGTATATCCAGGCCTGTTCCTGCTGTGTCTAATTACCTGAACCCCTGATCCTGGATCGCATCCTGTACCTGATTGTCTGAACTGTGTCCTCTGTGTTATGTTCCTGAAATCCTGCTGTGTCCTGAACCCTGTGCCAGTGACTGTGAATCCTTGCTATATAACCTGAGTTCATCTTGGAAGGAGGAGTCTGGTGTGTGCTGAGTTTCCGTTACTCTGTGCTCAGCTTCTGTGCAATTCCCGGCCAGCTCCCGTTGAGCCTGGCGGGGCTTGCACCAGACCGCTGGGGTTCCTTTTCAGATCGATACTAGATGTCCGGAGTCCGAGGACCGTGTCCTCCCTGATGACCACTGCCTGATATCCGATGTCCGATGACCACTTCCAGATGTCCGGATCCTATCCATCTCTGCCTGATGTCCGGAGCCTGCCGATCGGTGCCAGATGTCCGGAGTCCGATGCCTGTGTTCCAGTCCGTGTTTCTGTGTTCCAGTCTGTGTTCCTGACTCCCTGAGATCCAATCCGTGTTCCTGTCTGTGTTCCGGACTCCCTGAGATCCAATCCGTGTTACTGTCTGTGTTCCTGACTCCGAGATCCAATCCGTGTTCCTGATGTTCCTGTCCGTGTTCCTGACTCCCTGAGATCCAATCCGTGTTCCTGATGTTCCTGAGATCCAATCCGTGTTCCTGATGTCCTGTCCGTGTTCCTGTGTCCCTGAGATCCAGTCCGTGTTCCTGATGTTCCGATGTCCTGCCGGTTCCTCCTTGGTCTACCCTGTGATGACGTCTGTCCTGGGTCAGTGTCTGATTTTCTCCTGCTGAGCCTGTGCTACGCCTGAGGCCTGAGAGAGAGGCCGCCCAAGTATGCCCGTGCCAGATAACCCTGGACTGCATCTACCCGTGATGTCCTCCTGCACTCGTCTGTGATCCTGAGTCGTGTACCCTTCTCTGATGTGCGGAATTGGGAGCCCGGTCTTATGTTCTGTTTATGTACTGTGTTTCTTTAAGTAAACTTTATGTTTCTTCTTACCTGAAGTTGTGCGGTGTTGTCTAGTCCTGCAGGTCGCCACCTTGCCCACATGTTCAGCTGCCACGGATCCTGGTCGCTGCCCTTCCCTAGTCCGGGCAGGCCCGGGTCTCCCTCCGTGGTCCAGTGGGTCCACATTCTCTTACCATCTGGGACTCGTGCCTCACGTCGTCGTGGACTGGCGGCGTGGGAGCATTGGCTAGTTAGGCAAGCTATGCCATGTCCCAATGCCCCACAGCCGTGAGAAGCATCACATATCTAAATTCCCCCATACAAAGACTAAAGTGAGCAGAACCTGTCATTATCATTCAGCCCAAAACCATCCAATTTGTATGGGGACTTTACTTGCTCTGTTGCTCTCCATAAGTCGAGTGTCTACACCCAGGGAAAATTAGATTTATTATGTTTATTTTAAACTTCCAATCTTATTATTACGACCCCTTAATATATGAAACATGAGCAGTGTCTGCTAGCTGCTGTACATTTCACCTAAATTAATTCTGGCGCCCCTAAAAAAAATACTGTACTTTATTGTGCAGTTTTTGTGATTCCTCCAGGCAACGAATGAAAAAAAAAATAAAAAAACTGACAACTTCACATTACAACGCCATTGGTCAAAATAGTGTCAAATGAGATAATTTCTGGATAAGAATAATGGCAAGGCCAGGTTTTCAATTCACATATACAGGACGTTTTACAAAAACTGTAATTTCAGGGGAAATCCCATGATTTATTAAAACGCATGTCCGCTACTTGGACAACCACTTCTTAGATAATCGATTCCAAAATGTAAAATAAAAACAACAGATACTTCCCTCCTGTATCAGCGCAGTCCAAGTGATGTTGGCAGCAGGTCTCCCAAGGATCGCATGACACTGTTATGCCACGGAAGCACTGCAGCCAATTAGTGGCCACTGATGGGCTGCTTCGCTCAGATAACCCTCAGACATCCAAAGAAAGTGTGAGAACTACAGCCTATGATGGACCACGTGACAAAACAATGTCATAAGATCCTTGGCGTAAAACGGCACCGACATCGCTGGAACAGCGCGGATTCAGGAGGCAGCTATCCATTATTTTTATTTTACATTAGGGAATACGGTATTTAAGAAATTGAGTAGTAGACAACCCCATTAAAATTAACATTAGGAACAATAGTGAAATTAGCTAAAGGGCAAATTTGCCAACTTATGCAGAAGTCAAGAATCACAGGTGTCATCAGTGCCCCCAAAAAAAATATTTATGGCCATTTTACACGCGCCCATTAGTCGCTATAAAAGACCAGTGGGTTTAGACTGGGCCGAAAGTCGGAAACAAGTGCTCCTTCAAAGATGTCGAATTTTGGTACCCGTCTAAATGGGCCTTTAGGTCGTGTCCACATGCACTGGCCGAAAAGCCTAGCTATCCTGTGACGCGGTGTTCTTTCCACACTTTCAGTGTACAATCCTTGCAGGGAAACCGCAGTTTTAACTGCTAGACAGCGAATCCGACCGTATTTGCAGGGGAAAAAGTAATTTTCCTGCAAGATATGATGATTGTGCAGGAAAAAAGTCAAAAAACAACAGCGGCACAGGACTGCGTGACTGCTGTGTGTGAATGTAGTCACTCGACATTCTCATACAGTCAAGCCATTAACTAGAAAAAAAAAAAGTATAGATTCCCGTCAGATTTGACAACCGCTGCTTCCAAAAAAACAGAAATACAAAAAAGTTTTATGTTTAAGTTATAACTTTTCATGATATTTCAGCAACATTTGTTCTAACCTGAAACGCGGCACTGAAAACCCCAAATGAAACTTCCCGAAGGTTGTTGTAGAGCGCACAGTTTGGCTGCGTTCCCATCCCCGACATCAGGGTTTTGGATCTAACTCTACTAATAAGATCTGTTCTTAAGAAAGACATAAACTTACCTGAACGTGAAGCCCAGACAAGCCCCCTGATTTATTATGCACAGGAAGACTTTAGAGGAATAACAACTATTTATCAAGCCTTAAAAAGCTCACGATTACAGCCCTTAATATAAATGTCATTTGCCTTTAATCAACTCTGAGCAGAACTGCTGATAGAAAAGTTCACTGCAATGTTATGTCTTTAAATAGCAATTTATGAGTGTAATTTTACTTAATATGTGCATTTATCTTCCTGCTCAACACATGTGGCTACAAAGCCAACATACAGTGCGCGTTCAGCTGGAAGATCTATGTAACCTCCACTGTACCCGATAATTCACCTGCATTCTGCACTCGACATATGAACACTTTATACTTGATCTATCTGTTGGAGATCTGGATTCTACCCATGGAACGGACTATAAATTAGTGGTGAAGTCACAAAAAGTCCAATTACTGATGAATGAAGAAACATAAGATCATTATTTATGACCAATTTACTGTATCCAACGCTCCGGCACAAAGCGGATTTCATCTTATTACATAGAATATTTACCTACTAGTAACTATAAGAAAAGATCATTACAAACCAGGGAAGAAACTATAGTGGGTGCATTGTGCACCCGAGCCATGGAGCAAACGTCCCTTTGGCCGGTAGGAAAAGACCAACGTCATTAAAGCCTCGTGATAGTTTGACCTTGTTGGAGACTTCGCACTGAATTCAAACAAAAAGTGAACTCCCAACACAAGGTATAAGTGTTCACAGGTTATTATTATATTATAATAGAAGGATAGATAGATAAATAGATAGATAGACAGACAGACAGACAGACAGACAGACAGACAGACAGATAGATAGACAGTGAAGGAAATAATTATTTGATCCCTTGCTGATTTTGTAAGTTTGCCCACTGATAAAGACATGAACAGTTAATAATTTTAAGGGTATGTTAATTTTAACATTGAGAGACAGAATATCAAAAATAAAATCCAGAAAATCACATTGTATAAATTGTTTACATTTATTTGCATTTTGCAGTGAGAAATAAGTATTTGATCCCCTACCAACCATTAAGAGTTCTGGCTCCTACAGACCAGTTAGACGCTCCTAATCAGCTCGTTACCTGCATTAAAGACAACTGTCTTACATAGTCACCTTTATAAAAGACTCCTGTCCACAGACTCAGTCAGACTAACATCTACAACATGGGCAAGACCAAAGAGCTTCTATCGCTCAATGTTAAAAATTAACCTACCCTTAAAATTATAGACTGTTCATGTCTTAGTCAGTGGGCAAACTTACAAAATCAGCAAGGGATCAAATAATTACTTTCCTCACTGTGACATATATATATGTATATATATATATATATAAAGAGAGAGAGAGAAACAGAGAGAGTGAGAGAGAGAGAGAGAGAGAGAGAGAATATGAAGCGAACATAGAAGGGTCTTCTGCTGAAAGTCCTAAAGTAGAAAGCAGCTACAAAGAACATCCTTGGATGACCTGCCGTGTCTTATATTGCACACAGAGAACCCATTGATTTGAATTGAAACGGTGTAGCAATGCTTTAATTCACCTATAGTGGCGCTGTAGGAACATATAACGCTCTCTACCACGGAGTTCCGCTGAGCAATGGTGGTCGGAGCAGATGTGTAATGAGATTATGAACTGAAAAACCTTACTTTCCACATCGGTGAAACTTTTAATCATTACTGTAATATAAGCAAACACAGTCATAGGGGAGAAATTATTCACATGAAACTAAACATGGAGAAGCAGATCTGCAGTTCTCATTTTCTTTGGAAAACCCATGAAATGTTAATATGTGGAGATGTAGAAGATCCCATATTCTTGACTCTTGTGCAGCCCATGTCCTTGCGTCTTTGCTTCTCTACCTGGCATGTACATAAGGGGATATTCCAAATACAGCGAAAGATAGCAAATAAAGGCAGCTGTGTATCTGCAGCACTGAAGAAACGCAGGGGGACAGAAGCTGGCCTGATCCAGGTAACTTTAGAGCAGTACTTCCAAGCTCTATTGGATAGATCCTGAAAGCTCTGTGCTCCATGCCTATATGTTTTATTTCAGAATAAAATGATAAAAATATAATTTAAAAAAAAAAATGATGTCTTACTTTTGCGGATTACTTGCAGTAAAATCAAAGTCTTTTCAATAAAGAAGCAAATTTTAACTAAATCATTTTATTATTCCTCTGCAATAAATCTAATAATATAACATGCATTGTACTGAAAAATGTGTAAACCTGTTTCCCACCACACATTACCTTCCGCCTCGGGCGCTGTAAGGCACTACATGGATCCCTAGAGGTCCACCATCATTGGAGACTTCCACCAGCTTCACCATGTCACTGTAATGCAGATGAATGACAGATCGTGAGCACAAAATAACTAAAAAAAATAACACAACAGTCAGGGGGCTGCCATACATCACATTAATAGCCCCCCTGTGTACAAACACAAGCGCACACTGCAAAGGGAAATGTGAAATGAGAAAAACAATGTTACATACCTCAAGATAAGCCTGATGGCATGGAAGAAGAGGAACAGTGTGAAGACGCTAATAATACTGACAGCAAATCAGATTAATGTATGGAATAATGGTACACAAGATCTGGGCATGATGCTCAGCTAGAAGGACCGAATACTAGATATCGTCATCAAGGATTAGTGTGGCCAAGGACTTCTAGAATATTACAAAAATAGACCCTTATTATAAATGTCCAGAAGAAATATTTATATAGTAGCTAATGATCCATCAGTGGTCATGTAACGTTCATACTGGAAAATGTCTGGTGAACCTTAGTGACCGGTGGGAGACTGACCACTGGGACCCAAATCAAGCGGTAAAACCTGGACATGCCTAACCACAGATCCAGTCACTTCCTATTGTGCTGCTGAGCACAGTACTTGGCTTTTTCCGGCAGGCCCATAGAGCATGAATTAAGCAGTGGTTGACCAACCAACCAAACTGCTGCCCAATTTTTTAATGCGGATAAATATTCTCTGTTCCACTCCTCAGTGGGGATACCAATAGTCAGATCGCCACCAATAAGCAAGTTATTATCTAGGAGATTTACTTTCACTGGACAACCCCCTTAAGGCTCCAATAAACATTATATTAAGCGTTGTCCGAACCTGCTGACCATGCAAAGTGTATAGGGGCCTCTCAATTCTCCACAGACATTATCACATTATTGGGGACCTCCGACCCCGCATTTTAAATCCAAATGCACAACCCCACTGGTCAGCAGCAGGTGACTGGCAGTGGTTTGCTTCAGTCTTCCTATTGAAGAGCTCTTGCTTCTATTCCCGCATCTGCCACACAAGAATCCCCACGGACACATCAGCCACATAAAGAGAACTGCTCTGTGTTCCTGACATGTATGTGTGACGAGCTGACGACACAGCATTTTATCTTAATTATCCAGAAGGCTATTTTCAGTAAAGCCAGGAGTCAGACTGTCATCTTTATGTTGACTCTTCTTGTAGGTTAAACTGATATTTGCAAATTCATGAAAGGTTGTTTTTTGCCTCTTATATCAGCTCCTACAGTTTATTGTACTGTTATCTTTACAAGGATGCAGGGTCACTGAACAATGTTTGCAGATACAAGTGCTTCCCACTAAATAAGAATATCATCAAAATGTTTATTGGGTCATTCCACATCTAGTGGACCAGTTTTAAAAATCGTCCCCACTCGACCTTCTCCGATTTTGTTGAAAATTTATAAGGATGTACATGTATGTTTGAAAAGAGGTTCTGTACATTTTTAGGGCCAGATCTCAAATACATTGGGCACTGTTGACCTTTCACTGGAGGTTCCACCAAGCCTGCGGCTTCAGCGAAGAGGATTTTGCAAACTTTGGCACATAGCCATTAGAGTTCTATACTGGCTATGATGCTGAAATTTGGCATACTAGCTCAACTTTTTCTGCTAAACACGATAAAATTATTACCGGCAACGACAAAACAATATTTCGGCCGCAATTTTGTGTCAAAGTAGCTTGTAAAACGCGTCGCATAAAATTTATGCAAAACTTTGCCCATATATAACTCAAGACCAAAAACCAATAGTAACTGTACACCAAACATCTACATGACTTTGCATTGCTGCAATATCACGGTCAAACCATATGTATTTGTGGAAATATTCACACCCACATATGATGAAAAACTTAAAAAAAACTAATTTTACCTATTTTTAGGTCAAATTTCTCAAAAAGGGTACCCCTAAAATATATTAATTCTGATATCATTAGAAAGAGCACATTTTTCTCTACAAGGATCATTGTTGTTTTTTTTGGAGTCTCTCAGTTTAGAGAAAAGAAAAATGCCACTGAACATGGTGTTATTTATTAATAAGCAATGAATGGTAACTGCACTATTCAAACCCTTGCGTTGGTCATTGGTGGTTATACCACAACCAATTCCCTAAGAATTGGTATTATAATCCTATTAATAATGTTCAGTCTAAGTGGTCTGGAATTGTTGCTGAATTTGCAACATAATCGGTTCAGAGAAGCTGTATTGTCGGCCCATTGCTGTTGCAGCTGGTGATGGAATTATTGCAATGATTGACTGCTCGGGAATCCAGCATGTATCATTTCTCACAGGCCAGTGAAAGAAGCTAGCTGGTCCATGAGGATGCATAAAATTTATTAATGCATCATGGTCGTCGACTGAAATTTCAGAAATATTTCCAATCCATCAGTTCCTATCGTAAATGCAGGCAATGTATTGCCCTGGCTGGAGGTTTGCAATTGGCACAAAAGGCATTTCTGATCTGACAGATCTATCTACATGGGCAATGAAAGATGATGGGTCATTTGACACCCTTGAAATGCGAAACTTTTTGTCATCAATGCGCAGAACATCAGCTTGTGCATAATCAGTGATTGCTCAAGACATGACACAGTTGCAGTCCACACTTTCTTAACAGTAATTGTGGAGTATCTCAAGACTCTCATCTATGGGATTCGTCATATCCACTACTTCAGCGATGGATCTGCAGGCCAGTACAAAAATTTCAAAAATTTTCTCAACTTGTGCCACCACAATGCTGATTTCAATATCAGCGCTGAATGGAATTTTTTTGGTACCAGTCATGGAAAGTCGCCCTGTGATGGGATTGGAGGGACAGCAAAGAGGTTGGCAGCTCGTGCCAGTCTTCAACGCCCAACTGAAAACCAAATACTGACCCTGGTGGATTTATTCAACTTTTGCAACGAGCAACTGCATGGAATCAAATTTTTTTTTTGTTCCAAAAGAAAAAATTGACGAAATACGGGTAGTTCAAGAGGAAAGGTTCAAAGATGGACAAACAATTGCTGGAACAAGAGAAAATCACCAGTTTGTGCCAATTTGATGACAAAAAGATTCGCATTTCAAGGGTGTCAAATGACCCATCATCTTTGATTGCCATGTAGACAGATCTGTCAGATCAGAAATGCCTTTTGTGCCAATTGCAAACCTCCAGCCAGGGCAATACATTGCCTGCATTTACGATAGGAACTGGTGGATTGGAAATATTTCTGAAATTTCAGTCGACGACCATGATGCATTAATAAATTTTATGCATCCTCATGGACCAGCTAGCTTCTTTCACTGGCCTGTGAGAAATGATACCTGCTGGATTCCCGAGCAGTCAATCATTGCAATAATTCCATGCACCAGCTGCAACAGCAATGGGCCGACAATACAGCTCTCTGAACCGATTATGTTGCAAATTCAGCAACAATTCCAGACCACTTAGACTGAACATTATGGCTTGGGAACCAACAAAAGATACCCAATATTAGGCTTGGGATCCTAGGCAAAGACACCCACCCTCAGGCCTCGGAACCTGCGATAAAGAGACCGCCCGCGGCTGGCCTTGCACGGCTATCGGCCATGGCTCCTAGGTGATGGGGCTGCCAATTCTCGAAAGACAGCATTATTACAATTCTTAATAGGATTATAATACCAATTCTTAGGGAATTGGTTGTGGTATAACCACCAATGACCAACGCAAGGGTTTGAATAGTGCAGTTACCATTCATTGCTTATTAATAAATAACACCATGTTCAGTGGCATTTTTCTTTTCTTAAACTGAGAGACTCCAAAAAAAAAACAATGATCCTTGTAGAGAAAAATGTGCTCTTTCTAATGATATCAGAATTAATATATTTTAGGGGTACCCTTTTTGAGAAATTTGACCTAAAAATAGGTAAAATTCGTTTTTTTTTAAGTTTTTCATCATATGTGGGTGTGAATATTTCCACAAATACATATGGTTTGACCGTGATATTGCAGCAATGCAAAGTCATGTAGATGTTTGGTGTACAGGGCAAAGCACCAGTTACTATTGGTTTTTGGTCTTGAGTTATATATGGGCAAAGTTTGGCATAAATTTTATGCGACGCGTTTTACAAGCTACTTTGACACAAAATTGCGGCCGAAATATTGTTTTGTTATAGCCGGTAATAATTTTATCGTGTTTAGCAGCAAAAGTTGAGCTAGTATGCCAAATTTCAGCATCATAGCCAGTATAGAACTCTAATGGCTATGTGCCAAAGTTTGCAAAATCCTCTTAGCTGAAGCTGCAGGCTTGGTGGAACCTCCAGTGAAAGGTCAACAGTGCCCAATGTATTTGAGATCTGGCCCTAAAAATTTACAGAACATATTTTCAAACATACATGTACATCCTTATAAATTTTCAGCAAAATCGGAGAAGGTCGAGTGGGGACCACTGGTCCACTTGACATGGAATGACTCTATTTCGGTTCAATACAGAAATTGAATCCCATATATTATATAGAGTCATTACAGAGTGATCTTCTGTTAATGTTGATTTTATTATGGCTTACAGCCAATGAAAACCCAAAAGTCATTATCTCAGTAAATTAGAATACTTTATAACACCAGCTTGAAAAATGATTTTAAAATCCGAAATATTGTCCTACAGAAATGTATGTTCAGTAAATGCACTCAATACTTGGTTCGGGCTCCTTTTGCATCAATTACTGCATCAATGCGGCGTGGCATGGAGGCGATCAGCCTGTGGCACTGCCGAGGTGTTATTGAAGCCCAGGTTGCTTTGATAGAAGCCTTCAGATCGTCTGCATTGTTGGGTCCAGTTCTTTTTCTCCTTGGCCCAGGTAAGACGCTTCTGGCGTTGTCTATTGGTCATGAGCGGCTTGACGCAAGGAATGCGACACTTGTAGCTCACGTCCTGGATACGTCTGTGTGTGGTGACTCTTGAAGCAATGACTCCAGCAGCAGTCCTCTCCTTGTGAATCTCCACCAAATATTTGAATGGCCTTTTCTTAACAATCCTTTCAAGGCTGCGGTTATCCTGGTTGCTTGTGCACCTTTTTTCTACCACACTTTTTCCTTCCACTCAACTTTCCATTAATATGCTCGGATACAGCACTCTGAACAGTCAGCTTCTTTAGCAATGACCTACTGTGGCTTACCCTCCTTTGGAGTGTGTCCATGACTGCCCTCTGGACATCTGTCAAGTCAGCAATCTTCCCAATGATTGTGGAGCTACTGAATCAGTAGCCTTTGCAGGTGTTTTGTTAATTATTCTAATTTACTGAAATAATGATTTTTGGGTTTTCACTGGCTGTAAGCCATAATCATCAACATTAACAGAAATAAACATGTGAAATAGATCACTCTGTGTGTAATAACGCTATATACTATATGAGATTCATTTTTTGTATTGAACTGAAATAAATTAACTTTTTGATGATATTCTAATTTAGTGAGAAGCACTTGTATGTTGATTACACATTATACCAGGCCATGCATCTTGTTGACTTGCAAACATTGAAGGATAAAAATAAATAAACAATGTAATTTAATCTCATCACCCATTCACCTTGACATGTGAATAATTGCTTGAAGAACAGTTGTGAACAATGAAAAGAGGATATGCCTCTGTAACAATATACATCCAGACATCCAAGAGATCCAAAGAATAAGAGACTATTTAGATAACCACAGCTAGGAACACTCTACAGGATAGCTGCCAAGTCCAATCCATCACAGAACCCATGGATACATTTGGGATAGTCACAATTTTGACCCAATGGTCACCTGAGACCCATGGATACATTTGGAAAAGCCAGAATTGGGACCCACCGGTCACCTGGCTCTATAGAGATGTTTGGAGAAGCCAGGTTGTGACCCTCCGGTCACATGGCCTTGTACCTCAATGGACTGTTCGCTTCCTAAGCTTGTCGTTACCTCCTCTCTGTGTGTACCACAGGTGAGGGTAGTCAACCCTGGAAGCTCTGAAGTCACAGCTGCTCTTATCCCTGTGAGTCAGCAGAAGGGTGATACTCTGTAATTTTGCACCATCTGGGTATTTTGCTGGGACTGTTCTATGTGATATTTGCCTGTTTTGTGGTTTACTAAAGTATTGTCACACGGTTTTACTCTCATCCTGGGTTGTCTGATTAGTATTATGCCCACGGTAAAAGGAGAACGAGTGTTCGATGGGATGAGCCCTGGTCCATGCGGTTTTGGCTAACAGACTAGAGTATCCGCTGACCCCCCGTGTCTCCACAGTATGTCATACTAAATTATTGCAATCCCCATTAAACCACAGTGTTGAAGTATCGTTTGTATCATGCCCCATTCCTTTAACTCCTCTTAAAAAAATGGATGAACTGATACCTCGGTGTCGCAACTCCATTCTTAAAAAAGGTGTGTTTTTACCCAGTCTGACTGTGTCAGTAGTGATAAAAGAGATATCACAATGTCAGACACACCCCATTAACATAAAGGAATGGAGACACCAAGTAGTCCAGTATTCCATATTTTTCCAGGAGGAACAGCACAATGCACAACTCAAAGAGAAAAAAAGTTCACTTAGACATGTTGGGACAGATAACGGTTTCAAGGTTTCTACGATTTTGGAGACAAGGAAGCTGCTATATGCCGCGTACCACTGCCACCCAAAGTGAACCTTGATCGGAGACGCTAATGAGTATTGTGAACAGACCATGATTGAAAAAAGGTGCATCGGAGTCAGTAAAATTTTCAGCTATAATTTCTGAAGTAATCATGCTATTTTTCTAGAGTAAGATTTATACATGGTGTCAACCAATTATAATACTCCAGGGAAAGTCCGACTCCAAAGCCAATCAAGAAAAAAAAAAATTCCAAAAGGCAAATTAATGTAACAACTTCTATGATATGTGGTAAGATTGCTTGTCAGGTTTAATTAGAAACTTGTGATGAATCTCCTACAACCTGATTTTTATTAATTAAGCTAGGTGAAATGAAAGCCAGCAAAATAGCAAGAGTTACATTGATCAGGACGGCAACTTTTCATGGCTTCTACGTGTTAAGTGCATACTGAGCAGCTGCGCAGAACGAGCAAGAAAACTTACTCGAGGGAGAAGCTGGAAGTTCGCTCCAATCCGGTGTCTGCATGGCCAACGGGCTCCACCCGACTGTTCTCCTCTCCATCATCCTCATCCTGAAACAGAAGCAACAAATGCTTAAATGTTGGGTTTAAGAGCTTACACGATCCATTTAGAGAATGAGAAGTGATCATTAGCAATGATGTAAACGTTCTGTCTGAGGCTCTAATGATCAATCAGCACATTTTCCATGAACACTTTACCCAAGCACGTAATAATAAACTATCAGCTATGAATAATGAGTATTGTTTCACACATGCAAAAGACTGTAGACGTTCCTACCTACAAATTCAACACCATCCCCTCTATCTATTGCTGTGGGTACGTTTGGTGCCTTCTTACTGACTTGCGATGGGTTAATATTAGGCCATGACTACATTATATATACAGTAGCACACAAAACGCTGAAAGCACATTACCCAAAGTGCTTCTTGTCCAATAGAGTCAAATGAGAACTCTGCATCCTTTGCTCTGAGTCCCATGCAAAGCGCAGCTCAGTACATTACAGATATGGTTACTGTGCCTGGTCATTAGTTTTTTTTTTTTTTTTCAAATCCGTTACTGACATGACATTGCTAAAACCCTCTTCAATATAGCACCTCTTTATTTTTGATTAGATGTCATAGTGTGAGCATCAAGGTGGCTCACTATAAGGAAAAGATCGGTTTTTAAAGCACGACAAAAAGTAGCCAGTTTTTGCACTTATTTACTCCCGCTGCTCCTCCAAGAAGAGAGGTTAAGGGTTTTTTTTTTGTTTATAAAATCCACTATACAGTCCCATAGTTTCTAGGCTGCCAAAAATTACCAGCAGGGTCATCCATACACCCTTGAAGTCAACGACTGGAGTGCCTCATTCAAACATTGCGAACAAAGAGTAGTTGAAGTACTCCGACTTTCATAAAAGCTATGCTGACAGTGCAAAGCCTGCCACAAACTACAAGAGTCATCCATACACAACTGAAGGCACCAACTGTAGTTTCTCATTCAAATATTGTGAACAAAGTGTAGTTGTGGAACTTCTACACTAAAAGGCTTTGCACACAGTGCAAAGCCAGGAAATAATTATAAGGAGGGTAATACAGTCATCCATAGACCCTTGAAGGCAACAACTAGCAGGTCTCATTCAAATATTGAAGATTAAAAACATTTCATGTGCCGTTGTCATCTGGTGATGTTGAAAAGTTGGGGCTAATCCAGGCTTTGTTCATTTTTATCAGAGTGAGCCTGTCAGCATTATCTGTTAAGAGCAGAAAGCGCCTGTCTGTTTTGACACCCCTTCCCCCCCAGTGGCACTAAAAATCTGCTCAGACAAGACTCTAGTGGCAAAGCAGCAAAACACCTCTAAGGCATAGCATCCCCAAGGCTATGATCGTACATTGTGCAGCATTAGGGTGGTGTGACATGGGGCATACATGCAGGGTTTAGATACTAGAGTTTCAAACGCTAGAATATTAAAGGTGCTATTTGGCACAACTCACTTTTGAATCGGAGGCGAGTGGTGAGGATACAAAGACCCTGAATACCTGCCCAGAGGGATTTACGAACAGTTGCTATTGTGTCCATGTCCTATCCTAATGAGCAGGACACTTGCACAATACCTGTCTATTATGTACAGGACTTGGCAGATGTTGTCACCAGATCGGCATGGCTCACATCCGAAATGAGAGGAGCCAGATAGCCCCACGCAATGTTACTGAGTCTTAAGGTACTGCCACACTAAACAATCCCGCTAGCGATCACAATAACGACGCATACTAATGCGATCGCTAGCGGGATTGTTTCTATATCGCTAAGTGCGGCCACATTTAGCGATATAGTTAACGACGCTATCGCCGTTAGCGATCTTCTTAACGACTTTAGCGGTACAAAAGTACCGCTAAATCGCTAAGAAAGGTGCCACACTAGCGATATATACTTACCCAGCGGGAGCGCCGACGAGAAAATAGGGTCCGGAACGATTCCAGCGACGAGCGAGATCACAGCAGGAAGCTCGTCGCTGGCAGCTGCCGCACTGAACAACATCGCTAACGGGATCGCTAAATAGTGACGTTTTTTAGCGATCCCGTTAGCGATATTGTTCAGTGTGGCATACCCTTTAGGCTCTGTTAGCTCTTGAGCTACATTTGTCTGATGGAGATTATGAAGTGATTCCTATCGCTTCTGATTGTAAAAGTAGAAGTCATGATGCCAGTGTGAACGGCCTTCATCTACTCGTTTGACAATTGCTATAGTTAAGGAGTTACTACACAGACACTCTAGAACATCTCCGAAAATAATGCTATACTGAAAGTGCACAAACCGCTCAACAACCTCCACAGTAAGGTCTAGAAAGCCGAGAAGTGATCACTAAATCTTGTTATTTTGTGTCCTCCACAGATGAAAGCATCAATTATGAGCTGCTATTATGGAATGTAAACAGGATCACAGCGCTTCCCTCCTGGCACCATGCGGGGCACACCGAAACACTTCATCAACGCAATTAAAATGTGAGCCATTACAGGAAAATGAGGAAACTAAAGCTCGGTTTATGATGTAATTTTTTTTATTTATTTTTTTCGAAAACAAAAATAATTAAGAATTTATATTGCTCATTACTCACGTGACTTAACAGAATGCATGCATGGAAGAAACAGCAAGGTTTCCAAACAGATTTAAGAATCTTAGGGCATCGGTATCAATCAAGAAAATGATCAGCAAAGAGTTGGCGCTCAGCAACAAAATATTAAATGATTAAGATTATACCCAAGTAGTGTACAAGCAGCCTCTAACATTATATAGACATTTCCTCGGAGAGTGTGAAAAACGAGTGCGTTTGGATGTGTTCAGGCAGTCTGTGGATTTACACTGTGCCTTGGATACCAGCTCTCCGCGTGAATCCGGGCTGCTGGAAGATTGATGGTCTAGTGTTTTGAAAGCCTCTAATATTCACTTCTTCTACATCTATCTCTACTAAGCGCCAGACGAGTAATGCATTCTAAAGGTTAACCAGCGTCTTGAACCCACCAAACAGCTGTAGGAATGTAAACAAGCAACCTAAATAGGTTAGGGGTTTTCGTGTTTTTTTTTGGTTGCGGTAAATTGCAATTCTATTTTGCTGCTGGGGATGACCGTAATTGCCTGTTTTAAACACATTAGGGGGCAATGAGAGCGCACGGGATGTTACGGCTTTCATTCTCTTTGCCATTTTAAAAGACATATTAACTGAAGATCAAGATAGATGTTTCCTAGAGGGAAAAATATCAAGGCGTAAAAGTCTGCGAAAATATATGTCCTTATTGTACCAGAAGCTCTATAGGCACGTTCGTGATTATAAATGTATTCCGCTATTTGCACTCGGCAGAGAAGAGCAATAACATTTATTTAGTAAGAAATTTTATGCAATTCAAGGGAAAATAAAAAAGCCACGTGTGAAATGGCAGATAGACAATAAAAACTATATAAATAAAACAAACAATGTCTATTTTTAATATTGGCCTATTTGTATTCGGAGACTCATAAACCTGTGCAGGGTAAACCTAGTAAAGTCAATGATAAACTGGAATTGACGGTGTATTTCCCGTCATTAGAAGTTACCGACTATTCGTTTTTTTTTTTACGGCAGTCCCGGCCATCGCTATATTCCAATGGTGCATCATAGCCTCGTTCTCAGGATCCCAGTGGTTATACCCCATTGATCCACAAGTTATCACCTATCCCTTGAATAAGTAATTCTAGAATAACAGAAATTACCATTTAATTTGAGGGGGAGGAAGGGCTATCAAAAAAAGGGGTTTTCGAAAATCAATAAAAGTATTTAAAAGAAGAAAATGGGTTAAAATATAATAAAATATCCTTCTCAAGTCTTTAATCCCATTTGGTTTAAGAGTGAAGATTCCAGGGATCCCTGCCGGTCTCTGCTTACGTCATACAGCCATCACGTGATTTACATCCCATGACATTCATCGGCATGTATGATAAGCGACCACAAAGGTCAGCAATCAAGTAATTAACGTACAATATGTTATTTCCATATGTAGTAAGCAGAGAATCAAGGACCCCTGGAGTGTTGGTTTGGAAACAGCAAGGGGGTTGAAGAGGCAAGTACAGTAATTCTGTGGGTTTTTTTTGTTTTTGTTTTTTCATTTTTTTTATTGTAGCAATCCCATTTTTCATAACGAGATCCAACTACAGAACGAACAGGCAAGCATATATGCAAGTTTGCTCTCTACCAGAAGAAAGTAAAAAGAGTGTCACCTACTGGAGATGCCTACCCAGGCATGTCAATGGCATAATTAGGCACCATTTTCCTGCACAAGGCAGGGCATTATTTGGGAATAGTTTGGTTTGATAAATGAGGAACATATAAAAAAGCATACCACAAATATATTCCAGAGTCCTTATGACCATGGTAACTTGAAGCTTCTAAATATTAAAGGGAATCTGTCACCCCATTTTTCGACTATAAGCTGCGGCCACCGCCATCAGAGGCTTATCTACAGCATTCTGTAATGCTGTAGATAAGCCCCCGATGTCACCTGAAAGAGAAGAAAAACAAGTTAGAATATACTCACCCAGGGGCGGTCCGGGGTCCGGTTCGGTCCGGAGGGAGTCGCCGTCCAGTCCGGCGCCTCCCATCTTCTAGCGAAGACATCCTCTTCTTCGCTTCCCGTCGCAGCTCTGGCGCAGGCGCACTTCTATGCCCTGTTGAGGGCAGAGCAGAGTACTGCAGTGCGCAGGCGCCGGGAAAGGTCAGAGGTCCGGCGCCTGGCACTGCAGTACTCTGCTCTGCCCTCAACAGGGCAGAGAAGTGCGCCTGTGCCAGAGCTGCGACGGGAAGCAAAGAAGAGGACATCTTCGTTAGAAGATGGGAGGCGCCGGACCGGACCGCGACTCCCTCCAGACCGAACCGGACCGCCCCTGGGTGAGTATAATCTAACTCGTTTTTTTTCTATTTCAGGTTACATCAGGGGTTTATCTACAGCATTACAGAATGCTGTAGATAAGCCCCTGATGGCAGTGGCCGCAGCTTATAGTCGAAAAAGACGGATTTTGGTAAGAACTTACCTGTAAAATCCTTTTCAGCGAAGAAGGAAGGGAGACACACTAGGCATTACTAGTGGGTAGGCGGAGCCCCAGATAGGATTGACACCTCAGATTAAAAAGAGTGTTGACCGGCCCCTCCAGCTCAGGCTCCTCCTACTCAGCACTTCAGTCGTACCCAAGCTTAAGGAAGAACAATATCACCAGCGAAGCAACATAACCCCTTCTGAAGGACTTCAGAGAAAAATACAAAAGTACAGGTTATGCATGCATTTGGCAAAGAAAAAACCACACAGTTCTAGGTACTACTCACTGAACCTGACTACTGCGATAAGCTGGCAATGCTGGAACAGAGCCGTAGCGCGTCGACCTCAGCTCAGAAAATCGCTATCAGAGAAGGGCCACGCTGCATCTGTAAATACAACAACACACTTCTGCCATGGGAGGATGTGTGTCTCCCTTCCTTCTTCGCTGAAAAGGATTTTACAGGTAAGTTCTTACCAAAATCCGTCTTTCAGCTGCAGATGAAGGAAGGGAGACACACTAGGCATTACTAGTGGGACGTCCCAAAGCAGTCCAAAAATTAGGGTGGGAAAAAACCAAAATAGGCAGAAACCCAACAACCTAGATAAATGCGCCACAGGCGCCAAATACAAGTTAACTAAAAACTTTAAATTACTGCTGCCTGCAGGACCCTACGTCTTAAGGCCGCATCAGCGGAAACACTGACGTCCACCTTATAAAACTTTGTAAATGTGTGGACGGAACGCCAGGTCGTCGCTCGGCAGAGCTGAACTGCCGAGGCCCCTTGGTGAAAGGCCCACGATGAAGCCACAGCCTTCGTGGAGTGAGCTCGAATCTTAATCGGGCAAGGTTCGCCTTTAAGTCGGTAAACCTCCAAAATGGCCGACCAAATTCAACGAGCTATAGAGTCCTTGGAAGCTCGATGACCACGCCTACGACCTGCTGTAATCACAAACAGGGAATCTGACTTCCGAAAGCCTTGAATGACAGACAAATAGAACTTCAAGGCTCGCACTAAATCCAATTTGTGCAAGTCCCGTTCCTTTGCATTCCTTGGGCCCGGGCAAAGCGAGGGCAACACAATATACTGGTTAGCATGAAATTGCGACACCCCTTAGGTAGAAAGTCGCCCCGAGTGCGAAGCACTACTCGATCCGGGTAAAACTCCAGGAAAGGAGGCGAGCAGGAAAAAACTGCCAACTCAGAAACCCTTCTTAAAGAGGTTACCGCCAGTAAGAAGGCAACCTTCTAAGAAAGTAAAGAAAGTCTAGCAGACCCCATAGGCTCAAAAGGTACATGCTGAAGAGCCTCCAAGACAAGGTTGAGCCGCCAAGGAGACACAGGTGCCTTCCGCGGTGGAAACTGACGGGTTACTCCTTGAAAAAAAGGAACGCACGTCCCTACGCGAGGCGATAGCCTTCCGAAACAGCAAGGACAGGGCAGAAACCTGACCTTCCAGAGTGCTAACTGCCAAACCTTTGTCCAGCCCGTACTGCAGCAAAGCCAACAAATTGGGAATGGAAAAAATCCTCGGATTCCTTGAAGAACCCGAACACCACTAAAAGAAGGCTTCCCAAGTCTTGTGATAAATCTTAGTAGTAGCCGGACCTCTGGCAGCTCGCAGAGTGGCAATGACTTCGGCTGAAAAAAACCTCTACGGGTCAATATTTCGGTCTCAAGAGCCACGCCGTCAAACGCAGAGACTTCAAGTCCGGATGACGAACGGGCCCCTGGGTTAACAGGTCCGGGCGAGGAGGAAGTGGGAATGGCGGTGCCGCCAAAAGCGACACCAGTGTCGAGAACCACATCCTCCTTGGCCAATCCAGGACTGTCAACATAGCCGGAATTCTCTTCAGTCTGATCCGACGCAGCACCAGAGGAAGTAAAGATATCGGCGGAAACACATAGACTAGCTCGAAATGGTCCCACGGAGCCACCAGAGCAACCACCGCTATAGCCTTCGGGTCCTTGTACCTGGACATAAAGGTCGGTAGTTTGGTATTGAACCTGGATGCCATCAAATCCACTTGGGGAGTTCCCCAACGGAAGCACAGCAGTGCAAAAATTTTCGGATGAAGACTCCAGGATCCATCTTCTCGCGACTGAGGAAGTCCGCCGTGGTATTCTGGACTCCTGGAATGTGCATCGCAGAGATAGCTGGAACCTTGGTCTCGGCCCATAACAGAATCCGAGACACCTCCATCAAGAGCCTGGAGCTCCTTGTCCCGCCTTGGTGGTTGATATACGCAACCGCCGTCGCGTTGTCTGTCTGCACTCGGACTGGTAGACCGCTTAAAGGAACCGTCCAGTGATGGAGGCAAAGGAAAATTGCCCTCAATTCCAGGATGTTGATCGGTAGAACAGACTCTCCCGATGACCATACTCCCTGGATCCAAAGATCGTTCCAGACACCCCCCCAGCCCGTCAGGCTGGCATCGGTGGTTATGACCGACCACCTCGGAGGAAAGAAAGATTTCCCCAGGGATAACGCTCCTGGACGTAACCACCATCCTAGGGATTCTCGCACCCTGTGAGAGATGATGACGTTGCAATCCAGAGAAACTTGCGATCGATCCCAACGACTCAGGATGAGCCTTTGGAGGGCCCTGGAATGAAATTGGGCAAACGGAAGTGTCTCCATGAACGCCACCTTCAACCCAGAAGGCGCATACACTTCCGAAGGGACATTGCTGTCGCAGACTTCATAATCTGTACATGTCGGAATAGACATGCCCGCTTGTCTGGAAAGAAGGGACACCACCGTCCGTACCGTGTCTAAATGCATCCCCAAAAACAGGAATGACTGCGACGGTTCCAGAGACGACTTCTCCCAATTGAACCAGCCACCCGAAATCCTCCAGGAGCTGAAGGGATAGATTGCGAGCCGTCACCGCCTCCTCCTTTGAGGAGATCGTCCAGGTAGGGAAAAATCGTAACCCCCTGTCTTTGAAGAATTGCCATGAGGGGTACCAGAATTTTTGTAAAAACTCTGGGCGCCGAGGCCAAGCCGAATGGCAGAGCCACAAACTGGCAATGGTCCTGACCTATGGCAAAACGAAGGAAGTGCCGGTGAGCCCTTCCGACGGCGTTCTGCGACAGGGCTGCCACAACGGAGCGAAACGACTCCATGTGAAATTGTCGGGTGTAGACATGTCGATTCAATCTTTGAGATCCAGAATAGGGCGAAATTTGTCCTCCTTTTTGAGGAGCACAAAGAGGTTGGAATAAAATTCCTCTTCCCCGGTCTTCTGCGGAACCGGTATCACCACACCCTTCTGCAAAAGGGAATCGACCTCTCGTAGTAGAACGGCAAATAGTTCGGCTCTGACGGAATGCGAGATTGGCAAAAACTGTCCGGGGGTCGAGAAAGAAACTCTATGAAGTAGCCCGCCAACACAACCTGTGTCATCCAGGCGTCCGACACACGGGAAACCCAAGTCGGTTTGAATTGGAGTAAACGACCCCCCACTCGAGAGCGCTCGAGTGAGACCCAGACGTCAGTGCGCCTTAGCGGGTTTTTTGCCAGCTTCTGTCTTAACAGAAGTTCTGTTTCCAGGGTATGCGGAATTTCTGAGAATTCCCCTTTTTTTTTTTTTTTTTTTTTAAAAAGAGAGGGACGACCCAAACCCCCAGAAGGTTGGCCGGATCATCCCTTGAACCGAAAGGACCGCCGACAACTACCGGCACTAGTCCTGCCAGACGCAGAAGTCACAGGTCTGCACTGCGATAAAGCTGTTTCTTTTGCCTTTGCCTTGGCAATCAGCTCCGTGAGGTCAGATTCAAATAGCTGACCACTTCCTAAGCTAAAGATAGCAAACCCTGCTTGGAAACCGTGTCCACTGTCCAAGCCACAGAGTCTGACTGTGACTGCCGAGGATTGCGCCCTGGATAGCAGTGACGCAGTATCCTTCAACTTGAAAAGCCCATCTACCTCGAAAGAGGGGATCCAGTCCTTAGACGGTCCAACCGGCTCAGGGAAACTTTACAAGTACATCCTTAATACCGAATCCATGACCTGCGGTCTCACAGATGGATATTTTTGCCATCTCCGTTTTTCTGTCCAGCGGGTTGCAGACTCGCCTTCCCTTTACCAGGAAGATTTGCTAAGCTGGGGTAAAGGGACATTCACTTCAGGAGGAGTCCAATTAACAATCAACTCCGTAAAAAAAAACGGAAACAGTTTGTAAAGCCGTCGCGACCCATGCGACTCCTGAAACATCCGGGCCGACTTACCAGGACGTCTAGTTACCTCCTCCGGTAACTAACGCCCACATGGAGAAATCTTAGTACGGCCCATGAGAGAGGCAGAGTGTCCCTGCCGATCTTCCTTGTCCGAATCGGACATCTTCGCTACGCGAGAAGGAAGGCACCGATTTGTGTCGCTTCCTTGAGAGGATGTAGCTGACACCCAATAACCTAGAAGGTCAGACAGGCCATCAATAAAAACTAGTGAGGACCTCCATTTTGACACCACTGGAACTTCCGACCGCTGCGCATGAGTCGAGGTCTGCGTGTCAGATACGCGAGACTGATCCTGTAGCGGATCTGGGAAATGGACTGCCCTTGCATAGTATACGGCAGGTTAAACCTGTCAGTAACCAGAACAGTATGTTTCTTAAAGAAAAAACAAACGCTGAAGGGTTAAAGCTCTTAAAGAGAGAGCTACCCCAGCTGTCCCCCATTAAGAGTTAACCGCCTAAGAAGGGGTTAAAGTAGCAGACTCCCCACAACCTTGATAATGAAAAGGGTGTGCGAGCCTCAAGCGCCTCTTATAAGGTCGCAGCTACAGGACAGATATGCCACACTATACAGAAAAACGTTCCACAAAATCGCTAAAAAATTGCGCTGTTTTGTATATCGCAATGACTGCCAAAGTCATTAAGGAGATCGCTAACCGCTTATGCGATGTTAATGAGATCGCTCAGATTGGCAGCTACTAGCGACATTAAAAAAGATCACACAAACGATCGCATTAGTATGCGTCGTTATCAGGAACGTTAGTGGAAACATTAGTGCCATAATAATAATAATAATATCGCAGGCTCCCCACAACCTCTTTATTAATATTGAAAAGAGTGTGCGAGCCCCTTATGCGATAACAGCCGCAGGACAGCGCAATCTGCCACTCATTAGTGCCCCAGACGGCGCCCGCGCTGTGGGGGTGAAGGGGTTAAGCTTCTGCCCGCGGGCTAGAAGCGACTCACCCAGCTGGTCACGTTCTTGCCGGGAGGGGAGGGGAGCGATTTCAGCCTGTCATGAAATGGCCGCCGCGCTCTGCCTCCGATGTGCTCCATGTAGAGGAGCTGAAAATGGAGGCTGCAGTAAAGCGTGCGCTCAGAGCGGCGCGAAATTCAAAAATAAAAAAGGCGCGCACTCCTCTCTCTATCTTCCCCTCAGAGCGGCGCGAAATTCAAAAATAAAAAAGCGCGCACTCCTCTTCTCCTCAGAGTCACCGGCATGTATACTGTACAGCGGTTGCCGCAGCAACCGCTAAATCACTCACACACATCTTTAATAAAAATGTGGAGTACTCACCAGCCGAGCGCCACAGGGACCCCATGGGTTTCTGGCGCTTGCCCATGCTTCCCCCCAGGGCGGGGGACGCAGTGACCCCTGTGCGCGGTTTGCGCCCCCGCCAGGGAAGCCATCCTCATCCCCCCGGGCCGGCAGGGTTCTGCAGGGACCACCATTAGGGTAATACAGATCCGCCAAGGGAGAGGTTGGGGTCCAGCAGCGCTGAGACCCCTGAGACCTCTAGACCACTCTGGTGATCCAAGTCTCTTGTCCGATAAAAAATAATAAAATCTTCTGAGGAGCTGCTTCCAGCAGCGACCATCCTCTGAGACCTCAAATTTTAGACTGAAGTGCTGAGTAGGAGGAGCCTGAGCTGGAGGTGCCGGTCAACACTCTTTTTAATCTGAGGTGTCAATCCTATCTGGGGCTCCGCCTACCCACTAGTAATGACTAGTGTGGCTCCCTTCCTTCATCTGCAGCTGAAATAGGGTGACAGATTCCCTTTAAATTTCTATAACTCATGTTTTAAGAGACAACAAGACTGCTGATGGCACAACACTTCGAGAAATGAATATCCCCGTTGTCCTGTTGCCGTAATAATGAAGACGACAGCTACTTGCAGGATACATGTTCCCGCCACGTCAGTGATTTCTGGTGCATCGCTCCACCAGATGACAAGCAAGGCTGTAAAGAGTTTAATCCTGTATAAAATAGCGGCGCACCATAACCCTCTGTTCTTCCCATGGAATCAATTCAGAAGACTGTCTATGCTGGAAATAAACTGAAAGGAGTAACTGAGGACAATGTTTTATATTCTCCTCAGAGAAGTTTCTACCCAATCCTTAATAGAACAACTGTATTTTCAACCTCAGGGAGACCTTAATTAACTAACTATTGACAAAACAGGCATATAAAGCTGTTGCCCAAGGAGCATAATAATTAATGGGCTTGTGGTAACTACTTTATTATTGCCAACAGATAAGGACTTCCGGCTGTTATCAAGTTTTTGCCGGTATTATTAATCCTTTGAGAATAGTGCCTTGAGCGGGTAACGGAATATGTATACGGACAGCCAGAGTCAAACAATCCAGGCTATAAATCCATAATAAACTGCAGTACTCTGCAAATGAGTGATTGCACTATCTCAAAAGTAAAGAAGTTTAAGTGCTCAGACACTTTAATGATTAACTCCTTTTTTCTTAAAAGAATATTTTTCTGACTAGCCCAATTATTTCATCTAATTCAATACCTTCATTCATAAAGGCTCAGAAGTTAAACTTCAAGTTTCCGGGGACCAATGCATTGTAAAAGCACCTTCAGCTTCTAACAGGTGTCATTAATAATACTGGTGACTCCTTACGTGGTCTTAGGTCCATTCGGGTGGGTCTGTTACCTCAGTATACCCAATGGCTATGCCCCTGAGGGCTAAGTGGCACTAGCGAAACATTGTGAAAAATAATTATAGCCCAGTAACTTCTTTGCAACTTAATGCAATTGACGTAGGGTAAAGGGGTTGACCCATCTCATAATTTTATGCCAAAAGTGGCTAATGGTTGTGGGTCCTACCTCTGGAACATATTCTAGAATATATTCTCGAGATTAGGTCCCCTGCTGCGAGTTGCCAGGAATGCAGATGTGGAAGTCCATGAATGATGCTGGAAAATTTTAGAACTCCCATCCAAATGAAAAAAAAAGCTATAGGTGGCTGTCGACATTTCTGTTCCTAGAGGTACATGACGAAGCCTCATTGTCATCTAGGACCCACATGAATCAGACAAGATATGCCTTATGTCAACTAACCCATCACTATCCTATCTATCCCTATAGTTCACCGCCTCCTCTTCCTTCACAATAGGTTTTGCCGTAATAAAAAGTATACTCAATAGATATTTCAATGCAATGTAGAAGAATATGAGTCAACCTATAGCTGCTTATTCTCATGTGGCAAAAGAAGTGCAAATCTAATAAAACTAGAAGTCAGTGTGAAAAATGCTAAATTTATGTTTTTTATTTTCATTTGTTGGGAGGGTGAGTGGTGGTCATTAATATAGAAGTAGAAAAATATAAAAATAAAATAAAAAGTATATTTAATATAGAAAAATATATCTAAAACAATGGAATTATATTTTCTAATTTTTCTAATGACACATTCCCTATAAGGCTGGACACATCTGTATAATATTTGGGGGATGCAAGTCTGTAAAGTAGAAGGAAGTTACAATTAAATGGTTAAAGCACGTATGCCCTTATTTCTAAAGAACTGTTGGCACAAGACGCACAGCATTTCATTATAAGAAGTAGGGGTATAATTTGCACATGTGGGACCAAGCTGTTCCATGGATCGGCTTCACGCAGCTGACTGGCATAAAGCAAAGGCGTCTGCTAAAAAAAACAGACACAACTAATAGGGAAATAGCAGTAATGGATTGTCTTTACAAAGAGTAATGGTGGCATGCAATTTGGCACAAAACGCACACAGGACAATTGCAGACATTGTAGTAGGCGTTCGATGGTCTATCAAGCAGCTGGTCTCGGTTAATGTGGAGGATGAATGCTAGCAGTCCTTCCATGTTGTCAGCCATTGTCAAATCCAGGTGCCATCTAACGTCTAGCACCAAGAACCGAGGGTTACAAGTGTAGGGGGTTTGGAGAAAAGAAGTAAAATAGACGATGTAATAATTACAAAAGAGCACAATAATCACTTTCTGAGCTCTGATCACATTTAACTGTTCAAAAATACTATACAATCAGCTCTATACATTTTTACTATTCACGCAGAACGGCTACAGAACCTAATTGTAGATTGTAGCTAGCCATCTGCTGTATTGAACTCCGTGCTTGGAGCTTACTGTCCTCTGAAACCAGAGCCAAAAGGGATCACTTCTTAGCGGTTGCAGAGAGGCAGATTTACAGTCTTAACCAGTGATTGTAAGCAGGGTCATTATGGCTAGTATACCTGTAAGCCTAATTACAGCCTCATAGTTTAGAGCAGTCAGTCCGTAATTAGCATAACCACCATTAAACTTTGCAGATGACTGAGTGTAAACTTGTATAATCGGGGACAACCTGTAACCTTCCACATGGTATCACCAAGGTTGCCCAAAACGTAGAGAATTTACATTCAGACATTTTAAATTCTCTAGAAATTATAGTGATCCTTCTAATCCTCAAAGGAAAGAGGAGTGGGAGGAAAAAAGGGAGAAAACAGTCATAAGTTTCCCTTGCTGGGAGGAGGTAAGTTTAATAAAGAGGTCGGAGAGATCTTTTTGAGAGTCGGGACAGATGGGTAACAAACAACTGAACAGAAAAGACTTGAAAATGCAGTGTGAAAACTGTCACAATGGGTAATGCCAAAACCCCGGGACTGATGGTGCAGGGGACGAGGTGGGAACGGAGAACCAGCACAGGGACTGAAAGTGCGGGGGACAGGAAGGGCAGAAACCAAGCACGGGGACTGAGGGTGCAGGGACAGAATGGGGCAGAAACTGAGGTGGCAGAAAGTGATGGGCGAACCCCTGGATGTTTGGTTTAGGGATCAGAATATTACCCCAACCCGGACCACATTCAGGTGAATGAGGGGCTCAAACATCCGTTGTTTGTCAAAGATATGAACGCCGGTGAACTTTCTCACTGCAAGAGCTTAGCAATAGACACCGACAGGGACAGAGCGATTACACTCCTGGCGGGGAGAGCGGTCACTAATGTTTCCAATGTCCAAATCATCCGAATCGTTGTGGGACGGAATGGATTAGCTGCATTTTGGACAGGTGAGGAACATGATTGTTTATTATTTTTTTTTTTTTTATTTTTTTTTTTAACAGGGGCATGGGTATTGGTGGATTAGACGTAAAATGAGTATTTTTGTTTATTATTTTATGGGTTTTTTTTTTACTGGGTGCAATGGCTTCAATGGAATGGGCATAAGGCAAGTATAACTTATTTTTAAATAAATAAAACAAGGTGTGGATTTTTATTTCAAATAAAGAGCTTTATACTGGGTGTTTATTATTTACAATATGACTATAGGGTTAGTAACGGAGAGGTATCTTATAGACGCTTCTCCATTACTAATCTGTGGGCTTGATGTCACCTGAGAATACAAATGTGACATCAATCACACAAATATTAACCCCACTTGCCAAGGCCACAGGGCAAGTGGAAAGAGCCGAGCAAAGAGCCAGAATTGGCGCATCTAATAGATGCGCCTTTTCTGGGGGGCTACAGGCTGCTGTTTTTAGGCAAGGAAGCCTATAACCATGGCCCCTTACCAGCCTGAGAATACCAGCCCCAAGCTGTCTGCTTTAGATTGGCAGGCTGTCAAAAATGGAGGGGGGAACCCATGCTGTTTTTTTAAATTATTTATTGAAATAATGGCATGGAGACTCCTTTATTCTTGATAACCAGCCACAATAAAGCTGACAGCTAAAGGTTGCAGCCCACAGCTGTTAGTTTTGCCACGCTGGTTATCAAAAATAGAACAGCCCACCGTGAATTTTTTTTTAACTATTTATTTATAGTGCAGGCGCTGGATGATGAATACTCCCCATCAGCGGCACCTGCTCCTACTGTTATTAGCGACAGCAGATGTAAGCTCATGGAACTAGTACTCCCATCAATTGACGCCTCTGTGACTGGAGGTAAACATTACACCGCTGCTGGCACTCTGACCAGCGGTAATAATATTATTGCCGATCAGAGCTCCCGGTGTTTCTCGCGCTGTAATTCAAATGACAGATTGGGAAACAACAGATGTTCGGGGTGCCGAACCCGAACAGTAACATGAACTTCCTGGAGAAGTCCGTGTTCGGGGTCTATGAGCGAACAGTATGTGTTCGGTATGGACCCTGAACTTTACTGTTTGGGTTCGCCCATCACTACTGACAGACTTTGAAGCACTCTAAGAACAGTTAAAGGGATAATCTCTTCATCATGCCACATCCCCTTTTGTCATGGTATTAGACACAGGTCTATTAAATTTTAATTGATAATTTTACACTATTCATACATCTATCTTAAAAACATTCAAACCCTAGCCACACTGGTCATGATAGGAGTACCATAAGCTCTTTGGGTACTGGTCCTTCTAGAGTACGGAGATCTTTTGGCACTGATTCCTGGAGAAAAAAAATGCAAATTAGGGCTCCTACAGAAGGAAGAAAACGTTTTAGTGCTTCCTTTGGGTAGCATCCTGAAAGGTCAAATCCATTAAAGAGGTTTCAAACATGGATAGGGATATCTCAATGGCTCTACCAATAGCTGATATTTCAGTCACATTTCAAGGCTCTTCAATGGTTTGGACAATGACATACAGTGAAGTTAACTCAAATAGGTGGCACTTGAAACAGATTTCCTTATGGAAGGGAACCAATTTGCATAGGGGTAAAATAAGACATTTAAATCTTCTAATCTTAGAGAAGAAGGTCATCTAGAACAAAGCTCTGGTTAGCATTGTAAAATTTTACTAAAAGCGTTTCTGTGGCAAAGTGTAATAGGTGACGCAAAGCAAGACAGTAGAATAAACTATATTCTAGAAGATACAATTATATTGATATATCAGGCCATGAATCTCGTTAAGGTCCATTAACATTAGCCGATCAGCAGCTCTAAATTATCGCCAATTAAGTACATGTTCAATCAGCTATGGCGGGAGTTTGATGGCTTGTTTACACAGGATGACCCAGCTTCAGATGCACACTCTGAGATTTGTAATAGATCGTTCAATGCGTATAGGCTAACAATAACTAGGCAGCACTTGTCATGTATTCAAAGAACGATGTGCTGCACAGAACAATTATCTTTTGTGAAAGACCAAAAGATCACTTAACTTGACAAACAAGCGTTTTACTTGTTCACTGGGCTTATCCTGAAATTAGTGCTTCTAGGACTGCTCGCTACCAATGATTGCGCAGAGTAAATTGTCCTTAAGTTCTGATACATTTTTATATCTAACAAGTCGGGAAACAGTTTTAACTTAATAGTTTCACCAAAGTACATGGAATCCTTGTAAATTTATCAAACACCAAGACCTCAATAATGAAGCCTATGTTAGGCGGCTGCGTTATGGATTTTCAAGTTCAATTTTAAGGGCAAGCCTAATGGCAAAAGGCTCACACTCCATAGTTTATGCAGAATTTACCATGGAAAACATAGGAGCAGACTAAAACTCAAAAATCAAAATCAAAAATCAAAATCTTTTAGTGAATGCTGTGTAGGCTGAAAGAGCAGAAGAATCATAATGAACAAAGCATGCAGACGAGATAAGAAAAACAGGGCAGGAGATGAGACTTTTAAGCATAGAAGGGGATTTGGCAATGCACTGGAGAGAAGTAGGTTTTCAAAGCATGTGGGGCTGCGAGGTCATGATGAGAAAGTAACCTGAGAGCGGCATTATATGGGGATGGAAGAGTGACAGAAAACGCTCAGGTAGAGGAATGATTGAACCAGCTCCCTGCAGTGAACACATCCTGAGATGTGAGACACATATCCTCAGATCTGACAATTTAAGGTAGACAGAAAGGTTGGAAAGCTGTAGGTCATCTCTGAAGAAAATCCACACACCTGAACTGGCAAGGAATATGTCTAAAAATCACGGCTGCCAGTAAAGTAGAAGAACAAAGCTGAGAAACAACTCTTAAGAGGCAAGAATAAAACAATAAATGAGTATTATGGAGCACACATCATCCGAAATACAGCAAGTGAGGGGCTTCAGTAGAATCCATGTTCCCCAAATCTAAACTGGCTGAATCACATGAACATCAGCAGTGGCTCAACATACCTGAAAAAGTCACTAATTATTTCACGTCCATCTGAATACTCACTATAATTCCTTTAGTAACCACTCATTCCACCACTGTCTCAACCTCAGCTCACTTACTGTTCAGGGGAAGCCACCAAAACTGATCTTCTGCCACATCACACACAAATGTCAGAAGACCAGTTCTGACCTCCAGCAAATTCCAAGAGAAAACTACTGGGAGCAGCGTATGTATTTTACATTTCTGACAACATTCAATGGCCTTAAGTCATTGTACGGTAGTTTTGGTCAGAGATTTCAAGCGATCGTTATCTTATAGCCTTCAAATTAGTTTGCAGAGGATTGCTTCATTGCTTATCAGCCACTTTCCTACACCTCTATGCACTGGGACAAGGTTCCTAAAACTTTTCTGTATTGTTGGGAACTTTTTTTTTTTTTGTGGCACTTTTCACCCAAGTCTTTCTGACCCACAAGAATTATACCAAAGCTACAGTGAATGAATGCAAAGACGAAGATAAATGTTATTGGATAAGTGGTATCTCCTAAACACTGACATTCAGGGTCAAGGGAAGGGCTCCGTGGGCGCCAGAGGGGCAGGGCTCCGTGGGCGCCAGAGGGGCAGGGCTCCGTGGGCGCCAGAGGGGCAGGGCTCCGTGGGCGCGCAGAGGGGCAGGGCTCCGTGGCGCCAGAGGGGCAGGGCTCCGTGGGCGCCAGAGGGGCAGGGCTCCGTGGGCGCCAGAGGGGCAGGGCTACGTGGAAAAGTGGAATTACATTTATAATCGTTCATTGAAGACTAGATACCTACCCTCCCACTTGATTTACAAAAAAAAACAAAAAACACAAGGATACTTTTTTTTTTACATTATCTAAGTGGATATGAATTTCTTTATAAGTCAGACTCATCCTCTACCGCCATCATACAGCAAAGAGATGCCTGGAAATGCATGAATAGATTTCCTTTCTATGTAAGGAGGGCCAATTAACAGCGTGGATTTATTAAATGGTAAAACAGCATAGATAAGAGGATTTTTTTTCAGAAAAGCTTTCCGCCGCCCCCAATAGTTGAATTCCGCCGGCATTCCTGTCTTTGCGGAAACCAAAGTCAATATCTTTGGATTTGTTTTTTTTTTCTTTAGCGATATCTGCTTAGGGTTATTGCACACATTTTCTCTACAAGCACATTTCCCCCTGGAGTAATAAAAGCTCTGTGGGGAGCAGGAACCATTTTTAATCTCATCAGCCTGTAATTTCAAACCTTAAACTCAATGAAATACAGAATAATTGAAAATAGCAACTGTAAAGTCTTATTAAGCAAATTATGCCATTTCAGACCCAAGTACTTAACTTGATAAAAATCTATATCTTATATTATATTGGAAGCAAAAAAACGTTGTATGAGAACACTAAACTTCAATGAATGAAAAGTTAAGGCAGTTGCTTAATTAGTCAGCCATTTCAGATCTGCTGTGAAAATATAACAATCGGCCTTAAAACTTCAATACAGAACTAAAAAACTTAGCCCAAAATAGAAAAGTTCCTGAAATCTCTGTTATACTTTTGGTTATTTTAACATTTACATTCTTTTATTCAGTTTATATCTATTTTGCTTCCACAAAGATCTACAGTTGAAACATAATCACACTTCCTATAAAATTTGGACTATACAAGACCAATTTTTAATGGATTTAACACTGACATCTAAAATGATCTGAAACACAACCTGGGCACTCCCTGAACAGTGTGTATGTATGTATGTATACTTTCAAGTGTTATAAGCTCAGGGTTTCGTGGCTAGGCACTCTCTCCTAGGACACGTTTCCGGAAGGTCACTGTCTTATGGTCACTTATGCTCCGGATCTCGCTATCCCTTTTCTTCGGTCTCCTCTTACTTAGGGTCACCCCAGAATGCGTCACTGCTTACCTTGGACCTTTTGGTCCACTCATTATGCACTCCTGGACCCATCTGACTCTCTGACAGGAAATTGTCACTCTCCCTGTAACTCTGCCCCTCCCACTCTGGGCTTGCCCCTCCCACTCTGGGCTTGCCCCTCCCACTCTGGGCTTGCCCCAAACATTAACTAACTATCCCTATGTCCAAACTAATCATATTGCTAACATTACTAATGTACATCACAATTCACATTGTACATCACAGTTCACATCGCATAACATTTTATAACAATAAACTTGGTTCTTCAAGAGGGGAACGTGGGCAGCATGTCCATCTCCTTACACATACCCATTCATGGGCTGGATGTGCCTTTCCTGATTTACACATACCCATGTTAGAGGTTTAGTCTGAGATAGAAGGTAGCTTGTTCATGATGTAGCTAAAGCAATAAAAACAATAAGGGTGCAAGCAATAAAAACAATAAGGGTACAAGCATTTAACTAAAATCCTACTGATTGTTAATAGAAGGCATGAAAAAAAGGATAGGTTTGAGGAGGAAATAAACTGAGGCTAATACAAAAAAAGCAAACCAAACTGAAAGAGAAACAGATGGTTAAAGCTGGTAAAAACAAAAAAAAATAAAAAAACCCTCACATTTATTCAGAACCAACAGATGCGATGAGTTTAAAATATTGCTGCTTTAGGATACACAAAGACTGTCAGCCCAGATTGTGGGTTTGGGACAGTCTATCAGTTATTAATGATCTTGAAGAACAGAAGTCCTAGAACACTCTTGTGAAAAGGAAAATGGTACGACAGACACAGTGCTATGTGGGCTGCCAGTCTCCTTAGAGATGGAGTAGGAAAATGAGGCATGTTATACTTAGAAGAATCAGCATAAACTTTGTTTTTTTCCTTAGGCAAATGAGTCAAGGAAAAACTGTTTTCAGGGCCGGGAAGAATGGTCTAATAGATCCCATCTCGTCTCCATTTAGACATTTCCAGGATAAGACGGCATGAGGGGGAATTTTTAAATGTTACTTTATAATTACCCTAAAGTCTTAAATTTTGTTCGGGGTCTTTACAATCTTCTATGAGCACAATTAACAACTTTTTTTTTTCCTAATTTTGAGAAGCATGGAAAGTTATCAAACTTTCCAAATTACTGAACTAGAGAATACTAGCTTGGCCTGTGTGAAATTTTTGCACATTGGTCTTCGGGGGCGCAGGCAATTTCAGAAAAAGCAAACTGGTCAAATGTAAATGTATTTCATGAGATGATGAACACAGACAGGTTTTTATATATGTAGATTGGTAATACAATAAATTGGTTTGATAAGTAGAGGCCCAAAAAAATTTTTCCGGTTGAGGTTCCACTTTCAGGTCATTTTTCTTTCTAGTTTATGAAAATAAATTTTAAACGTTTTAGTGATAAAATCGGAAAAGTGTGGGTTTTTTTGCTCTTTTTCCCTTTTAAGGAGCAAGTTTACCTTTCAAATGGTGTAAAATTTTGTGTGTGTGGGCGAAGTAATCGCGAAAAAGCATGCAGTTTACAAATGTGTTTGCATATGTGATGACCTGCGTGAAAGGTTAAAACCTCCCAAAGTCCTGAAATAGGGTGCGCAAGCACTTGGGCAAACTGAAAGACCCCAAGGCAAATGTTTATTTGTTTTTGAGTCGTAACCCCTTTTGGTAGTGTCTGAAC
>JARQOD010000006.1:31741780-31776780 GCA_033576555.1 Oophaga sylvatica
CCTATCATTTCACAAGTGTAGGTCACCTCCACCACACTCATCAGCCATAGAAGAAAAAACAGATAATTTAAAAGGATCAAAGTAGAATCTCACTTTTTCAAACACAACCTGCAAAATTCATAAAATCTCCAGATTTAACAAGAATTAAATATAATTATAGACTACTCGGTGGGAAAACGATACAAGGACATATACTCAGAGAACAAAATGAATCCTCCCTTTGTGCTACTTTTAATAATATAAGATGCTATGTGAAAAGGTCGAGACTTACGAGTCGTAACGGGGGCATATAATAATGTAGACTTGTCATTACATTTCTTTTTATTCACAGACTAGAAACCAGACTTAAAAAAAATTCTATTAAGATAACATTATGGGCTTTACTCATGGGTCAGAAAACGTTGAACTTACAACTTTTCCCTCTAAGGTTTTCAAGCGTCTCTTTACTTTCTTCCATGTACACGATTCAGAAGATAATGTCTTCATTTTTGTCTACCCTTCTGACAATGACAATTCTCAAACACCAAGAAAATAACTTGGAAGTAACAAAGACGTCTTTACAAAGTTCTTTCCTCGTGAGCAAAAAGAAATGTAAACCGACGCAAAGAACAAGAAAGTCGGGAGCAATTTCATATCAAGGACATAACACAGACTAATAAACGAGGACGGCGGAGTTCAACAGATATGGCTAATGTCTTAGGAAGGTTTCAGAAACTTGCTAAGAAGTCAAAACTTGGTATCATTAAAAAATAATTCTGCAAGCAAATTTTGCGTAAGCGAAAACATGCACCCTTTCCAATTCGAGGTGGAAGAAGTACTGATGAGTTGCAAAATGCTTTTTCCTCAATTTATTGCATCCATTTCCTTCATTTATTGCATATTAATCATCTTACAGAAAGCTTACGATAAGCTACGATGGCAGTTCAATAGATATTGGAAATTTCTTTAAAAAAAAAAAAAGGTCCGTGCAATTCTGAAGAGTTAAGACTCAATGTCATTAAACATTAATAACGCAAACAAATGTTGTGCAAGCAAGCACGTGCACCCTGTCCATTTCTAGCTGGAAGAAGCGCTGACGATTTGCCAAGTGCTTTTTCCGCCATTTATTGCAAACATTGCGGTCATTAGCCACTTATCACTCAAAGACTTGGCCCAGATTCAGGTCCCTCAGGACACCAGTATTGGGGCTCCTTGAAGACTTTCTAACAGTGGCTCTCATTTGAAGTCACTATGTCTGTCTCCTGGGTACTTTATGCCAGTGCTAACTGCCAGAAATATAATTTATCCCTTAGTTAAGAAGCCATACACCATGCCCACATCATCAACAGAGAAATTAATGGAATCCATGCAGTGCCATGTGTAGCTACTATTAAACTGGCAGAGATTGTAGATGTAGACAAAAAAAAAAGCCTCAGTGTAATCACCTACCTGGCTGTTTTTCGTGATCTAGGGCCCCCAGAAAATTCTGCACTGAAGTCCAGATCCCTGATCGGTCAGCCGAGCTTAGACTTATTAATATCACCATTTTTTTACCAATATATTTTAGAGTGATTTGCTTCCCGTACTCATTCTGATAAAGTATTATTGGTCAAGACCATAAGCAAGGTAACTTCCAAATAAAGAGCTGAAATTATCTAAAGAGGATGTCATGTCTTATGGTGAATTTCTGTTGTGTGACTGCAGACTTCTGAATCCTCACAACTCGCGCAACACATGCTGTCAGGATTCTCCGGTGTCGCAGGACGTCTAGTCGTACTCAGACTAGCTCAATTCACTTGTTTAATCGGCACATGACGGTGTATGCAAATCGCATACTTGAGGTCAAGTGAACACCCCGTCTCAACCACAACACCACCGAATCCTGACAGCGTGCGGTGTACGTGCTGCAAGGATGTAGAAGTATGCAGTAACAGAGTGACTGCAGACATTCACCACAACCCATTTAAGGCTATATTCACATGTAAAAGTAATTATCTGTTTGAAACGGATCCAGCAATAAATCAGTTAAGAAAATAGTTGTGCAGACAACTTTTTTTATCCAGCTAGAAAAACTGATTTCAATTGGATCCGTTTCTTATAGTCTAGGAACAATGAATTTGTTAAATAGCCAATAGTTCAATGTTAAAAAAACAGATCCAGTTGAAATCAGGTTTTTTGTTTTACCTGGACAAAAAAGTTGTGTTGGCACAACTTTTTTGATAACCGATTGTTGCTGGATCCGTTCTAACTGATGATTAATGGACATGTCAACATGGCCTTAGTTCAGTAGTCTACCCCCTGTCACCAGTGCTTATATACTTAATTTAATAAGTCCTGTCAGCACGATTTCACACCATAAACTATTCATATGCACATGTAGCTCTTTCCATGAGCATATAAATGTTTGATTGACAGCCTTTATGATGTGAGACTTCAGGCAAAGGAGTTGTCAGTCAAGCAAGAGGAGGCGGTGCTGGACGGGGAATAGAGCCGGAGCGACAGAGGCTTTAGGTATTACTGGATTTATCTTTGAAAAACATACCCAAGCATGGCAATATCTTGGGGGGAGAAATCCTGCTGATAAATTCCTTTTAAAGGGTACCTGTCACCAGTTTTGGCCGATATAAATTACGACCACCACCTTTCAGGGCTTATACCCAGCATTCTATAATGCTGTATATCTTCCCCCAACCGGACCTGTAAGAGAAGAAAATAACTTTTATTATTACTCACCTACGGGGCGGTCCGGTCAGAGGGGTGGCACAGGTCTTGGTCCGACACCTCCCTGTTATGATTTGGTAGCTGAGGAGAGCAGGCAAAAAAAGGAAATACACCAGAGCAGTTGGAAACTATGAGATTGCAGTACCCTGACTAACCACCACAACTAGAGGCAGCCGTGGAGCGTTCCTACGTTGGTCCTAGACGCCTCGTCACAGCCTGAGAAACTAACTACACCTAAAGATAGAAAGAGGAAAGCTATCTGCCCCGGATCAGATCCCCAAAGAACATAGAAAGCCCCCAAACATGTAATGGCGGTTAGACAAGAAGAAATACTGACACAGACAGAAAATAGTATGAGCAAACGTTGGGGCCCAAACTTACTAAATAGAAAAGGATAGGAAGGGCACTTACTGCAATCCCAAAAAACCCTGAAAAGCACCAACTCTACTAATTTCAAAAACACCTGAGATCACACGACCTCTACCACCTAAATTAGTTCTCTGGTGTAACCAAAAACAAAACAGCAGCCACTGAAAAAACTGGAAAAAGCAAATGTACAAACATCAGTGGCTGAACTGAACTGAGAGGCAAAAGCCCCCAGAGGGGACCCTGAAGGCCCCCACAGAAGTGCAGGACAAAATGCAAAAATCAAGCACAAAAACAAAAAGAAGAAAATGTCTTATCTGTTAGCAGGAGATTCAGAAACGACACAGCAGGCTACCAAGGAAACAGGAATCAAGGATTGAGACCAGAACAATTGATCACCGGCAACCCTGATGGGAAGGCGACTCCCTTATATAAGACCAGTCAGTAACACCTGATTCCCAATCCTCAATATCTTCACTGGACAGTCCAGTACCGTTTGTAACCACCAGAGGGAGCTTCTGCTCAGAACTAATTTCCAGCCTATTCACAACAGTACCCCCCTTGAGGAGGGGTCACCAAACCCTCATTTGAGCAACCAGGTCGGTCAGGATGAGTTCTATGATACGCACGGATGAGTCTCCTAGCATGTATGTCCGAAGCAAACACCCAAGAATTGTCTTCCTGACCATAACCTCTCCATTTAACCAAATACTGGAGTTTCCGTCTAGAAAAACGAGAATTCAATATTTTCTCAATCACATACTCCAGATTGCCCTCAACCAAAACAGGGTCAGGAGGCACAGTAGTAGGAACCACTGGCTCAACAAACCTCTTCAACAAGGACTTGTGGAACACGTTATGGATCTTAAATGTCCCTGGAAGAAGCAAACGAAAAGAAACAGGATTAAGAATCTCCATGATCTTATAAGGTCCAATGAACCTAGGCTTAAATTTAGGAGATGCCACTCTCATAGGAATATTTCTTGAGGACAACCAGACCAAATCCCCACTTTAAACCGAGGACCAACAGTCCTATGCCGGTTAGCAAACTGCTGGGCCCTCTCCTGAGAGAGGGACAACCTCTCCACTACCTGGTCCCAAATCTGTTGCATACGCTCCACAACAGTCAACACCTGGACAGACAGAAGCCTCCGTCTGTCCTGAAGAAAATCGAGGGTGAAACCCACAATTACAGAAAAATGGAGACATCAAAGTGGCAGAGCTAGCCCTATTATTAAGAGCAAACTCAGCCAAAGGCAAAAAAGAGACACAAAGCATCTTAGATAAGTCTCCAATGTCTGGTTTGTTCTCTCAGTTTGACCATTGGTCTGAGGATGAAACGCCGAGGAGAAAGACAATTGAACACCAAGTTTAGAACAAAAGGTCCTCCAAAATCTGGAAACAAACTGGACTCCTCTGTCAGACACAATGTTCTCAGGAATGCCATGTAAACGAACCACGTGCTGAAGGAACAAAGGCACCAATTCAGAGGAGGAAGGCAACTTAGGTAATGGCACAAGATGTATCATCTTGGAAAACCTATCGCAAATCACCCAGATGACGGTCATTCTCTGAGAAACAGGGAGGTCGGAAATGAAATCCATAGAGATATGGGTCCATGGTCTCTTGGGCACAGGTAATAGCATCAACAAACCACTAGAACGAGAGCAAGGCTTGGAGCGAGAGCAAGTCCCGCAGGACTGCACAAACTCCCTGACATCACGAGACAAGGTAGGCCACCAAAAGGACCGACTAACCAAGTCTCTGGTACCAAAAATTCCGGGATGACCGGCCAACGCGGAACAATGAATCTCAGACATTACACTCTTTTTCCACTGGTCCGGGACAAACAATTTCCCAACAGGGCAGCGCTCGGGCTTATCCTCCTGACACCCCTCCAGAGCCAGTCTCAAATTGGCCGAGACGGCGGAAAGAACTACACCCTCTTTCAAAATAACAGAAGGATCAGATAACTCAGGAGAGTCCGCCAGGAAACTCCTCGAGAGGGCATCCGCCTTAACATTTTTAGTGCCAGGAAGAAAGGAAACCACAAAATTAAAACGTGTGAAAAACAAGGCCCACCTGGCCTGTCTAGGATTAAGTCGCTTGGCAGATTCCAGATAAACTAGATTCTTATGGTCCGTAAGGACCACCACCTGATGTTTGGCTCCCTCCAGCCAATGTCTCCACTCTTCAAAAGCCCACTTCATAGCTAATAACTCCCGATTACCCACGTCATAATTACGTTCAGTGGGAGAAAATTTTCGAAAGAAAAAGGCACAAGGGTTACTTTTAGAGGTCTCTGGATCTCTTTGGGACAAAACGGCACCTGTCCCAATTTCAGAGGCATCAACCTCCACCTGAAATGGTAGAGAAACATCAGGCTGCCGTAGAACAGGAGCAGAAGTGAATCTCTGCTTAAGTTCCTGAAATGCAGAGATTGCCTCAGGAGGCCAATTCACCACATCAGAACCCTTCTTGGTCAAATCAGTTAATGGTTTAACAATAACAGAGAAATTACCAATAAATTTACGATAAAAATTGGCAAAACCCAAGAATCTTTGAAGAGCCTTTAATGAAGTAGGTTGGACCCAATCACAGATAGCCTGAACTTTGACCGGGTCCATTTCAATAACAAATGGGGACAAAATGAATCCCAGAAATGAGATCCTCTGAACGCCAAAAAGACACTTTGATCCCTTTACATACAGAGCATTCTCTCTCAAAATCTGGAACGCAGTCCGAACATGTTTTACATGAGAGTCCCAATCATTGGAAAAAAATCAAGATATCATCCAAATAAACAATCAGAAATGTATCCACAAAATCCCTGAAAATGTCATTCATGAAGGACTGGAAGACAGAAGGAGCATTAGTGAGCCCAAAGGGCATCACAAGGTACTCAAAATGCCCTTCAGGGGTATTAAATGCCGTCTTCCATTCATCCCCGTGCTTAATGCGAATAAGGTTATATGCCCCCCTGAGGTCCAGCTTGGTAAACCAAGTAGCGTTTTTCACCCTGGAAAACAGATCAGAGATCAAGGGTAACGGATATTGATATTTCACAGTAATATTGTTCAAGAGACGATAATCAATACACGGCCTTAATGAACCATCCTTTTTGGCCACAAAGAAAAAACCGGCACCTAAGGGTGAAGAGGATGGTCTGATATGACCCTTCTCCAATGACTCCTTGATATAAGACCGCATAGCGTCATGTTCAGGTACAGACAAGTTAAAAAGGCGACCTTTAGGGAATTTACTACCAGGCACTAATTCAATAGCGCAGTCATAGCTCCTATGGGGAGGTAAGGATGCAGATTTACTTTCGCTAAACACATCAGAAAAATCAATCAAAAAGTCAGGAACATCCTGAGCCTGGGGGGAGGCAGAAAAAACAGGAGTGTTGGTATTAACACATTGGCAGCCCCAACTGGTAACAGACACAGATTTCCAATCCAAAACAGGATTATGAGACTGTAACCAAGGGAAACCCAGTACGATAATGTCATGCAGATTATACAGAACCAAAAATTTGCAACTCTCCTGATGATCAGGTTCTACCCTCATTATCACCTGAGTAGAGAACTGAGGTTTATTCTCAGCCAAAGGGGTAGAATCGATCCCCAGTAGGGGAATAGACTTCCGTAGGGGTATCAAGGGAAACCCACAACGTTTAGCAAAATCAAAATCCATCAGGTTAATAGCTGCTCCAGAATCAACAAAAGCCTGAGCAGAAAATGAGGACAGAGAGCATATCAGGGTAACAGTTAATAAAAACTTAGTCTGAACACTACCCAAGACAACTGAGCGTGCAAAACGTCTTCCCCGCTTAGGGCAGACTGAAATAGCATGAGAGGCATCACCACAGTAGAAACATAACCCATTGCGCTTTCGAAATTCATGACGCTGTGCCCCAGAAACCACTATCACACTGCATGGATTCAGAAGCAGGTTCACAAGGCAACATTATTCCACGCATACCTTTCCGCTCACGCAAACGTCTGTCAATTTGAATCGCTAATGACATAGAATCATTGAGACCAGAGGGAACAGGGAATCCCACCATAACATCCTTTACATTATCTGACAGTCCCTTCCGAAAAAGAGCTGCCAAAGCGTCGTCATTCCATTTGGTCAGGACTGCCCACCTACGGAATCTCTGACAGTATAACTCAGCGTCCTCAAGCCCCTGACTTAATGCCTACAAAGTTTTTTCAGCTTGATCAGTGACATTAGGCTCATCGTACAATAACCCCAAAGACTGAAAAAACGCATCCACATCACTCAAAACAGGATCCCCAGGTGTCAGGAAAAAGCCCAATCCTGAGAGTCGCCGCGCAGGAGAGAGATGACAATTTGAACCTGCTGCGCTGCGTTCCCTGAGGACTTAGATTTTAAGGCAAAAAACAATTTACAGTTATTTTTGAAATTCAGAAACTTAGCTCGATCCCCCAAAAACAAATCTGGCATGGGAATCCTAGGTTCCACAACAGGCAACCCAGCAAGATAGGTAGCAATACTCCGAACTTCAGTGGCAAGCTGATCCACACGGCCAGACAACTGTGCAAACTCCATTGAGAGAGGAAAAAAAAATCCTCCTCAGCACCCAGAGATACAGAGGGAAAAAAAAAATGCAACAAACAGAAAAAAAAAAAATCTCTGACAACTCTGACAACTTTTTTTTTTTCTTTCCACAATATTTTTCCCTTCTGTGAGTACCATATAATTTTCAGTTTGGCCGGTGATACTGTTATGATTTGGTAGCTGAGGAGAGCAGGCAAAAAAAGGAAATACACCAGAGCAGTTGGAAACTATGAGATTGCAGTACCCTGACTAACCACCACAACTAGAGGCAGCCGTGGAGCGTTCCTACGTTGGTCCTAGACGCCTCGTCACAGCCTGAGAAACTAACTACACCTAAAGATAGAAAGAGGAAAGCTATCTGCCCCGGAGCAGATCCCAAAGAACATAGAAAGCCCCCAAACATGTAATGGCGGTTAGACAAGAAGAAATACTGACACAGACAGAAAATAGTATGAGCAAACGTTGGGGCCCAAACTTACTAAATAGAAAAGGATAGGAAGGGCACTTACTGCAATCCCAAAAAACCCTGAAAAGCACCAACTCTACTAATTTCAAAAACACCTGAGATCACACGACCTCTACCACCTAAATTAGTTCTCTGGTGTAACCAAAAACAAAACAGCAGCCACTGAAAAAACTGGAAAAAGCAAAAGTACAAACATCAGTGGCTGAACTGAACTGAGAGGCAAAAGCCCCCAGAGGGGACCCTTAAGGCCCCACAGAAGTGCAGGACAAAATGCAAAAATCAAGCACAAAAACAAAAAGAAAATGTCTTATCTGTTAGCAGGAGATTCAGAAACGACACAGCAGGCTACCAAGGAAACAGGAATCAAGGATTGAGACCAGAACAATTGATCACCGGCAACCCTGATGGGAAGGCGACTCCCTTATATAAGACCAGTCAGTAACACCTGATTCCCAATCCTCAATATCTTCACTGGACAGTCCAGTACCGTTTGTAACCACCAGAGGGAGCTTCTGCTCAGAACTAATTTCCAGCCTATTCACAACACCTCCCATCTTCTTGCGATGCCGCACTCCTGCTTGCTTCGTGTGGATGAAGTGCCCCTGCGTCATCCACACAGACTAACCGACAACGCACTCCTGTGCAGGCGAGCTTATCTGCCCTGACTATGGCAGAGCAAAGTACTGCAGTGCGCAGGCGCCAGGAGAGGTCAAAGAGCCCCGGAACCTGCGCACTGCAGTACTTTGCTCTGCCCTCAACAGGGAAGATAAGTACGCCAGAGCGGTGCCGAGTTGTCTGTACGGATGGGCTGCGAACATAAGAAGACGGGAGGCGGCGAACATAAGAAGACTGGAGGCGCCGGACCAAGACCTGCGACATCCCTCAGACCGGACCGCCCCGCAGGTGAGTATAATAAAAGTTATTTTTCTTCTCTTACCGGTCGGGTTGGGGGCAGATATACAACATTATAGAATGCTGTATATCAGCCCTGGAAGGTGATGGCTGTGACTTATATCGGCCAAAACTGGTGACAGGTTCCCTTTAACACTAAGTTCACAGATTGAGGATTTCTCTGGCAAAACTGATATTTTGCAGGTAAATCGGGTTTCTGCTGGGGATGTGTTTGCAGCCAACTTATCAAGATATGTGGCATGATAACTTAAGACCCTCCTTCTCTTACACGCTCATGGCTGCTGAACATCTACATGGATAGATTCTGCCAAAGGATGTTCACGTTTCACATCATACTTGGAACACTTTATGGTTCCTTTCAAAATTAAGACACTTTCAAAATTGTCTCAGTAGGGCCCTCTGTGAGAATTACACCCCTGTTCATGGTATGTACTCTCGTTGGTGCAATTTGTGACAGAATTCAAGCTAATTCTGCTCAGTAAATCTACCCTAACAATTTCTTGAATTGAATTGAATTTGTGTGTCCAGCACACTTCCAGCACACACATATACAGTATATGTATGCATATAATAATGCGAATTTTTTTATTCTCTCAATGTGTGTGGTTGTGGAATATCTTTAATCCTAACAATTTCTTGCAATTAATTTGGAAGCTGAATGTAATAGTAAACAATAAAAAGGCATAGAAAGCTGCCGTATTGGAATAATACACATGAATCAAAAGGTGTATAAAAAAAACAGGAAAAAAAGGCCTGCAATGTGAAATGTTCATCAGGCAGCCGTACTCTTTTTCCATGAGCAGACTTGACATTTAAAAAAAAGAAAAAAAATCATCTACAGTCAGTTCTTTTTTTCGTCTTTATTCTGGCTTTTCTTTTACGAATGATAAGATTTTTGCGATGAAAGGTTATCTTTGTGACAGAGAGAACCGCTTTTCATAGACAAATATGTGGCGGTATTGTTTCCCATCAGATTTGGACAAGGTTATCTATGTGTAAGGGGCACAATGCAATTGAAGTCTCATTTCCCGAAAAAAGAAAATTTTCAGCCGAACATTTATTCCGAGCTGTAACAATAATGCAAGTAATTACCGTAGATGTGTGTTTTTTCCAAAGCCAATGGAACCAAGAGGTTTCCATAATAAAGCGGCCAACCTATAAGTGCCGCTCGCTCTATCCCTGAACAGACGAAATTAAGCTAAAAAACTGAAAGACTGTCATTTTCGTACAATAATAAAGCAAAAAAGTAGCTTGTCACACGCATCACTTATTTTCTGGATTACTTTACCCTAATAAAAGCAACTAGGTCATAACGGCAAAAAAGATGAATACGGAAAGAGGAACAGGAGCCAAGCAAATGGTGTTAACGAGGGACAGGCTAGAATTGGAGTCATTGATCACACTCTGACACTTCTTTTTCGGCAATAAGTGGAGCTAATGTGCCGCCGTTCCAAAGATATGCGCGGAAAGTTGAAGTGAAACTTTGAAGTTAATTACAACGTCGGTTACCGGAGACGACTTCAAAGTGATAAGTGCTTCAGTGAAGACACAGAAGAGGAGAAGGAAAGTGAGAACTTCATCACAGAACATTAGAGCCAGCTTCAAATTGCAACAATATGATGCAGAAAGAAAGCTTTCCGAGTGTGTTCGGGAACATGTGGATCCATGTCCTATAGGAAAAGTATTAAAAGGGACTTAAGTCTATTTTACACAACAAAAAACTAGCATCTGAAATAGCAGCGAGTGGTTAGCACTGCAGCCTTGCAGCGCTGGAGTCCTGGCTTCAAATCCCAACAAGGACAACATCTGTAAGGAGTTTGTATGTTCTCCCGTGTTTGCGCGATTTTCCTCCGGGTTCTCCGGTTTCCTTCCACATTCCAAAGACATACTGATAGGGAATTTAGATTGTGAGCCCCAATGGGGACAGCGACGATAATGTGTGCAAACTGTAAAGCGCTGCGGAATATGTTGATGATCATTTGCTTTATTAATTTTCATGTGGCTGAACTGCAAGACCAGACACACTCTAGGGATCGGAGTGGATTTTTTCCTTGGGAAAAAGGGAGACCTCTTTTTGCCGACTTTAAGGTCGAATTGTTGAATGCTTCCAAAGACTAAAGCTTGGAAGCTCCATGAGATAGACCTTTATCTCTCCAACTCCTTCCATAAACGAATCCTACACTCAGCCAAGTGCTCTTATATTTTCAATGGGGGAAGAAGAGAAATTCCGCTGCCAGACACCTCAGGAATCATTTTATTTACCCAAAATGTCAAGTAAAAACATGTCTGTAATGACGCTGTAATACTTATTAAATTGATACCTTTGGTCAAGAAATCTGCTTTCTTGTTCTTCATTATCTCCATTTGAAGCTTACTGCTAATTAGATTTTGGCTCTCAGGGGCCGGACTGTACATGGGGTCTTCTCCCTTTCTGTGAATGACAGGTCACTGCTGAAAATTCACACAGAGGAGGCTGGTCATTCACAGACTATCGGATTGAGGTCATTTCAGACCAACTTCTTGTTCCTTCAGAAAATCCACATGTACATTAGCAGTTATAGACTGTCTCAGATGCCATCTGTTGTATCGAAGCATCTAATGAGTGTGTGCAAACGTGATTTTGAAGGGAGGGTGAGGTGTGAAATTACTTGTGATTGGAAGATCCTGTATTACTAGCTGTTTTATAGCGGTATTACCTGTCATTGTAATCCTGCCTCTGATGATAAGGAGCCTGCTGATAACTCTTCCTGGTAGGAAGTATGTGAGTCTGAAATAGTCCCTTGTTAATAAATGATGAAAAATAAAAAAAAAAACATTGCGAAGATTAAAAAAATAAAATCAAATAATGCAGAAACACAAAACTTGGTGTAATGAATAGGTCATTTTCTGATGAGATAATCCTTTTAAAAGTAAAATGCTTTGTAGATCAGCATGGAGGTTTACCTGAATATTTTTTTACATGGCATAATTGCAACTTATTTTCATGTAGGTTTATTACTCTGAATTCCATCCTGAAGAGGCTAATAGCAAACCATGAATGTGAGGCCAGGCAATGAAACACAAAGCTATTCAGCGCCAGCAAAAGCGACTAAACCCCTTCTGGAGATCTCAGCAGTTAACAAGATTTTTATCAAACTGGTTGTAGCTGACACCAGTGAACGCTGCTCAGAGCCAATATTTTTTTTCTGCCAAAGCTCGACACAATATAGCATGGCTGCTTGGAGAGAGACACACGGTGCTGATAAGGCTCTAATGCCGAGGGATTAAATATAATCTGACCGAAAATAGGAAATGAGGATACATGACATGTAAGATATACAGGGGTTGGACAAAATAATGGAAAACCTAACGTTTTGGCATCATAATCTTCGAACATGTTATAAACATGCAAACCGTGACATATGGTAATGTTTTGTAGTTGATTATTTTGTGTTATGTGATATGTGTATATAAATTAACTGTTTGTTTTGCATAATTGTAAGAACATTGATGAGAACCTGATACCAATGGCAGACCTCTCGGATTTTCAAAGAGGCCAAATTGTTGGTGCTGGTTTGGCAGGCGCTAGTGTAACGAAAGTGCCCGAATGCTTGCGTGTCAAGAGGTACTGTCTCCAAAGTAATGACTGCGTTTGAAAGAGAAAGGAAAAACGTCGCAGTAAAGCACGGGGTCCGGCCGAAAGTCGAAGTTGACTGAGAGAGACTGTCGGACTCTAAAGCGAATTGTGAGTGAGGATCACAAGACCACGGCTCCGAAAATCACTGCTGAGCTAAATGAACACCTACAGAACCCAGTTTCCACGAAAACTGTTCGTCGGGAGCTGAACAAATTGGTTTCCCACGGAAGAGGCTGCAATTCGAAAACCGCTGCTCTCAATGACAAATGTTTCCAAAAGCGTTTTAGAGTGGTGAAGAACCCCACCAGAATTGGTCCTCGTGCCGTGGAAACATGTGATATTCTCAGACGAATCATCTTTTTTTTTTTACCCTGTTTCCAACCTCCAGCCGTGTGTTCGTTTGGGGGAGACAGCACGAAAGAAGCATTCCATCCAGACTGCCTTCTCCCAACCGTTAAACATGGCGGAGGTTCTGTGTGATGCTGGGGTGCTATTTCTTTGGGAGATCCGCCGGGGCCTATGATATCCCTTCATGGAAGAATTAAAAGCCGCGATTATTTAGGCATTTTGGGCGACCAAGCACATCCTATGGTTCAAGCACTGTTCCCGGAGGGGAACGCCATCTTTCAGGATGATAATGCACCAATTCATACAGCTAGAATCGTTTTAAAGCATGGTACGAGGAACATTCTAATGAAGTTGAGATTTCATCTGGTCCCCACAATCCAGCCCTCAACATTATTGGCATTTATGGTCTATTTTTAGAGATTCAAGTTAGAGTCTATTTCCTCCGCCTTAGTCGCCCAAAGAACTGGAGGGTTGTTTTCACTGAAGAATGGGCTAAAATTCCTTTGGAAACAATTCACCCTTGTATGAACCCTTTACTCGGAGAATTGAGGCTGTAATCGCTGCAAAAGGTGGAACCTACACCATAATAACTAACTTTTGTTGATGTTTCAGGTGTTTCCTTTTATTTTGTCCAACCCTGTAAATACCGTATATGTTTTTTATATATAAATAAAGCATAAAATTTAGGATACCTACAGTCATGGCCAAATGTTTTGAGGAATGACACAAATATTATATTTTCACAGATCTGCTGCCCTCTGGTTTTTAGGGTGGTTTGACAGATGTTTTTATCACAGACAGAAATATAATAATTCCAAACATTGAGTAACAAAAGCTTATATTGACAGTTAGAAGAGTTAATGCAGCAAGTCCCAAAATTTGCAGTGTTGACCCTTCTTCTTCAGGACCTCTGCAATTCTCCCTGGCATGCTCTCAATCAACTTCTGGACCAAATCCTGACTGATAGCAGTCATTCTTGCACAATCAATGCTTTCATTTTTGTCAGAATTTTTAGGTTTTTTTTTGTCCACCCGTCGCTTGATGATTGCCACAAGTTCCAATGGGATTAAGATTGGGGGGGTTCCCCGGCCATGGACCCAAATTTTCATGTTTTGTTCCCTGAAACCATTAGTTTTACCTTGGGTTTTGGCAAGGTGCTCATCTGCTGGAAAAGGGCTTGTTGATCGCCAAACTGCTCTTGGGGGTTGGGAGAAGTTGCCTTTGGAGGACATTCTTGGGAAACCTTTTTTTATTCATGGCTGTGTTTTTTAGGCAAGACTGAGAGAGCCAATTCCCCTGGCTGAGAAGCAACCCACACATGATTGGTTTCAGGATGGCTTAACAGTTGGCATGAGACAAGGATGGTGGTAGCGGCTCTCTTGTCTTCCCCCGATTGAGGGGGGGTTTGCCTGATGTCCCAAACAATCGAAAAGGGGATTCTCAGAGGGAAAAAAACTTTACCCAGTCCCCAGCAGTCTTTCTGCCTGTACCTTTTGCAGATATCAGTTGTCCCTGATGTTTTTTCTGGAGAGAAGTGGCTTCTTTGCTGCCCTCCTTGAGACCGGCCTTGCTCCAAGTTTTCCGCCTCACAGTGCGTGCAGAAGACACTACACCCGCCTGCTGCCATTCCTGAGCCTTTTTGCCCCTTTCTGGTTGGGCCCCATTTCCCCCAGCTTGAAACACTTTTAAGAGGCGGTCCTGGCGCTTGTGGTCTTTCTTGTGGCGCCCTGAAGCCTTTTTGGCAACAATTTGGGAACCTCTCTCTTGAAGTTCTTTATGATGCGTTTGATTGTGGAATGAGGTGCAAACTTTCTAAGCTGCGATCTCTTCCTGTTAGGCCATTTTGTGCTTTTCAATGATGACTGCACGTGTTTTTTTTAGAGATAAAACCCTGGTTAACAGAAGAGAACAATGATGCAAGCACCCGCCTCCTTTTAAAGTGTCCGTGTTGGGGTTTTCTTACGTATCATGACGATTTGATCTCCAAGCCATGTCCTCATCAAAACCAACCTGTGTTAATGGGGCAATCACTGAAAAGGGTTAGCCTGGGGCCTTTTAAGGCGGGACTGCAATGATGTTGAAATGGTTTTGGGGATAAAAGTTCTTTTTCTAACCCCAAAAATTGGCTTTGCAAGTAATTGCTGTTAGTGATCACTCTTTATAACATTTGGAGTATATGCAAATTGCCATTAGAAAAAATGAAGAGTTAGACTTTTGTAAAAATTAATATTTGTGTCATTTCAAAACTTTATGGCCCCTGACTGTTCACATTAAACCGCAGGGCTTTTATGACCTCCTTTTTCTCTTTTGATTTAAAACGGAGTTGGTCCCCCTTACAAAATGTAACGTTCCCCTCTTTTGGGGCAATTTCTAAAGATTTGGAGGGGTTGTTGGAATTTTTGATAATTATCCAGTGCAAAATAAGGAGGGGCTATTTCATCAATTCGAGAGGCTATTCAATTATTTAAAAGGGTTTTACCGGTACCCAGCAGGGAGACAAGGATGGATGGTGCAGCATGGAATATACTAGAGACATAGTAAAGTATTTTGTCATTGTCACAGATTGGGGGAGCACCTTCAAGGGCAGCGTAACAAAGGTCAAGTTCTATATTTTTAATATCATATTATTATATATATATATATATATATATTATATTTTTTAATCTATAAAATTACTATAAAAATATATAAATATATATATTGTATGTTAGTTCATAGACCCTGTTGAAAGCATTTGTGAACATGCGTCGGGGGAGTGGTTGGATGATCAATTAAAAACCTCTCTTCCTACTACTTATACATTATACCTAATGGGGCCCCTTTTTCTTGGCTTTTACTTTCTGGTACTGCAATCCTCATATTCTATTAATTGTAGGGTTAATACTGTTATTCTTACATTTTTTGCCCCTTTTGTGGTGTTTTGGGAGTACTTTTTTTGGGGGATTCCCTTTTGCGGGTCACCCACAACAACTTTTTTTTGGGGTTTCTGTTGTGTTGGATTATAGTTTTTACTTTTTTAACTTTTACTTAAAAGAAAGAAAAAAAATTATCTTTTTTTACTCTTGCAATTAATTTTTGTACCCGGGCACTTTTTTTTTTTTGTTGGTTCCTTTTCAGCAAATAGGAGTGATCAAGAATACACTGGACACATAATTAGTGAGTCTGATGTATTCATGGAGGGATCGCTGAGCCTGCACCTCTCAGCAGTGATTGACAGCAGCACTTTGTATGGCATACAGAAGTCAATCATTGAAAGGAAGGGTGAGGAGAGCTCACACCAGATTCATAAACCACGTTTCCAGTGTATTCTCACATAAACTCATAACTAAAATATTATCTGCTAACAGACTGGACCTCTCCCCAAATATTTTACTTAAGCGTATGAACACATGTAAATATTAGGCACATAAAGAATATTCACCTGTACAGAGAATAACTGAGCAAATATCTTTTTGGCATAGATGTCTTTATTGTAAACGTACAAAGCAGTATATATGAAGCGGCTTTGTTTTCCGCTGGCTTTAGGACTCCTTACTCACTTCTAATACCTGTGAGACATGTGAGAGTATGCGAGTTGAATGGGGTGTACATTTCACCTAGATACTTTGCTGACTGGTATAAGGGAAATGTATGGCTTTGTAAACCTTTGTGGTAGAGAAAGGTCACTAACTTTACATTCTGTACACACTTGCAGCTCAGGCCTGAAACCACTCAGCTGTTAATTAGGAGACCAGAAATAGGTGTCTGCGAACACAGACAGAGAGCTCGCTTAGTCTGGACAAGGGAGTCCAGGCACAAGGAGTCTCCAGGAGTATGAGCTGTCTCAGTCTGGGTGCTCGATGTTTCCCGGACACAGGAGTAGTCTCTGTGAGAATCCATGCGGATAGCTGCTGAATAGGAGGGGGAGCTCTCTCAAGTCTGGACGTTGGATATGCCCTTTTGACACAAAGAGAGCATCTGCGACCTCCATGATGGTAACTACTGAACATTATGTGTTGTTTTGGGGACAGGCTGTTAGAGTCTGGACCCGTATAGAGAGGGAAATCTATCCAAGTGTAGTAAGTGGCTGGACAAGCCCAGGGCTTATGTTATGATTTGGTTTTGATTATGTTCTGTTTGCTGTGGACTTTAATATAAAACTGGTTTACGGCCAGTTTTTACCAGAACTGCTGTCTGTGAATGAACTTTTTTCCGTGCCACTCCGTCTACCCGGACGGCGATCCCAGAGCTATATCCCCTGAAAAGCTTACAATTGGTGGAGAATGCGGGCAGCAAGTGGCGGAGAGCAGCAAAAAAAGGTGTAAGTCTGTTGAAGCAGCAGCAGAGAAAGAAAAAAAAAAAAAAAGTGTGTCAATAAAGGAGAAACGTCTGTTGGAGCAGTCTTAAAGAGACAGTGGCCCTAATAGAGTTTGCAGAGAAAAAAAAAAAAAAAGAGTGTCTGCACAGCAAAGCTGAATTTTCTGTGGAAAAGACTGTGGAGTGTGTATGTCTTGAGTGAAGACTGCCGTTGTTGAGACAGAGAAGTCTGACAGCATGGATGACAGCATGGAGGCGCTGTTTGAACAAATGGCGCAAGTTAATGTGCAACATAAGACTGCCGTGGTTGAGACAGATAAGTCCGGCAGTATGGAGGAGCTCGTTGAGTACCTGGTCCAGGCCCAGCGGAGCATGCAGCAGAGCATGGAGCGGCAGCGCCTGCAGCACCAGCAGCGCATGCAGCAGGCCCAGCAGCAATTCCTGCGGCAGCAGCAGGAGAATAACCGGTTGTTTTTTGAGCAGGTTGCAGCACTACAAAAGACTTGCAGCGCATCGTCCCAAAGTAATGTTGCAAAGTCACCTGCATTGTCCGCTGTAAAGAAGGCGGTAAGACGGTCCCTGAAAAAGATGACACCTCGTGACAATGTGGAGGTATATCTCACTAGGTTTGAGGGACTGGCAGAGAAGGAGAATCTGCCCCTATCTGAACGGGCCATGATGGTCGCACCCTATCTGATTGGAGAACCCCAAAGGGCCTATGCTGACCTGAGCGAGCAGGACAGCCAAGACTATGCTAAGCTAAAAGCGGAGATTCTTACCCGGCTGGGTGTTACGGTGACAGCCCGTGCCAGGGGAGTTCATGACTGGAGATGCAGTTGGGAGTCTGCAGTCAGCAAACCTGATTATGGAGTTGAAAAGGTGATAGTGGACCGCTACACCCAAGCACGTCCTCCTGAGGTACAGCAGAGGTCGGACAAGGAGACCACCAGGACGCCAATCGTCTGGTCAGCCTGATGAAGAGGGCCTTCGCCACCAAAGACTGCCTCCGTGACCAGCCGTCTGAGGTCGTCACTTCAGAGTTCCTGGACGCCGAACTCTCCAAGTAAGAGCGTTCCAGCTGTTGGGGTCGTGTGGGTGGGAGAGTGTGATGGACAGTGTTGGAGATGTCGTGAAATTGCAGCCAACTGTCCAATAGAGGGGGAGCCTATGTGTTGTGATGTTGGCGGATCCCTCTCTCCCTGCGCAGAGCCTGTGTGTGTGTCCACCTCAGCCGAAGAGACTGGACCACAGGGGTCCCGGTGGTTTGTAAATGACTCCCCAGCACAGGCCCTCTTTGACTCACAGAGTCCAGTGACTTCCGTATGGGACAGCCTGATTGACAGGGACTTTATCCCTGATAAAACACCTGAGTGTGGTGTGCGTCCATGGAGACACCAAAGTCTACCAGAGACTGTCATGGACTTGATCCCCAAACGCGGGGAGGTTTCATGTGAAGTGGGGGGTAGTGAAGAACCTGGTGCCCCCCGTCATATTGGGTAATGACTTTCCCCGGTCTAAGGATCTCTGGGGAAAAATGTTTCTGATGGACAGTGTGATGAAGCTCCTATTGAGGGTGCGCAGTCCCGAGGGCAGAACACAATGCTAGTGGGCCGTTAAACTTATGTGATAATGATGATGATGATGATCATGATAATGATGATGACCATGATAATGATGCTGATGCTGATAATGATGATGATCATGATAATGATGATGATACTGATCATAATCATGATAATGATATTGATAATAATGATGACTGTGATAGTGATGAAATTCCTTTGCAGGTGATGTTGGGAGACGAGGATGGTGGTTCTCGGGAACCGAGTGTCCCTGACTTACCTGTGTCCTGTGACAATTTTGAGAGTGAGCAGTGGCGAGACCCCTCTCTTAAAACGGCCCAGGAAAATATAAATGTTCTAAATGAGGTTTCCCAAGAGCCTGGCTCTGAGGAGAGGTTTCCTCATGTTGCCATAAACACTCACCTGTTGTATAGGGACACTGAAGTCCAGGGAGAGGTTGTGAGCCAGCTCCTAGTACCTGAGCTATATGGAAGTATAGTGCTGGGGTTGTCACACAGTCACATACTTGAGGGACCACCTGAGGGAAACCAGGGACCAGATGGTGAAGTTAATGTTGTGGATGACATGTTAACTAAGGTTCCAGATCAAGATGTGAATGAGAATGAATTGTATAACCCTGACAGTGAGCAGGATGTGAATGAAAATGAAGTGTATAACCCCGAAAGTGAGCAGGATGTGAATGAAAATGAAGTGTATAACCCTGAAAGTGAGCAGGATGTGAATGAGAATGAATTGTATAACCCTGACAGTGAGCAGGATGTGAATGAAAATGAAGTGTATAACCCTGAAAGTGAGCCAGATGTGGCTGAGAAAAAGGGGTCAGACAGGGATAGTGGTAGTGATAGTAAATCATCTGATGACAATCAAGCAACCAGTGCAAATGAGGAAGGCATGGTAGCAGAGGTGGTTGAGAGTCCTGAGAGGAAGGCTGATGCTGACCTTGCAGTCGGACAGAAGATGGCATCTGAAGATGTTTTTACAGTTGGCCGGTTCCCTGGCGAAGACTAAGGTGAAAGGAGGAGAGCTGAGCTTTAAAGGCAGGACTCTGAAACTGAACACAGCCAAGTAGATGCTGTTGGAAATGTGAAGTTACCAAGGTATGGTGTGGATCTGTATCGTGCCAAGGACTCTGAGGGAGATGCTGCAGAGGTGGAAAAAGCCATAGAAGTGGTAGTCACCCAAAGCCAGATGCCTCATCAGAAGCTGAGGTCTCAAGTGAAGCTGTGAGGAACAAGACTGAAGATATGGGGACTGACTCTGTCCAGGAATCTGTTTCTGCGAAGAGCAGCGGCGTGGACGGGTTGCGGTTTCGGATCAGTAGCTGCAACTCGTGAAGCTCAGGCTGGAAGTTCGGCGCCCGGAGCCCCAGAGGTGTTCCCGAGTGACACCAAGGATCTGGATAAGTCACAAGATGAGATTTTGAGACATCAGGCTGGCGTTGGTGAGCTCAAGCGCACTTTCATGGAGTCTACATCGGAGCCACCCTCCCAACAAATGGGAAAAGCGATGTGTCACTCCGTTGCCGCTTGCAGACACACGGGAGCTCAGATGGGATGCAGAACGTGGTGGAAGAGAAGAATCCGGCGGGTTCTGAGTATACAGATGCAGCTATCAAGGGAGAACTTGAAAGCCGGGAATAAATGGAAATATTGGAGACCATAATGATGTGACTGAAGAGGTAGAATGTAAGACTGACGGTAGGGCTTCTGAGCATGTTCTACCAGAAGAGCCTGAAGAAGGGGCCGAAGACATAAAAGACGTCCAACAGGTACCAGATGAATTGATGACTTCTCAGAAAAAAACTCCAAACTGTGATGAAGGAGTGTGATGAAAGCCATGAGCATCTTCGTGAGAAGGTCAATGAAGTAAAAGGAAGGATACAGGGAATCTCTTCGTTGCAAGAGCAAATGCTGCTCAATAAGTCTAAGGCTCTATATAAGAATGCTGTTGTTACGGTAGAACATTACAATTCAGCTGGAGACTTAGCGGATGAATTATGTGTACTGCAAAAGAAAACGATCAGCTCCTTCTACAGTCCCAATCATTTGAACAGTGTAGCTTAAAATGGTCAGAGACCATGGCAGAGGAGCTTAAGGTCTGTGAAATGACTTTATAAATCAACCGATATTCAAGAAAATAGATGTGCTAAAGAGGGTTCAAGGGGAACTAGAGAAAAGTGAAAAACCCCCTATACCTTCTGTGATAGTTGGTGACACATGGTCAGTGCACCAGGGACAGGAGGTACGTGAGTTTCTGAGGAAGAGTCAGCAGAAGTGTTCTGATGTGCCGGGTCGTACTTCTCTGGCCAGGCACTATATCGAAACTGAGCCGGCCCTAAGGTCAAGATGAAACCGTGCAGGATACCCGAGGCCCGCAGAGAGCATAGGCCTGGGAGGGTACAGGGTACTGCGGATACTTCAGATGAAGAGAAAGCTGATGTTGGTATGGCTCAGGTGAAGATACAGATGACAGTAGTGAAGATGAAGCTGATGAGGGCCATGACTGGTCCAGAGTTCACTGTCTCTTTTGGATTGTTGACCAGCCCTCCGGTCTGGATGACCAGCCCTCCGGTCTGGAGAAGGGGGGGGATATGTCAGACAGTGAGAGTATGTGTGTTGAATGGGGTGTACATTTCACCTAGATACTTTGCTGACTGGTATAAGGGAAATGTATGGCTTTGTAAACCTAGTGGTAGAGAAAGGTCACTACACCTTACATTCAGTACACACTTGCAGTTCAGGCCTGAAACCACTCAGCTGTTAATTAGGAGACCAGAAGTAGGTGTCTGCGAACACAGAGAGCTCGCTTAGTCTGGACAAGGAGTCCAGGCACAAGAAGGAGTCTCCAGGAGTATGAGCTGTCTCAGTCTGGGTGCTCGATGTACCCGGACACAGGAGTAGTCTCTGTGAGAATCCATGCGGATAGCTGCTGAATAGGAGGGGAGCTCTCTCAAGTCTGGACGTTGGATATGCCTTTAGACACAAAGAGGAGCCTCTGCGAACCTCCATGCTGGTAACTACTGAACATATGTGTTGTTTTGGGGACAGGCTGTTAGAGTCTGGACCCGGATAGAGAGGGAAATCTATCCAAGTGTAGTAAGTGGCTGGACAAGCCCAGGGCTTATGTTTATGATTTGGTTTTGATTATGTTCTGTTTGCTGTGGACTTTAATAAAACTGGTTGCGGCCAGTTTTTACCAGAACTGCTGTCTGTGAATGAACTGTTTCCGTGCCACTCCGTCTACCCGGACGGCGATCCCAGAGCTATATCCCCTGAAAAGCTTACATACCATACAGAGCAACGTAAGTGGAATATCATCAGATATAGGTGGTAAATATACCAGCAAACAATGAACGATCAAAACATTCCCTATTTTCTCAGAAACCATTTGAAAGATAAATAAGGCATTCACCGCAGCCCCGGCGTATGTGATAAGAGTGGCAGCAATTTTGTATTTGCATTATGCTCTGTGAATCCGGGGAACGTTTCTGCTGTCGGAAGAGATTGTTTTCTCTCTTTGTAAGTGTACGAAATGTGTTTCTAAATAGATTTTATCCCCAAAGAATCAATGTGAATAACTGCAATATGAAAAGGCATGCAGCGAGAAGCTTGTACACAGTAGCGGTGCATAAGAAAAATAATAAAGAAAGAAAAACGCCAGACTCCGTCGCACCATTTTTACTTTAAAGGTCTCAGATTCGCTACAGGGAGACAAACACTTGCATTAATGCAAACTGTGGACTCCTATTTGCCTCACATCTGGTTTGATCTGCCAAATTGCTCATTAGGATTGCCAGTTTTCACCTGCTCCTTGTGTTTCTGATTTCAGCAGGGAATAAACATCAGTTTTCTTCAACAATCATCAGCTGTGAACTACCCACCTACAACCAGGGAAACAGAGAAACACATCAACAGCTAGTTACAAGCAGAAACACTGAAGGGGCCACAAGAGAGAAAAACGCGCTGATGTATGCACAAAGATTTTAATTGGCATGGGATTTATCGGTTTGAAGTCACAGCTCCTTCAAACTTTGCTGTCTATCCAGAAATAATAACCTAAAGGGGGCAATAAAAATAGATATTTCATACAAACAAGGGTTTGCATTCCAGGATTCTATGATGGCTTAGTGAATCCTGCATTGAGCAGGAGTTGGACACAATGACATGGAGGTCCCTTCCAACTATAATATTGTAGATTCTGGCTCAGTGGTTAGCGCTGGAGCCTTGCAGCGCTGCGGTCCTGGGTTAAAATCCCATTGAGGACAACATTTGTAAGGAGTTTGTATGTTCTCCCCGTGTTTGAATGGATTCCCTCGGGTATGCAGAGTTCCATCTATTCAGCGGCCATGGGAGCGACGGAGCGCTCATCGTCAGCACCTTCCAGCTTTCTCTTGACAACTCCACTGATGACCCTCAGAACTGCAAGGGAAACCGCGTCAGGCCAATAAGCTAAGTGTTCAGGGTATCCAGAGCTCTGTTTCTTTCCCCTGGGTCCACTGCCCCCCATATCAAGTGGCTCGTAGTGGATATCTTCTCCCGAGACCTATTTATGGCCATTTAGTCACACACCTGTGTTCTGGGATTGAGACTCTAGACTTCTACTCAGTATATTGTTTCCATCCCTGCTAGGTGCCACTCCTGCCGCTCCTGAGATTCGTGTGTGTGTCAAGTCCTTGCTTCCCACGTGCCTTCCTGCTTGCTGCACCAAGGCCCTGGGTCCATATGCCAACCACGGACTTGAAGCTTAGAGGATCCACCTCAACAAGTTAGGCTAACACTACGTTACTTCATGTATTTTTTATGGTTTCCACCTATTTCTGGCATCCAGTTGGGTATTTGTCATACAAGGTAGCTGACATACAGGTCTTCTTATAATGCCAGTTCACACTGTGTGAACCTTTGTTAAAGTGTCAAGCTCCAAAGCGGGAAGAGCTTAATAGGGAGAGTCTATGGTCTTTTTTCCTATGCCACAGAGTGATATTGCCCCTCATCTGTCTTTGATTCACATCAAGTCCTGGCTTTTTTTATTTGTTTTGATCTTTTGCACCATTTCTTAATTTGTAAACATATCGAACATAAAAAAAATATATTTTAGTGTGGTTTTCTTAGATCTAGTTGCTAAATTGCAATTATCCCCCTGTTACCACTATTTTTTTTCTAGTATCTTACATCTCTTTTGGGTACTCCTTACGTAATAGAATAGCCAAAAGCCAAACCCACAAGTCATAATATCATAACAAGTCATAATATTATGTAGGTCATCTTCATGTTGCCAAAATGGCTTCAACCTATCAAAACCTGGACTCCACAAAACCTCTTGTGGTAATTAGAACCAGAACATTAGCAGTAGATCCCTTAAATCCAGTAAATTTGCTTGATGGAGCATTCAAGAATTGGGTTTATTTTTCTAGCACATCCCAGAGGAGCCTGATCGATCTGAAAATTTTGAGGTCAAGTCATCACCTTAAATTCTTTGACATTTTCCTCAAACAAGTCGTGAACAATTTTTTGGAGTGAGTACTACTCGCGCCACCCGGGAAAAGACATTGCTATGATGGCATGTAGATGGTCTTCAACAAAAGCTTAGGCAGGTAGTACTTGTGAAAACAATATCCACATGACCATCTGAGACAAAGTTTCCCAGCAGAGCATTGTTCAAGGCATTCGCTGGCTTTCCTTCCTCTCATAGACCAACGGCTTGGTCTGATGAACGGCGCTTGGATTCACTATGGTCCCGATTTGATGTTTGTGTGTCCAACGTAGGCATTTTTGGCAGTGTAGAGAGGTGAGCACTGTATAGTAGTATTAACTAAGACATAGTATGTTACTTAGGAACATGTCTATTTTTTTTGAAGTAGGGTGCAAGAATAACATTCCCCTTTAGGAAACTATAAAAGTGTTTTTTTCGGTACAATATTGTAAAGTATGGTTATTCATGGTCTCCATGCGCAATACTATAGTGCAGACAAACAGAGTGAATTGTGCAACTTAAGCCTTTCTCTGATCAGACTGGTTCAAGTAAGAACAGACACAACCATATGGCAGCCGTAAGCGTGATTCCGTGTGACACAGTAAAAACTAGAGCTGAGCAAAAAGATTTGCGGGACCCTGGTTGAGTTACCACATAGGTAGTACGTTGCTGCTGGAACAGATCCCTGCAAACATTTTCCTGCTTGCCGTCATCTCTCCAGATTAGTAGGCCCAGTGCAACGTTATGCCAAAAACAATGACGTCACACCGGACCTACTAATCAGAAAAAGAACTGGGGATACCGGTAGGTAGGAAGAGATTCGTAGGGCTCTGTTTCAGAGGCCACATAGGTAGTACGAGGCTGGTGGACTAGAGCCCTGCGAACATGTTTTTGCTTATCGGCTTCTCTCCTGATTAGTAGGTCAAGTGTCTTGACTTCACACCAAACCTACTAATCAAAAGGATTTCTGAGGATACCAGTATGTAGAAAGAAATTTGTGGGCTACTGATGTGGCCGCTGTATCAAGGTCCTGCAATCTTTATTTGTTCGACATGAATGTGGTTTTACATAGAATTACCCCAGTTTTGCAAAACTAATTTGGACAATCAGCTTGTAGAAGTGAAACAAGATGAAACCACTTGGGCTCGGTTCCGTGCAGCTTGGTACACAACGGCTTTGACTGCATGCCTCCTTAAGACATTAACACAATTTTGGTCATAGAAATACTTGTTGAACTGGTGATTTTTGCAATCATGTCAACTTTATTATATTCCTTTATACGCATTTTCCAAGTTTGTTCTGAATGCTGAATCTCAAAAGCTCTTTATAAAAAGTAAGCCTGATCTGGAGGGATTTCGTCAGCCCATTATGAGACCAGCTGGATGTACAGATGTAAAAAATTTTCCCAATGCCCAATTAAAAGATACAGCATGGACCCAAATTGAAGTCCTTCAAACTCAGTCATCAAAGTCTTATGTACAATGAGCGCTGCTTGCTGAACTACACAATCTAAGCCGACCTTATAATTAACGGCACAGTGTATTTACGCAATTCAGATGCATCTTCTCCCGGCTCTTTCAAACTAAATTATGCTGGTTACGTAAATGTCCTCATAATGCCGAACACATTAACAGGCTTTTGTGTTCTGCTAAGTTAGCAAGAGGTCCTTAAAAGAAAAAGCCTGGACATAATATTAGAAATGAAAGAAGGAAGTATTACAAAAAAAATACGTAATTTATTTCACTTGCGTACGACTGAATTTACATTGTTGGAATTGCCCCTTTAGCCGCTGCGACCTGTCCCACTAGCTCCGAGCTTTATGTACTCGGGTCACTTCAGGCTGTTTATGCAAAACCCTCCATCATCTCAGAGTCCATTAACTATTAATTCAACATACATTTACTGATTCCTGCATAGTTTATTACCTCGAGTGGATGACCTAGAGGAAAAACTGACATCATGGGCAAAGCAAAGTGATCAATTTAATCTCAGTGGATCCTCACTTATTTTTTTCTATCTTGCGTTACAACCAAGAGAGTATAAGAAGTTTGGGAACCTGTCAATAGTTTGTGCTGCCTCAGTCATAGGCGATGTAACATACTGACAGTCTTCCTTATATCAATAAACGCTGTGGCATTTCACAGGAGTAAGGAGTTATCCGACCAAGCTTGGGTGCTAACCGAGTGTCTTCGGCGTGCTCAAAAATAATGTTTGAGTCCCCGCGGCTGCATGTCTAGGGCTGTTCGACAGCCGCAACACGTAAGGATTGTCTGTTGGATAGTCAATCATAACCAAGTGGAGTGGAATAGGAGGGGAATCAGCCAGCGATAGCTCTGAGGGACCGGCATTCATTTTAACAAGCAATGCGTAATCATTAGGGGTCATAAGTGGGACACTGATTAGCTTACCGTTGAGCGGAGCCTTCTATATAGCAAAGCATAGTCCAAAGCGGACAGCTCATTTATTTGTTCTTTAAACTAGGGCCACATGGGACTTTGGCCGCAATAGCTTTCACGCCACCGTAGTTCTTTCAGTGGCCGTGTAGCCCAAGCCTACACTTCTTACCGACATATGACAAACACCTTAAAGCATGGGTTGTCCACTTTGGACTATGCTTTGCTTTGCACACAGTGGGTTACACCTGTGGTTGGACGCCATAGGAGATCGTCAAATGAACAACATAATGCAATGTCGATTCAATTCAGAAAATTGTGCAAGTGATAAAAAATAAACAAAAATAACTAGATCTTAAAGTCAGAACTTCCAAAACCTAATATTTAATCTGTACGGTAAAGCTTTGGTGAGTTGGCCTCAACTACATTCGATTATTTCTCTTCTACCAGGTTAGGAAATGTCTTTCATGTTGGTGAAATTAAGATCTTCTATGAAATAATTTACATGTTACCTACTTGATCGCAGAACTGAAGGGGTGACCTCAATTTCACTTGTTGCTTGGTAAGGCTGGAAAGCGGATATACTGTTCGTTCCAAGTTCACTGCCAAAGATTTCCGGGCTTTGAGTGCCAGTAGAACTTGCGCTCGTGCCATCTCCCCCATGATGAGGATCTTGTTCTTCATATATAGCTACAAGCTGTTGATGGAAGAAAATAAAAACTTGTCAAATTGTAAGCATGGCGAGCAGCAGGCCACTAGCAAAACAATAAACCAGAAGGCAATAGATGCTGCTACCAAGTCCAACACAAAGCTATAGGGGGAAATCCTGTCCGCCACATGAAACATATCATAAATCCATTACCCGAGTTTCACGTTACCATATAAAAATTTATATACATGAAAACCTGCGTTACTGTAACTAGAGGAACAAGATTACCAAAAACTGCTCGGTACGCGCATATCACAAACATGTGGCTGAATTTTAATTGTTTTTGCACTCGCTTCCCCCATAATTTACGTAACTTCAAGGCCTTAAGGGAATTTGCTGAAAATCCACAGCACACAGCAGGCGATGTAATAGTATTAAAAGAAAAAAACATAATACACCTTTCAAATGTCTCAGTCCTAGTGCTGCTGCTCAGGTGGTCCCTACCGGTCCTATATCTGGTCCCTTTCAGTACATCACTGGCTTTAGGGATCAAAGGTCATACATGACAGCATCATCGCAGTGTGTTACGTGAAGGATTAGCGAGAGGTGACCACAGAACATCGGGTCATTTAAAAGCAGACCTGGGAAATTAAATATGCATATAGCTTCTAGGCACCAAAGTCCCTGTTTTCTTCCTTGCTAGAAATGATAAAAATCTATATCGACCATTGCCAAATGACTTTGGATATCAAACCAGATAAGATACTCCGTTTTACAGAAACGTGTTAAGAGGTTTTTGCAACTCATCAGTGCAAAACAAGAGAACTAGTTGGCTGGGTATAAAGTCTCTTATAGTGGGTCTAAGGGGATAAAGTTCCTCCTTGTGCAAAGCACCAAGCTGGTGTAAGACTTCTAGTCCATGCAATGCTCCTCCTAGAAATTAAATATGTAAGTAGCCCCTTCACAGAGAAACAGAACTGGGAAAATCCTAAAATTCAGTGTTGGACAATTTAAAGAGCTTTGTGGCTTTCTACAATGAGAACCTTTACCAATTAATTCTCCTGTCAAAGGTCTAAGGTCAACCATCCAGACATACAGCTCTCCTACTTCGCACTGATGAGGGGCAAAAACATGAATCGGCAAAAGGAGGTTCTGATGGCAAGGTTTTTTTAAAGGCTGGAGGCTGATCTGTATCATACTGCTAACTCCAATAGTTGGCGCTAGAGTTTGTTTTCTTTTTCTGTACATACCTATTTGAAAATTGAAGGCCGAAACATGGTTCAGTTACAATGTTACACTATTGAATAGATAAGGGTAATTTATCAGTGTTACTATTTTTAGATTTTTTATACATTTTTCTCAAATAGGATGAATATCAACATAATTATGTGACAAAGGGAAATACAATAAAAATGGCTGAGAGGCACCACATGGCCACAACTCCATCTACCAATGTTAGGAAACACCAGAATTCTCACACAGTGCACGGAAATATACTTTTTAGAATTATTTTTTCAATTTAACAACATCCCAACGGGACTCAGGGGCACCAGAGCGAATAGTAGCACATTGCTATGAGCAATTTAAATGAATCAAATATATATATATATATATATATATATATATATATATATATATATGTGAGACAGTGAGAGTATGTGTGTTGAATGGGGTGTACATTTCACCTAGATACTTTGCTGACTGGTATAAGGGAAATGTATGGCTTTGTAAACCTAGTGGTAGAGAAAGGTCACTACACCTTACATTCAGTACACACTTGCAGCTCAGGCCTGAAACCACTCAGCTGTTAATTAGGAGACCAGAAGTAGGTGTCTGCGAACACAGACAGAGAGCTCGCTTAGTCTGGACAAGGAGTCCAGGCACAAGAAGGAGTCTCCAGGAGTATGAGCTGTCTCAGTCTGGGTGCTCGATGTACCCCGGACACAGGAGTAGTCTCTGTGAGAATCCATGCGGATAGCTGCTGAATAGGAGGGGAGCTCTCTCAAGTCTGGACGTTGGATATGCCTTTAGACACAAAGAGGAGCCTCTGCGAACCTCCATGCTGGTAACTACTGAACATATGTGTTGTTTTGGGGACAGGCTGTTAGAGTCTGGACCCGGATAGAGAGGGAAGTCTATCTAAGTGTAGTAAGTGGCTGGACAAGCCCAGGGCTTATGTTTATTATTTGGTTTTGATTATGTTCTGTTTGCTGTGGACTTTAATAAAACTGGTTGCGGCCAGTTTTTACCAGAACTGCTGTCTGTGAATGAACTGTTTCCGTGCCACTCCGTCTACCCGGACGGCGATCCCAGAGCTATATCCCCTGAAAAGCTTACAATATATATATTTGTATGTTTTGCGGCACCCATATTGGTAATCAAAACACCATTTTTAAATATACTGTATATGGCAACCTAATTGGAAATACGGCTGCAGGGAAAAAATGAAGTTATTTTTTCCCTGCAGCCGCTCGCTTCCAATCATTACGGAGCTGGGGCTTTAACAGTAACTGCTCGCAATCACTCCCCCTGATCATTGATGGACAACATGCTCCACACACACACTGCAGAGAATGCTAGTCAAGAATCAGGGGGCGTGATCACAGCATGCTCACTGTAGTGATTGCTGACTGATCACAGGCCCGGCTCCACCCTTGTGACTAGACTCCAGCAGCTGCAGGGAAAATATAACTTAATTTTCTCCCAGTAGCTGCACTTCCAGTTTGATTGCTACATAGTTTGAAAAATACTATTTTTCTGTAGATTTAGTGCTGAGGCTGTAGATAAATACAGTTTTGATTTTCCTTTCAGGCTATTTTACTCATTCAGCACAGCTCAGAGATTTCTGTGCAGAAGGCCAGTCATGTAATGCAGTCAGCTGTTGGTCAGTGCACTGGATGTGTGTGCACACATCCCTTTCACAAGTTGTATAGTAACATACGTACTTTACAGTTGAAAGATAATATGCTACAGAATCGGTATTTCTTGGGAAAGTCAAGTATTTACTTCGACACGTCAGTGAAAAGCATTTATCCCTCCTGTAACTATGCACATAAACCCCACAATATAAAAGCACAGCAATAATCATGTTACACTCCATGAAATGCTACCATTGATTACTCCTCCTCCAATCATCTAGAGAAATAATAAGACTTTTACAAGTATTACTGCAGTTTGGTTCACTGAAATAATTGCAGTGTCACATACACTACATCTGAGCATGAGAATAAGCAGCTGGACAGCGAAACTAGTCAAAATTGCTCTAATGTGATCATTTTTTTTTGTAAGAACAAAATTATGGAAAGACAGAGACCAGGCTAGAAAAGACTAAGTGACATTTGTCATGTACAGTAATATGTTTAGTTAGACAGCATTCCATGACATGGCAAAAATCAGCAACTGGACTTCCAGGACTAGATTATAACCAAACAATGCAAAATTCCGGCACTAATTTACATGTTACAAGATTGAAAGGGATGACAAAAAAGACAAAAATATTTTATCTGTATTAAAAAAGAAAAATAAAAAAAATTTAAATTTTCTCTATGGCCACTAAGCTCAACATTAGGATCATACTTCCTGTTCTATTCACACGACTTTTCAGCAGTCTTATTATCATCACAGACAGGGTTACAGTGAACAGTAACAACTATATATACAGTAGATAACACAGGAACCAAGATTCACATTATGTGATTATAGCTTAAAGGAGTTCACTGGGCTTAGGCTACATGTCTGAAGTCACTCCCTATGACTTTAGATGTCTGAGTCCTCCACACAGTGCACACGGCGCGCTGTGAGGATTCGCAAGCACTGGGAGCGAGCAGTCTTATGACGGCAAATATACGATTTGCATACTTCCGGCCACATTCCTACTATAGATGTCTGTCACTACAATTGTATTAAGTGAGTGAGGTTGCACGCATAGTCGGCGGTCACGTGCCCACCGCTGGAAAATCCGAACAGTGTGCAGTGGGAGTGATGTGAGGATTCACAAGTCTGCAGTGACATGGAGTGACTATAGACATGTAGTATAAGGCTGGACAACCCTTTTAATACCCCTCGCCTTCACAGTGACCTTATCCAAAATGAGAGCATGGCAAAAAAATATTTCTATACAAGTCACTATACTATGTCCAAGTGGCGCTAAAGATCAGGTATTAAGCTTTGTGGCCAGCTGGGATATTGCAATAGTTGTCAATTTTTCATTTTAATATGGGGATATGAAAAATGTAAATAAAACATTTAACAATTAAATCAACTATATCTTTAATATAGAAATCAGATTTAAACAATAGGGCATTTTTTATTTATTTTACTCACTCCTATAGTGCCATTAATTCCACAGCACTTTACAGACATTACTGGCATGACACAAAGTGTATGGCCACCTTAAGACCTGAGATACTTTAAAGGGGGGGAAACAAGAAGCTTTCAGTAAAGTCATTTCTTCTCTTATCTTAGGAGAAGGATGGCAAATGTTAGCATTATTCATGACTCAAAGAATTAGTAGCAACTTTGAGTGTGAAATGATGTTTGACAACCGCAGGAGGCAGCAATGACTGGGAGTCAGACTTATCAGCCTGACAGACGAACGCGTCCTCCATTCCCAGTGCGATCCAAGTCTTCTGCGGTTATAACATCTCTCGAGCACCGGGCGTCATCCTCGACTCCTTCACGAGGCCGATACAGAGTGAAGAACAGGGCAAACGAAACAAGACACAGTGCTCAAACCAGAACCACATGCTTTCCTCATCTGCTCCATCTGAGCTGAACTGCCAGAGAGACACGTTTTATATATAACAGCCAGAGAGAACACAACAGCGAGACAGAAGAAAAATCAAAGAAAATAGCGAGACAAATGTGACATCTTCGAGCAATTGTCAGTGCACGGAACAGAGCCAAATAAGACAAAAGAGAAGGACTGGAGGTACATTGTAGCCAATGCTGTTTATTTGGCTGCACTAAGTCATAGCAAACCAACAATGTATCAACCTGTACACAGGAAGGGACAACGTGAGGGAGCACACAAACGGGCAATAACGCCATATAGTTTCATAGAGGAAAGACTAATGCACAGCGTGCTACGATGGGCCCTACAGAGCCAGGCTCAGATCAAACACAAGCTCAAACTGTTGCAACACAATCCAATTTTTTTGTTCTAGCTTCTTCTTACATTATGTTCAGATTCTTTCATCCTAACACTGATACAATTTGGACTGAAAAAAAAAGGAAGGAAATGTTAGCAGTAAAATCCAGTTCCTTACTTAACACGATACAAATGTGCAAAACACAATAAGGTCTTATCCAAGAGATGTGGTAGGTGAATACATGCGGTTATGCTCCCCTGCTAGGGTTGTGTGTGTGTGTGACACAACCACCCGTAATATATAGATATCAGCTACTGCAGCAGCCATAAACGTATATGCAAGAAGACAAACTGGGAAATGGAAACCGTCTGAGCTGCTGAATTCCAAAGAAGGATCCAAAACATCAATAAAACGAAGGTGGTTTATTGTCAACGCTTTTCAGAGTCAAGGAGGAAGAAGTCAGTCTGACCGTGAAACGCGTTGATAATAAACCACCTTCATTTTATTGATGTTTTGTATCTGTCGTTGGAATTCAGCAACCCAGATGATATCCATTTCCCAATATGTCTCCTTACTGAACAGGATTGGCTTTTCTACAATTATCTATTCCACTTTTTGACTGTAGTCTTAGAACGAGATGGAGAAATAGCGTTTAAAAAGGGGGAGAAGGTAAAATAAAAGGGGGAAAGGGATGTTTAAATAGAGTAGATTCATTACAACTATGACCACAAAGTCAGAAGGATGACTTACTCGCTCCTGAATGGATGTGATGCCTGCAAGCCCAGCTGCCATGTAGTGCATCTTTAGGTAAACAGCACAGGACGCTGAGTATCGAAAGGAGGTTTACAAAAATTAAAATGATCCTGTGAAGGACAGCCCCCGTCCTTCCACGTCACCAATGTGACGTAACTCCACAGGCACAGCTCTCCGGTGCCCCCTTTGTCTCTCAGGTCAGTAAGGGAACTGCACCTAGAGCAAATGGCCGCCGGGGAGGGTGTCCCGTTGCCCACTGGGTATTCTAGGATTCGTGATCAGAGTAAAAGCATCAGCCCAAGATTAATTTTATGGTTTAATTGCCTTAAGGGCGCACTAGATAATTACAGAAATATACAGTAGCTATACAACGGAATTACAGTGGATTTGCAGTCAGAGTAAAATACAACAATAATGGTACAAGGCTTAGAGGTATTAGCTAGAGGTCAATATTACCAGGTTGTAGGGGCATGTGGAGGCAGGGAGCTCTGCGATCCACAGGTGAAAGTCTTAGTTGCTGGACAGTCCCCCAAAGCGTGTGCCGCTGCTCCCTTGGCAGATCAGTCCCTTGTCCTTAGTTCTCCATGGTCTTGCTGCTGTGAGAATGGATCCAGTCTGCCCATAGCTCACAGTTCTTAAACCTACTAGGTCCCTCTCCTCGGTGTCCGAGGGTGGGATAATAATCTCCACCCTTAGCCCCCTGCAGAATTTATTTCCAATACCTAATAAAGGGGTTAACTTTCTCCAGGACGATCGGATCAGGACACGAGAGGTACCAGCGGATGTATTATGTTTTGCTTGTTGCGTGGAGATCAAACCTGGCCCAATTGGGTCTCTTTGGAGTGCCAATCTCTATATCTCAGACCCCCGAGCCATCACCGACTCGGGAGTTGCACCATCAGATGCCCGAGGTCCGCAGGATTACGCAGATATTTTTATGAGTTTGTACCTAGAAAGATGTACTCATAATTCATAATCCTAGAACGGAGCCGTCATGGCTGGTAGACACAATAGATGTGTTTTCTGTGTCTAGCTGGCAGGTATAATCTAATTGAAGCCCCCAGCTTTGAAGTATTGTTTGGCCTGGCCTACTTAGCATACAAACAGGCCTGGCTATTCACATTGAGCAGTAAATCCTGTCTTGAGTCGAATCTACTCCGCATACTAATAGACCTTTTCAAAGACCAAACCCTATTGTATCGAATATGCCCAGAGGCCATAGGGAGTTACAGCAGTAAAGGCTGGGTCTCACATAGCGATACACCAGCGATCCCGACAACAATCAGGATCGCTGGTGTATCGCTATATTATCGCTGCTGAGCTGCCAAACAGGCAGCTCAGGCAGCGATCAGCACAAGGACACTGCGGGTAAACATCGCTAGTTACCCGCAGTGTACCTTGGATACCAGCGCCCTGATGCAGGGAGCTGGTAACCAAGGTACACATCGGGTTTCCAGGCGCTGCGCGGTGCCTGGAAACCCGCTGTGTACCTTGGTTACAAGCTCCCTGCAGCAGGGCGCTGGTATCCAAGGTACACAGCGGGTTTCTAGGCACAGCCCCGCGCCTGGAAACCCGCTGTGTACCTTGGTTACCAGCGGATCGCTGGTCTCCCGCCTGTCACACGCAGCGATGCGTGCCTGTCAGCGGGAGACCAGCGATCAAAAAAATGTCCAGACATTTCAGCGACGATCAGCGATACCCGGCAGGGGGGCTGATCGTCGCTGAATGTCACACACAGTGATATCGCTGGTGAGCTCGCTGCTGCGTCACAA
>JARQOD010000006.1:31781780-31955059 GCA_033576555.1 Oophaga sylvatica
ACGTGGTGGAGGAGTTGGTTTGCTCCTATCTGATACCTGCTCCTTTACCCCAATTCCACTACCCCCCTCCGCTACTATTCCCTCATTTGAGGTGCACTCCGTCCACATCTACTCCCCCTCCAACCTTCAGCTGGCTGTCATCTACCGCCCCCCAGAACTTGCCATCTCCACCTTTCTCGATCACTTCACCACCTGGCTGCTCCATTTCCTCTCTGTTGACATCCCCACTATCATCATGGGTGACTTCAACATCCCCATTGATGCTTCCACCCCAGCGGCCTCTAAACTTTTATCGCTCACTGCCTCCTTTGGCCTCACTCAATGGTCCTCTGCGGCCACTTACAAATATGGTCACACGCTCGACCTTATCTTCAACTGCCTCTGTTCCCTTACTAATCTCACTAACTCACCCCTTCCCCTGTCTGACCACAACCTACTGACGTTCTCTTCTCTCTCCTCTTCTAGTGCACAACCCCCACTCCACAAACTCACTCACCCTCGCAGAAATCTCAAACACCTCAATTTCCAATGCTCTCTGAGTCCCTCCTCCCTGTTACAGACATATCCTCACTTCATGACACAGATTCTGCTGCCACCTTTTATAACACTACAATAACAGCAGCACTTGATTCGGCTGCCCCCCTCACACATAGCAAAACTTGTACAATCAACAGGCAGCCCTGGCTGACCAGCCTCACCAAAGAACTGAGACGGGCTTCCAGGGTTGCTGAGCGGAGATGGAAAAAATCCCGCTCTGCCGAGCACCTAACCGCATACAAGCAGTCCCTCACCAGCTTCAAGTCCACGCTCACTGCTGCAAAGCAAACTTACTTCTCATCTCTCATATCCTCCCTGTCTCACAACCCTAAACAGCTCTTCAACACTTTAAATTCTCTACTCTGTCCCCAGCACCTCCTCCTTCTCCTCTCATTTCTGATGAAGACTTTGCCTCTTTCTTTAAGCAGAAGATCGATACGATCAGAGAAAGCTTTTGGCCCACAGCCCTCATTGCCCCTCTTAGCTGCTCAACCCTCTTCCTCCAAAACCAACTTCTCCACCTTGACAGAAGATCAGCTTTCCACCCTCCTATCAAGATCACACCTCACCACTTGCATGCTTGACCCGCTCCCATCCCACCTCATCTCCAGCCTCGCCACTGTCTTCACCCCTACTCTAACACACCTCTTCAACCTCTCACTTACAAATGGTGTCTTCCCCTCATCCTTCAAACATGCCTCGATCACACCCATTCTCAAAAAGACCTCCCTTGACCCATCCTCTGTGTCTAGCTATCGCCCGATATCTCTTCTCCCTTATGCCTCAAAACTACTGGAACAGCATGTCCATCTTGAACTGTCCTCCCACCTCTCCTCCTGCTCCCTCTTTGACCGCTTACAATCAGGCTTCCGACTGCATCACTCAACTGAAACTGCCCTAACTAAAGTCACCAACGACCTACTAACCGCCAAGACCAAGCGTCACTACTCTGTCCTCCTTCTCCTGGACCTGTCTTCTGCCTTCGACACTGTGGACCATTCCCTCCTGTTACAGATTCTCTCATCTGTTGGCATCACAGGCTTGGCCCTATCCTGGATCTCATCATATCTAACAAACCGAACATTCAGTGTCTCCCTCTCCCACACCACCTCCTCACCTCGCCCCCTGTCGGTGTTCCCCAAGGCTCAGTCCTTGGACCCCTACTCTTCTCCATCTACACCCTCGGCCTGGGACAGCTCATAGAATCCCATGGTCTTCAGTATCATCTCTACGCCGACGACACGCAGATCTACCTATCTGGACCTGACCTCACCTCCTTACTGACCAAAATCCCACTATGTCTGTCTGCTATTTCTGCTTTCTTCTCCGCTCGCTTTCTAAAACTGAACATGGACAAAACAGAATTCATCATCTTTCCCCATCTCACTCTACCCCTCCACCAGACCTGTTCATTAACGTCAATGGCTGCTCACTTTCCCCAGTCCCGCACGCTCGTGCCTCGGAGTGATCCTCGACTCTGCCCTCTCTTTCAAGTCACATGTCCAAACCCTTGCCTCCTCTTGCCGTCTCAAACTCAAAAATATTTCCCGGATCCGTGCATTCCTTGACCATGAAAGTGCAAAAACACTAGTGCATGCCCTCATCATCTCCCGCCTCGACTACTGCAACCTCCTACTCTCTGGCCTTCCCTCTAGCACTCTGGCACCACTCCAATTCATCCTGCACTCTGCTGCCCGACTAATACACCTGTCTCTCCATTATTCCCCAGCCTCTCCTCTCTGCCAAGCCCTTCATTGGCTTCCTATCGTCCAGAGGCTCCAGTTCAAAACCCTAACCATGACCTACAAAGCCATCCACAATCTGTCTCCTCCATACATCTGTGACATGGTCTCCCAGTACATACCCACACGCAACCTTCGATACTCTCAAGATATCCTCCTCTACTCCCCTTTTATCTCTTCTTCCCACAACCGCATACAAAGCTTCTCCCGTGCCTCTCCCATACTCTGGAACTCTCTACCCAACACATCAGACTCGCGCCTACCATGGAAACCTTCAAAAAGAACCTGAAGACCCAACTCTTCCGACAAGCCTACAACCTGCAGTGATCATTGTAACGGGTCTGGGAGGCGGAACCTCTGAGCTTTATTATACAAGGAGGCTTTCCTTGTAAAGGAGCGGGTGGCGCCCGGGGAGACGGATAGGAAGTCACTGCAAGTGACGGGGGCAGTCTCTGGACAGACAGGTGGGAGGTCACGGCAAGTGACCGGGGCAGTCTCTGGATAGACAGACGGGTAGTCACGGCAAGTGACCGAGGCAGTCTCTGGGTAGACAGGCAGGTAGTCACGGCAAGTGACCGGGGCAGTCTCTGGGTAGACAGGCAGGTAGTCACGGCAAGTGACCGAGGCAGTCTCTGGGTAGACAGGCAGGTAGTCACGGCAAGTGACCGAGGCAGTCTCTGGGTAGACAGGCAGGTAGTCACGGCAAGTGACCGGGGCAGTCTCTGGGTAGACAGGCAGGTAGTCACGGCAAGTGACCGGGGCAGTCTCTGGTTAGACAGGCAGGTAGTCACGGCAAGTGACCGGGGCAGTCTCTGGTTAGACAGGCGGCAAGGGGCCGGGGCAGTCTTTGACTGGACAGGCATATACGACCTGAGACGGTGGAGCCTCCCGGTAGGTTAGCAGGCAGATGACAGATGAGCGCCCCCAGGTGAGCAGGCGAGAGTCTCTGGAATAGCCGATGGACACCGCAGGTGATGGCCGAACCTCCAGGTAGACGTGCAGGCAGATGGCAGATGAGCGCCCCCAAGTGAGCAGGCGAGAGTCTCTGGAATTGCCGATGGTCACCGCATGTGACGGCCGAACCTCCAGGCAGGCTTGCGGGCAGGTAGCAGACAGCAAACTGGCAGGAAACAAGCAGGTAACTGGAAACGGACCCTGAGGGCTGAAGCAGAGTAAACAGTGCAACACAACATTGCACGGGCACCTCCATTAAGGAGGAAGTACTTTATATAGGGTGGAGTCCTCCGGCATTGGCCGGAGACCTTTTTGAAAGATGCGCGCGGCCCCTCTAAGAGCGGGGGAGGGCGCGGGCGCGCGCCCTAAGTCCAGCAGCAGGGAAGGAGCGTGCGGCCCCAGCAGGGCGGAAGGAGGACGCTGAGCGCGGGTAAGGGGGGCGACGTCCCTGCCTGGCAGAGGACGCTGTCGCAGGGGAACAGCGTCCCTGCCTGGCAGAAGGCAGGGACGCCGATGCTACAGTACCCCCCCCTTAGGCCCCCCCTCTTTAGGCCAGAAAGAAATTTAGCTAGGATGAGAGGGGCATGGATGTTCTCCCGAGGCTCCCACGTTCTCTCCTCAGGACCAAACCCCTTCCAATCCACCAGAAAATAGGTCTTTCTTCCTACCCTTTTGGTGGCCAGAATGTTCTCAACCTCAAATTCGTCTTCAGCAGACACTGGAGCAGGAGGTGTACCTGTAGACTTGACAAAAGAGTTAAGAACCACCGGTTTGAGGAGAGATACATGGAAGGAGTTAGGAATCCGCAAATTGGCCGGGAGTTTCAATTTATACGACACCGGGTTGATCTGACTGATGATCTCAAAAGGACCGATGAACCGAGGACCCAACTTGTAGGAAGGAATCTTGAGCCGGACATACTTGGACGAAAGCCAGACCTTATCTCCAGGACGGAATTGAGGAGGGTCCAAACGTCTTTTGTCAGCATGTTTTTTCATGCGCTCGGATGACAGAATGAGTGTGGACCGGGTACTCTCCCATATGGAGGAAAATTCGTTAACCAGAGATTCCGCAGCTGGATTGTCCACAGAGATGGAGACAGGAACAGGGATCCGAGGGTGTTGACCGAAGACTACAAAAAACGGAGATTTGGAGGAAGATTCGCTCTCGTGATTGTTATAGGAGAATTCGGCCCAAGGCAGGAGATCCACCCAGTCAGAATGGTGGGCATTAACGAAGTGCCGGAGATAACTGGTCAGATTCTGATTGATTCGCTCGACTTGTCCATTGGACTGCGGGTGGTAAGCAGAGGAGAAATCCAAGGTGACGTCTAGTAACTTACAAGTGGCTCTCCAGAAACGTGAGGTGAACTGAACCCCACGATCCGACACAATGTGACGAGGCAGACCATAAAGACGGAAAATGTGGCGGATAAAGTCTTTAGCCAACTCGGGTGCAGACGGAAGCCCTGGCAGGGGAATGAAGTGAGCCATCTTGGAGAATCGGTCAACGACCACCCAAATGACCGTACAACCGGCAGAGACGGGCAGATCTGTTATGAAGTCCATGGCTATATGCTGCCAGGGAGCAGCGGGTACAGGAAGTGGAAGAAGACGGCCGGTAGCCAGGTGTCTCGGAACTTTGTTGCGGGCACAGGAGACACAGGCAGAAACAAAGTCTATTACGTCTTTGTGCAGGGTAGGCCACCAGTAATGCCGAGTAATGAGCTGGAGGGTCTTTTTCTGTCCAGCGTGGCCAGCTAGCTTAGACGAATGACCCCAGTGTAGGATTCTCTTCCGATCGGTTACCGATACGAACGTCTTGCCAGGAGGGAGACGATTTAGACTCACGGGAGCCACCCGCATCACTCTGGCGGGATCGATGATATGTTTAGGTTCCTCCTCGAGATCCGACACCAGGAAGGACCGGGACAAGGCGTCCGCCTTGATGTTCTTGTCGGCCGGGCGAAAATGTAAAAGAAAATCAAAGCGGGCAAAAAACAAGGACCACCGGGCCTGGCGAGGGTTAATTCTCTGGGCATGCTGGAGGTAAGCCAGATTCTTGTGGTCCGTGTAAATGATTACCGGATGAAGGGCCCCCTCGAGTAGGTAACGCCACTCCTCCAATGCCAGCTTGATGGCCAATAACTCTCGGTCTCCTATGGAGTAATTGCGCTCAGAAGAGGAGAAGAGTTTGGAGAAGAAGCCGCAAGATACCATCCTCCCTGATGAAGATTTTTGAGTAAGTACCGCTCCGGCTCCAGAAGAGGAAGCGTCCACCTCCAGGAAGAACTGCTTGTTGCCGTCCGGGCGATGCAGCACTGGAGCGGAAGAGAAGGCCTGTTTTAAAGAAAGAAAGGCCTCCTCAGCTTCGGGCGTCCACTGTTTGGGATTAGCATCCTTGCGGGTGAGCGCGGAGATTGGAGCAGTCCGGGAAGAGAAGTGCGGTATGAAAAGACGGTAATAATTGGCGAATCCCAGGAACCGCTGAATGGCCTTCAACCCCTCCGGTCGGGGCCATTTCTCGATGGCAGACAGTTTCTCCGGATCCATTCGTAGGCCTGTCTGAGAAATGATGTAGCCCAAAAACAGAAGCGAGGTCTGCTCAAAGAGGCACTTCTCATATTTGGCGAAGAGGTGATTCTGCCTGAGCCTGAGCAGAACCTGACGAACATCCCTCCGGTGAGACTGGAGATCCGGAGAGAAGACCAAGATGTCGTCTAGGTACACCACAACGCAGGAGTAGAGAAGGTCCCGGAAGATGTCATTGACCAACTCCTGAAAGACTGCTGGAGCATTACAGAGACCAAAGGGCATAACTAAATACTCGTAGTGGCCGTCCCGGGTATTGAATGCCGTCTTCCATTCATCTCCCCGACGGATACGGACCAGGTTATATGCCCCACGGAGATCCAGCTTGGTGAAGATTCTAGCCCCCCTCAGACGATCAAACAATTCTGGAATGAGCGGAAGAGGGTACTTATTCTTCACCGTGATCAAATTTAGACCTCTGTAGTCAATACAGGGACGGAGAGAGCCGTCTTTCTTTTTTACGAAGAAGAAACCTGCTCCCGCTGGGGAGGTGGATTTCCGGATGAATCCCTTAGCCAAATTCTCCTCGATATATTCGGACATTGACCTGGTCTCAGCAGCGGACAATGGGTAAATACGCCCACGGGGAGGCGTAGTACCGGGTAGCAGGTCGATAGGGCAATCATACGGTCTGTGCAGAGGTAATGTCTCTGCTTCCTTTTTATTAAAGACATCAGCGAAAGACCAATATGGAATCGGGAGCCCTGGTAGATTAGTTGGTGTAGAAGGACGGACGGGATGAACAGGAACCAAACAAGTTTTATGACAGTCCTGTCCCCAGCGAAGGATCTCTCCAGTCTGCCAGTCGAGCACGGGTGCATGCTTTTGGAGCCAAGGCAGACCTAGTAAGAAAGCGTGTGAGAGTCCAGGCAGGACATGAAACGAGATGCTCTCAGAATGCAGCATTCCTACCTGCAGGGTTATGGCTTCAGTGATAAGTTGGATGGGACGTGGTAGGAGACCCCCATCCACAGCAGCAACAGATACTGGTTCAACCAGAGGTTTGGTAGAAATGCGATATTTCTCTACTAGAGCCTGTGAAACAAGATTCCCGGCTGCTCCAGAATCAAGTTGGGCAAGTTCGAAATAACGGTTCTCACCGAGGAGAATTGAGACTGACAACAGCAGAGATGAAGAGGATTTATTTTTGTCTAGGTGGACCTCTCCGAGCGAACCTAGACACAGGCGTTTCCCGACCTCTCTGGGCAGGTACGGATCCAGTGCTCCTTACTGCCACAGTAGAAGCAACTCCTCTCGGTACGGCGTGAGTCCTGACGGGCTTTGACCATCTTGGTCTGGTTGCATAGGCTCAGAAGAGTGTACCTGAGGAGAAACGGAAGGAGTTACAGGTCTCTGAAAAGAAGGAGCAAGACGAGGAAACCTTCTCTCACGGGTGACCTCTTTAGCGCGCTCCTGGAACCGCAGATCAATTCGATTGGCGAGATTTATTAGATCATCGAGAGAGGTTGGAATGTCCCGACCAGCAAGTTCATCTTTAATGCGGCCGGACAGACCCTCCCAGAAGACAGAGATCAGAGCGTCATTATCCCAAGCTAGCTCCGAGGCAAGGGTACGGAACCGTATGGCATATTGACCCACGGTGAGACTTTCCTGACGGAGACGCAGCAGAGAAGATGCAGAGGAGGTCTTCCGTCCCGGTTCGTCGAATACCTTCCGGAAGGCTGAGAGAAAAGCAGACAGGTCAGACACCAGAGGATCCTCTCTCTCCCAAAGAGGATTTAGCCAGGCCCTCTCCGGTGAGATGGGACATGATGAAGGCAATTTTGGACCGGTCGGAGTTAAACTGGTGTGCCAGGAGTTCAAAATGCAGGGTGCACTGGTTAATGAAACCCCGAGCCAGAGCAGGGTCGCCTCCAAACCGAGGAGGAGCTGAAAGTCGAGGTCCAGGAACAGAAACCACGGAATTGGTAAGCAGCGGAACTGCCGGATTGCGAGTCATGGCGCCCGCGGTGGTTGCTGGTGAAGTAGTCAGGGTGTCCAGGCGGGAATTAACATTCCGCAGGTGACCCAGGATGGACTCCTGTTGAGACCTCTGACGAGACAGTTCATGACACAGGTCAGAGAGCGAAGGGGTTTGGGTGCCACCGGGTTCCATGACCCGAGCAAACTGTAACGGGTCTGGGAGGCGGAACCTCTGAGCTTTATTATACAAGGAGGCTTTCCTTGTAAAGGAGCGGGTGGCGCCCGGGGAGACGGATAGGAAGTCACTGCAAGTGACGGGGGCAGTCTCTGGACAGACAGGTGGGAGGTCACGGCAAGTGACCGGGGCAGTCTCTGGATAGACAGACGGGTAGTCACGGCAAGTGACCGAGGCAGTCTCTGGGTAGACAGGCAGGTAGTCACGGCAAGTGACCGGGGCAGTCTCTGGGTAGACAGGCAGGTAGTCACGGCAAGTGACCGAGGCAGTCTCTGGGTAGACAGGCAGGTAGTCACGGCAAGTGACCGAGGCAGTCTCTGGGTAGACAGGCAGGTAGTCACGGCAAGTGACCGGGGCAGTCTCTGGGTAGACAGGCAGGTAGTCACGGCAAGTGACCGGGGCAGTCTCTGGTTAGACAGGCAGGTAGTCACGGCAAGTGACCGGGGCAGTCTCTGGTTAGACAGGCGGCAAGGGGCCGGGGCAGTCTTTGACTGGACAGGTATATACGACCTGAGACGGTGGAGCCTCCCGGTAGGCTAGCAGGCAGATGACAGATGAGCGCCCCCAGGTGAGCAGGCGAGAGTCTCTGGAATAGCCGATGGACACCGCAGGTGATGGCCGAACCTCCAGGTAGACGTGCAGGCAGATGGCAGATGAGCGCCCCAAGTGAGCAGGCGAGAGTCTCTGGAATTGCCGATGGTCACCGCATGTGACGGCCGAACCTCCAGGCAGGCTTGCGGGCAGGTAGCAGACAGCAAACTGGCAGGAAACAGGCAGGTAACTGGAAACGGACCCTGAGGGCTGAAGCAGAGTAAACAGTGCAACAACAACATTGCTCGGGCACCTCCATTAAGGAGGAAGTACTTTATATAGGGTGGAGTCCTCCGGCATTGGCCGGAGACCTTTTTGAAAGATGCGCGCGGCCCCTTTAAGAGCGGGGGAGGGCACGGGCGCGCGCCCTAAGTCCAGCAGCAGGGAAGGAGCGCGCGGCCCCAGCAGGGTGGAAGGAGGACGCTGAGCGCGGGTAAGGGGGGCGACGTCCCTGCCTGGCAGAGGACGCTGTCGCAGGGGAACAGCGTCCCTGCCTGGCAGAAGGCAGGGACGCAGATGCTACAATCATCAGTCTACTGAACCACTGCACGACCAGCTCTACCCTCTCCTAGTGTATCCTCACCCATCCCTGTTGACGGTGAGCCCTTGCGGGCAGGGTCCTCTCTCCTTCTGTACTTGTGTGTGCCTTGTATTGCTCATGTTTACTGTACTTGTCTATATTTGCCCCTTTTCACATTTAAAGCGCCATGGAATAAATGGCGCTATAAAAATATATATAATAATAATAATAATAATAATAATAATATGAATGGTCCCAAAAAAAAGGACGCCAATAAGGGCGGCAAAGCCCATGACAGCCAATGCCGATCTCTGTCTTGCAGTTCATGGCATGGGTCAGAAGGCGACTTTCATGTTGCTGCTGATCGCCTGTTTGTACATAATGATCAGAGATGTGAGAAGCAGTGCAGGGGTTCCTCTCCTCGGGACCCCACTCCATTAGTCTTAATAACATATTCACAGATCGTTTTGATTTTGAAGTCGCTCCAGTACGATATCCCCATCCAAAAGTGCTTCAAATTCTCTTTGATGTGGATTCTGAAGTAGATACGGTTCAAAATCCACATAACAAAATTGGTATGTTAATACAGACTTTTTTTTTTTTTTAATGTGGATTTTTCTGTCTGGAAAAAAAAAAATCTATGTAAGACTACTTTCACACTTGCGTTTTTTTGCGCTGCGTTTCGAGCGCACATGAAGCGCATTAAAAAAACGCATGCAAACGCTTGTAAACGCTGCGATATTTAGTCGCATCAGCATGCGCATTTCGAAAAAAAAATGCAGCATTTGTCTGCGATTTCATGCGTTTTTGCATGCGTTTGCGATTTTTTTGGCGCATGCGTTGTCTGTGTCACATTTCTATCATGTCTGTCTCCATCATCTCTCTGTCTCCATCATCTCTGTCTGTCTCCATCATCTCTGTCTGTCTCCATCATCTCTGTCTGTCTCCATCATCTCTGTCTGTCTCCATCATCTCTGTCTGTCTCCATCATCTCTGTCTGTCTCCATCATCTCTGTCTGTCTCCATCATCTCTGTCTGTCTCCATCATCTCTGTCTGTCTCCATCATCTCTGTCTGTCTCCATCATCTCTGTCTCCATCATCTGTCTGTCTCCATCATCTGTCTGTCTCCATCATCTGTCTGTCTCCATCATCTGTCTGTCTCCATCATCTGTCTGTCTCCATCATCTCTGTCTGTCTCCATCATCTCTGTCTGTCTCCATCATCTCTGTCTGTCTCCATCATCTCTGTCTGTCTCCATCATCTCTGTCTCCATCATCTCTGTCTCCATCATCTCTGTCTCCATCATCTCTGTCTCCATCATCTGTCTCCATCATCTGTCTCCATCATCTCTGTCTCCATCATCTCTGTCTCCATCATCTCTGTCTCCATCATCTCTGTCTCCATCATCTCTGTCTCCATCATCTCTGTCTCCATCATCTCTGTCTCCATCATCTCTGTCTCCATCATCTCTGTCTCCATCATCTCTGTCTCCATCATCTCTGTCTCCATCATCTGTCTGTCTCCATCATCTGTCTGTCTCCATCATCTGTCTGTCTCCATCATCTCTGTCTCCATCATCTCTGTCTCCATCATCTCTGTCTCCATCATCTCTGTCTCCATCATCTCTGTCTCCATCATCTCTGTCTCCATCATCTATGTCTCCATCATCTCTGTCTGTCTCCATTATTTACAGAAAAATCACGTGCGTGCAAAAGCGCTGACGAGCGCAAAACCATGCGCACGCCAGCGCCCCCATAGACTGCAATGTTATTTTTTGCGCATAGCATGCGCACACGTTTTTTTTTAAAGCGGTTGACCGAAGAAAAAAAATGCAACATGTAGCGTCTAGCGCGTATGGGCGCACACGGGAAAATGTGCAGCGCACGACAGACACAGATGAACGCGTGCAAGCGCTAGACCCTGCGCCCGCCATGTTAAAGATAGGGGAACATTGCGCATGCGTCCGATAGCGCAAGATGCGCTGCGCGATAAAACGCAAGTGTGAAAGTAGCCTAATAGAAAAAAAAACGTATGTGAGAAAGATTTTTTGTGTATAGGGCATTTCTTCTGTTTCAATTCAGAATTGATTCAGAAGTCAAATTTAGACTTTTTTTTTTAAGCAGAAAAGACAAATTATCAACATGTTGTTTCTTTTGCTACGAGAAAAAAAAAAAACGGAACATTGAATGTGTTTTCCCATTGAAAAATAGAATGCTTTGTCATAAAGAGTACTGAAAACAGTTTTTCATGCAGATTTTGGCGCCAAATCTGTTCCAAAATCCACATAAAAAAAATAAACTCTTAACACACCCAGAAAGTAAAAAGCATCTGACAGAGAAGTTCTCCGTCTGGAGGAGTTAGCATGACCACGTATTATACGATGACCCATTTATTTAAATGAGTGCAATGTAATATCACATTTCTCTGGCAATGGCCGCGCCACTGACAGACACAGACAGAAGAGGGCCACTGTACAAGAAGAGTACAAGGCCCCCTGCAGCCCAAAAACTCATCACAATGCATTATATCATCCTGTTATGGTGGTAGAAGTGGCCCTGTTACTTCCTGGGCCCCTGGCCCCAAGTTGCACCACTGATAAATCCACCCCTGGACGAGCTCACTTCCAGAAGGGATTGTCGGAACCACTTACCCTGGACACAATAGATTTATAATCATGTGGTTTTTTTTTCTTAAGGAGTAGAAAGGTTAATAATATGAAGTTGGATTGGAGTAGGAGCTGGAAAAAACTGTCAAGGAAAACATTGTGGTCAATGGGTAAGATTTTGATAAAAATGTAACTAAAAAAGAAAATCTCTACAAAAGGGTCAAGATTCTCAGCAGCCTTAAATGCAAAGAGAAATAAACGAGACAAATCAATTAAATGGTGATGACGCGTGTGCCACACTGTCCACATAAGATTACTTACTCCCTATAAAAATGGTTCACTAGTTCATGTAGATAAAAACAAGGCTGTAGCGTCCGTCCATACAGCAGAAAATGGTATTTACATGGTATTTTATAGCAGACTCTTAAGAAATGAAGATCAGAACAAGTCCTTTGTTCGTTACTTTCCAAGTTTACAATGCAGAAGAAAACCCCTCAGCAGCATCAGTATGAAATCACAATATCAACTGCCCGACAAATTAAATGTTTTATGTGTACTCGAGAACATGCCCCGCTATTAGGAGACGAGACGCCCCACCTGCTCCGAGCCCCGACTGTCAGCTTCAAAGTCCAACAGGACGGATACAGTGAATGTAATGTCTAATTTCAGGGTGTGCTGCTATGCCGGCTCATTTACATACCAAAGCGAGGGGAATGCGATTTAGAGGGAGAAAAAAATCCATCTAGAGACAGACATGAAAAACTTCAAACATTCGCAGATTCCCCAACGTTCCACTCATCATTTCAAACCTTCACTACAACAAAGGCGCAGATAACACTTGTCCTTGACATCAGCCTTAAACTTCACTTGTTTTTCCATTCTTACATTCCTGCACAAACTACTATGAAATCTCAATATATCTATATATACGTGTGATATTAAAGAAAAGCAAAAAAGAAAAACTAAATAACAATAGTTAAGATTCTTTTATCATGACTGTTACATTTTATCACCTCCTTTATTGTGATCGTTTGATTTTCTAGCGCTCGGTAGAGGGTCACCCATATCGGGGGCGGACAAACCATTAGTGCAGCCGCACAGGTGCCCAAAAGATAAAGGGGCCCACTTCCTTCTCCAAAGAGGCATGGGTCCTTGTACTGTTCTTGCACAGGAGTCCTCTTCAACCTGTGTCCATCACTGATCCATATGTCACACGGGTACGTGGATGTCATAAGTAGACTGTTCACAGTTAAGGACCCCTCTCTATGCTACATTCACAAATCCATTTCAAGGGTCCGTGCGCTGCCAGATTTTCTTTTCTATCGGATGGTAAATGGACACAGAGTTTCATGGATCTGTTCAACCATCCGTGAAAATACAGTAGAGACTGAGAAGCAGTAAATGCATCCTCATGTCCCAATGCAATTTCAGTGAACTTCAGTCTAAGGGGTAACTTTTCTCCTTGAGGAGAGTGACATGCCAAGCCTGGCATGTCTGAGTGAGGAGACTTATATGCCATGCATGCTCCTCTGGGAAATTAAATATGCAAATAGTCTCTTCAGAGAGGAAGACGACTAGAAGTCTAGTGCCACGTATTGGAAGCATCGACCATAGTCCAGAGCCTCTCAACCGGGCTGTGGAATCAGTGTCCATCTCGGTAGAGTCGGAGTATATATAAAACGGACCAACTATGTCTCCTAGCATCTGGGCTTTTAGTTGAAATGAATGTGTGCTGCGCTTTATGTACATGCTCAGTACAGGCTCCACAGTATGACAGTGCTGCGGACTCGGGGAAATTGAAGAGTTGGAGGTTTGGCTTACTGATTCCACAGCCCTGCTCTCAACAAGCCAACTCAGATCTCATACTTTCCACTGATGAGGGGCAGGACCCCGAAACACTGTCTGCAAATTGAGATTCTGATTTGGCTTTTATCCTAAGTCCTATTGCAAGGCTCGTTAACAAGTCGACATTGACTTTTAGGATCACTGTTTCTATAGGTGGCGTTAAGAGTTCTAGTCCTCTTCCTCTGAAGAGACAACTTCAAAACACGATTTCTCGAGCAGCACATAAGGGGATTGACCGACTTATCTTTTAAAGGACTGCAGTGACGTAAATAGTCTGGGGGATGTAAGGGTTGCTGACAGTTTCCCTTTAAGAGAAGGATGGGTAGATAGGATCCAGGCGGACTGTCACTCACAGTGGACTTGTGCACCAGGAACAAGTCTTGCATATCTGATCAGATCACAGCTAAAGGAGGACACAAGGATAAAGTAGAGTAAGAGTAGAGTTTAATTTCCACATGTACGATCCTTTCCACTTTCTACATATTCGGTCAGTGGGAAATCAGGAAACCTCAATATACATTAGTTGGTAGCCAATTTCCGCCAAAATCTTTTGGTTGACTTTTATGACTCTAAGCGGTCCAATACTATGAGTTGTGATCACATTGACTTTTTTAAAAAAAAATGGGAAAAAAAGAAGAAAAAAAAAGGAATGTTTATCCTCAAGCTGCAAACGAGGCATTGATCAATTAAACAAAATAAAAAATATGCCACAAAGAATATTTACAGCCATGGTGGGCCAACTATTTCAGACAGGGTCAAAAGCATTAACGGAAGTCTACTCTGACCGCAATGAAAACAAACCAGACTCTGCTGATATGTAATATTTATCATAATTAAACCATGACCTAAAAAATGTTTTAGAAAAAGATGCGTGAAGTTTAAGGGTCATTTAAGAATGCAGAATCTCTTAATTAATGTGTGCAAAGGGTAAGGGTCTGTACAATATGCAGTTCCCAGAAAACGTGTTAATGATTTTACTGTTATGACTAATCTCAGGAGGTACGGAGGGAGAAAGTTGAAAGGGGAAAACCAGAATTAATCACTTACATCCATTTCCCGTATAAATGAATTAACTACTGACAATGTAAAGAACAAGTATAAAGGGGTGCTCCTCCTCAGGATGACGGAGTTATTAGCGTTCTCATAGGGTCTTGGAAGATATGCAACATTGCTGGCTTAATCCTTGCCTTCAGTTGTGCTGTTCATGATTTTTACTTTTTTTTTTTTATCAAAATCGAATCCAAATAACAATTCTTTTGTGATCAGTACACTTTAAAACTGCAGCATAAAATGTAATTTGCAGGGGATCACAAAATAACAGTTTCCTGACATACCACTTTTTAGTACATATATAAAAATAACAATTCAGGAGCTAAATTTCTTAAAATTCTGAAAACAACTGTTCCTCCTTTATTCTTTCTGCAACTGTATGAGTAAATCAAACAATTGAAAGAGTCAGTAAGGCACGTCCTGAAAACAATCCAGCACTGTGTGTAGGAATATGACCCTACGTCAAAGGCAATTGTCCATTTGCGTGAGGCATTTCAGGCCATAAACGAGCACTGATTGACTATGTTCTGTCTCCATACAGCATGCATAAAAAAAGGACCTTTAAGTAAATTTTTCATGTTGTTCTTGACACAAACGATACAATACTGACTGCAGAGCGGAATAAAACGGAACAAGAATTGAAGATATATTGCAACACAGAAATTTTGGAAATGTTAACTGGAGTTTTTAGCTCCACACTTCTGTGCTGTGCAATATCTCTTCAGTGCTTATTTAGGCTGTACTCTCTGGTTGGCAGGACTTGTGGACTCAAGCCATGATGACATCACAGGTTCTTCTGCACTTCTATGTTGCTGGCTGCTTATGATTGGTCAGTGTCATACAGGAGGCAGAAGTACACACCCACAGTGAAAACTCTCTAATAACACCTGTATTGCATGTACATGTTGTATCCTTTTTTCTCATGCATACAGCACATACCCATTATAATCAATGGTGCTATTCACATGTCTGTGTTTTTTCACTGTGTGTGCAGAAACTACCCATGTTTAACACTGAAAATGATCGGAGAAGCTTTGTAATTTATTTACTCATATATGAAAAACACTGATAATAAAAACGGACACACAGACCAAACACTGACACACTGATCCAAAGTAATGACGACACCGGGACTATTTTTTAATGTACGTGTTCAAACATGGACGTGTGAATGATGCCTTACATGAGTGTCCATAAAAAATTTGGTGAAATGTCTTCTATAAATGGCACAAAAAGTTGTTCCAAAATGTTTGCCGAGCACAAGTATTTACTAAAACAGACACGTCAAGAAAAGTCTTTTCTTTTAAGGTAGAGGCATGGTGCAAATGTCGCTCCGGATTTCACCTTTTGAAATCCATTTCAGCAGAAGGTTTTGCCACTGTGGGAATTACACAGCTAAAGATTACCAGGTACAAATACCATTAATGGAATCCATACACACGCTTCAGAAAAAAGCAACATTATTCTGCACAGTACCCGAACGCCATTTGGTCATAGGACGTCCCTAGTACAATATCGGCACTGTTACAGTGGTCAGCATCTCTTTTTCATGTATGAGACCATACATCACACACAGATGTAATATATGTAGAAACAAGTCACTGTTTTAGGACACGTTCACACGATCAGTATTTGGTCAGTATTTTACATCAGTATTTGTAAGCCACAATCAGGAGTGGGTGATAAATACAGAAGTGGTGACGTGTTTCTATTATACTTTTCCTCTGATTTTCCACTCCTTGTTTTGGCTTACAAATACTGATGTAAAATACTGAACGTGTGAATGTGGCCTTATTTCTATTGCAGTTTTTCTTTGTAGGAGTGGGAGCCCTCTAAGTAGCAAATGGTGTTTCATCAGATCTGAAGTTATTTATTAAGATACACTTGGGATAACTGTATTTCGTGACTCTGGAAGTGAAGGGGTTACTGCATTATTATTTGGGCTATAAACTAGAATTGTGCATATTCTCTATTCATAGAGCCAACTTTTCCATGAGAGAAATAAGTAGAGAAGAAAATGTGCAGACAGTACAGTTCCATTTTATACTCTGCATGGGGCCAAGTACATGCTTCTCCCGGGCGCAGAGATAAGCAAATATTCGGAGAAACATTGCAGATTAAGAACATGCCACCCGGTGAACAGGTCTTTATGTAACGACGAGGACAATAGAAAAACAAACAGTACACAATCATCAATGGCCATCTAAACCAGCAGCCCACCACCTAATCCTACTGGGAGCACATAGATTGCTTTTTCACCTCCAGTGGAATCAATTGAGCCGGCTTCCACATATTATATTTTTATTCTTGACTTCAGACAGCTCTTGTACTTTTTGATGCAGAACACTAAATGAATGCAATACTTTTTTTTTTTTTTGAGTGTCTGGAGGACCCCTGTGGAGCAATAAAACACAGTTATTACTACAATTCGGGATAAATATTCACAACACAGCCTCATTCTAAGCAGAAAGACGACAAACTTTCCTGATGGGAGCAGATGATTGCTATCTGCTGATGTGAAAGGAGTGTCCAGGCTCTGAAATAATCTGATGTACCAGATGCACTGCAACACAATAGCGCTATGTGAACAGTGGGGACCGCTATAGTCCTAGTTTGGGGTCAGGTGCATACAACCAACCGGCAAGAATCACTTAATGGGGAGCAGCCTTTTCTTAATCGTGTGGAGGCTCAAGTAAGGGAAGATAGTTGCATGACGGGCTAAGGCTAAGACCGCAAGAGGTTGAAACGCGTTGGTTGTTATGGGGACCCCATCCTTCCTTTCCTTTGTTCATTTGTATTTTTGATACATACATTTTAACAATGTCTTGAATAAAATAATTCATTTTATTGGATTTCACGCTGGAGATAGTTTTCCTCTTCCATTTTTCATTGTGGTCCACACCTCTGATCAAGGCGGCTCCGTGCGTGCTCAATCAGAGAAACCTGCAGAAGATTGGTGAGCTGACTATTTTCCTTTTCCCCTTTACCTATGCTATTGGGCTAATGTTATGTTCACATGTCCAATAATTAGCTCCTGTTTTAGATCTGTTTTGGGATGACAAAAACGGAAATAAAATGATCCAGTACGAGATCTACTCATTTCAATAGGGGCAGATGTGTCCTAACTAGTGATGAGCGCAAGTGCTCGTTACTCAAGTTTGCCGAGGGTGCTCGAGTGCCCAAGTGTGTCCAATTTTCATTTACGGTAGTTATTGACTTCCTAACCTAAATGATGACAGTACGGGACCTCAGGAACTAGTAACTACACGAAACCCACTGACTGGTGAAGAAAAGAATACGGATTTTAAATTTTTGTCTGATGAATCCCATTTCTTTCCTACATCACATGGGCGTCCAAAAGCATGCACGTTATTTACTTGGGAAAAACTTGAACTATGAGAATAAGGCAAGCCGATGGAAGAAGTGTGGTCATGTGAAATATATTCTGTCACGAGACCTTGGGCTAATTGGAAATAGAGTCATTCCATGTCAAGTGGACCAGTGGTCCCCACTCGACCTTCTCCGATTTTGCTGAAAATTTATAAGGATGTACATGTATGTTTGAAAAGAGGTTCTGTAAATTTTTAGGGCCAGATCTCAAATACATTGGGCACTGTTGACCTTTCACTGGAGGTTCCACCAAGCCTGCGGCTTCAGCTAAGAGGATTTTGCAAACTTTGGCACATAGCCATTAGAGTTCTATACTGGCTATGATGCTGAAATTTGGCATACTAGCTCAACTTTTGCTGCTAAACACGATAAAATTATTACCGGCTATGACAAAACAATATTTCGGCCGCAATTTTGTGTCAAAGTAGCTTGTAAAACGCGTCGCATAAAATTTATGCCAAACTTTGCCCATATATAACTCAAGACCAAAAACCAATAGTAACTGGTGCTTTGCCCTGTACACCAAACATCTACATGACTTTGCATTGCTGCAATATCACGGTCAAACTATATGTATTTGTGGAAAAATTCACACCCACATATGATGAAAAACTTTAAAAAAAACTAATTTTACCTATTTTTAGGTCAAATTTCTCAAAAAGGGTACCCATAAAATATATTAATTCTGATATCATTAGAAAGAGCACATTTTTCTCTACAAGGATCATTGGGGTTATTTTTGGAGTCTCTCAGTTTAAGAAAATAAAAATGCCACTGAACATGGTGTTATTTATTAATAAGCAATGAATGGTAACTGCACTATTCAAACCCTTGCGTTGGTCCATGGTGGTTATACCACAACCAATTCCCTAAGAATTGGTATTATAATCCTATTGAGAATTGTAATAATGCTGTCTTTCGAGAATTGGCAGCCCCATCGCCTAGGAGCCATAGCCGATAGCCGTGCAAGGCCAGCCGCGGGCGGTCTCTTTATCACAGGTTCCGAAGCCTGAGGGTGGGTGTCTTTGCCTAGGATCCCAAGCCTAATATTGGGTATTTTTTGTTGGTTCCCAAGCCATAATGTTCAGTCTAAGTGGTCTGGAATTGTTGCTGAATTTTGCAACATAATCGGTTCAGAGAAGCTGTATTGTTGGCCCATTGCTGTTGCAGCTGGTGCTGGAATTATTGCAATGATTGACTGCTCGGGAATCCAGCATGTATCATTTCTCACAGGCCAGTGAAAGAAGCTAGCTGGTCCACGAGGATGCATAAAATTTATTAATGCATCATGGTCGTCTACTGAAATTTCAGAAATATTTCCAATCCACCAGTTCCTATCGTAAATGCAGGCAATGTATTGCCATGACTGGAGGTTTGCAATTGGCACAAAAGGCATTACTGATCTGACAGAACTATCTACATGGGCAATGAAAGATGATGGATCATTTGACACCCTTGAAATGCGAATCTTTTTGTCATCAATTGGCACAAACTGGTGATTTTCTCTTGTTCCAGCAATTGTATGTCCATCTTTGAACCTTTCCTCTTGAACTACCCGTATTTCATCAATTTTTTCTTTTGGAACAAAAAAAATTTGATTCCATGCAGTTGCTCGTTCAAAAGTTGAATAAATCCACCAGGGTCAGTATTTGGTTTTCAGTTGGGCGTTGAAGACTGGCACGAGCTGCCAACCTCTTTACTGTCCCTCCAATCCCATCACAGGGCAACTTTCCATGACTGGTACCAAAAAAATTCCATTCAGCACTGATATTGAAATCAGCATTGTGGTGGCACAAGTTGAGAAAATTTTTGAAATTTTTGTACTGGGCTGCAGATCCATCGCTGAAGTAGTGGATATGACGAATCCCATAGATGAGAGTCTTGAGATACTCCACAATTACTGTTAAGAAAGTGTGGACTGCAACTGTGTCATGTCGTGAGCAATCACTGATTATGCACAAGCTGATGTTCTGCGCAGCTTCACCATTTAACTCCTTGAAGTAAATTACAAATGGGTGTACTGTAGCTTGACTATTTTCCCAGTGGAAACCTTGAATGGCATCTTGAACAATAAATGAGTAATTTTCAGCAAAGTCCATAAGGATCACAAGCTCTCCAGGTCTCAGATTTTCCTTCAACGATTTCAAATAGCTACTTTGATGCTTGGCGATGTAGTGATGGCTACAAAGTTTAGAAATTTTCAAAACCAATTCTTCAATGAAATCTTCTATAGTCAGTTGTTTGGTATCAAGCGTGTCTCGATCAGTGTGAATCCATTGTTTGAACTCAATAATATCTTCAGGGTCACTGTTGACAAACACATTGACTAGAAATTCTTTTAAAACTTCAGGACCCAGGCATTTATCACAACGGCCAAGCATACAGTCCTTGGATTCAATTCCACAGACTATTTTGCATATGAGCTCTTTGTAGTCATCGTTGATTGGGCATGCTGCAAGCATTAGTTTCACATTTTGGTGATTGGTACACACACAAACGGAATGTGTTCCAGCAGATCCAACGGTTACGCACCACTTTGGCCGAAGCTCACAAAACTTGGAAAATCCAATTTCAGGGCCATTCCGATCCCGATAGGCAACAAACATTTCCTTCATATTGCTCAGTAATAGTCGCTTTTGCATCTGCTTTTTTTCTCCTGCTATTCGCACTGATACATAGTCTTTTTTTTACCAGGGCACATTCGACTGAATTCATCATCCTCAAAAAATGCCTGCACCTTTTTCTTCACTTCCTCAGACTTTCTTGCCACACTTGATTCTAGGTAAGGCTAAGATCCTATGTTCACATTTAAGCTTTCGAGCTTGTTTGACCATTCGTTCAGAGACACCGAATTCGTCTGATATAGCCTTAATGGACCAACTTTTAGGTGCCAATGTCAAGATTTGGACCTTTTCTGCCCGACTGGACACCTGCAACTTTTGCTTCAAATCTGCCAAAAGGTGATTGTAATCCAGACACATTTTGCACTGTGCTGTTTTTGTTTGCTCAATGTCTTTTGTCTCAAGCCCTCCAATTGAAGCAATCTTGCTAGAAAATGCATTTTGTACCTTGCTTATCTTTCTCCTTGCATATCCAAGTGAATCCCACTGGCTTACCCATGGATATTTCAGAGGAGAGATGCCAATGGATGTTAAGCTTGAATTTAGACTTTCAGGAGAACATTCCATTCCATCTGGATCTGATTCAGAGGAAATTGGATCAGCTGATTTTTTCCTGTTAGCAAATTCTTTTCGACATGATGCACACATCTTCTGGCCAGGCTTCACATCATTCTTTGTAAATTCGTTCAACTGGTCAGCTGCTAACAAATTGATAGCTCACAAATTCTTTTTGATGTTATGACCTTTCTTCCCAAAAGGATTGCAACACGATTTTTGCAAATGCTCATATTTGGTCAAGAATGAAGCTTCATGGTGTAAACAGATTTGTGAATGTTCGTCAAAATTTAGTCCCACTCGTCGACGCAGCAATTTCTGTTCATCCAATCCAAAGCTTGTAAACAATTTCAACTCATCCTTGCTATGGGTGAATGTCTTAAGGTGGCACTTCGAATTGTTCGCAAGGCCGATAGAGCACTGGGCCGATTCTTCATCAATTTCATTCTCCATCGCAAAAAATAAATAATATATGCATTAAAATGTAATAATAGTCAATAACATTTCATAAACAAAAAGGTTTATAGGTTTTTGATTATAATAGACATTGCTAGCAACAATACAACTCTGTAACATGTGATAAGAATCTGAAAATCAAACACAAAATCAATGCATTACGCGCATAAATAACACCATGTTCAGTGGCATTTTTCTTTTCTTAAACGGAGAGACTCCAAAAAAAAAACCCAATGATCCTTGTAGAGAAAAATGTGCTCTTTCTAATGATATCAGAATTAATATATTTTAGGGGTACCCTTTTTGAGAAATTTGACCTAAAAATAGGTAAAATTAGTTTTTTTTTTAAGTTTTTCATCATATGTGGGTGTGAATATTTCCACAAATACATATGGTTTGACCGTGATATTGCAGCAATGCAAAGTCATGTAGATGTTTGATGTACAGGGCAAAGCACCAGTTACTATTGGTTTTTGGTCTTGAGTTATATATGGGCAAAGTTTGGCATAAATTTTATGCGACGCGTTTTACAAGCTACTTTGACACAAAATTGCGGCCGAAATATTGTTTTGTCATAGCCGGTAATAATTTTATCGTGATTAGCAGCAAAAGTTGAGCTAGTATGCCAAATTTCAGCATCATAGCCAGTATAGAACTCTAATGGCTATGTGCCAAAGTTTGCAAAATCCTCTTAGCTGAAGCCGCAGGCTTGGTGGAACCTCCAGTGAAAGGTCAACAGTGCCCAATGTATTTGATATCTGGCCCTAAAAATTTACAGAACCTCTTTTCAAACATACATGTACATCCTTATAAATTTTCAACAAAATCGGAGAAGGTCGAGTGGGGACGATTTTTAAAACTGGTCCACTTGATGTGGAATGACCCAATAAACAATTGCCTAAATCTTGAACAGACCCAAGTAGACTCCTTCATGGCAGTGGCCTCCTTCAGCAGGATAATACCTGCTATACCGCAAACACATATTTGAGAATAGTCTGAGGAACAAGGCAGAGTTCAAGATCTTGACGTCTTCTAGGTCCCAATCTATTGAACCATCTGTGGGAGGTTCTGGAAAAAAAACACAAGTCTGATCCGTGGAGACCGTAACAACCGACTTACAGGGTTTGCTGCCAAGATCTTGGTGCCAGAGACCAAAGGGGACACCTACAAAGGTCTTGTGGTGTCCACCAAAGCAATTTTGGTGACATGATTGGGACCCACACAATATTACGATGGTGATTTTAAGGCCATGGCTGATCAGCTTGTGTGTGAGATTTTCTCTCTATAGTAACCTATTCATCACGTGTCAGCAGGTTGTAGAACAGCCTTCACTATAAATCATCGAAATGACTCCACACAAATGAGAAGACAAAACTTGGTTATGGGCACAGAGGAGCATGCAGATGCGGCGCTGTGTGCGCAGGGAGGAGGGTGTCACCGCACAGAGAAAATACACAAAGCCAACATCCCTGGAGTGTGACAAGATGGAGATATATTACCTGCCTATAGCCAGAGCTCATCCTCATTATTACTAATTTGTTACGTTTCTGGTGCCTGCTTGGCGGCAGATGAATTTACTTCTGTACCTTGTTTTTTGCCTGGTAATTTGGTCTCTAACTACCCAGCTGTTCTGGTCTCTGTGTGAATGAAAGTGCTCATTGAGTTTCAGGGCATACAGAATTAGTGTGGATGTGCCCAATGTCATGTGGCTGCCATACAGCTACAGGTTGTTTCCATCACTGGTCAGCTGCCAGCACACACGGGTTAACCAGCACAGAGTAGCTATTTTGCACAGCGACTTGATGTTCACACTTGATAAGATAAATGGCACAGAAATAAATCAGAACATGAACCATATTCATCAACAAAGTGCAAAAGAAAAGACAGATTCGCCATTGCTTTGATGCCTTTTTACTATACAATGGTTCTAAGCATCTGTGCACACATCTCCAAGACGCCAGCCATAGTTTTTGCTACAGGAAAACACTTCAGGAAAACTTCTTTCGGCGGCTTTGCCAACATCTCTTTTAAAAAAAATTATACATAAGATAGTGGCGGCTACTAAGCAGAAGCCCCCTAAATAATGGTCAGGTCAGTTCTTCTAGCCGCTTCACTGCTTTCGAAGCCTGAAGAGGTTAAAAAAGAGTCACAAAACAATGAATATAAACCCAGTAAGAATTTTTAACATTGCTGTGCATCTGTTCATTCTTTTTACATTTATTGAGCCTGAGCCATCATGGGCACATACCCTAGTGGTGACTTTTATTTGCCCATTTAAAGTTATCACAACAAGTTCTTGATCCCATATTTATCTGATTTTATGGTGCATTAATAAAGGGTTCATTTTTCTATTCAGTTACTTGCCAATACATCTTTTTTTCATTTGTGTCTTTCATTATTTAATGCGTTTTTTTAAGTTTACTTTTTTTTGTTTGTTGTTTTAGCATTATGGGCTCTAGTTATCCAGAGCTTTGAGCACTTGTGACTTTTTGAAATGTTACTAAGGCCGGCCATACACAATAGTTGGCTGTCGGGCAACTCGTGCTTTGGTCGATAGCCATCTCAGATGACACTTTAAGAGAAAGCTGTTGACGGGCACATCGGCCGGCGGCTTAACTTAGAGAGCACAATGCAAAATCGGAATTGCGCGATCAACATCTCTCCTGACCATCAGTCAACCGGCCCACCAAAAATAAGCATCTTTGAATTTGCACCAATGCATCCAGCATTGTGGCTTATTTTCATATATTAGGTGCAAAATCAGTCGATGCAACAGGAAAAAAACAAAAAAACACAATGATGAGTCAGGACCTACAGACATATGGTCCCCTCCACTCAATCGGATGGTAAAACTAACATTCAGAAAGAAAAAATGTTTCAGAAACTTGACTTTTTAGAATTCGATTAGAGCCTATTTGCCAGTAAATGCTGCCCTCTACTGACAAAAGTACAAAAATTGGTTTGTTTTCCCCCCTAAAATTACACTGTCCCTTTGGCGTCATGGTTATTTTATACCCTATGTATACTATACATTATTGTGCATAAAAAACACACAACAGCCTATGCAAACTCGTGTACATTCAATAGACCAGGCAAATGTGTCAATGAAAAACAAAAAAACAAACAAAATCCGGAGATGGAGAATAAAGGACTCTAATGTTTTCTGCATATAACAGAGCAGACACTAGCTATATACATACACAACACACGGTATATATGTGGACAGACACCTAGAGACTGGCGAGTAATAACCGTCAGTCGCTTTAGCCCGATGATGGAAGCCTCTATATGAGGAGTCATTTCTGCGGGACGTCTGGTCGGAGTATTTTATTACACAGAAGAGCTCTGTAGATGGAAAATACTTGAGTCTGTTAAGGCAGTGAGAATGCATTAACATTTGCAATTAATATACTCTTTATGGAGCTCTCCACAATTTACTACCCTGCACAGGCGGAGACCTATTGACAGAGAGCGCTTTCAGAAGAGAAGAGAGACATGAAGGAGACACATTAACAGATGCATACCGCACACTTACATACATGTATTGTTAATGTACTTAAAAATTCCAATTTACCAGTATTCAGAGGGTACATTATGGAGAGCTCTGAATTAACCATATCACAACCATGTCAGAAACGTGTCAGGAATTGTACCATAACCTTCAGGAATCACCAATCATCTACCAAAAACTGGATTAAAGGGATCTGTCAACGGATATTTGCTGCTTCATCTGAGAACTGTATGATGTAGGCAAAGAGAAGCTGAATCCAACAATTTATCACATAGTTTACTGGGTGCGGCAGTTCTGACACAATCAGAGTTTTTCGAATTGGCAATACAGCAGAGCTGAGGAAGCTAACCCCGCCCCCACCAGGCTCTGTATATACAATGTCTATAGACAGTGAGGTGCCTATCACAGGAGGGGGCGTGTCAGACTAGCATGCACTAGACTGCAGTGTCCCAGCAGTGATAAGCTCCAGGTGCTAAAACAATCATTGCAAGCAAACAAAACCATGAAGCTTGATAAAGGCCCCGTCTCACATAGCTAAAACAGCTAAACAGCGATCTCAGCAGCGATCTCGCTATGTCTGACACGTACCAGCGATCAGGTACCTGCTGTGAATCGCTGGTCGTGTCAGAAATGTCAGGACTTTTTTTTGATCGCTGGTCTCCCGCTGGCCAGCACGCATCGCTGCGTGTGACAGGCAGGAGACCAGCGATCTCCTGGTAACCAAGGTAAACATCGGGTTTCCAGGTGCGGGGCTGTGCCTGGAAACCCGATGTGTACCTTGGATACCAGCTCCCTGCATCAGCGGGTGGTATCCAACGTACACTGCGGGTAACTAAGCGACGTTGCCCGCAGTGTCGCTGTCCTGATCGCTGCCTGAGCTGCCTGTTTGGCAGCTCAGCAGCGATCATGTAGCGACACATCAGCGATCCTGATCGGTGTCGGGATCGCTGGTGTGTCGCTATGTGAGACGGGGCCCTAAGAGAAGCATTGCTGAAATCAGTGTTTTAACACAGACCTCATGCTATCTTCAGATCATACAGCGAAAACCTGCTGATGGATTCCCCTTAAACGGTACATTTCTACATCTTTTTTTAATATTTGGTTGAATATCAAATTTACTGGAATGTGTCAACTATCAGAACTTTTTTTTTTCAATGAACACCATCGACCATCACCTTGGAAAATTCTTATATTTTTCTTGGGTCATGCCCGCATATGCACAGTCACTTTCCATCAAAGAAAAGGGTCTCCAGAAAAGCAGACGTTCTCCATAGACAAATCTGTCGCCAGGGTTTTGCTACCTCATTTGAGAGCAGCATAATGTAGAAAAAGACACCCTGATTCCAACAATGTGTCATTTAGTTTACAGGGTGCAGCAGTTGTGATGCAATCAGAGTTTTTAGATGCATCATGAAGCAGAGCTCAGAAAGCTGACCCCACCCACAGCACAGATCTCTATGTATAATGTCTATAGACAGTTAACTGCTTATCACAAGAAGAGGCGTGATCGGTCTAGCAGGCTCGTGACCACCAGGCCTGACAGTGGTAATCTGGTGATAAAACCTTCATTGTAATTAAACTGCCGAATACGTGAGATACAGACACCAGAAGAACGGGGACCTCCAGATCAGACAGTCCCTATAATGACAAGCTTTTTCTCTGGATGACTTGAATGACTTAAGCAAAACCACACACTTCCTGCTGCGATCATTTGATCACTAGCTGGGCATTATTTTAAAGAATGGATTTCCAATTTGGAACAACAAACAAGAAATCAGCTCTCCCATGCTCCTTATTACATCATAAGTGTGGAGGATTGAAACATTACCACGCTACCTTTAAGGGACTGTATCCATTTTTATTGTTGCCAATAATTTTGGGGATAGTTAAAGGAGTATTCCCATTTCCAAGATCTTATACCAATATGCAGTAAGTGTAAATATATTATTTATTATTATTATTAGCAAATATCTACAATTAGAAATGTAGTATAGTTCTTCTGATTCGCTACGTTACTTACTCCATGCGCAGGGCATTACAGTAGCTTAGGTATCCGTGGTTACGACCACTCATATAGTGAGTTAGGCGTTAGTGATCATAACCATAGATTCCTAAGCTACTGCAATGACCTGCACATGGGGTAAGCGATATAGCAAATCAGTAGAACTATACTACATTACTAATTGGAGGTATTTGTGATTTGTAGTAGGTGTAATAACAATAGTATTACTCCAATTAGTAATGTAGTATAGTTCTTCTGATTTGCTATATCACTTATCCCATGTGCAAGGCATTGCTGTAGCTTAGGAATCTATGGTTATGATCATAAAAACCCAACTGTCACTGTGAGTAGTCGTAACCACGGATACCTAAGCTACTGCAATGCCCTGCACATGGGATAAGCAATGTAGCAAATCAGAAGAACTATACTACATTTCTGATTAGATGTATTTGCCAATACTATTATTATAATTACACCTAGTACATAATGGGATAGAATCGTGAGAATGGAAATACCCCTTTAAGTCCTGCTCCCAACCCTTTTACAGTGCGTCCATGCTCCACACCGAAATGCCAACTTTTGAGTAGGGTTTACATAAAGGGTTTAGGGTTTTCAGCCAGGAAATCTAGGACAGTTGCAAATATGATGATTTCCAAATCAGATAAATAAAAAGAATGAAAAAGCGGATCGCCCATACTTGCATCAGAGACTTCCAGTGATACTAACAAAGGCAAAATTCTGCCCAAATTACACTGGTGTGAAACTGGCCCAACTTGGGTTTTATAGAAACAAAACAGGAGAACACTACACAGATATTACAATTCCTGCATCCAACAATTAGCATCATCTGCATAAATTTTCTCAACTTCTTTCGGAGGGGTAAGGTTAATGTCAACATTATCCATTTAACACGAGGATTTATTGTTAATGAGATTCCACAAAGAGGAGCCCAAACAGCAGAAAATAAGTCCTGTAAACACGGCACGGGGTCTCTCCATTTATTATCCCAATTATTTTAATTATAACATATATACTGTCTGCACTTATTGCGCCCAATTATTTCTGCAACCTTTCGGCTGGCCTATCTAGCGAGCAGAGGAGGGAATAAAAGTGTGCCCTCTAGTTATGCTTGTATTTTATTGCCAGCAATCCAGACAGGGAACAAAGCATAAAAATTGATTGTGGATGTGCTCTAGGTTCATTTGCTTTACCGTTCCCCGCCGCTGATCATACGCTCCAGCACCAATTAGCATTTAAGAAATGTGTAAATATTTCAAAAATATGTTTGCAATTAATCCAAAGAAGATCTCCACATTAAAAAAAATGGCTGACAATAAGTTATTAAGGATGAAGGAAACGTGGGAACTAAACAGTCACAACAGACCAGGAACGGAAGAAATGTTACCCTCATCGGTAGAAACTCCATAAGACGTAAAAGAAAAAAAAAAAAAAAACAACTCTATGGGTTTTTTTCTTGTTTATAGGGACAATGGCTTCATATAATACCAGATCCTAGGTGACCCAAAAGTATTTTATATATAAATCATCCCATATACTGCGCAGAAGAGGACCCTGATTTTACATATTCAGACATCAGACTCTTGCACTGGAAATTGGAGCCCCAAAGACTACAGTCATGGCCAAAAGTTTTGAGAATGACACAAATATTAATTTTTACAAAGTCTACTGCTTCACTTTTTCTAATGGCAATTTGCATATACTCCAGAATGTTATAAAGAGTGATCAGCTTAACAGCAATTACTTGCAAAGTCAATATTTGGCTAGAAAATGAACTTTATCCCCCAAAACACATTTCAACATCATTGCAGCCCTGCCTTAAAAGGACCAGCTAACCTCTTTTCAGTGATTGCTCCATTAACACAGATGTGGGTGTTGATGAGGACATGGCTGGAGATCAATCTGTCATGATTAAGTAAGAATGAGACCACTGGACACTTTAAAATGAGGCTGGTGCTTAGCATCATTGTTTCTCTTCTGTTAACCATGGTTATCTCTAAAGAAACACGTGCAGTCATCATTGCAATGCACAAAAATGGCCTAACAGGGAAGAGTATCGCAGCTAGAAAGATTGCACCTCAGTCAACAATCTATCGCATCATCAAGAACTTCAAGGAGAGAGGTTCCATTGTTGCCAAAAAGGCTCCAGGGCGCCCAAGAAAGACCAGCAAGCGCCAGGACCGTCTCTTAAAAGTGTTTCAGCTGCGGGATCGGGCTACCAGCAGTGCAGAACTTGCTCAGGAATGGCAGCAGGCAGGTGTGAGTGCATCTGCACGCACTGTGAGGTGGAGACTTTTGGAGCAAGGCCTGGTCTCAAGGAGGGCAGCAAAGAAGCCACTTCTCTCCAGAAAAAACATCATGGACAGACTGATATTCTGCAAAAGGTACAGGCAGTGGACTGCTGAGGACTGGGGTAAAGTTATTTTCTCTGATGAATCCCCTTTTCGATTGTTTGGGACATCAGGAAAACGCCTCATTCGGAGAAGACAAGGTGAGCGCTACCACCAGTCTTGTCTCATGCCAACTGTTAAGCATCCTGAAACCATTCATGTGTGGGGTTGCTTCTCAGCCAAGGGAATCGGCTCTCTCACAGTCTTGCCTAAAAACACAGCCATGAATAAAGAATGGTACCAGAATGTCCTCCAAGAGCAACTTCTCCCAACCCTCCAAGAGCAGTTTGGCGATCAACAATGCCTTTTCCAGCATGATGGAGCACCTTGCCATAAAGCAAAGGTGATAACTAAATGGCTCAGGGAACAAAACATAGAGATTTTGGGTCCATGGCCTGGAAACTCCCCAGATCTTAATCCCATTGAGAACTTGTGGTCAATCATCAAGAGACGGGTGGACAAACAAAAACCTAAAAATTCTGACAAAATGAAAGCATTGATTGTGCAAGAATGGACTGCTATCAGTCAGGATTTGGTCCCGAAGTTGATTGAGAGCATGCCAGGGAGAATTGCAGAGGTCCTGAAGAAGAAGGGTCAACACTGCAAATATTGACTTGCTGCATTAACTCATTCTAACTGTCAATATAAGCTTTTGTTACTCATATGTTTTGCAATTATTATATTTCTGTCTGTGATAAAAACATGTCAAACACACACATAAAAACCAGAGGGCAGCAGATCATGTGAAAATATAATATTTGTGTCATTCTCAAAACTTTTGGCCATGACTGTAGAGATAGGTGGACCCCTGGATGTTAGAGTCCGGCCAGTTAAAAAAAAAAAGTGAATGGGGGCGGGGGGTTTGAACATCCAGTGTTTGCCACGCTGTCATATGGCGGCTGATGGGAGTATTCATTAGCTGCCGCTTGCGCTCTAAATAAATAATTAAAAAAAAAAAAATGTTGGTTCCCCTGTATTTTTGATAAACAGCCAGGTAAAACTAACAGCTGCAGGCTGCAACCCTCAGCTGTAAGCATTAGCATGGATCGTTATCAAGAATAGAGGTGTCCCCACACTCAGTTTATTTAAATATTTATTTAGAGCGCAGGTGGTGGATCTTCCCACTTGCCGTAAGTCGGTGGCAAGTGTGGTTGATGTCACCTTTGCATTGTCATTTGACATAAAGCCCATGGATTAGTAATGGAGAGGAGTCTATAAAACACCTATCTATTACTAATATTATAGTTATATCATACATCAACACAGCCAGAATAAAGTATTTTATTAGAAATAAAAGAAAACACACTTTTACTTTATTTAAAAATAATAAACAAACAGTTATACTCAGTTAGCGCCCATTCTCCTGAAGCCATGGTCTCCTGTAAAAAACAAAATAATAGACAACTATATCCCTCATCTGTCCATCGTTCTGTCCCATGCCATAATTCAAGTCGGAGTATACACTGTGTTCCAAATTATTATGCAAATAATATTTTCTCAGATTTTCCCAAATTACCTATATGAATTGCAGTCATTGTAATTTTCCAGTCAAATAACTATTAGAGTACAATTGAAAGGTTTTTGGACAAGCTGCCTATGATAACAGTATATTTTAAAAAAAATAAAACGCTCAAACTGCACTCAAAATGCATGTTCCAAATTATTATGCACAGCAGTTTTCAACCTTTTCATTTTAATAAAGAACAAAGAAATGGTCATTTTTGAAATTATAAGCATTAGCAGGTTCTTACAAACTGAAATCAAACAGTTTTCAACTCAAAACTTTATTCTAGGAGATGTTACATTTGCACATAGGACCCCTTGTTCGAAAGGAGCTTCTGAACTCTCTCGTCCATTGAATTTGTCAGGTTTTGGATGGTTTCTGCTTCAATTGTTTTGCATGAGGACAGAATACCCTCCCAGAGCTGTTGCTTAGATGTGAACTGCCTCCCGCCATCATAGACACTCCTTTAGATGATGCTCCAGAGGTTCTCAATGGGGTTGAGGTCAGGGGAGCATGGGGGCCACACCATAAGTTTGTCCCCTTTTATGCCCATAGCAGCCAGAGATGCAGATGTGTTATGTGCAGCATGAGACGGTGCATTATTATGCATGAAAATGATCTTGCTGCGGAATGCACGGTTCTTCTTCTTGAACCATGGCAGGAAGTGCTGTTTGAGAAACTCAACATACACTATGGAGTTCATCTTTACCCCTTCAGGGATCTTAAAGGGGCCGACAATCTCTGTCCCATGATTCCAGCCCAAAACATTACTCCACCTCCTCCTTGTTGGCGCCGTAGCCGTGTTTGCATGGGGTGTCCATCAACCAGCCATCCTCCACTCCATCTATCTGGACCATCGAGCGTTGCACGGCACTCATCGGTGAACAAAACTGTTTTGAAGTCAGTCTTCATGTATTGTTTGGCCCACTGGAGCCGTTTCTGCTTGTGTGCAGTGGATAGAGGAGGTCGACAGGATGTCTTACGCACAGCTACAAACCTCTGAAGGACGCTGCATCTTGTTGTTCGGAGGATGTTGGAGGCACTAGCAGCTTCAAAAACTTGTCTGCTGCTATGACAAGGCTTTTTTGCCGCTGCTCTTTTAACCTGACGTAATTGCCTGTAGGAAAGAGTCCTCAATTTTCCCTTATCAGCACGCACACGTGTGTACTGTGAATCAGCTACATACTTCTTGATTGTGCGATGATCACAATGAAGTGTCTTGGCAATGTTGACTGTAGTCATGCCTTGACCTAAACACTCCACAATTTGTTGCTTTTTCAGCAGCCGACACATCCTTTTTCTTTCCCATTTTGGCAGAAAATGTAGGCTGCTTAATAATGTGGGACAGCCTTCTTAAGTAGTCTTACCTTTCATTGGACACACCTGCCAAACTAATTAGCACAGGTGTCTGCAATTGCTTACAGTGATATAAAGAGCCCTAACACACATCACCATCAATGAGTTTAACTGACAAACAAAAAAATTCTTATCTTATCACCCCTAAACAATTTTTGCATAATAATTTGGAACACAGTGTAGAGTTTTCAACCTGAACATTGCCAAGATGCGACTGTCCAGGCTGAGAACCAATGAGGAATGATCTGTGAGCAGCAGCGACATTATCGAGGTTACCGCAGGTTTTCTAAAAAGTCTCACGGTGCAGCGTTGAGTTCATTTCCCAGTGAACTGCGGTGATATTAGCGGCAGCAGGTGTAGGCTGATGGGAGTAGTAGTTTTTACCTCTGAATCACAGCTGCAACTTCATGTTGCCATCTGACAGAGTGAGAACCGCAGTGCCCTGACCAGAGGTATTAGGCCAGCGTCACACTGGCGAGTGTGATGCGAGTAAGTCGCACGACTTTTTCGCATCAACACCCGGCACGGCCGCCCGCTCTCTGACCCGAGTGTGTGGCTGCATGCATTTCTATGCAGCCGCACACTCGGGTCCGAGAGCGGGCGGCCGTTCCGGGTGTTGATGCGAGAAAGTCGTGCGACTTACTCGCATCACACTCGCCAGTGTGAAACCGGCCTTAATCTTACGGTTGGATCAAAGCCACCAGTGTTTCTTGCACTGTCATACAAATGACAGCGCGTGAAACACCCGGTGTTCAGTGCGCTGAATCTGAACAGTAGGTGCTCGGTACGGACCCTAAACTTTACTGTTCGGGTTCGCCCATCTCTAAGAGCTTGTTCACAAGTAAAGTAAACGCTGCATTTTTTATGTTTGCAAAAACCGCAACAATCTTCTCTGATTTTTGCGTTTTTTTTTGCAGTGTTGTCTCATTTATCTGATCTATTTTTGGTGCTACTTTTTTAAATGATTTCTCTTAGTACAGAAAAGCTTTGATTCTGCATGTTTTTTTTTTTATACATGATTACTTCAGGCTCCTGATAGAACCCAATTCGACAGCACATTTAAATGTCAAGTAGGCACAAGTTTTCATGAAATTATAGCCGCTTTGCTTGGGTAGTTAAGGAAAGCAAATTTTCTGCACAAACCCCACCCACCATCCCAAAAAAAACCCTCAATGATTGACCTGTCTCTAAGGCAGAGCAAACGCTGCCTCTCCTGTCTGCGCCCTGACATTGGATGATCATGGCAGCGCACTCGTAGTGTCAGTGCGGCTGCACGCATTACCAGGAGTAGCAAGCGGCAATCACAGACAGGCAGGAGCCAGCAGCAGTTGTGTGAGTGCCTGCACAGACTATGAACACAGTACTGCGATAATCCAGTGTCAGTGCGCAGACAGGAGAGGCAGTGTTCACTCTCGGCTCTAGAGACAAGTCACTCAATGTAAGGTAGTGGCTTTATTATGCAAATAGGAGGGTGTGACATGCACCAAAGCACCCTCATTTGCATATCAAATATAAGTATTCATAATTAACTATAAAGTTATGCGATACTTTCCTAGTATGATTTAGATAGGGGCTAGGTCCCCTATATAAACGTTTAGACAGTTTATATACCATTTGGGGGTGACAGATTCCCTTTTAAAGTTGTTGTTACGTCCATAGGTGTAACGATTCTCAATAACTGGCTTATTTTGTACTATAAAAACCGGTACATGGAATGAGAAAAATAAAAATTCCAGTTGTTGCACATTGTCCTTATATGTGCAGTGTGTGGTGTAAAGCTAGAAAAATATTTAGAGTTGAGAGTCCTCAGTGGTTGATACCTTTTAATGGCTAACTGAAAAGATGGTAACAAATTGCAAGCTTTCGAGACTACTCAGGTCTATTCATCAGGCTAGACTAATACAAAATCTGAAGAATCACATATTTATACACAAAAACACGGAATTTACTCCAAATACCCTGTGAAAACATCACAAAACATTACCAGACCCCAATCAGAGGGTAATAAAACTTTCTCTCCTTATCTATGAACTGTTCCAATATTTATGCTCATCCCTCTGCCATAACGACTATTCTGCTTCACGTCACTTGTCTTACCTATTGCATTTTTTCTGTGTTTTTGTGTATAAATATGTGATTCTTCAGATGTTGTATTAGTCTTCGCCTGATGAAGAGACCTGAGTAGTCTCGAAAGCTTGCAATTTGTTACCATCTTTTCAGTTAGCCATTAAAAGGTATCAACCACTGAGGACTCTCAACTCTAAATATTTTTCTATCTACTGGCTAACACGGTACGAAGACATACATCTTTGGTGTAAAGCTAAAAATTCAACATAGGATGTATATTTGATTATGTCCAAAAAGAAAACAAACTTATTACAACTTTCATTTCAACTAAATCTTAGTTTGGTATACATTAGTTTACATAAATATTTTTCCCCCAAAACAAAAATAAATCCTACTCTGGACTTAGCCCTTGACAGGCTAATAAGTTGTCTCCTAACTCATTTTATCATCACTTTAAATCACAGAGAAATAACACAAGATTAAGAGGAGGGGGATACAAAGAACATAAGCCGAAAATTACATGTAAATAGTCTTTCTCCATAAAATTGCTTAATCTACGAAGAAACTAAATCCGCCTGACTACAGCAAATTCAGCCTCATCGTGCCGAGAATGGAAAGATAATGAGATTAAGTATTTAATATGCATTATGTAAAAGACTTTATTAAATGTGTTTAATAAATGTTATTAGGAACCAGCTAAAACACTGGTGATGGAAATATTAAAAGCGCACGCGGTGCTCACGAGACAAGAACGCACAGAGACGTTTGCCTTTCTTGCAGGCGGAAAACTAATTAAAGCAGATTTCTACAAATATACAGAAGTCATATATCCCACAAAAGTCAAATTTGCTCAACGATGGTTTTCGAGGTGGATATTTTCAGATTCCACCAAATTATACAAGCAAAAGGTGAGAAACCTAAAAATTACAAGAAAATACATTCAATTGCATCAAATGCAATATATAAAATATGAAACCTATATGGAGTCTTTATGCAGCTGATGGACTGCAGCCATCACGTGACGTCCCTCAATCTCCCGCCAGAATAAAGTTTATTGAGGTTTTTTTTAGCAGGGGATATAGTATGGCTACGTGCACACGTCAAGTATTTGGGGCAGAAATATCTGCACCATTTCTGCATTTCTTGGCAGGATAAATGCAGAGTAACATCACTGTGTTTTTGCCGCATTTCTTACATGAGTTTTTGGTGAAGATTTTCCCCAATCATTAGTATGGGTGAAATCTGGTCTGACCTCACGGCAATCACATCGTAAATCCTGTGCGGGTGCACTGCCCATCCACTCCCGGAGAGCAGCGTGGAGGGGACACAGCGGCGTCATGTAGCCGCTGACAGATTGATTCTATACACAATGGAAGACAATGGCGCCTAATGGACCCCAATGACTTTAATGGCATCTGTCAGGTTTCTTTCGTAGCGTTCACCGCTGTATTATTTTGTATACTATACTGCATTGCTAGACTGGATGCAATCGTACATAAAAGACCGGAGGCAGCCACGCAGCTTAGAAAAAGAACAGTTATTTTTACCGACTGCCCATACACATGCACTCTCGGTTCCGCTGAGTGTGCACGGGCAGAAAGCAGTAGGCAGAAGCCAGGCTTCCTGGCAGTGGCCTCTCTCCTGTGAAAACAACACTCTGACCATAATAAAATCCCACAAATTCAATCCATCTTCACTGGCTGGTATTGGGAGAGAATCACGACACCTTCACTGACAGCAAAGATCTGCCAAGAAAGTGAGGAACCGGAGAGAGTGTCTTATTTACATGACATTGGAAAACTGCTTTAACTAATTAAGGAAAGGGGCAGGATATGTCATCTGTGTGTATAGCAAAAAAACAAAATTATTACAACAAGTAGCGCACAATCGTTTATAAGGAAAATCTCCGTGGGGTCATGCAAGGCGACATATAGGAACTAACAGTGAATTAACAGCAACAGTAATCCACATCGGTAAAATGGGAAATGCAGTCAGATGGAAATCTCCGAAATAATGATGCACAAGCAGCTGCAAAAGAACAGATATAGCTTGTTTTTCATGTTTAATTAGTATTTTATCTAGTGGCTGCCAATTCAATCATTCCACAAATTTCACATGCCATGAAAGACAAAACACTTCACTTTGCTAGACACTAGCAGGTACAACCACCGCACAGAACCGGTGACGGGAAGTCAACGCTGTGTGCGACTATTCACTATGTCTTCATGCCAAGCTAGGCAAGGGTTCTTCCCCCCCACACAATTCAATCACAAAACAAGTCATTAGACAGCCTATTGACTGATTTACTGACCTTTAGGAGGGGAAAAAACAAAATAAATAACAGCATGAATTGTCTAATGGGGAGAAAAACATAAATCAAAACCAAAAGACAATAAAGAAACCAACGTGCTTCACCAAACAAAAGGTATTTCCTTGTAAAGAGGATCTCATCAGTGCATAAGCTGAAGACAGAACGCCTGCAGGACGGCTAGCCATCTACTCATTCACATAGGTGCTTCCTGAACTCCTATTCATCCTGGAAGAAAAGCAATGGCCGATTTCAGGAAAGCAAAAGGAAAAGTCCCTATTATTAGTAGAGATAAGCCAGTGGAATACTGGGGTCTGCGAGTAGGTCGGGTTCAGTGCCAAAAGGCACTGCCACCCATGCCTGATGACTAGATTCCAACAGTACCTGCATCTTCAGGTTGCAGATACAGTGGAATACCATGGTGGATGAAGAATCCATTAGTTCCCTGCTCCACCATTCAGCCTGTGTGCCTAGATCACCTCTGTCCACACACTGTACAGACAGAAGCACTACATCGAGGGAATGGGATGCTAGGTACATAATCAGTCATATATTATATTAAATATATATTTTATATATTGTTTTGTCAATCAGTTCTTTAGGGTTAAAAAGAAGAATAGAGTAGTTTGAATTTTAATGGCCAAACCTTTTGTTTAAAATACGAACGCTCGACCGAGTGCTCATTGTATAGGGGGGGTCTGGAGAGATAGTGGTCTGCTGAACGATCGTTTGGCCAACAGCTATATAATGTGTATGGCCACCATTTCTCAAATATATACCTGTATTTTGTACCATCCAACTTCCCCTCAACTAGAACCATTTTCCCTGTCCCTTCTGCAAAAAAACATCCCAACAGCATGACACTCTCGCCACCATGTTTTACTGTGAAGATGGTATTCATGGGGTGATGAGATATGTTTGTTTGGAGCCACACATAGCGTTTACCTTCGTGGCCAAAAAGTTCAATTTTGGTCTCATCTGACCACAGCATCTTCCTCTATACATTTAGGGAGTCTCGAACATGTCTTTTGGCAAACTCAAGTGGAGCCTTACATTTTTTGAGGGTAAGTACAGGTTTTCTTCTGCCCACTTGGCAGCTCCTTCAGGGTTAATTTTGGTCTTTGTGCTGCCTCTCTGATTATTTCCCTACTTGCCAGGGCTGAGAGTTTTGGTGAACGCCTTCTCTTGGCAGGTTTGTTGTGGTACCATGTTCCTTCCATTTGATGATCTCTTTGGTCTACATGGTGTTTGGTTAGTTGTGCCTCGTGTTAATGATGTTGCAGCTGTGTAGCCCTGGTACACAATACCAGGAGGATGAGTGGAGAGGTAACGGTTAAGGGCTCTTCATGATATCATGTACACTTCGGACACACCCACCAGGGGTGTGGAGGGGAGTGCTAAGTAGTCTGAGTTCAGTTCAGTCAGTGACTGGAAGGAGTGAGGAAGTGCAGTCTTTGTGCAGTTCAGAAAGTGGAGGCCAGTACAGGTGAGCCAGTTCACCTCAGCCTGGTCAGAGCTGTGCCCCACTATAAGACGGACTGAGATATCTATTAAGAGTTGAGCATATCGAAGGGCATAGTGGAAGAGAACAGAGAAGTGCCATAAGTATAGGATACCTGCACATTGTTACCGGTCACTGGGGACCGAAGGATCACTAAAGCTTCACGCTTAGTGGTAAGAAAACCAGAGGCTTATCGGACCTTAGGTCGTGGCAAGCATCCCTGAAGAGTCAGTACGTATCTGGGGTCAGGGAGAGTGAGAACCTTGAGCCTGATCAGCAAGAATAGGAACTCAGCTCTCTCACAGGAAGGCTCCGACCACAAAAACTGACCGGGCAGAACAGCTTTGGAATAGCTGGAGTTATAGAGGGAACTACGCTTCAGGCTGGTTGGACTCATCAACATTGGACAGTAAAGGAGGCCCCTAACTTGCTTAGCCGTTGCCTCAAAGCTCATCCTCCATCAACCCCATCAGCCTCCCTGGGACCTGCCTTACCATCTTACAAGTAAAGGTATGGAAAGACGCTGACCGTGTGAGACTGAGTTATTTACTTGCATGCCTGCACAACCCTGCCTTAACCATCGACCTGAGGGAAGAGTCCTACCTGTAGGGGACCCGACATCTAGCTGCCTCACCATCCCCTCAGAGCTCTACAGCAGCGCTGGTATAAATTACCAGAAGACTACAGGTGGCGTCACGAACTGTAAATATATCTATCCCCTGTAAATATTCCCCAACATACGCCAAACCGCTAGGGCCACAGACCGAGCCACCGCTACCTGTGACAAACCCCATAGACTTCCATGGGCTCGGCTCTGAGTACCCCATTGCCCTGGTAACCCACAATTGTGGTGGCGGGTCGACACAAAACTTTGGCGTCACGAACAGGATACGAAACTTGCAGCATTGCGAGCCCTGTGTGCCTGTGGAGTGTTTTGGCGAAAAAGACTGTTGCTGTTGTTTGGCGCCAAATACCGCCATATTTGCCGCCAGATTCGCGCCCTAAGGCGCTGGAGAAGAGGGTGGGCGTACCTGAAAGAGCGCGCAGAGTCTTGGACACGCCCCTGGCTCTGACTCATCGGCAGGTCCTGCAACAGGAAGTGAACGCTCTGACATCAGAGTGCCTGCGACGAAGGTCCTGTTCCCACTGCGGTGCCTGTGAAATAGCAGCGTCTGAAACCGGTAGGCTCCGTTTAACCAAGGGGGCGCTAAGATGTCACAACAACCGGCTGACAGTGCGGCCCCGGCCGGAGGCCCCAATCCCGCACCGCTTGGTATTGTAGCGCCAGATGGGGGCGCAGGCCCTGCACCCAGTCCGGTAGTCCCGATCATGCCACTAACGCTCCCATATATGCCTGGGGCGAAATGGCTTCCCCAGTACAGCGGTGAGCCAGGCACATTAGCAGGCTTCAAGCGGAAGTTATGCAGCATCCTAGAAATGTACTCCATGCCTGAGAGACAAAAAGCTGCTGTGCTAATAGGGCAGCTAACTGGCGCTGCTGAGAGGGAAGTGGAGACTTGGGATACGTTGATCAGGAGTCGGTACCTGCGATCTTCCTTAAGCTGCATACCATATTTGAAGACCGCACAGAAACGGATCTCCGGATGGCCTTCTATCACTGTTCACAACAGCCAGGTGACAGCATCCGGGACTACGCTTGCCGACTACAGGGAGCCCTGAGAGCCCTCAAGCAAATTAACAATTTAAATGCTATCGACGAGAATAAAATGCTGAAAGAACAATTTATACAGGGATTGAGATCCAAGAGGACCGCAGAACTGTAAACTGGTGGTCCTTAGACCATCCGGATGCTACCTTTGATGCCCTAAAGGACATGGCAATAAAAGGGCTGCGGCCCCTGGGCAAACCCGAGGTGGCAACCCAACATCATCAGGCTGAAGTCACTCTGGAACCGGCAGTAACCCCCTTTTCCCCGCTAGTGGCTGAAGCCAAAGCGCAGGTGACACCTCCTAGTGAATTGGACTGTCTGCGCTCAGAGGTGCGCCAGCTGACTAAAAATCTGGCCGCTGTGATGAGTGCCCTGCAGCTGCGGAAAGAGGAGGAAGGGAAGATCTTGTTAGCTGACTGCCCAGAAGACGTTCCGTGGATGCACCGGAGAAGAAAGAAGACGTCGCCCCCCCGGAGGAGGACAACGCCACCCCAGGAGCGACCTCTGATCAACACCCTCCTCGTCGAGAGATCATCTGTTATCGATGCAACCGGAAAGGTCATATGTCTCCACAGTGTCCTTTAAACGGGCAGAACCTGGGTCCAAGGGCCAACACCCAGGAGAATACCCGTCAGGCCCCTAGACTGGAGCCGCAGGTATGTGGGCGGGCGACCCTACCTGTCTATTATTCTAGATGGTATTGCTGTTCCAGCATTGTTAGACACTGGGTCGCAGGTGACCCTAATACCTGATGCCCTATATACCAAGTACTGGTCAATGGACAGTCTTAAACCTCCGAGCCTTGACTTTACCGTGTATGCTTCTAATGGTCTTCCTGTAGAAGTACTCGGGACAAAATGTGTAGATGTAAAGGTGGGCAGAGAGGAGTTGAAAGACCAGGGGCTTCTGGTAGTAAAGACTGTAAATGAGGAGAACGGTTTAAATATAATTTTGGGTACTAACATTATCGGTAATTGTTTGGGAGAAGTTGTGTTCTTGCTCCAACAGCTCGCTGAGATTGCCCGACCAAGGCAGAGAGGAGTAATCCAAAGAGAGATCCGGGCCCTGGTGTGTCAACAGCAAGCGAAGCTTACAGACGGCGAAATTGGTAATGTAAGGGTCACTGACTCGGATCCTATTGTGATACCCCCAATGAGTGAAATGATCATTTGGTGCAGGGCGGCCATAGGTCTGAGAGGACAGAATTACCAAGCTGTAGTAGAACCCCACCATTCAGAACATAGACCTACACTTATGACTGCTAGAGGAGTAGTAGAAGTGGTGAATGGAAGAGTACCGGTACGGCTTCTCAATTGGGGAGATGATGAGGTAAACTTACCCGTTATGCAACCATTGCTAAACTACATGCTGTTGATAATAATTCTATTCTCCCGGCTGAGTCCTTAGACTCCTGTCAAATAGCGGAGGACAATGACCAGCAACTCAGGTGGCGGAATGGTGTCAGCAACTCCATGTTGGGACGGACACCACTCCCGCTCACCAGAAGCAAGGGGTATTACGGGTGGTGCAAGAGTACGCCCAAGTGTTTAGCAAAAATCCACTTGATTTTGGGATAATTAAGGGAGTACAACATCATATCCCTACAGGCAGTCATCCTCCATCAAGGAGCGGTATAGGCCAATACCTCCAGCTCATTATCAGAAGGCTAAAGAATGTTGCATGATATGAAGAAAGCTGGGGTGATAAGGGATAGTTGTAGCCCCTGGGCAGCCCTCTAGTTCTGGTTAAAAAGAAAGATGGTAGTATGAGAATGTGTGTGGATTACAGGCAGGTGAACCGCATAACACACAAGGATGCATACCCGTTACCACGCATAGAGGAATCATTAGCTGCTCTGAAAACGGCTAACTACTTTTCTACCCTTGATCTGACTAGTGGTTACTGGCAAGTGGCTGTGGCTGAGGAGGATCGTGAGAAAACGGCTTTCACCACCCCAATGGGGCTCTGTGAGTTCGACAGAATGCCGTTTGGGCTCAGCAGTGCCCCAGGAACATTTCAGAGAGTGATGGAAAATTGTCTGGGACATCTCAATTTTGAAACCGTGCTGCTATACCTAGACGACGTTATCGTGTATTCCAAGACATATGAGGACCATCTGAAACACCTGGCAGAAGTGTTTGAGTCCCTGTCCAAGTACGGGATGAAATTGAAACCCTCAAAATGCCATCTACTCAAACAGAAGGTACAATACTTGGGGCACATCGTCAGTTCGGAAGGAGTAGCGCCGGACCCAGAGAAAGTCACTGCCATCCAGAAGTGGCCGGAGCCGAAGAACCTTAAGGAAGTGCGACAGTTCCTGGGACTAACGGGTTACTACAGAAGGTTCGTGAAAGATTACACGAAGAAGGCAGCTCCTTTACAGGACCTCTGGTAGGACAATCCTTAAAGAGCAGAAACCCTCCCTTTAATTGGGGTAAAGAACAGGCTGAAGCATTCCAAAAGATGAAAGAGATCCTTACAGGTGATGAGATCTTAACCTATCCTGATTACAGCCAACCGTTCCTGTTGTACACCGACGCCAGTAATGAAGGTTTGGGAGCAGTTCTCAGTCAGAAGCAGAATGGCCAAGAAAAAGTCATCGCATATGCCAGCAGAAAACTCAGGCCAACTGAAAGGAATCCGGAAAATTATAGCAGCTTCAAGCTGGAGTTTCTGGCGCTGGTCTGGGCCATTACTGAAAGATTTAAGCACTATCTGGCCTCCAATAAGTTCACGGCGTACACAGACAACAACCCGTTAACGCACCTGGAAACCGCCAAGCTGGGCGCCATGGAGCAGCGTTGGATGGCTCGGTTGTCCAATTACCAGTTTACTATCAAGTACCGGGCAGGTCGAAAGAATGCTAATGCTGATGCGTTGTCCGAATGCCGCATGACTCTGATACGGAAGAAGAATCGGACGACCTGGAAGAAATTGAGCTACCTGCGTTCCATCGAAATGGGGTAGTCCACGAGCATCGAGTCCACAGAAAGCAGTATGGTGCAACATTAAATCCTTTACCCCATCACAGTTGGAAAGAGACTCAGGACAGTGATCCAGTGGTCAGCCGCATCAAGGAGTTGTTAAGACAGGAAGGCTCCTCTTTGGAAAAGGAAGCACCTATGTCAGCCAAGCTCCTGTGGAACGAGAAAAGCAGGTTGTTCCTATACCGTGAGAAGTTGTGCAGGAGATACGTCAACCCCAGAACCCATGAGATGGTCTGGCAAATAGTGGTCCCCAAGGCAGACGTCCCAATGGTGTTGGAAGCATACCACGATCAAGCAGGACAATTTGGCTGGAGAAAGCTGGAGATCCTGTTGAGATGCCGGTTCTACTGGGTAGGGATGCGCAGCTCCATCGAGAGGTGGTGTCGGAACTGTGGACCCTGTGGTCTCAGAAGAAAGGACTACGGTAGTCAGAAGGCACCCCTGCAACCTATCCGGACGACTCGTCCTCTGGAGATTGTGGCCCTGGACCACGTCAAATTGTCGCCAAGTAGATCTGGATACTCATACGCCTTGACCATGGTGGACCATTACTCCAGATTTCTGGTGGTTGTTCCAGTTAAGGACCAGACCGCAGTGACGGCCGCGAAAACCTTTCAAGCAAGCTTCTGCAGACCGCATGGGTATCCGGAGCAAGTATTAACCGATCAAGGACCTGCTTTCGAAGCTGATTTATTCAAGGAATTCTGTCACATGTACGGGTGCAAGAAAATTAGAACAACACCATATCACCCTCAAACCAACGGTCTTTGCGAAAAATGAACCATATTGTCCTTGATTTGTTGAGATCCATACCGTTGGAAGACAGGAATCGATGGCCGGATTTACTACCTGATTTGGTTGATTTGTATAACCACATACTGTCAGTTCCACTAACTGCACTCCAGCCTATCTTATGAGAGCAAGGCCCGGAAGACTACCAATGGATCTAGAACTTGGAGTGGTAGAACCGGAGGCAGACGACGCCGTTGAAAACTGGGACATCAATCGGCAAGAGCAATACAGAAGAGTACAAATCTGTGTAGAGGAAAGTCTCAACAAGGCACGGGAGAAAACAGGAAGATGTTTACAACCGAAATGCTCCTGCCAAGCCTTTGATGCCTGGAGAGGTAGTATTAAAAAGGAAAAGGAAGATGCACAAATTGGATAACCAGTGGGAGCAAGAACCTACGTTGTACAAGATTCTAAATATGACAACAGAAAAGTTTGTATCATTAGTAAGGACGGAGGAAGAACAATAACCACTGTGTCCAGAGACCATTTGAAATTGTGTCCAGAACCCTTAAAATGTTGTGACAAGAACCCTGTCATCAATCAAAAAGAAAGGAAAGAAGAGGTCATACACACCGATCTGGGAGATTTTCCTGCGGATTGGCCTAGACTGGGAGATGCTGTAATAGTTCCGGTGTTGCAGTTTTATCAGCCACAAGAGGAAGTTTTACCTCCAGTTGTGCCCGTGGTGCCAGTCGAGCCCGTTCAGGAGTTACCCATCCCAGCAACACCTCAACCTATGGAATCTCAAGAAGGATCATCTGAAGCAGCGCCCCATACTATGGGATCCCCTGGTGAAGCTGACTCACACCGCCCAGCCATCAGTACGCTTGCCAGATCCATAGAAAGATTGAGGCAGTTCTATAGTTTGCCGTTACGCAGTGCAGACAGATCGCAACTTAATATACCTGAGGCTACTCCACGTAGATCAGAGCGAATCACAAAAGGAAAGTTACCCATTCGATACCAGCAGTAATTATAACGAATTAATGTGAATACTGTAAAAAGTCTATATATATATATATATGTGTTTTTCCCTATTATGTCTTATAATGGACTCAGAGGCTGAGGACTGAGCCAGCCCAAAAACTGTATCCTGTAAATAGTTGCACTAAGGTGCCTTTTAATGATTTCACACGAAGCCTTGACTTACCTCTGAACATAAAACCCGTGTGGTGAGGCACTGAGTGAGGTCTGCATTCGGATGTCCTGCAGCCCACCCAGGACCCACGTTGAAGGTTTGGTGCGGGTCCTTCACAAGCATATTGTCTATTTATATGAAAATGTTATTTAATATTGTATTTTTCTATATATAATGTTTTATTTGCAACGTTCAAGACATCCTTACCTCCCGGATGGGACGAATTAATGTTTAATGTTGATGTTTAATGCATAAACAAAAATGTCTCTTGTATTTCACAGCCCGGGAGTGCTGTCGTTTACCATGGGGGAATGTGTAGCCCTGGTACACAATACCAGGAGGATGAGTGGAGAGGTAACGGTTAAGGGCTCTTCATGATATCATGTACACTTCGGACACACCCACCAGGGGTGTGGAGGGGAGTGCTAAGTAGTCTGAGTTCAGTTCAGTCAGTGACTGGAAGGAGTGAGGAAGTGCAGTCTTTGTGCAGTTCAGAAAGTGGAGGCCAGTACAGGTGAGCCAGTTCACCTCAGCCTGGTCAGAGCTGTGCCCCACTATAAGACGGACTGAGATATCTATTAAGAGTTGAGCATATCGAAGGGCATAGTGGAAGAGAACAGAGAAGTGCCATAAGTATAGGATACCTGCACATTGTTACCGGTCACTGGGGACCGAAGGATCACTAAAGCTTCACGCTTAGTGGTAAGAAAACCAGAGGCTTATCGGACCTTAGGTCGTGGCAAGCATCCCTGAAGAGTCAGTACGTATCTGGGGTCAGGGAGAGTGAGAACCTTGAGCCTGATCAGCAAGAATAGGAACTCAGCTCTCTCACAGGAAGGCTCCGACCACAAAAACTGACCGGGCAGAACAGCTTTGGAATAGCTGGAGTTATAGAGGGAACTACGCTTCAGGCTGGTTGGACTCATCAACATTGGACAGTAAAGGAGGCCCCTAACTTGCTTAGCCGTTGCCTCAAAGCTCATCCTCCATCAACCCCATCAGCCTCCCTGGGACCTGCCTTACCATCTTACAAGTAAAGGTATGGAAAGACGCTGACCGTGTGAGACTGAGTTATTTACTTGCATGCCTGCACAACCCTGCCTTAACCATCGACCTGAGGGAAGAGTCCTACCTGTAGGGGACCCGACATCTAGCTGCCTCACCATCCCCTCAGAGCTCTACAGCAGCGCTGGTATAAATTACCAGAAGACTACAGGTGGCGTCACGAACTGTAAATATATCTATCCCCTGTAAATATTCCCCCAACATACGCCAGACCGCTAGGGCCACAGACCGAGCCACCGCTACCTGTGACAAACCCCATAGACTTCCATGGGCTCGGCTTGAGTACCCCATTGCCCTGGTAACCCACAATTGTGGTGGCGGGTCGACACACAGCCTCTGTGGTTTTTCAGAAAAGGTAAAGTGTATATACTGACAGACCATGTGACACTTAGATTGCACACAGGTGGACTTCCTTTCATTAATCATGTGACTTATGAAGGTAATTGCTTGCGCCAGAAATTTTTAGGAGCTTCATAGCAAACGGGGTGAAACATATGCACTTGCCAATTTTTAGTTATTTGATCCATGAATGTAAATTATGCCTATATTTTTTTCACTTCACTTTACCAACTTCGTCTTTTTAGTGCTGATGCATCACACACAAATCGGATAACAAAAATATTTACACACAGGTTGTAATGTAAATAGGTAAAAAGCCAAGGGGGAGGGAAGAATACTTTCACAAGTCACTGTACAACGGAATTCCAGTCACATGAGTGAGAAGAAGACTTGAGGCGGACACCAGGGAAGGCGGCAATCTGTAACGTATTTTATTGCACTTGCACTAAATTAACTACACATTTAGACCCCTTTAGAGGCTGCACATTTTTAGGGAGGGGAGTGCTTCTTTAAGCATCCATCTTACTATTTTTCACATTTCACTTTAACCTTCAGCAAGAGGCAGTAAAAGTCTATGGAAATTCAGAGGCAAGGAATGACCAACTTTCCTTGTATAAGAAAAATAATAAACTAAATAAAAAGTTGAAGTCGCATAAGCCGGCAGACGTGTGCAGCATAAGAGAAGCCAAATTCATTTACTCTTTAGTGAAGATAAATGGCTTTGCTGTATGGCAGCGGCTCAGAAAAGAAATACTAGCAAGTGGAACTCCCAAGCTTTTACTCTTGACTAAAAATGAAACGTATCACTCATTTGATTTCCCATGCTTCATCTTGATAGATGGGATTTCATTTCTGAAAAGAACTTTGCAGAAAGCTCTTACTGTGAAAGGTACAGAGATCTGAGAAGAAGAGTCAGCCGGTATGGCATATTACAGAACACATCCAAAACTCACTTAAACCGTTCACATAAAAGGGGAACGAAAATGCATACTTATATGGGGAAACTTACGATAAAAGTGATCGACTGCAGACTCCCACCAATAAATAGAAAAGATCGTTAAGGGAGAAATATATTTGAAAAAAACGGATCCTAAAATAATTCTAAATAGATGCAAAACATGTGTATATGCTACTCAGTGTAATATATAAGTATTCCAACACCTGCATGGCAGAACGATCAAAGTAACAGTGAGTAATTTTTTGTGCTGTTGATTGTAAACAGAATTATTAGAATTGCTTTGTAAAATGTGTTGCATTATTTTAGGAAGAACAAAATGTATTTTCCATTAGACCTTTTTAACATAGATTTAAAAAGACATCAAAAGGAAACTGCGTAAAAAGACGGCAAAAGCAAAATTTCCAAAGGTAAGGGCTACCTAGCTTTTACGATAGACGCCTTCATTATTTAAAGAAGCATTCCAATTAAAGTTTGGATCCTCTTAATATATTGCAGTCATCACATTATATAACACTGTGCACTTACAATTGCTCATTTTGCCTTTCTACCCAGTTAATTATTTTCTTTTCCATTAGGTTTATTACGTCACATGATTAAAAACCGACTAGCTGAATCCTTCTAAGCTCTATGTAGAAACAGGAGGTCAATTTTGTCTGCAGAAAAGCAAAATGAGCAATTGTAAGTACACAGTGCTATTTAATATAACTGCAATAAACTAAGAGGATTAAAACTTTGATGGGAGAGTTTTAAGTTTTTTTTATTCATTAAATCTGAGTATATAGTGTAGTCTGAGTGTATTAATAAACTCACCTACCGATGCTCTCTCTGCGGTCCAGCGCCGTTCTCGTCTCAGTGATGACACAGCAATTGTGAGTAGCCAACTCTCTCTCTGTGTGAGCCGCGTTCCGACGATCCATAGGCTTACAATGTGAAAGCCACGTCCTGGTTACGCTGAGCACAGTGTGACCCGGCCAGTCGGCAGATCGGTGACGTCACTCAGAAGAGGAGAAAAGCTGGACACCGGAGAGAGCAGTGGTAGGTGAGTATATTAATACACGTACACTACATTACATGCACATATGCACACATTTAACGAATAAAAAAAAATGAATGGTAGCGCTTCTTTAAAAGAGTTCATCTAACGCCGCTTGATTCTGCATTGGAAGTGAGTGGTGCTGATGCTCTCACAACCCATGAACGGCAAAGATGCATGCACGATTCTAATACACAGCTCACTTTGCCGATACCTGTCGATCATGTTTCAGCAGGCGCGTGCGGTCGTAACATTAGCAGCAATGCTCACTTCTGATGCAGAACTTTTACATTGTTGAACGATCAATCTTTAGAATAGGTGATCAATAGAAGATCAGTGGGGGTCCATCACCCGGCAGCTAGAATCTCCTCCGTCAGCCAGATGTAAACAGGCTATGGAGCAGAGCACCATCACTCGGTAGACTGGTTAGTAGATACTGCAGCTCAGCTCCTAGTCTCTTCAATAGGAGCTGACCTGCAATACTCAGCAGTATATGGCGCTGTGATGTTCTGTAGAGAGTACCGTACAACTGGTGGTCACCGGAGAGGACAGCGGCTAAACCGGTGGAGGTGCCATGTGTTGGACTTCTACCGATCTTATATCGATGATCTATTCTAAGGATGGGTCATTAATATAAAAGTAGTGAACAGATGACAGAACAAATAGAAAAAGCGACTGTAAAATATGCCCAAAAGTAATAGAGTACACAAGCGCAAATTAGCGATGGCGGCATTTCTTAGGAAGGGTTTATGATGTATATGTGCTCTGTATAACACAGGTTTACGCCTCAGAGCAAGAAATACATCCAGCGGACAGATCGTTATACTCTTACCTTTTGTTCCAGCAGCCCTGTGAGTATGAGGCTAAAACCAAGACGAATAGTGTGAACCTGAGTCGCTGAATTGAAATCACCCCGATATTAAGAAGCTACATCACTTAAGGTTTCCTCTACACTAGATCAAAAACATCCCAACGTTCAACTTTGCATGACTCTTGAAACGGTAACACAGTAATTGGCATATTAAAGGGTTGGTGTCTGACAGAACGCCGGCATTACAGGGGAAGCACGCTTTATTATAGAGAGGTGGCAGCTCATTTTAAAATTCATCTAGCTGGCTCAAAGGGGCTTACTCGCTTCCACTGACACTTTTGGGATAAGATTTTGAAAGGCTGCTTCAATTAAGGCCTCAGTGCCCAAGGCACAAGAAAAGTGAGAGCTCAGTAATAACTTGTCAACAGCCCGTTTGTCCTTTAATCTGTGCAACTGGGAAATGAAGAGGGGAAAGAAGAAAAAAAGATATAGAAGCAAAGAACATAGAACACACATCACTTTACATGGAACAGAATGAGGATCATGGGGCACACGTTCTACCGTGTATACTATGGCGGTGTATGTCACGTGTGTATGTCAACTGGACAATTAAAACTCAGCTTTCCAGGGGAAGGGGGTGAGGAGAAGAAATAATCAGCACCCTCCCAAAAAAATAAATAAATAAAACCACATGACATTTTGTTCCTTGATTTGCCATGTATGACCATATGACTACTGCAAAGACCTTTTGGACCAACAGAAGAGGAGGAAACTTCGAAGACAGAGTAGGCAGGGGGAAGGGGCCGGAGTAGGAGAGGATAGGGGGAATGGGCGGGCGGGCGTAGGAGAGGATAGGGGGAATGGGCGTGCGTAGGGGGGGAGTAAAGGGGGAAGGGGCTGGCGTAGGAGAGGATAGGGGAAATGGGCGGGTGTAGGGGGAGTAAAGGGGGAAGTGGCCGGCGTAGGGGGGAGGATAGGGGGAATGGGTGGGCTTAGAGGGAGTAAAGGGGGAAGGGGCCGGCATAAGGGGAAAGGGATAGGTGGAAGAAGCTGGGGTAGTGGGAGGATAGGGGGAAGGGTCCGGCATAAGGAAAGGGATAAGTGGAAGAAGATGGGGTAAGGGCAGGATAGGGGGAAAAGGCTAGCGTAGGGGAAGATAGGGGGAAGAAGCTGGGGTAGGATAGGATAGTGACTGAGCGAAAACCACGAAGAGAAGAAAGGAGTAAGAGTACTAGGCACTAAATTAGGGGCTTTCACAACATCCCTCAATTACTGATCATCCAAGCATCTGAGGGAATACCATTGTTCCAGGAATAGAGATTGTTGTATGTTTGCTTTTGGTTTTTTTTCTTAAACTCCAAACAAGAAAAAAATGCTTTACTCACCATCCCTGGGTCCAGCATTGAGACTCCAGCGCTGCTCCTGGTGTCTGTTGTCTGCATTGCTGAAGTCAAGTTGAGAGCACTGCAGCCAATCATTGAGCTGAATGCTCACTTACTGACTGCAGCGGTATCAACATGTTGTCAGCGCTGCAAACAGAAACTGTGCGCAACAGTGGAGACCGAACGCCGGAAGGATGAGAAAAAGCAGAATTTGTTTGTATTTTAATCAAACTGCGCAAAATGGAAAAAAAAAGCACTGCCATTGCCAGTTTTGTAAGGTAAGGTTTTAATTCAGACAAGTATATAAGTAACATGGGTAAATTAGTTCACCCACTTTACCAATTAAGCAATAGAAAAAATAAAACTACATTTGCAATTCATGTTTTTAGAGAGGCAGCATTGTCAATAATTCTTTATTAACACTCTATACTTTTGGCAATTGCCTACGATCGCTCATACAGTGGCCTTGTATGAATGTATTGTGATGGCTTCAAAATCCCATTATACAGGATGCATGCTCTAGCTGGAACAGTTCACAGTCAGCAGGAGCTAAAGAGGATTTTAAGCCGTGGTCTGTGGTACCTAAATGCAATCAGGTCACAGCTGTCCAGAGAACGGCACAGTATGCCGTCTGAATGTAAGTGGCTCCTAACATGGTGGATTTAGAAAATAATTACTTTAAGGCTAAGTGCACACGTTTGCAGAATGTTTGCAGAATATTCCTGAGCAAAACCGGACTTTTTTCGCGGCAAAAACGCGCGTTTTTTGCGCGGATTTTGTGCGGTTTTTTTGCGCTGATTTGACGCGTTTTTACCGCGATTTTTCCTGAACTTTCTAGGTCAATAATATAGCGGGAAAACCGCTAGAATTCCGCAAAATTAATGGACATGTTGCTAGATTTTCCGCGAAGCGTTTTTTTTTCGCGGAAAAAACGCACCATGTGCACAAAAATTGCGGAATTCATTCTAAATGATAGGATGCTTAATACATGCGTTTTTGACGCGTTTTTTCCCGCGAAAAAAACGCAAATATTCCTGAACGTGTGCACTTAGCCTAAAGCGTAAGCCAAATAACAAAACTGACAGTCCCAACGAGTTTGGCAAAATACACATTTGCACAATCTACTCCTGGACCCATTGATTTAGCGATGAGTCGCTGTACTCTTTAACTACATGCAGTGGTGGTTTACAGGTAAAATTACTGTCATGAAATCCAAAAAGTTTACTACATTCACAAAAATGCAACTGGTCAAAAAAAAAAAGTACTAATAAGCAAAATAACCCGATATTAGAACATAGTTATAAACGGAAAAGCAGCAAGAACTAGACAAAATCCTGCCCTGTGCTTGTAATTTCACCAACATGATTCAGATGGACAGAGAAAAAAGAAAAAAAAAGATTAGCCGGCACAGATATGGCCGTGTTCTCACATAACGTAAATGCTGTTTTTTTTTACTCCGCTATTTTGCGCAGAAAATGTAATTATTTACCTCTCCAAGTAAGGCCGGGATCACACATGGGAGAAACTCATGCGAGTCTCTTGCATGCATACCCGGCACTGCCGCCGGCACTTGGACCGGAGCGTGCGGCTGCATGTATTTCGATGCAGCCACACGCTCCGGTCCGAGTGCCGGCGGCAGTGCCGGGTACTGATGCGAGAGACTCGCACAAGAATCGTGCGAGTTTCTACCATTTGTGATCCCGGCCTAAGATGGATGCGATTTCATGAAAACTCCTGTGCAGCTAAAGATGTAGTTTAATAATAATAATAATAATCTTTATTTATATAGCGCCAACATATTCCGCAGCGCTTTACAGTTTAACAGTTTCAAAACATAAGTCATAAGTAACAACGTTAACAATACAATAATTAAAGCAAAATAAGCCGCCCCTGCTCGTGAGAGCTTACAATCTACAATAGGTGGGGGAGATACAAAGTACAGGTGTGTATATACAATGGTGCATTTACTTTATGTTCACATGATGTGGTTTTTAGTTTTTTTTAGGCAAACTTTCAGCTAAGTTTTACAGTTCCAGCAGCAAAGTCTATGAGATTTCAGAAACCTCATGCGTGCAGCTTGTTTTTTTGTCCTCAGTATTTTGTGCAAAACCTTGGTTTTTGCAAAATGCAGCAGGTCACTTCTTTTAATGTTTTTTCAGTGTTTTCCACCATTGAAAGCAATGGGCGGTGCATAAAATGCTGCAAAAGGGCAGGTATCAGTTTTTGCTGCCAAAACCTTATGAAATAGAATCAAATTTTTTTTATGCATTAAACCATAATCAGCATGGACAAGAGACAAAATGTACCCTGCCAAAAACGCAAGAAGAATACTCACCCAGAAAAAAAATGCAACAAAAACTAAGCAAAACCTGCTTTTTTGAAGCCAGTTTCTTACTGCCAAGAAAGCAGGCTTTGCCTGCAGGGAAAAAACAAATACATCAAAAACGCAAAGTGTGAACATAGCCCAACTGTGTGGTTTTCTTTACAGGCTTCTATGGAGAGACTGAAAAAAAGGCAAGTAACAATGAATGAAAAAAAAAAAAAATGTTGCATTTTTAAGTGTAGAATGGTGTACAATAATAAATTATATTGTGGTACCGTGTTAGCCAGAAAAATCGATGTGAATACTTTTCCATCCAATTATGACAAGAGCATTCTTAAGGTGATACCTTTATTGGCTAACCAGAAAATTATATGTTCGCTAGCTTTCAGAGCGCAGAGGCTCCTTCTTCAGGCAAGATTCCAAATGTAATCATGCCTGAAGAAGGAGCCTCTGCGCTCTGAAAGCTAGCGAACATATAATTTTCTGGTTAGCCAATAAAGGTATCACCTTAAGAATGCTCTTGTCATAATTGGATGGAAAAGTATTCACATCGATTAAGTGTAGAATAAAAGCTTTTCAGTGCTAAACTAAAAAATGGAGTAAAAACACTGCTACAAACGAACGTCTAAAAACTCAACTGAAAGAAAAAAAATAGCAAGAAAGCTAAAAAAAAAAAAAAAAACAGGAAAAATATGCAGTATTTACACTTGTGACCTAGCAAAACTTAACCGTGTTCTTAGCACTAAATAAATGACTCCCAAAAGGGGCTGCACTATATGTAAAAAATTATTGGGACACCTACACATCACACCTACAGCTTTTATGGCCTTCCATTCTAAATTCACAGTCTAAATTAGTATGGAGTTGGTCCGGACCATGTATGTACGGCAAGTCAAGTTCTTCCTCACCAAACTCCCCCAAATTTGCTTTGTGCTCTGGGGCACAGTCATGAGGGCCAGAAAGGGCTTTCTTCCCCAAGATATAAGGCTTACAAGCAGCTGCCCAGCCATATAATCCCATGACTCAAGCTCTTGGTGCAGTTTTTATGCTGATATTAATGGAAAATAAGGTTTGGAGTCAGCAGAGCGTTGGCGACTTATGGGCCTCAGGTCTGCACCGTTATGTGGTCTCCACCTCGTGGCTGCGGTTCCTGCTGCCTCCACTTTTCAATAAGATGAGTGTGGAATATTTGGGAGGGGAGAAATCGCACAAGATGGGTTGTTGGAAGTGGTGTCTCGTCACGGGAGCGCATTAGAACACAAGGTACGTGAATAGGCGCTGGATCTTATACGACTGCGGCAATAGGACAAACTGAAAAGGCTGAATTTAGTGATTTACGAGATGTGTCTCCATCCGTTTCTCCATGTAGTGTATGCTTTATTATTATTTTTTAATTTTTTTTCCGATATTTTGTCATTATCGCACATGCGCACAAAGTCTGTAGTATTTAAGATCATTTTGTTCTTTGTGGACAATTCATTCTCTGACAAAACAGTTTGCTCCATTGACCACTGAGCTTAAAAACAAGCACTGGTAAAATAAAAAAAATTAAAAAATAAGAGATGACACATGGCAATGCCCACAGACATGTTTAGATATATATAACAGAGTTAGAATAAATCAGGATCTTACGCCATCTTTGGCTCAGAAAGAACTGGTAATAAGTTGCTGACTACCACCAGTAACAAATGACTAGTGTTAATGGTCTTCTTATATTTCGATCAAGAGTTCAGACATTTACGAAATTAAGTACAGAATAAAAGCCGTTCGAGGCCTCTCAAAACACAACAAATTAGCCAAGATGACAACAGGACAAGAGGAGAAGGGACATAACAGATGCAATCAGGATATACTTCACCATCGTTATGTGATTACTCCACAAGTTCAAAAGTGTACAGATTATTGGCACCGCGCACAAACACGACTGCAGGATTTCAGGAAGCCTTATACCGTAACCGTTGTGCTGGGGACAGATTCTCATTACCTGCATTTAAAATTCATGCATGTGGCCTTTTTAAGTAATATGGGGCCCAAAATGTACCTCTGAGTTCAAGCATTTTTTCTTTATTAGTTTTTTTATTTATTTTTTTTAAAGCACCACTCCAGCAGTTTGGATTGGTTCCACTAATGCAAGTTCCCTGACCCCAGGATTATACTTACCAGCCGATGACTTCAGTTCTTCCCGGCGCCGCTCCGGTCCCGATCCACCATCTTGTGACCGCAGGTTCTAACTAACCGGAAGCAACAGTGACAGACACTCTCATAGACTTAGATAGAGAAGTGTCCTCCGTATCGTCCAGCAAACGCTGAAGCGATACGGCATGTCACAGCCTACAGAAGACCGACCGGAGCACCGCTGAAAACGGCAGAAGATGACAGCTAGCAAGTATAATACTAAGGGCAAAAAACTGAGTGACACCACTACAGCAAAAAAATAAAATAAAATAAAAAAAATACGGATTTTTGTGTTACTCACCGTAAAATCCTTTTCTCCGAGACGCTCATTGGGGGACACAGGACTGTGTGGTGTATGCTACTGCCGCTAGGAGGCTGACACTAAGTAAACATAAAAAAAGGTTAGCTCCTCCTCCGCCGTATACACCTCAGCACTGGCCGCAGGCAAACCCAGTTTAGTGCAAAAAGCAGTAGGAGGCTAAAGAATAAATTAATGTTAATACAGGTACAATATATCCAGAAGTAAATCTACTGATATAGACCCAAGCAAATAAAATTAACTTAGAAATCGAAGCCATCCGGCTAATAGGGAGGGAGCTGTGTCCCCCAATGAGCGTCTCGGAGAAAAGGATTTTACGGTGAGTAACACAAAAATCCGTATTTCTCCTTCGTCTCATTGGGGGGACACAGGACTGTGGGACGTCCCAAGGCAGTCCCTTGGGTGGGAAACCGACTCCACAGTGTAATTTATAATCAAGCATTGCTTATAGGTGCGCAACCGCGCCCTGAAGAATCCTTCTACCCAGACTGGCATCCGCAGAAGCCTGGGTATGGACATTATAATGCTTGGAAAAGGTATGCAGACTGGACCAGGTTGCTGCTTTACAAACCTGTTCCACTGAAGCCTGATGCCGAAGGGCCCAGGAGGCACCCACCGCTCTGGTGGAGTGAGCCTTGATCCCTGCAGGAACCACCGCGCCTCTGATGCGGTAAGCCTCCTGAATGGCTAACCGAATCCACCTAGCCAAGGTTGATTTAGAGGCAGCGAGTCCCTTCCTGCGACCTTCAGGGAGGACAAACAGCGTGTCCGTCTGTCGAAAGGACGCCGTCCGAGATACATATCTCCTGAGTGCTCTCACCAGATCCAGCGTATGGAGAGCCTTCTCCACTCGGTGCGTCGGAGCTGGGCAAAATGAGGGCAAAATAATGTCCTCATTAATATGAAATGAGGACACGACTTTAGGCAAAAAAGGTGGAGTAGGTCTGAGCACTACCTTATCCTGATGGAAAAGCAAGTACGGAGCTTGACAAGACAGTGCAGCCAGCTCCGAAACCCGCCTTATGGATGTTATGGCTACCAAAAACACCACTTTCCAGGAAAGAAACGACAGAGAAACCTCCTGCAAAGGTTCAAAAGGAGACTCTTGCAGAACTCCCAGGACTAGATTGAGGTCCCAAACCTCTAAAGGAGTCTTGTAGGGAGGAACTATATGGACAACCCCCTGAATAAAGGTCCTAACCTGAAAATTAGACGCGATCCTTCGCAGAAAAAGCACAGACAAGGCTGATATCTGCCGTCTAAGCGTACTTGGCGCTAGACCTGAATCTAGGCCTGCCTGGAGAAATGACAGAATGTTTGGAATTGAAAACCTAAGCGGGGAACAACCATGTTCCCTGCACCAAGCAAAAAAGATCTTCCAAGAACCGTGGTAGATGCGAGCCGAGACGGGCTTTCGGGCGCTAGCCATCGTCGCGGCGACCTTTTTAGAGAATCCAGCCCTGGTCAGGATCCAAGATTCAACGGCCAGGCCGTCAAACACAGGACCGCTGAGTTCTGGTGGTAAACTGGGCCCTGGGAGAGAAGGTCCGCGCGCTCTGGCAGTCGCCAGGGTGCGTCGGCGAGCAACTGTACCAGCTCCGCGTACCAAGAGCGACGCGGCCAATCCGGAGCGATTAATATCGCTGGAACCCCCTCTATCCTGATCTTTCTGATCACCCTTGGGAGAAGAGCTATTGGTGGAAATAAGTATGGAAGATGGAATTGATTCCACGGTAGAACCAGGGCGTCCACCGCAATTGCCTGCGGATCCCGGTACCGGGAGACGAAGTTGGGCACCTTGGCATTCATCCTGGAAGCCATCAGGTCCACATCTGGGGTTCCCCAGCGTCGACATATCTGCTGAAAAATCTCGGGATGTAGTGACCATTCCCCTGAAGCTATGCCGTGACGGCTGAGAAAATCCGCTGCCCAGTTTTCCTCGCCCGGAATGTGGACTGCTGAAATCACGGAGTGATTTACCTCTGCCCAGGACAGAATCTGTTTTACCTCGTGCATAGCCGCCCGGCTGCGGGTACCTCCCTGATGGTTTATGTATGCCACCGCCGTGGCATTGTCTGACTGAATTCGGACTGGGCGGCCTGCCAGATGCTGGTGAAAATGCCTCAGAGCCAGCCAAATAGCTCGGATCTCTAAAATATTTATTGGGAGGATCGACTCCTGCTGAGACCAAGTCCCCTGGGCTGTGTGGTGACGAAACACTGCTCCCCATCCGAGCAGGCTGGCATCCGTTGTGACTACCATCCAGATATTCGGAGGAAACAAACGGCCCTGTTGAAGAGTGGAACTCCTCGTCCACCACATAAGAGTCTGTCTGACCTGCAGGGACAGACGGCACCGAAGATTGAGGGAATAAAGGCTCCCGTCCCATACTGCCAAGAGTGCATGCTGAAGAGGGCGAAGATGAAACTGGGCAAATGGAATCGCCTCGATCGTTGCCACCATCCTTCCTAGGACCCTCATGCAAAACCGGATGGTATGAGGAATCGGTTTGTGAAGGATCCGTACCTCTTGACGGAGAACTAAGGCCTTGTCCTGAGGAAGGATTATCAACCCTTGAGCGGTGTCGAAATCCATCCCTAAGAAGGTGATCTTTCGAGATGGCACGGAGATGACTTCTTCATATTCACCAGCCACCCCAGGCGAACAAGAGTGTCTAGGGTAATGCTGACACTTTCCTCGCATGCTTGGAAAGACGGACCCTTGATGAGAAGGTCGTCTAGGTAAGGCAAGATGACTATCCCCCTGGAGTGTAGAATGGATACAACAGTAGCCATGACCTTTGTGAACACTCTGGGAGCTGTGGCTAGCCCGAATGGCAAGGCAGCGAACTGAAAGTGAAGTTTGCCGATGGCAAACCGAAGAAACCTTTGATGAGGGGGAAATATGGGGATGTGAAGATAGGCATCCTGGATGTCTATTGATGCTAGAAATTCACCTTTTTCCATGGCAGCAATGACCGAGCGGAGAGACTCCATTCGAAAATGTCGAATTTTGACGAACCGATTCAGTCTTTTTAGATCCAGAATGGGCCTTACGGTACCGTCCTTTTTGGGTACAATGAACAGATTGGAATAAAACCCCCAACCTCTTTCGACCTCTGGTACAGGTACGACAACCCCGCTGTGTCGAAGAGACTCGACCGCCTTGAATAAGGCGAGAACCCGAGACTCCTCCTTGGGAAGGCGCGAGGGAAAGAAACGATTTGAGGGAAGGCTGGTAAATTCTATCTTGTACCCCGAGGTGACTAATTCTCTGACCCATTCGTCTTGAGTAATTGATAGCCAAGTGGGACGAAACCAGAGTAGACGGCCGCCTACTCTGGATGAATCGACCGGATTCTGCCTCCAGTCATTTATCCGAAAATCTTTGGGGCCTAGACCCTCTAGATTTCGGTTGTTGAGACCGCATTCTTCCCAACGGGTTGGTCTTGTAACAGGCCTGACGATCTCTGGCCTGATTAGGTCGACCTGAGCCGCTGGAACTGGCTGTTGCAGCCCAACCTGGGTTGCGAAAGGCTCTAAAGCGAGGCTGGGGCTGTCGGCGAAAGGGCTGTTTGACCTTCTGCTGAGGCAAAAAAGAACTCTTCCCTCCTGTCGCATCAGATATAAGCTGATCCAGTTTTTCCAAAAAAATGGGGAACGGTGCCTCCAGCTCCATGACCTCTAATGGTGGGTCTTCCTTGCTGCAGTGGACTTTGCGGCTCTCCCAGACATTAGTCCAGCGTCTCCCGTCTTTTAGAGGGGGGCTTGCAGCAAAAAAAGGGGGACGGTGCAGGCACCCTAACTCCATCACCCCTTCAGGGGATGAGGAGAGGGACCGTCCGCCACCTTGCAGCACCGCAGTCTAGCATTGGTGGTGCAGTGGGGGCCGCACGGACTAACTCCTGCCTCTGTACAGCCTAGGGCTTCAATACCTTAGGGTGGTCAGGGCTGAGTCCGGCATTTATGTCCCACGTTGCGGGAGAGGATACGTTGGAGGCTTTACTCCACATGCTCGTCCGTTGATGGTTTGGGGAGATCGGACCCTTTCAATAGGATCCGTCGCCCCTATCTCATCTTCGTGGGAAAGAAAAAAAAAAAAAATGGTCTGGAAAAAGAACCAGACGTGTGCCTCCATCAGACACTAAGCAATAACTGGGTTTGCCTGCGGCCAGTGCTGAGGTGTATACGGCGGAGGAGGAGCTAACCTTTTTTTATGTTTACTTAGTGTCAGCCTCCTAGCGGCAGTAGCATACACCACACAGTCCTGTGTCCCCCAATGAGACGAAGGAGAAATGCTGGATTGGTGCTTTAAATTAGAAAAAGCAAGAACAATTGTTACATGCTCCACTTGTGTTCCTTACCATGTAGGTATTCTTTCAAAGAGGCATTGCTTCTGGGATAGGATAGGGTGCCTCAAAAAATTGTAGGCAGTTCACGTGTCATCACATATGATCAAAGACCGTAGCATTTTTTTTCTATTATTATTGTAATCTGAGAATACAATGCAAGGAAAGCTACACTGCTGTACCCTGGCTCAGTGGTTAGCACTGCAGCCTAGCAGCGCTGGGGTCCTGGGTTCAAATCCCACCAATCCCAGATCTGCAAGGAGTTTGTATGTTCTCACTTTGTTTGCGTGGGTTTCCTCCGGGTTCTCATGTTTCCTCCCACATTCCAAAGACATACTGATAGGGAATGTAGATTGTGAGCCCCAATGGGGACAGCGATGATAATGTGTGTAAAGAATCGTGGAATTAATGGCGCTATATAAGTAAAATAAACACTGATAATATAGGACAGGCTCAGAAGTATAGAGCAACGTAAAGTTATCAGCCCAACATAACACACAAAATCTCAATTACTGCTATGTATATTATCGCATATAATATATTACATACATTAAGGGCCAGATTCATCAAAGCTTTCATGCAAGAATTCTAGAGTAAAAGTTTTTAAAAGTTAGAACTTCAGGCGCAACTTTTGGCGTCTTGACAAAATGGGGGCACAGCGAGGGCGTGACGCCAGAGCCGATCTACTTCATGAAGAGCTATGGGTTTTCAATGCCAGAAATCTCACTCTAGTTACAAACTGGAGTAAGATTTTATGAATCTGGAGCATCTGACTCCAGCACAACCAATCCTCAACAACGACGTGAACAACGCCGGTCTTGATGAATCGGGCCCAAAGTATTTACCGTATTCAGGTTCATTTCCTGATACCATCAATAAGGGGAGAATCAGACATAATGAAGCAAACACTTGCACATATTTTTGCACATGGCAAGAATGTACAACCAATACATCCACATGCACTAACAGGATTACCAGTATTATCCAATAATTCTAATCAGATTACACTAAGAAGTGTTGCACTTCGCATATAAGAAAGCAGCATAACGTCTTATTAATCTTTATTATTGTGGATAAAATGTCTGTCTGCTTTACTTGTGCCCCTTCCACCATCAGCTATTATAGACAACCATTTTGGAGACAACAACACAAACCACAGACATCATTAACTAGATCTCTGACACTTGAGGAGTCTTCTGTCTCACAATCGATATCCATGTCAGAATGGCTGTAAAAATTACTTTTGAAAGTTTTGTATTTTACTAAAACGAGTATTTAGTCTAGTTAGGTTATTAAAATAACTTAATATCACCTTTCACGCACTAGGTGTGGCAACAAAACAGTACAAAAAATGCTAATAAAAATATGTGCATGTAAAGCAATTTTGGAACCACATTACAACAAAAAAAAAAAATCAGCAAGGCGTTAGGAAGTTGGAGGAGGGTATACTGTGAACCAATGATCGCATCAGACGCAGCATAAATGCCCAGCAAATCCTGCACGCGGAAACGTACACACAAAATGCGTTGCAAAGTTGGAGAAGAAAGATGTCCAAAAACTGTTAAGAATGGGGCTTTCCAGCAATGGGGTCCTGGATTCAAATCCCACCGACGACAACATCTGCAAGGAATTTGTATGTTCTCCTCGTGTTTGTGTGGCTTTCATCCAAGTTTGTCCCACACTCCTAAGACATACTGATAATGAATTTAGATTGTGAGCCCCAATGGTGACGGTAATAAAAATGTCTTTACTGGGCTGGGGAATATGTTGGCTCTATAAACAAAAAATGGACAATAGAAGAATTTAGTAAAGCAGAAAGTTCAGGAGACCCAACAGGTCTTATAATTTAATGTTATCAACAGCAGATTATTTCCAGTCATCAGTAAAGCAACGCGCCAATTACAGAAAGTTTACAAGAAAGTAAGTTACGCAACTCCCATAAAACGCCAAACTTTATACACGAACATAACGAGCAGTAACAATCCTAGAGTGAAAATTACATTTTTGGAGGGTTACGAAAGCGCAGACTTGGGAATGATTGAACATGGAGAAGACTGGCATAAGCTAGAAAATGCAATCAATAAAAATCATACTTTTATCCTACAGTGAAAACCACCTCCCAGAAAATCTCCCCCCAACAAGCCCCTCGATTACAGGAAATAATGTTTGAGATGCCATGGGCCTGCAAAGACAACTTGCAATCAATTAAAGTTGTCAGCGGTGAAACTCAATTTTCTCCGCTCCATGTGGAGGTGAATATACAGAACAGATTGATAATTCCTGTCGCGAGTGTGCCGGAGTGTTTCTAGGCAACATCCCTTCATCATCTTCTGTGACAAATACAAGTGGAAGAGTCTAAACTGCAGGCTGATGGAGTTGTGAATACTAATGACTAGCTGAAGAAGGGCATTATAACTTCTAAAGTGCTACTGACAGACACTTACAAACTTCCAGCCATTTAGCCAAGGGAAAAGTGCTGCATAATTAGCGCTGGACCGTAAACGATCTCCTGGTACGCTCCGCACTAAGCGGGCCAAAGAGACGAGCGCCACGTCTGAAGGACGAGAGAAAAGTCATCCAGAAATATTATAATGCAGCATTACTTTGCAAAAAAAGACAATGGAAAAGTAACAAAAATCACTTGTACTGATAGGTAAGAAATAAAAGATTATAATAAGCCATATACATATTGTATAAAATAGGGAGATTTCTGCAGGTCCGGTCAGCCATACAAGTCACCATTATACTCAAAATGAACACTACATCAACACTAGAATTGATACACTATAGGGCAAAAATTAGTTTCCTTAATCAAACAAATGAGGTGAACCACAAGTATATTAAAATAATATAATTTTATTTAAAGATCAAAAATTTGTAAAAAATGGCTACATAGCCATACATCATCATAACATACCCCAAGGGGGCATACAACAGACCAAAAAAGAGAGGGGTTCAAATCCAATACAAATGGTACAAATAAATATTCACATATATGTGCACAAAGTATCACTATCAAAATAAATCTTGAACACCAATCTCCTAGAGAACCACCTACATGAACAATTATCATAAGCCTGTAATTCAATATCCCTATGAAATTCCAAAAATGGACAACTAAGAGGAGTTTTAAGATATAAAGTGCAAGTGCTTATATAAACGCAAATAGTTTCATTATACATCTAAGCTGCCCATAGCAAAATCACTGCAGGAATAGGGAAATTTATAAAACCAAGGAATAAACCATAATTACCTTTTTTCAAGTTAAGATAGTGCCCGTGGTCTGCTGCTAACCCCTGCACCCCGACGCGCGTTTCGCCCTCTTACTTCTTCCGGGGATGGAACATGGCTTCTTTTCCAGGCAAGCGAAACAGACAAGTTTTCCAATAGGAAAACCGTTTTTTCTCTTTAAGCGTCTTTTTTTTCTATTATTTGATCATTTCCCAAGCGTCTTTCCTGTACTTTTGACTACATGTGGTGGGAAAAAAATCTCAAAAAGACACCGGGGCATATTTTAAAGCACGTTCACACGTTCAGTATTTGACATCAGTTTTTGTAAGCCAAATTCATGAATGGAACAATCAGAGGAAAAGTATAATAGAAACACGTCACCATTTCTGTATTTTTTACCCACTCCTGGGACTAAGCTTACAAATACTGATGTAAAATACTGACCAAATACTGAACGTGTGAACATGGCCTTAAGCATTCCCATTGAGATTCTTCACAGCGGGAAAATGTCTGAAGACTGTTCGGCTTATTTTATCAGCTTGCCGTCTTTGGAAACCTCAAGCGGCTGAAAGATGCTCAAAACACTGAACACAAACATCAAGTTTTTACATAGAAATGTGCACATTTGGCGTTCGTTTATTGGATTGTTTACACAGGCAGACAAACAATGATCGGGACAGAATGAGTAATAATATGACAGTATCACGTTTTCAGAAGCACGTCGCCTCCAAGGTGATGTGCTGCTAAGAATTTTTTTTTTCTGGTAAACAATTCGATCACATTTTGCTTGTTCATGGGGTGACTGATCGCCAGGATATTTACACACTTAGATAATTGAGGACCAGCGCTACTTAAGGGTATGCCACTAAGCGAGATCCTAGCGAGATTGGTAACGAGATCACTAAAACGTCACTATTTAGCGATCTCGTTAGCGACCTCGTTGTGTGTGGCATGTAGCAACGATGTGGCCCCTGCTGTGATGTCGCTGATCGTTCACTAGGTTCTGGACCGTTTTTTGATCGTTGGCGTCCCGCTGGTGAGCCTATATCGCTGTGTTTGGCACCTTTTGCGAACGACGAGCGACCTCGTTTGTGACGCATATGACAGCGGCGCAGGCGGGACTAGGGTTTTTTAGTGTCACGGAGTGGATCGCAATATCTGTAAGTTCTCTTTTGCGTCACAGAGAGGATCGCAGAAGTTGCAAAGCAGGCTAGCAGGACGCAGAGAGCAGGAGCGATGCTGGAAATTCCTATGAATCAGAAGCGCTCAGTACATGCTAATGACATCCTAACGACCGCCAAAGTCGTTAAAGAGATCGCTGACCGCTGATGAGTCGTTTATGAGATCTCCTGTTTGGCAGCTACTAGCGCCTAAAAGCGATCACACCAACGATCTCGTTAGCTTGCGTCATTATCGTGATCGCTAACGAGATCGCTAAGTGTGGCAGTACCTTTAGTATCTGCATCCTTGGATCATCTCAGGGACATATCATTGGTGTAATCTGGTATAATGGAGTCCACGTCCAAATTCAAAGCAGTAAATCGTTTCTTTCACAGAAACACTACTGGACTGCAAAGGACTCTTGTAATTTTTTAGCACCGGGGCCATTTGTGTGTCCTCCCTGGATTGTCTACAAGTCTAAATGCATCAATACACTCATGGTCCAACTTGTGATCTACCTACGTAGTCTATGAAGGTATATGACCTAAGAGCTGCATACATGTTTCACCAAGACTAAAGCCACATATTAGATAAAATGTCGGCTGAACCTGCCGCTAACAAGCGGTTTGGTTGACAGTCTAATGTGTATGGGAGCCCTAGACAATCGATTGGGAGTTAAGTACCTAAGCATGTCCAATTTGGACTTTTCTCCTTGATATAAGCATCTAAAAATGTCTGGAAGAGAATATCTCAGAGACTATCTCAGAGAAGGCAGGAGTGCTCGGCTGAGCGAGAGATCGTGTAAAAGAGACACTGCTGAATGATCGGCCAAACCATCATTCAGATGACAGCCAACTAACGTGCTTGAGGGGCTTTAGTGTGAGAAAGGAGGAAGGCAACTGAACCATTAGCAAGTTAAAATCTCACACACCCAATACTTTTTTCCCCACAGACATTTCGCATAGGTGGAAAATGAGCACAAACTCAGTTTGGCTTGGTCCAATGAGTATGATAACCTTAAGATGGTGCGTATCCTTACTTACACTGCTGTAAATGCATATTTGATGCAGCATCCTGGCAGAAAACATTCAGTGAGCGCTGGTTTTACGTGGTTTTCATGTCACAAAACCCCAATAATGGGCCAAACAAAATTGTTGGCACCTTCCCAAAATTGGAGGTAAACAACTTTGTTTAAGCACGTGATGCTCGTTCAAACTCACCTGTGGCAAGTAACAGCTGTGGGCAATACGAAAATCACACTTGAAAGCAGATAAAAAGGGGAGAAGTTGACTCGGTATTTGCTGCATTGTGTGCGCCACACGAAGCATGGAGAACAGAAAGAGAAGAGAACTGTCTAAGAACAAAACTTGTTGAAAAATATACAACAATCTCAAGGTTGCAAGTCCATCTCCAGAGACTTTGATATTCCTTTGTCCATGGTGCGCAAATAATCAAGAAGCTTACAACCCATGGCACTGTATCTTATCTCTGTGGACGGCAGAGAAAATTGATAAAAGGTTGCAATGCAGGATAGTCTGGATGGTGGATAAGCAGCCCCAGTCAATGTTCCAAAAAAATTGAAGCTGTCCTGTAGGCTCTGACTGCATCAGTGTCAGAGCGAACCATCCATCGACATTTGAATTAAATGAAACGCTATGGCTGGAGACCCAGGACTTTATTGTTGACACTGCAGTTTGCCAAAATGTACGTGAATATTTTTCTGTGAAAGCATCCTGTGAACAGATGAGGACCAAGAAAGAGCTTTTTGATAAAGCACATAATTCTGCTGTTTGCAGAAAATAGAATAAGGCCTACAAAGAACAAATTACCTACAGTAAAATATGGTGGAGGTTCAAAGATGTTTTGGGGTTGTTTTGCAGCCTCTGGCACTGGGTGCCTTGACTGTGTGCAAGGCATTATGAAATATGAAGATTAACAACTGATTTTGGGTCGAAATGTAGTGCCCAGTGTCAGAAAGCTGGGTTTGTGTCCTGGGTCATGGGTCTTCCAGCAGGACAATGACTCAAAACATACTTCAAGAAGCTTCCAATAATAGATGGAAACTAAGCGCTGGAGAGTTCTGAAGTGGCCAGCAATGAGTATAGATCCCATTGAACACCTATAGAGAGATGTTAAAATATGAGAGACCAGGAGCAGTTTGCAACAGCAAAAAGGTCAAAAATTTCAGCTAAGAAGCGTGTGAGGAAGTGATTGATTGCAGTTATTTATTCCAAGGGGTGTGCAACCAAATATTACGTTGAGTGTGCCAACAATTTTTTCTGGCCCAGTTTTTTCCAATTTGCCTTTTCTTGCTTTTTGTTTTTTTTTTTTTTGTTCCAATACACACTAACGAAATAAACAAGTGTGTAACAAAACTTGTGTAATTACAATAATTTTCTTGGACAAATAGTTCATTTTCTGGACCAATTGCAAGGGTGCCAACTAGTGATGAGGAAACGTGCTTAGATAAAGTGTTATCCGAGTATCTTGGGCATGCTCGAATAATATTTTCTTGTCCGTGCGGCTGTATGTTTTGTGGCTGTTGGGCGGTCCCGCATGTGTTGCGGCTGTCTGAGGCCCCTTTCACACGTCAGTGTCTCCGGTACGTGTGTTGACAGTTTTCTCATGTACCAGAGACACTGACACACGTAGACCCATTCAAATGAATGGGTCTATGTACATGTCAGTGTGTTTTGACGGACCGTGTGTCCGTGTGCAAAACACGCAGACATGTCCGTTTTCACACGAACACACACGGACCGCAAAACATGCCACACATATGCACACGGAGAACAGTGCACACTGTCCTCTGTGTGCACAGCAGGCCGCCAGGGAAGAAGCGTTACTATAAGCCGCTGTCCCCGGCGGCAGTTGCTGAAGCCGGCTGTCATTCTCCCTGCTCTGCCTGCAAGCAGAAGAGAACGATAAGCGGTATATTAAAGTCCGTACGACAGCAGGTGGGAGCTTTTGGGACTGTTACCCCCATCATCCGACACCTGCTGTCGTTCAGATTTTAATATACCGTACCGCTCATCGTTCTGCTCTGCTCGCAAGCAGAGCAGGGAGAATGACAGCCGGTTTCAGTACCAGCCGCCGGGGACAGCGCTTACAGTAGCCGCTTCTTCCCTGGTGGTCGTCCGTGTCATACTGATGCAGCACACGGGTGTGCCACATGTAGACACACAGACATCTCCGGTATCGGTTTTACCGGTACCGGAAATATACGGACGTGTGAAACCGGCCTAAGCCACGATTCACGCAGCAGCGGGGACTCGAACATATAATTCGAACAAGCCCCAAAATACTCAAGATAACACGTTTGCTAATCACTAGCACTAACAATTTCAGCCATTATATATATCTATAGATATATAGATATATATATATCTATATATCTATAGATATATATATCTATATATCTATAGATATATAGATATATATATATATATATCTCAAATAACACATCCTAGATATAAATGATATAAATGAATGAAATATTCTCATTGAATACTTTGTTCTGTACAAAGTTGAATGTGCTGACAACAAAATCACACAAAAATCATCACTGGAAATCAAATTTATTAACCAATGGAGGCCTGGATTTGGAGTCACCCACAAAATTTAAGTGGAATGTAATGTCCTTAAAACAAGTCAAAATGATGCTCAGTAGTGTGTGGCCTCCACGTGCCTGTATGACCTCCCTGTGCCTGTATGACCTCTCTACAACACATGGGCATGCTCCTGATGAGGCGGCGGATGGTCTCCTGAGGGATCTCCTCCCAGACCTGGACTAAAGCATCCAACTCCTGGACAGTCTGTGGTGCAACGAGACGTTGGTGGATGGAGCGAGACATGATGTTCCAGATGAGCTCAATCGGATTCAGGTCTGGGGAACGGGCGGGCCAGTCCATAGCTTCAATGCCTTCAACTTGCAGGAACCCAGGGCCAACCGCACCAGCATATGGTCTCACAAGGGGTCTGAGGATCTCATCTCGGTACCTAATGGTAGTCAGGCTACCTCTGGCGAGCATATGAAGGGCTGTGCGGCCCACTGCTAAACCGGTCATGCTGAAGGATGTTGCAGGCAGCAGATTGCTCTCCTCGGCGTCTCCAGACTCTGTCACGTCTGTCACATGTGCTCAGTATGAACCTGCTTTCATCTGTGAAGAGCACAGGGCGCCAGTGGCGAATTTGCAAATCCTGGTGTTCTGTGGCAAATGCCAAGAGTCCTGCATGGTGTTGGGCTGTGAGCACAACCCCCATCTGTGGACATCGGGCACTCAGTCCATCCTCATGGAGTCGGTTTCTAACAGTTTGTGCAGACACATGCACATTTGTGGCCTGCTGGAGGTCATTTTGCAGGGCTCTGGCAGGGCTCCTCCTGTCTTTCCTTGCAAAAAGGCAGAGGTAGCGGTCCTGCTGTTGGGTTATTGCCCTCCTACGGCCCCCTCCACGTCTCCTGGTGTACTGGCCTGTCTCCTGGTAGCGCCTCCAGCCTCTGAACCCTACGCTGACAGACACAGCAAACAATCTTGCCACAGCTCGCATTGATGTGCCATCCTGGATGAGCTGCACTACCTGAGCCACTTGTGTGGGTTGTAGAGTAAGTCTCATGCTACCACGAGTGTGAAAGCACAACCAACTTTCAAAAGTAACTAGACCATCAGCCAGAAAGCATTGGTACTGAGATGTGGTCTGTGGTCTGTTGTGAATGGGTTTGAGATGAGTTCTGAGCAGAGGCTCCCTCTGGTGGTTACAAGCGGTGCTGGTCTGTCCAGTGAAGATTGTGAGGACTGGGAATCAGGTGTTACTGACTGGTCTTATATAAGGGAGTCACTTTCCCATCAGGGTTGCCGGTGATCAATTGTTCTGGTCTGAATCCTTCATTCCTGTTTCCTTGTAGCCTGCTGTGTCATGTCTGCATCTCCTGCTAACAGATAAGACATTTTCTTCTTTTTGTTTTTGTGCTATATTTTTGCATTTTGTCCTGCACTTCTGTGGGGGCCTTCAGGGTCCCCTCCGGGGCTTTTGCCCTCTCAGTTTAGTTCAGCCACTGATGTTTGTACTTTTGCTTTTTCCAGTTTTAGTTCAGCCACTGATGTTTGTACTTTTGCTTTTGCCAGTTTTTTCAGTGGCTGCTGTTTTGATTTTGTTACACCAGAGAACTAATTTAGGTGGAAGAGGTCGTGTGATCTCAGGTGTTTTTGAAATTAGTAGAGTTGGTGCTTTTCAGGGTTTTCTGGGATTGCAGTAAGTACCCTTCCTATCCTTTTCTATTTAGTTAGTTTGGGCCCCAGCGTTTGCTCATACTATTTTCTTTCTGTGTCAGTATTTCATCTTGTCTAACCGCCATTACATGTTTGGGGGCTTTCTATTACCTTTGGGGTTCTGCTCCGGGGCAGATAGCTTTCCTATTTCTATCTTTAGGTGTAGTTAGTTTCTCAGGCTGTGACGAGGCGTCTAGGACCAACGTAGGAACGCTCCACGGCTGCCTCTAGTTGTGGTGGTTAGTCAGGGTACTGCAATCTCATAGATTCCAACTGCTCTGGTGTATTGCCTTTTTTGCCTGCACTCCTCAGCTACTAATTTCAAAAACACCTGAGATCACACGACCTCTTCCACCTAAATTAGTTCTCTGGTGTAACAAAATCAAAACAGCAGCCACTGAAAAAACTGGAAAAAGCAAAAGTACAAACATCAGTGGCTGAACTAAACTGAGAGGGCAAAAGCCCCCGGAGGGGACCCTGAAGGCCCCCACAGAAGTGCAGGTCAAAATGCAAAAATATAGCACAATAACAAAAAGAAGAAAATGTCTTATCTGTTAGCAGGAGATGCAGACACGACACAGCAGGCTACAAGGGAAACAGGAATGAAGGATTCAGACCAGAACAATTGATCACCGGCAACCCTGATGGGAAAGTGACTCCCTTATATAAGACCAGTCAGTAACACCTGATTCCCAGTCCTCACAATCTTCACTGGACAGACCAGCACCGCTTGTAACCACCAGAGGGAGCCTCTGCTCAGAACTCATCTCAAACCCATTCACAACAGTGGTCCCCACCTGCAGAACCACTCCTTTATTGAGTGTGTCTTGATAATTGACAATAATTGCCATCTGTTGTCTATTCCATTTGCACAACAGCATGTGAAATTGATTGTCAGTCAGTGTTGCTTCCTAAGAGGACAGTTTGATTCCACAGAAGTTTGATTTACTTGGAGTTATGTTCTGTTGCTTAAGTGTTCCCTTCACTTTTTTCATTTTTTTCCGCAGTGTGTATGTGTATATATATATGTATTATGTTATATATATATATATATATGTATATATATATATACACATACACACACACAATATATATATATATACACATACACAAATATAATACGTACGTGTGTATACACACATACATTTATTAATATACACACATTCATATACATTATTACCGTACTTTTCTCTTTTAAGTTGTCCATTAAAGTCTTCAAACAAAGTCAGCTTACAAGGAAATTATTTAAAAAACAAAGAATATAAAGCGAGTTTTTGCAGCAGAAAAGTATGCTTGCAATGTTGTCAGGGATTACAGATAATCATTACTCTTAGTTGTATAAAGCATGTTTATCTGTAATTATATACCCTGCTCAGCGCCAAGCTCAGCTAATTGCTTAATTTTACACTGTAATTATAACAGTGTGTAGTCAACAAACAGGTCGTGTGGTCAGAGTAATACTGTCACCTCATCTGCGCTACATAAGGAGGGAGTAAAATAATAATTCAGTTTTAAGAATAAATTTCACTGGAGCACGGAAAATACTATTTATTAAAATGTGGGTTTATCATACAACCTTGTCACTGAAAGAACATGAAACTGCAAATATATGCCTTGTAAGCTGAATGGGATAGAAAATAAAATAAAAGCCTAGCTACAAGAAGTTGTGAAATAATAAATTACCGGAGATTATTCCCCAGATTTTATAAGCCGTTGTGCACCTATGTCCTATACTACAGGAGCTCTGGAAGCCAAACCTGAAGTGTATACAGTTCTACCTCAGCGAGCATGTCACCACTTTCCTCACATAACATAAAATACTCCATACAACAGTACTGAGTAACCAAAGTGTCTCGATGTGACAATAGATCCTGCCATATATTTATATTCAGCATCATGCAATGTAATGAAAGCATTATGGCCTTTGTGTCTGCACAGAGCTGAATTCAGATCATGATCCCCAGGACAAAACACAACGATGCTGCTTGCAAATCTGGCATGTCTAAAGCATCATGCAAATAAAAATCGATCTCCTTTTTAAAGGGTATCTGTCACCCCATTTTTCGACCATCAGCTGAAGCCACCGCCATCAGGGGCTTATCTACAGCATTCTGTAATGCCGTAGATAAGCCCCCGATGTCACCTGAAAGATAAGAAAAACGAGTTATATTATACTCACCCAGGGGCGTTCCGCTGTCCGGTCCAATGGGCGTCGCAGTCCGGTCCGGCACCTCCCATCTTCTAGCGAAGCCCTCCTCTTTCTTAGCTTCCCGTCGCGGCTCCGGCGCAGGTGCACTGCTCTGCCCTGGTGAGGGCAGAGCAGAGTACTGCAGTGCGCAGGCACCAGACCTCTCTGACCTTTCCATGCGCCTGCGCACTGTAGTACTCTGCTCTGCTCTCACCAGGGCAGAGCAGTGCGCCTGCGCCGGAGCCACGACGGGAAGCTAAGCGGAGGGCTTCGCTAGAAGATGGGAGTCGCCGGACCGCGACGCCCATTGGACCGGACCGGACGGCGGACCGCCACCTGGGTGAGTATAATATAACTCGTTTTTCTTCTCTTTCAGGTAACATAGGGGGCTTATCTACAGCATTACAGAATGCTGTAGATAAGCCCCTGATGGCGGTGGCTTCAGCTGATGGTCGAAAAATGGGGTGACAGATTCCCTTTAATGTAAAACTTTGTTTCTCTACTGAAACATTAGAACTCTGTTAATCTTTCAACATTCTACTATTTTTTTCCATTTTTACCAGCAACAGACTTGCTGCTCCTGTGCTTACAGCAGCCTCAGCTCTTCAAAGAAAGTTATCTCCTTGTGATATATATATTACCGTATTTTTTTTCAATAAAATGATATCATGAAACAAACCGTGACAGACTCCATTATAGTGAAGGGGTTCTGTCAGGCACTGCTTGTGTCATTCGTGTATCAGACTAGCTAGATAAGTTCTGTGATCACAGCAGCCTCAGCACGTCAGGTAAGCAGTCTCCCTTCGAGTGGCAAGTGGAGAAAACCAATTATAACAATTTTCCTACATAAGACTGCAAAACACTTACAACCAATAAGTAAAATAAGCTCAAATTAGAAAAAAATATAGTGCTGAGATCATACAATAGAATCAGAAAAAAAAATTAGATACAATTTTGGAGCTTTAAAATCTTTACCAGCTAGAAACCACTTACATGTACACCAACTACATGTATTTCTACAATTTAAGAAACAGCAGGTGGCCGTACACTAAACATACTGTACTGTTCACATAGGAAAGATGTAGATCTTCGTACCGTGTTAGCCAGTAGATAGAAAAATATTTAGACTTGAGAGTCCTCAGTGGTTGATACCTTTTAATGGCTAACTGAAAAGATGGTAACAAATTGCAAGCTTTCGAGACTACTCAGGTCTCTTCATCAGGCTAGGACTAATACAAAAACTGAAGAATCACATATTTATACACAAGAGGACACAGGAATAATGCAAATAGGAAAGATTATTCCTGTGTCCTCTTGTGTATAAATATGTGATTCTTCAGTTTTTGTATTAGTCCTAGCCTGATGAAGAGACCTGAGTAGTCTCGAAAGCTTGCAATTTGTTACCATCTTTTCAGTTAGCCATTAAAAGGTATCAACCACTGAGGACTCTCAACTCTAAATATTGTACTGTTCACATACATTCAGAACTACCATCTGCATGAAGTATGGTTGAAAAAATCAAATTAAATGAACAGCAAATCATTCAAAATTCACTCTTTCTGAATTTGTCTGCTTTCTCCATCCCAAAAACCAATATTGTTCCTTCCTTCATTTTATAATATTCTTGGCTATAATTGTGCCTAGTCTGGAAGATGACCCGAGCGGAGTCGCGCTTCCAGGTATTGTGCTGGAATAGACCCTTTCAGACGCTGTGAATGACAAATCAGATAATACCAGGCGGAGAGGCTCATCTGTAGTTTGTAATTAGCAGCTAATCACCAACTACCGCTTCAGACAAATCTAATTTCGGTCTATTGTATAGTAAAGGTGGAAAACGAATGAGTAAAATGATTAGAAAACTGAATTTAATACAGTCACAGACCCTCAGATTTTACGCATAAAGCACTTCAAAATCAGAAGCCTCCTATTCTATACAAGATCAGATGGTGAAACTGATGGAGCCACCTGAGTCTACACTGCCATGTTCATCTATGAGTCTATGCAAAACAGAAAGAAGTCAGAGCAATGAATACAGGCACTTTTACAAAGATATACTAGCTTGCTAAAAAATGCTAAACGTGTCTCATCCCTTTATTTTGACAATTTTATATTGTCCTTGTCTGCCCAAATCACATATATATATATATATATTATATATATATATATATAATATATATATATTATATATATATATATATATATTATATATATAAGAACCACAGAGGCACCCTAGTGCCAAACTACGGACAGCACCAAATTACGGCTGTACGACAACAGAATAAAGCCAGCTTATAGCTAAACTTACATGACAAGGTGACAGATTTATGAGTCAGTTAATGGGAAACGACTAGTGATGATCCAAAGTGGTCGGATAAGGCATTATCAGAGCACGCTCATGTGCTAACCGAGTGTCTTCAGTGTGCTCGAATAATATGTTTGAGTCGCCTCGGCGCATGTCTCGCGGCTGTTAGGCAATCCGTGCATGTCTCGCGGCTGTTAGGCAATCCGTGCATGTCTCGCGGCTGTTAGGCAATCCGTGCATGTCTCGCGGCTGTTAGGCAATCCGTGCAGGTCTCGCGGCAGTAAGGCAATCCGTGCAGGTCTCGCGGCTGTTAGGCAATCCGTGCAGGTCTCGCGGCTGTTAGGCAATCCGTGCAGGTCTCGCGGCTGTTAGGCAATCCGTGCAGGTCTCGCGGCTGTTAGGCAATCCGTGCAGGTCTCGCGGCTGTTAGGCAATCCGTGCAGGTCTCGCGGCTGTTAGGCAATCCGTGCAGGTCTCGCGGCTGTTAGGCAATCCGTCCATGTCTCGCGGCTGTTAGGCAATCCGTGCATGTCTCGCGGCTGTTAGGCAATCCGTGCATGTCTCGCGGCTGTTAGGCAATCCGTGCATGTCTCGCGGCTGTTAGGCAATCCGTGCATGTCTCGCGGCTGTTAGGCAATCCGTGCATGTCTCGCGGCTGTTAGGCAATCCGTGCATGTCTCGCGGCTGTTAGGCAATCCGTGCATGTCTCGCGGCTGTTAAGCAATCCGTGCAGGTCTCGCGGCTGTTAGGCAATCCGTGCAGGTCTCGCGGCTGTTAGGCAATCCGTGCAGGTCTCGCGGCTGTTAGGCAATCCGTGCAGGTCTCGCGGCTGTTAGGCAATCCGTGCATGTCTAGCGGCTGTTAGGCAATCCGTGGATGGTCTCGCGGCTGTTAGGCAATCCGTGCATGTCTCGCGGCTGTATGGCAATCCGTGCAGGTTTCACGGCTGTTCAACACCCGCGATACATGCAGCCACACGCACTCTAACATATTTTGAAGAACACAGAAGACACTCAGCTTGCACAGGAGGAGAATGCATGTGCATGTCTCGCGGCTGTTAGGCAATCCGTGCATGTCTCGCGGCTGTTAGGCAATCCGTGCATGTCTCGCGGCTGTTAGGCAATCCGTGGAAGTCTCGCGGCTGTTAGGCAATCCGTGGATGTCTCGCGGCTGTATGGCAATCCGTGCAGGTTTCACGGCTGTTCAACAGCCGCGATACATGCAGCCACACGCACTCTAACATATTTTTGAAGAACACAGAAGACACTCAGCTTGCACAGGAGAATGCATGTGCATGTCTCGCGGCTGTTAGGCAATCCGTGCATGTCTCGCAGCTGTTAGGCAATCCGTGCATGTCTCGCGGCTGTTAGGCAATCCGTGCATGTCTCGCGGCTGTTAGGCAATCCGTGCATGTCTCGCGGCTGTTAGGCAATCCGTGCATGTCTCGTGGCTGTTAGGCAATCCGTGCATGTCTCGCGGCTGTATGGCAATCCGTGCAGGTTTCACGGCTGTTCAACAGCCGCGATACATGCAGCCACACGCACTCTAACATATTTTTGAAGAACACAGAAGACACTCAACTTGCACAGGAGGAGAATGCATGTGCATGTCTCGCGGCTGTTAGGCAGACCGTGCATGTCTCGCGGCTGTTAGGCAATCCGTGCATGTCTCGCGGCTGTTAGGCAATCCGTGCATGTCTCGCGGCTGTATGGCAATCCGTGCAGGTTTCACGGCTGTTCAACAGCCGCGATACATGCAGCCACACGCACTCTAACATATTTTTGAAGAACACAGAAGACACTCAACTTGCACAGGAGGAGAATGCATGTGCATGTCTCGCGGCTGTTAGGCAATCCGTGCATGTCTCGCGGCTGTTAGGCAATCCGTGCATGTCTCGCGGCTGTTAGGCAATCCGTGCATGTCTCGCGGCTGTTAGGCAATCCGTGCATGTCTCGCGGCTGTTAGGCAATCCGTGCATGTCTCGCGGCTGTTAGGCAATCCGCGCAGTTCTCGCGGCTGTTAGGCAATCCGCGCAGGTCTCGCGGCTGTTAGGCAATCCGTGCAGGTCTCGCGGCTGTTAGGCAATCAGTGCATGTCTCGCGGCTGTTAGGCAATCCGTGCATGTCTCGCGGCTGTTAGGCAATCCGTGCATGTCTCGCGGCTGTTAGGCAATCCGTGCATGTCTCGCGGCTGTTAGGCAATCCGTGCAGTCTCGCGGCTGTTAGGCAATCCGTGCATGTCTCGCGGCTGTATGGCAATCCGTGCATGTCTCGTGGCTGTTAGGCAATCCGTGCAGGTCTCGCGGCTGTTAGGCAATCCGTGCATGTCTCGCGGCTGAATGGCAATCCGTGCATGTCTCGTGGCTGTTAGGCAATCCGTGCATGTCTCGCGGCTGTTAGGCAATCCGTGCATGTCTCGCGGCTGTTAGGCAATCCGTGCATGTCTCGCGGCTGTATGGCAATCCGTGCAGGTTTCACGGCTGTTCGACAGCCGCGATATATGCAGCCACACGCACTTTAACATATTTTTGAAGAACACAGAAGACACTCAACTTTCACAGGAGGAGAATGCTCGGGTAACACCCTATCAGAGCACATTCGCTCATCACTAGAAACGAATTAGACTAAAGAACACACTTGGCTCTTTATAAAGAGGGATGCTGCATATTAAAGTAATAAAATAAGGAACCCATACACATACAAATGTTTATTGAGGCCTGAAACGGACCGAATATATAATGTGGATGACGGGGGGAGGGGGTTTTGTTAATAAAAAAAAAAGTTTACAGCCAAAGACACAAAATTGCAGTTTGGACAAAAAGAAAATTTTGGGAGACAATTAAAATGGATAATGACTGTATATACCTCTATGACGACAGGGGAGATGAGCAGTGATTAGTCACATGCGGTGGGGAAGTATCAGGGTATGTGTCCACGGTCCATATAGGTAGCCCTTTGGACGAAGCAGATACTAAGCTCTGCCCAAAGCGCTGCCGGCTTTTGTACGCGGCGTAATTCCGCATGTTTTCATTGAACCGTCTCCGCAAGTTACATAGACATGCTGCGGTCTAGAAAGACGCGCCGCATGTCCGGCTACGCGGGTCTGCCACCTGCGTGTTTGTACACATAGTGGAGATGGGATTTCATAAAATCCCCTCCACTATACTGTAACATCTGGATGCTGTGTACAGCCGCAGTGTCCAATCCACAGAGTCCAATCTAAAGCAAATCCTAAAGGAATCCAGCACATGGAAACATACCCTAATAGACTGTATTCTGCATGGTTTCTTCAAAGTCTTAAGACTTTGGGGAAAAATCTGACAGCTATCGGATACAATTGATCCAGCCAAGAAATATCAGTATTTATCAAAATACAGTTTTTCAGGGCTTTGGAGTTTGAGATGCAAACTTGTAACTACAACTCTTTACAAATGTGTACAAATGTATAGTAGGAAAATAGAAAAATATTTAGAGTTGAGAGTCCTCAGTGGTTGATACCTTTTAATGGCTAACTGAAAAGATGGTAACAAATTGCAAGCTTTCGAGACTACTCAGGTCTCTTCATCAGGCGAAGACTAATACAAAATCTGAAGAATCACATATTTATACACAACAGGACACAGGAATAATGCAATAGGTAAGACAAGTGACGTGAAGCAGAACTGTCATTATGGCAGAGGGATGAACATAAATATTGGAACAGTTCAAAGATAAGGAGTGAAAGTTTTATTACCCTCTGATTGGAGTCAAATAGTAAGCATGGGTCTATGATTGGAAGACCATTAGTTTTTAAATACCTATTAAAGGTCTTTTCCAGTTAATTTTAATCAACATTTTAATCAATAGATCTTTCAATAACAATAAGTTCCACAATTGGATGTGTTTTAAAAAGTTTTTCCTGTGCTGAGATAATCTTATAAATGTGCCCCTTCTGTGAAATGTCTGTGTCTGACCGCACAGGGACATTGTCTGATAATACCACAGTGCCTGTGCAGAGGAGGAAGCAAAAGAGTATACAGACTGGACTGCAAAAGAGAGTATACAGACAGGACTTCATGGGCTCGCATCTGATTATTTCTATAGGGTAAAATATTTCCCAGCCGCAATCACATGAGGTCCTGTCTGTATACTCTTTTGCTTCCTCCCCAGCCAGGAAATGTGGTACGGTCAGATACAGCTGCAGAGCACAACTCTGTCGACAGAATAGCGTCCGCGGCCGGGTACTGCACATCCGCCCCCTATTCACATCAACAGAGGATGGATGTGCGGTACCCGGCAGCGGCCACTATTCTGTCGATGGAGTAGTGCAGCTCCACCACTGAGCAGTTCCAGCCGCCCCCAAAACCAGCTGATCGGTGCGGTTGTCACATGTTGCTCCCCCACCAATGAGACATTTATGATCTATCCTAAGGATGGGACATCGATATAAAAGTCCCAAGGAACAATTTAATAAGGTTTTAGTGCTCATATTGTATTACTGCATAAAATAAAATAAAAATGTATTTCCTAGAGATGACAGGCTTTCCCAAGAACCCTTAATGCCAGCTTACTAAAAGGAAGAGAAATAGAATCAATACAAAATTTTCTGATAACAAAACTATTAGCGAGGAGTAATCAGGCCAGATACATAGTGATTTCCTGGTCACAAAAAGGTAATAATAGTGTTTTCCAGGGCACTTTCCATTTGAGAAAGGTATTAGGAGCGCAGTTCTACAATGATTGCGCTGTTATTTAATTACCGCCCACTTTGTGCAGTAGTTCATGGAGCTCGACTTATAATTAATCGTAATTAGCGATCCTCACCGTCTAATACTGTATTACATAATCAAGATGACTCTCGAGATCAGAGCTGGTTGTTACCGAGATCCAGATATTCCAGCCGCGTTCGTTTTATCAGCGCAATCAACTAACTCCTACAAATTATTAATAACCAATGGAAACCTGTCCCTCTCGCTAAACTTAATTATGATATATTTAGCCTGGCACGAGAAAAATAAATGCCCTGACAATACTACGCTTCACATATGTTGTTGTTTTACGGTTCTTTTACAACAATCAATGAGTAACCATTGTAAGCAGCGTGAAGCTACACTAATAATCCTCATTTCCTGCTATAGGAATAATTAGATCAAGTAAAGAGATCATTATAAGGGAAGTGTCTAGACAAATGTAAGTAGATATCTATTATCCTGCCTTTAAAATGGAAAAAAAAAGCGCTGAAAAGAAATATATACAGTTTACCTAACACGAGGGTGAGCGTTATACGAAAGGCCCTCTTTAAAATGTCCGGCACTGGTATGGGAAATGCTTTCAGAAATCCATCATTTCCAGCGACACAAATGAAAATCATGTCCTGATTGGCTGTCATGGGTAACAGATCTGAATTATTGAGTCTTAATAAATTAGTCTGATACTTTTTTTTTTTGTTCATTTTCCACTCCTAAAAGCGTGCCAACATAAACATCACTGCACACATGGTTTATCAAAAGGTACGGATCTGACATTCAGACATTGAATACGAATTTAAAATAAAATGCACAATAAATGAAAAAAAATAAATAAATAAAAACAGCAATGCCTACCCAATTATTCACATTTCATCTGACCCAATTTTGAGTCATATTGCAATTAAAGTGGAGAAAATTAAGTATTTGATACACTGTCGATTTTGCAAGTTTTCCCAAGTTTCAAATACTTATTTCATGCAATAAAATGCAATTTAATTATTTAACAATCATACAATGGGATTTTCTGGGTTTCTTTTTAGATTCTTTCTCTCACAGTTGAAGTGTACCTACAACAAAAATTACAGACCTCTCCATTCTTTGTCAAATACTTATTTTCCCCACTGCATGTATACGACACTGAACAAAAATATTAACACTTTTGTCTTTGCTCCCATTTTTCATGAGCAAAACTCAAAGATTGAAGACTTTTGCTACGTACGGTACATAGAAGGCCAATTTGTCTAAATCTGTGTTAATGCGCACCTTCTTTGCCGAGATAAGTCAGTATCCGGTGTGACCACCATATGCCTCACGCATAGTAAGGCCGGGATCACACATGCGAGGAATAAGGCGGAGTCTCGCATGTTAATACCCGGCACTGCCACCGGCCTCGGGAGCGGAGCGTGCGGCTTCATTTATTGCTATGCCGGCGGCAGTGCCGGGAATTAACATGTGAGACTCGGCCGTATTTCTCGCATGTGTGATCCTGGCCTAACACATTATTATTAATATTTATTTATATAGCATCATTGATTCCATGGTGCTGTACATGAGAAGGGGTTACCTACAAATTACAGATATCACTTACAGTAAACAAACTAACAATGACAGACTGATACAGAGGGGAGAGGACCTGCCCTTTCGGGCTTACATTCTACAGGATGGTGGGGAAGGAGGCAGCAGGTTGGGGGGTTGCAGCAGTTCCGGTGTTGGTTGAGGCGATATCTCCGGTAGTGGTGAGGAGGCAGCGGGGTCATTGCAACCTGTAGGCTTTCCTGAAGAGGTGGTTTTCAGGTTCCGTCTGAAGGATCCGAATGTGGTTGATAATCGGACGTAAAGGTGGTACTGGTATCCGTGGGACTTTATGAGTTGCCCCAGGCCAAGTGTATAGGTTGAGAAGAGTAGGGGTCCTAGAACCGAGCCTTGGGAGACTCAAACAGAGAGAGGGTGGGATGAGGAGGTAGTGTGTGAGTGGGAGACGCTGAATGTGCAGTTGGAGAGGTATGAGGAGATCCAGGATAGGGCGAGGTCTTTGATGCCAAAGGAAGAGAGGATATGTAGTAGGAGGCAGTGGTCAACTGTGTAGAAAGCAGAGGACAGGTCTAGCAGGAGGGGTATAGAGTATTCACATCTCCTTCGCATAGAGTTGATCAGTTGGTGATTGTGGCCTGTGGAGTGTTGGTCCACTCCTCTTCAATGGCTGTGAAGTTCTTGCATGGCAGCATCCTCACCGGACCGCTCAGCTCACCCATTGAGCATGTTTGGGATGCTCTAGATCAGCGTGTTCAATTTCCTGCCAATATCTAGCAACTTTGCACAGCCATTGATCAGCTTCAATTCCACATTCTATAAGGGCATGTGTCATCAGAAAATAACTATGTTTAAATCAAAATTTTTGCGGTGTATTCATTTTTAAAACAGTTTTGGTAATTTTTTTTTCATAGTATGATCTTTATTAACAATAAACATTTTCAATCAGTTTCTACTTCACACAACACGCTCATCCATATATTTGCAGTTTTAATTGAAGAGTCAAAAAAGGTAGCCAAATAATCATACGGTAAACTTTCAACAAATGCAGAACAAGAATAACTTGTGATAATTCTGTTCCCTGTTTTTTCTCTCCATTTCAAGCAATTATTACATAGCTTGATCATGATCTGTGCAAGTAAAAGGGAGATTGGAAATTGGATCATGGCAAAAAGAAAAAAAATCCAAACGCCACAAATTACAAATGAATAATAAAAGTAATAAAAACTCATTAAAAACTTTGGAATGTGTGATGGAAAAGGGGAGACTGAAAAAAAAAATAGTCCACTAAACACAAGGAATGGAAGTTGGAGATAATTGCAGCAGAGCTATAAAAAAGTAATTTGAAATTGTAAAAGAACGTACGGAATGTGAAATTAAAAACCCTGTGAGACGCATTAATGATCCTTTCAAACTTCTAAAATAGAAAACCAATAACTAAAAGCATTTTACTACCTTATCTGCTGATAGGAGCCAGTCACACAAATCCACAGCTCCGTACCAGATATGCAACAGGGAAACTATCAGTTTACCGCAACTTCAGCTAATTAAACAAAGGTGTCCATAAAAGACGCAGAAAATCAACTCATGCAGAACAAGAACGGTTTTATTACATCCTCGACACCACCCAAAATTATACACCGCTAGTGCGCTGTAGTTATGGGGGCGGTACAAAAACAGATGCAGAATTTTAGCATGTGAAACTCTAAAGCAAGCCTTAAATTGTTAGGGTAGGTGGTGGATCTTTTGATTTTCATGCTTTTTTAATAGGATTTTTAGATGACGCGCCATCCATTAAGCGAGACCAAACACAAACTAAAAGCAGACACATATCTATGTATAATGGTCCGGATGGAGACGAGTGACCATTGACGTGGAGTTTGTCCATTGGTGGTCACTTTTTCAAATGTGATGACTACACCCAAGAGGTAGCCAAAGCGTCACAAACTACATTTTTTGACCACCTTCTAAAACTATTTTTTGGGGGTGTTTACAAGGTCGTGGGTCCGAGAAGGTTCTCTGGGGGCAGGTTGTTAGGCTGCTCTGCATTATTACCCTGTGAGCAACACCCCTATGGAAAAGACCATCAAAATTAGTGCAGAATAAAAATGCCCGTACTCCGGGGAGCACCGGAAATACCTTGTGACATGTCACTTTTAATGGATTTTCAGTACGTTACAAAAATAGCCAACAAGAAGGAAATAAAATAATAATAATATTTTAAAAAAAAGTACCTATATTCATCCCTTTAATCTTCTGCCGCTCTACTGGTCCCCAGCAATCTATGTAGTGGTGATGTGCCAAACACACAACTGAAGCCACTCGATGATGATGTAGACGCGTATGGCACCTGGCTACTGATCCCAGTGTTTGGCTGCACCAGCACGTCATTGCTGCAGGAAGTAATCAGTGATCGCCAAGGACCATCAGATCTCGCATGTGGGCTTAATTTCTAATGGGCCAATGGTATACTCGATTCGGAGCACGTAGTCAGACGGCAGTATAAATTGCAGCACAATGCTCGGACTGGCAGGCGGCTCGGACTGGCAGGCGGCTGTTCTGACCCGAGCCTGACAGCTGCGTTGTCACATTCAGGTCGGGAGAGCCGCCGGCCAGTCCATACTCTAACTTACGATCTCTGTCCAATTTTTATGGCCATCTGTGTGCTTAGTTGGTATCCCTGGGCCATCTCCTTTTCTAAAAAAGTCACAACTGGTAAAAATTTAGCTGCCGCAACCTTAATACATTTGGGCAGTGGCTCTCAATAGTTTGACATGCTGCACATACTAATTTTTTCCTCTGGGGCCTACCCACAAAGGCTCCACATCCGCCAAGGAATGCAGCAATCTCAATATGAACCTGACCGTCATATACAGGATTCTGAAATAGCATTTCAGGGATAAACCACTACATCTGGTACATTCTCCTGAGCAGCTGTAGTTAGTAAGATTAATGGTTATGAAGATTAATTTCAGCTCACAAGTAAAAGTTATAATGCATTTGATGTTTCCTGTGTGGATGCGGCCATACAACAAGGAGGCCGTATAGATTAATAGACTTAGTAGCTGTAAGCTCTGTGACACAGAAGATGGAAACTGATCCTCCTTTGTAGCCAAGTGGCATGCAGGATGACGGTTTTCATGAACAGATCTCTTCCTTTGCCCTGGGTCCCTTATGATCCCCGTTACTGTAGGGTCTTAGTGCGGCAAACCACATCCTCGGCTACAGTACCCGCGGGTGATATCAAATACCAAAAATAGAGTTTTAATTGTTATTCTTAACACAAAGTAGTAAAACAGTCATGTAGTTTTCCACACTGACAAAGGTGAAATTCTGAAATATGACGTGTTAAAGTTTAATGGGGGCGGAAGAGATTGACAAAACAGGCTCTGAACTGCTGACAACATTTCTACAAGACATGGAAAATATACATCCAAAACCAGGACTCAGCTGGCTGCTAAACCGTATGTACGTATAAGCCAGGAGAGCCTTGCCAAAACTGCCCCCGCTTACATTCTGTAACAGTACGAGTCAACTCCAACACATGGAATATACAACGCACAGCTTCTGAAACAACCACATATATGGACCATAGGCTGGAAAAAGAGAGTCGCAAAAAGTACAAGAGCTCAACAAAACACAATACTCACTTTTTCCAATTCACCACCGATCAAGTACAATTGTTCCGGTAGTCCCCCGCTGGTCTTTGTAACTATTTGCATGTGGCACATGATTGCTGCGCTCAGTGGCCTCAGCACACACTTGCCGTACTATTGGCATCATTGATCGCGGATGCCACATGACCACTAAGATAACCCGACTAGCTGCAGCAGTCATGCATTATTAGAGAACAGCACAAAGCTAGTAAACAAACAATTGCTATAGACAGCACGGTGGCTCAGTGGTTAGCACTACTGCATTGCATCTCTGGGGTTCTGGGTTCAATCCCACCAAGGACAACATCTGCAAGGAGTTTGTATGTTCTCCTGGTGTTTGTGTGGGTTTCTTCCGGGTTCTCCGGTTTCCTCCCACACTCCAAAGACCATACTGATAGGAGATGTAGACTGTGTGCCCCAAGGGGGACAGAGATGATAAAGTCTGTAAAGCGCTGTGGAATACGATGCCGCTATATAAGCATAATAACTGTGCTGACCACCAAAACTTCCATGCTGGATCCGAGGGGGACTAAAGAGGTGACATTTTTCTTTATAAACTGAATTATTTCTGCCCCCACACCTCCACGATTCAGCCACCCTCAATCAAATACATTTTATGAGGACAATACAATAACAAAGCCAAATTGGAAAATAAAAAATTAAAGGGGTTATTCAGAACATTTGTCACTTTTTCCTATTAGATTAAGCTCACAGGAAGGTAACTCTGCTTGTGGTGCCCTGCGACAATCTTTCAGCTCCTGCCGGTGATTCTTGTGAATCCTGTGACGTCATTTTACCAGAGCAGCTCCTTCTCTTTCGCTCTGCTCCGTCAACGTGATGCTGATTGACAACCAGCTCCCCATTACCAAACTGCAGGGAGCTGGCCATCAGTAAGTATGAAGTTGCAAGTGATGCCCAGTCGACAGAGCAGAGTGGAAGAGAAAGAGCGGCTCTGTCAATGTCACGATGCTGGAAGCCGGAGAATCACTGAATGAACTGGGAAACATCGTCACAGAGAAGAACTGGTAAGTAGTTATCAACTACCTGTTGGTAAGTTCTTAGCCCCATAAGAAAAAAACAAAAATAAAAAGTTCAGGATAACCCCTTTAAAAGATTCCTAATATTAAAAAAAAAAAAAATTGTTGCATTCCTCCCTTTGTGGATTGTGGATGTAAGTCTCATGTAATCCAGTGCTTCATTTACAATTAGTGTAACATGCGCACAACAATATCTGGCCAAGGGAGTAGACCCAGCAAACTGAGCCAAGGTGTTGAGAAAGCTTCTCACAATACTTGGACCTCAGAAACTTTCCTAATCCCGCAGTCTGTGAAGGCTGGCTGTAGTCGAGTGGTTGCTACATCGCATTCACTTAATGGCTGCAGTTAAAACAGCGCTCTCTGTGAAAGTTTCAACATGTTAAGATTCCTGAGCAAAAAGCGTTATCAGGAGAATTGCATCTTAAAAGGAGCCAACACTTTATACTTGCCTTGTCTCGATGATTTATGCCGCCTGGCAGTTTGATATAAGGAGGAGGAAAAAGTTTCATGTAAGAAAGTTCGAGTTAGAAACAACTGGACTCTGGGGGCAACTTTCCCAGGATAAAAATCCAAGGTGGTCTTCACTGATGAGAAAATCCAGGATTAATTAGAAACAATATATTTTGTGTTAGATAATACATAGCGCTCACGATAGCCGAGAGGAAACAACGGTCATTATAAACTCCCCGCATGCGAGATGAAAAATACCGTGCAACAATGAATAATAACATATCCCATGCCAGTCACTTGCCCACATATTCTTATGGTGATGGCAGGATAAAGCAACTCCTTAAATTATTTTAATAGGTTTATGTTGCTTGTTCTTGTACAAAACAATGTAGCATTTCCTGCCGCCAAATCCTTGAGGACAATTTCGAGTCATCTATCTACAAAACTCATCTTCCTCTGCCGAAATCAAGACCGCCAAGTCGATCGAGACCACATCACAAGAGCCACGACCTATCAGTCATTTAACTTGAAAAGTAATATTATACACACACACACACACACACACACACACACCACACAAAAGAAAAGGGCAAATTCGTTACGTTTCCTTCTATGTATCTTTTTGCAGCGTGTAGACCTCAGAGAGGGGAAAAGATCCACTTTGGGTGTCTATGAAAGTAATGAAGGCTCCTAAAAGGAACTCTTGACATGGTGAACCTGGACCATCCATGCGTTATCTGGTCAGCCATTTATAAGAATACAGTATATTTACCCCGCGGCAGAAATTGATCGACAGTTGTAGCTTCTGTTTGCGACTGTGGTTGCTCGCATTTAGAACAGCGTGTCCTTAATGAGGAAGTCTCTAAAGGTGACTTATACACATTACATTAACTTCCACCAAATCAGTCATCTGAACAGTATTTGCTAACCATTGATGGGTAGAAGGTGGACCACAAGGCAAATGTTGGGGAACAGAAAGTTCAGGCATGCTGACTTTCAACATAGCAGCTTCTTCATTCTCACAAATTCTAGAATTCTAGAATATGCTTGGCCAAACTTCCAGACTTAAGCAGAATCGGCTATCTAAAGTGTATGGGGGACTCCTGACTCTCTCCTAACTGTCCATTCTGTTTGCCCTCAAAGGAAATGAGCGGCTGCCAAGAGGAATCTAGGGGCAACTTACTTCCCTTTCCTCAGGGCTGTGGAGTCGAAGTCGGTGTCCATTTTGGTGGAGTCAGAGTACGTATAAAATGGACCGACTCAGACTCCTAAAATATTTAATAAATTGGGTTAAGTAGTACAATGCAGGATGTGCTGTAAATGTTTTCATAATAATTTGGAAAAGTTTTAAAATGTCCTATTCCTGATGTGAGGATCTGGGCTGTTAGTGACGATGAATCTGTGGTGCACTTCATGTACACGCTCAGTAGTGAGGCAGGGCTGTGGGGTCGGGGTTGTGGAGTTGAGTCGGAGTTGGAAGACAGGGAAACTGATGAGTCGGGAGTCGGTGGTTTGGCTTACCGACTCCACAGCCCTGCCTTACCCTACTGAGAACATACGTATGCTTAGCGGAACTGAGCGCACATATGAATGGGAAGAGGTAGGGATAGGAGAGACAGCCGAACAAGCCAACAGTTATGTAAGCTGTACCGACACCTCAATGCTTGAGTATCTGAGGCCGATTTCACATCCATGTTTTATAGTTGAAGTATGGACCACAAGAGGAGGTATTGGGTATCCCAATCCGAATTCAACAGGCTCATAAGCACAGATGTGGCTGTGCGGGAGGCCAGGCCGTAGACTTACGGTCAGTCCGTATTTCATGATTTGCACTCAAAACAGTGAAACACAGATGTGTGGCAATAATCTAGGTAAACTGCACGTATGATAGATTGTTATTGTTCCACGCAGCTGATCAGAAGAGGTAGATCTAAAGCATGAACCAATCATGAGACAGAAAATGTCAAGACTCCCTTAGACTACCTGTAAGCACTGCACCTAAACTGTAGTCACATACCAGTGCTGTATATTACCGTACAAACTCCATCTAATGCACCAATGCTGCAATCGCCGGATATGTATGTGCATATAAATATATTATACAGAGAGAGAACAGTATATATAATCTACACAAAGAGGAATAGCACAAATAACAATGGATGTCCTCCCACGAGGAGGACGGGAATGAGGACACAGGAACACATTAACCTTGATACATTCACTCACTATGAAAAATGTCAGCAGCAGACACAAGGTTCTGAAATGAAGCAAGTAAACAACATTTATTAAACATTCAGTTATGACAATAATCTGCCGCTCACTCCGCTGGAACAAACAACAAAAGAATAAATGCAAAAATAAAGTTAACATAAGCTCTGCAGGTAAGTACACATAGGGTCTTACAATTATGCTAGGGCTACACGGCGATTTAAAGTGAATCTGACAGAGGATTTCACCCACCCAAATATTCATATGAGCATATAGCTCTTTCAAAGACAAGTCCAGCAATACCTTTACATGGGCAGTCTGTCCCTCCGTTACTGAGAAATCGGTGTTTTAATTGATATGCAAATGAGGCCACAGATCTTCAGCCTCTGTCACCCAGCTCTTTACTCCGCCTCCTCCCGTTAGACTGACAGCTACTTAATTTAGCATTTTGGAAGCAAAATGAACGATAAAAATAAAATTATGTGTTCTAACATTAAAGATTTAATTAGTATTGGCTTCAGCACCTGTAGATAGACTTACAACAATCCGCTCAGATTTAGATAAAGTTCTTGTGTTCTTGGAGTAAAGAATTATTACGGTAAATAGGAAATTGTCCAGAGAGACAGAGAAGAAATCCAAGTATGAAAAGCAAAGTGCTAGTGTTCCTGTAACAACAATCTCTCCGGTTACACCCACCCAGGCGGCACGCTGTCCAAAGAACAAGACTCCCCGGAACTTTACTCTGCTCTACGGGAAAGTTATGAAATATTAAACTTCAGACATCTAACCGCAGATACGGATAAAAGGCAGCCGCATATACAAAATGGGGAAAACTGGAAATTAAGAAAACCACATGAAAGACGTAGAAAGATGGTCCTGCTGTATTAGTGCAGAGCAGCTAGAATTTGTACTAAAAGAATAGCAGATCTTCTGCAGCTTATATAACGATCCTGTCGCCAGTTTACCCAATACACACTGCATGCATTATGAAGTAGATAAGTTCGACCTGGTGTACTTACTTTGAAAATCAATTTAATAATGGCTGTATAATTTATTTGTGTTTGTTTTAGGATCTAGACTCCTAAAATACATCTTTCAAAATCAGGTTAAAGCCATGTTTACCTCCCGTTGCTTTTTTGCTGTGTTTTTTTTTTCTGCAGGTAAAACCTGCTCTCTTGGCAGTAAAGAAGCTGCTTACACAAAGCAGGTTTTGTTGTGTTTTTGTTTGTTTTTTTGGTCTCTTGTGCATGCTGATAAAGTTTAGTGCACCCCCCAAAAAACATGATGCAACTTCCTGCATTTTCTGCACCAAATACACAGCAAAACCGGATACCTGGGTTTTTTGCTGCGTTATTGCACTCACTCATTGCTTTTTATAGGTCAACAGACGCTGAAAAATGTGAGTTAAAAAAAAAACTGAAGGAGATTTCTTAAATCTCAGCTTTTGCTTGTACTATAAAATGCAACTAAATATTTTCATTAAAAAAATCATAGCAAAAATGCAACAGCCATTCAGACATGAAAGTGAACAGTAAGTACATCAGTCTCATCAGGTCAGATCTATGTAATAATTGATGCAGATTCTATTATTAATAAGTTGATAGATCAGCTTGAACACTGGACCTCTGCATGGTACAACAGGTACTATTTGCAGGGCCCCCACAAGAGAGGTCTGTAGGCTGGGACCCTAGATCCCCCAAAAGGGGTTCCCAAGCTTCCTATGTAAATGGAGTATTAAATAGCACGAGAAGCAAAAAAAAAAAGGAGACACAGAAAAAGTATTAAAGCAGCAAATTCAACAATGGAAAGCATCAGCACGGACAGATAATTCAGTTTTGCTGCTCTCCGTAGGTAGAATTCACATACAAAAAATACAACAAAAAGGCAGAGATGCTCACCTGCCCAGGCCTTCAAACAAATGCACGCTCACGCTTACAAGTAACTCATCGGTATTCTTGCACCTGTTTTGCCGTCATCTTAAAGACGTGGGTCCACTGCATCCTGATAGTGCATTTGTTTGAAGGCCTGGGCAGGTGAGCATCTCTGCCTTATTGTTGTATTTTTTGAATTTTTGGAAGATTTTTAAGTCCTCTTTTTGTGCTATTGCTGGTTAGTGTAGTTACTTGTAAGCGTGAGGATCCGTGAAGTGGATTACAACCTTACGTACTTTGGCCAAAATACCAACTAATACCTCACATTTTTTTATGTGTTTTTTGCACTTTATTTTACAGGGTGCAGGTGGGCCCATTTGGTCTTGTAAACTGTGGTGTCTGTTCACATGGGATGCATCTTAATAGCGCTGGGCTACCCGCCTGATCTAATAGAAGGGTGTAAATACTAGGCTGTTTAACTGGATACTGTGCATTGCCATAGTGTGAACAGCGCTGCATACAAGTCTTCATTGCGCATCAATATACCAAGCAGCCGCCCCCTCCATGGATTGGTAGGTTGAGCGGTTGTCTCATCGGTATTTTGCACCTGTTTTGCCGTCATCTTAAAGACGTGGGTCACTGCATCCTGATAGTGCATTTGTTTGAAGGCCTGGGCAGGTGAGCATCTCTGCCTTTTGTTGTATTTTTGAATTTTTGGAGGGTTTTTAAGTCCTCTTTTTGTGCTATGCTGGTTAGAATTCACATACAACCAGTTTTCCGAGCATGAGAAGCTCCTGACGTCCCGACTGAACTTCGTAACGTGGTTACTGACAATGCTCCTGCAGGCACGTAGGATTACTGGTGTAATAAGAGCAAGAACAGGTCCTGTAAAGCAGGGGTCCCAACGCCGGTCCGCGGCCAGGACCGGGCCGTTGCAGTTCTGTTGCGGCTGCGGAGCCACGGCACAGAACGCTGGTCAGTCACACATGGAGCCGGCGGCTGTAGCATTGTAGTGACAGCTACAGCCACCGGCTTCAAGAAGACTCAATACTCACCTTCCGTCGCTGCATCCCTGTCGGCCGCGGCAGCTTCATCCAGTGCTGAGTGGTGACGTAGTACTGCTCATTAAAGGTCATGAATATGGACGCGACGCCACTCCATAGGCGTGGCGTCCATATTCATGACGTTAATGAGCAGTACTACGTCACCACTGCGCACAGGAGGAAGCGGCCGACAGGGACGCAGGGAAGTTCAGCAACGGAGCGAGGAGGGTAAGTATGGGGGAGGACGGGGGAGCGGAGCCATGCATACCAGTGTGGGAGTGGAGCCATGTATACCAGTGTGGGAGCGGAGCCATGTATACCAGGGTGGGAGCGGAGCCGTATACCAGGGTGGAAGCGGAGCCATGTATACCAGTGTGGGAGCGAAGCCATGTATACCAGGGTGGGAGCGGAGCCATGTATACCAGGGTGGGAGGGAGCGTATACAGGGGAGCCGTGTATACCAGGGTGGGAGCGGAGCCATATATAACCAGGGTGGGAGCGGAGCCATGTATACCAGGGTGGGAGCGGAGCCATGTATACCAGTGTGGGAGCGGAGCCATGTATAACCAGGGTGGGAGCGGAGCCGTATACCAGGTGGGAGCGGAGCCGTGTATACCAGTGTGGGAGCGGAGCCATGTATACCAGAGTGGGAGCGGAGCCATGTATAACCAGGGTGGGAGCGGAGCCATGTATACCAGGGTGGGAGCGGAGCCATGTATACCAGGGTGGGACCGGAGCCGTATACCAGGGTGGAAGCGGAGCAGTGTATACCAGTGTGGAAGCGGAGCCATGTATACCAGTGTGGGAGCGGAGTCATGTATACCAGTGTGGGAGCGGAGCCATGTATACCAGTGTGGGAGCGGAGCCTTGCATACCAGGGTGGGAGCGGAGCCATGCATACAAGGGTGGGAGCGGAGCCTTGCATACAAGGGTGGGAGCGGAGCCATGCATACAAGGGTGGGAGCGGAGCCTTGCATACAAGGGTGGGAGCGGAGCCTTGCATACAAGGGTGGGAGCGGAGCCTTGCATACAAGGGTGGGAGCGGAGTCTTACATACAAGGGTGGGAGCGGAGCCATGTATACAACCCTGACCATAGCCCCGCCCCCTTATGACCAAAGTCCACCCCTGCCACACCTCCATCCCGCCCTGCCGGGCCATGGAAGAATGGACTTGCTTGAAGCCGGTCCCTGGTGCAAAAATGGTTGGGGACCACTGCTGTAAAGGATACATGCACTACATATTAAAGGGATTGTCCAGAAATATTTATTTGCCGCTAGGGTTGCCGAAATCGCAAACTCCGCAAAACTCCCCCAGGGTCCAGCGCTGCCTCTCTTCTGTTGCTTAGTCTTTGATGACAGGCTGCAGCAGTGACGTCATAACTAGAGTGAACGAGACCACTGCAACCAATCACCGGCTGATGTAGATGGCCTTAGTCAAATAATTTACTCTGTCCTTTAGTTGTGATGCCACCGCTGCAGCCTTACAACAAAGACCAGGTTATGGTTTGGCCAAAGAATATAAAAGAAGAAGAGATCCGGAACCCCCCAACTTTATGTGGACAATTGATTGGATAATTGCTATTCAGCGGTGTCTATAAACAACAGATCCACGGGTTGAACATCCAGCTCCAGCAGTGAGCATATCCGGAAGCTCTTTCACGTGAATTATTGTGCTTGATAAGACCGGTGAGGTTGGCACGTTGCACGCCGCAGGAATAACCCCTTTGAACGACGTTGGAGCGTTGTGGATCTCTTCTCTTTTTGGCGTTCTGCATGTCCATGAACCTGGATAATATGTCACTTTGCTCCCGTGTTGTGAGGGTTATATTGAAAATTGTCTTGATATTAGAAAAGGGTGCTGGCTTTTTTGTCTGCATTTTGTTTCCAACGAATATGCCAGAAAAGCCGAAAGGGGCTCTCACCTGTCCGGGATAACGACAGGAATGAAAGATAATTTATCTTCCTGGCAGTCTGGACAGAACTAAAAGATGGCGACTTATATAAACGGCCATTCATGTATTACAAGGCCAGAAAAGGAACCACTCGCTCAGAGAAGCACTCTGCTGGCTCATACAGAGACGTCCTACGGGTTCTCAAATTGGGCATAAGGACAGGGACGATCTTCATGAGACAAATCACACATGAACAGCCTTGCTAGGGCTTCAAAGGGGCAGAAAAAGGAAAACTTCCATTTAAATGCCCAATTAGCTGTACTTAGGTGATTTCCTCCATTAGGTCAGAAATTTGTTTCCAATTGTGCTTCAGCCCTGCTATGTGTAGCAAAAATTATCATCTGCTACTAACACGGCCACGGGACGCGCTCATAGCCAACCCATCGGCACCTCGCGATCTTGTGACAGAGGCACCAATGGGCAGGGTTAGAGACACACTTCCAACACGCTCATGTTAAATGCCGTTGTCAAGAGAGTGACAGCATTTAACATGTTAACAGCCGCAGATGGATCACAATACCATCATGGCTGTTAGGGGAACATGACAGATCATCAAATCATCTGCCGTGTGCCTGAAAAGATGCGGGCTCAGCACTGAAGCCTGCATCAAATAGGGGAAGCAACCTACGATATACCTATACGCCAAAGGTCATAAAAGGGTTAAAAGTAATCTGTCAGTAGGAACAACCCTCCTAGTCCGTCTACACCATGTTCCAAATTATTATGCAAATGATATTTTTCTCTGATTTTCCTAAGTAGTCGGTGCAAATGACAGTCAGTCTAATAAAAGTCATCACCCGTTAGAGGATACATCGAATTTTATAGAAGAAACCTCCCAATGATAACAGTATAATCTCCAAAATGGAAAAAAACTCAGAATACACTGTTCCAAATTATAGGCACAGTAGAATTTCTGAACATTTGATCTGTTTTAAAGAACTGAAAATGCTCATTTGTGGAATTTGCAGCATTAGGAGGTCACATTCACTGAACAAAAAAGCTACTTAACTCCAAAACATCCCAACAGGCCAAGTTACATGTTAACATAGGAACCCTTCTTTGATATCACCTTCACAATTCTTGCATCCATTGAACTCGTGAGTTTTTGGAGAGTTTCTTCTTGTATTTCTTTGCATGAAGTCAGAATAGCCTCCCAGAGCTGCTGTTTTGATGTGAACTGCCTCCCACCCTCATAGATCCTTTGCTTGATGATACTCCAAAGGTTCTCTATAGGGTTGAGGTCAGGGGAAGATGGTGGCCACACCATGAGTTTATCTCCTTTTATGCCCATAGTAGCCAATGACTCAGGTATTCTTTGCAGTATGAGATGGTGCATTGTCAGCATGAAGATGATTTTGCTCCTGAAGGCACGTTTCTGCTTTTTATACCATGGAAGAAAGTTGTCAGTCAAAAACTCTACATACTTTGCAGAGGTCATTTTCACACCTTCAGGAACCTTAAAGGGCACTACCAGCTGTTTCCCTATGATTACGGCCAAAAACATGACTCCTCCACCTCCTTGCTGACGTCGCAGCCTTGTTGGGACATGGTGGCCATCCACCAAACATCCACTACTCCATCCATCTGGACCATCCAGGGTTGCTCGGCACTCATCAGTAAACAAGACTGTTTGAAAATTAGTCTTCATGTATGTCTGGGCCCACTGCAACTGTTTCTGCTTGTGAGCACTGTTTAGGGGTGGCCGAATAGTAGGTTTATGCACCACAGCAAGCCTTTGAAGGATCCCACACCTTGAGGTTCGAGGGACTCCAGAGGCACCAGCAGCTTCAAATATTTGTTTGCTGGTTTGTAATGGCTTTTTAGCAGCTGCTCTCTTAATACAATGAACTTGCCTGGCAGAAACCTTCCTCATTCTGCCTTTATCAGCACAAACACGTCTGTGCTCAGAATCAGCCACAAATCTCTTAACAGTACGATGATCACGCTTAAGTTTTCGGGAAATATGTAATGTTTTCATCCCTTGACCAAGGCATTGCACTATTTGATGCTTTTCAGAAGCAGAGAGATTCTTTTTCTTTCCCATTTTACTTGAAAACTCTGGCCTGCTTAATAGTGTGGAACATCCAGTTTTCCTTTTATTGGGCTCACATGGCAAACTAATTATCACAGGTATTTGAGATTGATTTCAGTGATCCAAAGAACCCTGAGAACAATACCATCAATGGGTTTCATTTACAAAAAAAAAAAAAAAAAATGCTATGACACTTAAAATCAATTTGCATAATAATTTGGAACATAGTTTATATGGGCATGTAGGTCATAGGAAGTTGAATAATATGTTACCTTGATATCTGTGACCTGATGTCTTATTCCAGAGAATTCCATGTTTTTTTAATATGTAAATGAGCTGTTAAGATCTATGGGCCGGACATAGATCTCCCTGGGAATCTGCCTCCAGAGATTATTATAAATTAAAGGGGAGTTACCAATGAGAGACATGTAATGTGACAGTCCGCTCTCCTGATCTACATGTTTCGCACTGCTAACGTGCCCTTTCATTTAAAGGGAATCTATCAGTAGGATCAACCCTTGAAAGCCATATATATGGGAGATCTATGTCCCGCCCGTAGATCGTAACAGATCCCATTTCTTGGGAAAAAGTGATCAGATGACAAATATTAAAAGTATCATTTTATTCAGCTCCTTATGACCTACATGCCCATATAGGAGGGTTGATCCTACTGACAGATGCCCTGCAATGTGCGCCTGACAATCGCAAGTACTTCATCTCTTCTGTATATTTCATCTTCAAAAATAAATGCTCATTAAATTATTTTGTCTCTACAAATAACTGATCACAATGTTTACAAAGACATAAAAGGGATTGAACCACCTATGGCCTGGACACCAAGACCAAGTGATAGACTAAAAACAAAGGTGACATTTCCCTCTAATAAATCCTCATCTCAGCAGCTAATCAATGTCTTTACATATTCAGCAAATTAATGAAGTTGCCCAAAAAGAAACATCTGTTAGTTTGCATTTTTACATTATACATCAGTCTTTATTTATGACTCCGCTTACATTAAGTAAAAATTAAAAATGCATGAAATTTAGAAATCAAGGTTTAACCAATTTGAGAGGTGTGCAGCATTTTCCTCCGCCTTTTAACAGCCATTTCGATATATGTGACTTAGATACTCAGTAAAGTGCTGAAAAAGTCTTTTGGAAGCAGAAATGACCCGTGTGATGTGGCCAGAGGCATCAAAAAACGGATTTTAGCCCATCCCGGATTTGCTTTTAGAATGAAGCAAAAAGAGAGAATTAGTAAAGCGACAGTGACCTCTGCTGGAGGCAAGAGGAACTACTCAAAGCAAAATCTTGCAATGATTATAGATAGGAATGTTTCTTATATCAGATGTTATAAAGCTCTGTGACACATGCAGAACGAAAGCAGAAGAAACGTATAAACGATTAAAAAAAAATAGGAATTACTACAGTAATTCTGTGCAGCCTCAAAATTCCAGATTGTCCCAGGTACTGGATTCAATTCATACACTAAACTGAACTCGGGGTCAGGGCTCATTCAGACTCGTTTTCTGCGTACAAATTATAGCAGTGATTTTCATATTATAGCCTATAGGGCTGTTCACATGTCAGTCCATTTTGCTGACCGAAAACATGTCAATTTCGATCCGCGTCACGTATGAAGTTCTAAAATGCAAGTCTATGTGTCTGTGGTGGGACAAAAAATAAAAATAAAAAAAAAAAAATCGGAAGTCCATTTTTCAGACTGATAAGAGAAGCTGGAGAAACTTAATTTTTTATATACATATGAGAAAAAACTGATTAAAATAGTAAAAACTGAGAAATACTGATCATAAACACTGATGAGACTTCTAGCATTTTTTGAGTATGAGACAAATCACTGACGTTTTAACGAGCCTCTCCTCAATTACAGGAGTTGTTTCTGTTAAAGAGAGCATACTGCAAAGAAAAAAATACAAAAAACAAGCCTTTGCTCACACCTGTGTTTGAGATTATCCAATTCCTCTAACATGGCCCGTGAAGTCCATCAGGCACCATTTCCATCTGATCAGGTAGAAGGCAGGAAGACATCCAGCAACCGCAATGGAAACAACTAGAAAACATTATTAGTAACCAACATATCAAAAGGGAAAAAAAAAAAAAACTATTTCTACGCGTTTGCAGTGCTATAACTAAGAGCCTTAGTGCTCGAAACGCGTAGGCCTAGTATGTTTATTTTTATTTTTTACTTTCTACTAGTAGTTACTACAAAGTGTTTAAGTCTGAACCAAGGGGCAAGGGGAAGGGAGAGAAAGATTACAAGGTACAAACTATCGGACCCAAGAAAAATAAAAAATAAAATAACATAGTAATGTCTGACAAGCCTTGAAGAGTGTTGTTCTTGCATTGAAAGTATATATATATATTTTTTTATTATTATTTTTTTTACGCTCATTGCTGTACAATAAGTAGCAATACTTGCCTTACAGATATCCTCAGAGTTCCAACGCCAAGGATCAGCTCAGGATTGGTCAGGATGGGCATGTGACCACTACGGCAGCCAATCACTGGCTGTAAGAAGTGACTGGTTGGTCACCGATGCATGACTACAGTAATCACATGTCCGTTCGACTTTCCTATTGGACAGGAAGCACAGAGAGTAGAAGTTCTGCTCAGTCCAGGAGGACATGGGACCACTGCAGACAATCTCGGCTGAAGACGTCACGCATTTTCTATTTATTTTTTATAATCATAGTATAAATAATGATAATAATATAGTATTATTTATTATAGAATGTTTTTATTATTATTTTTATTTATTTTTTGGGGACAGGAGAATCCCTTTAATCAAAAGATACAGCTATATACTCATCCATCAGAGTCATCTTTTGCGGTGTTATTGCGAGTCCTGGCTTAGATCTTGTATTAGTGCCTGCCATGTTTATCCATTACAGGCATTACATCCATCCTTACCGGGTTACTTATCATTATAAACGTCTCTTTCATAGCCTGGCAAAGTACTTGAACCTTGATACCTGCATTTCTCACAGATATCATCTAAACCTGCTGCTCCTCTCTCTTTATACGGTAAAGTGATGCTTAAATGAATGACAGGATATAATAATAACGATCATGAACATCAATCAGCGATAAAATGGAAATCTAATAAATGTCTGCAGAGGATCTCTCCTGGCATGTAAACCGGCACTTACAACATGCATTATAGCAAATGGAAATGTGATTGGACCTTTATGTGCATTAATGAAATACGCGGCACAACGAGGCCGCCGCTCTCCTCCCCACTAATGAGACTCCCAGAACATAATGGACCTCTCTACTGGATAAATCCAATGACAGAGGCGAGTGCCCGTGAAATAAATAGGGTCTGACGGGTCACTTATTTAGGACATTATTTGTTTTCAAAGCTTTCAGGGTTTACTCGCTCGTCGCGTTTGCCTCTGGCGGATCTGTACAATGACACGCTAATGAGAGTAGAGCGCGGAGGGAAAACTGGGCGTTACTACAGTGTGAGCATAAGGAACATTACTGGCAGAAAAATGGAGAAAAGATACTGCTCTCCTTCCTACAATATATTTCTCATGATGACAATATTGTAATTTGAAACCATAATTCTATTAACAGAAATGTATTATTGGTTATAAAGCCCCAAATGTCAACCCATTAACAAAAATAAAATAGAAAATGTATTAAAATACAAGACAGGAAGGTTCACTGGGTCCTGCGCAGCACAAACGGTTACAAGTCAGAGTAAATGAAGACATGTTCACCTGCTTGGCAAAGAGAAAGCTCATCCTACAATAGGAAGAAAGTCAGCACCAGCAAATTCAGCCCAGGGAGGGAGGCTGGCGGGGGCACACGGCCCAGGGAGGGAGGCCGGGAGGGAGGCCGGCAGGGAGGCACGCAGCCCAGGGAGGGAGGCCGGCGGGGCGCACACGGCCCAGGGAGGGAGGCCGGCGGGCGCACGCAGCCCAGGGAGGGAGGCCGGCGGGGTGCACGCAGCCCAGGGAGGGAGGCCGGCGGGGTGCACGCAGCCCAGGGAGGGAGGCCGGCGAGGCGCACGCAGCCCAGGGAGGGAGGCCGGCGGGGGGGCACACAGCCCAGGGAGGGAGGCCAGCGGGTGGGGCACACAGTCCAGGGAGGGAGGCCGGCGGAGGGGCACGCAGTCCAGGGAGGGAGGCCAGCGGGGGGCACGCAGTTCAGGGAGGGAGGCCAGCGGGGGGGAGCACGCAGCCCAGAGAGGGAGGCCGGCAGGGGGCACGCAGACCAGGGAGGGAGGCCGGCAGGGGGGCACGCAGACCAGGGAGGGAGGCCGGCGGGGAGCACGTAGACCAGGGAGGGAGGCCGGCGGGGAGCACGTAGACCAGGGAGGGAGGTCGGCGGGGAGCACACAGCCTAGGAAGGGAGGCCGGCGGGGAGCACACAATAATGAGACTCAACTTCTGCAGTAATGTTCCTGTCCCAACAGTGCCTGTTTGAGATGAGCGCTGAAAGCTGTCAGTTAATCACACTCAGATCTGCTGTATTCCAGCACTTATCACTCTACAGAGAGGAGAGCAGACTGTTTGTCAATGCTATTGTAGGCAGGGCTGTGGAGTCGGAGCCCATTTTGGTGGAGTTGGAGTCGGTGTCATGGAAATTGAGGAGTTGGGAGGTTTGGCTTACCGACTCCACAGCCCTGGTATGAGGGAGTCAGAGTCGGTGTCATGGAAACTGAGGAGTCGGAGTTGGAGTCGGAGGCTTCGATTACCGACTCCACAGCCCTGATTGTAGGGGTGTTTTCATTTTTCCCCAGTGTGTTGTTGCCTACATATCGGTCAACGTTAGAAATAAGTATAAGCCACCAGTGAAAATGTCTCTGGTAACGTCCAATTGGACTAAAATAAATACGGTAAATAAATGTAATAAATGTTTAGGTGCCCAATACTTTGATTGCTAATATCTCCACAACGGAGGGGCTAAATTAAAAGAAAACAAAAACATTTGATTCCTCTCTGCAGGGCTTATTACATCGTGGGTCCAGTTCAACATGAGAAATATGGTGAAAGGTCCTCTTTAAGTCAATTGATAGGAGCTGGTTAATAGCTCCTGGGAGTATGAGCTATCACACACTTACACAAATGCAAAATTAACCCAATGAAATTAATAAAGGACTGTAATTTAAAAGTCAGCCTGCTCCTCTGCCCCTGTAACACAGCACCTATCCATCTCCCTGTGAGTGAGGGCTCGCCGTGCTGACACCTCAATTTCAGCGCCGGTGCAAGTGCTTCTGGGCCATTATTCACCACCTTTTAAGCACCTTCTCTAGTACAATAAATCAAAAACGAAGGTGCACAGCTTTCACACACTGATGACAGATCTTCTCCGAGAGGATTTCTGCCACGGTACCGAGAATACTGGCATATTAAAGAGGGACAGGAGAGGGGGTGTCACTCTGGCGCCTGCATATTTCACCCTAAGTGCTCGTTTTACTGAACACATTTCTAAGCCAACAGGTTTATTTTTTTATCGTCTTGTTGCAGTGTAATAACCGGCGCACAGTCGATCAAAGTGTAAAGGGCAGAATAAATAATGTAAACTGCTCAGTAAATACACATTTCTACATATATGTACCTTTCCCGCACAGTAACATTTATAGCGGATGAAGAACCGGTGAGGTCCCGTCAAATACAAGATTTGTGATAAACCGGAAAAATAAATGTATTAATATTAGTAAATCCTACAGCTGGATGGAATTGATTTGCAGGACTGGGTCCATCGACTTTGTCACTAGTCTATGACTGCTGGACGGAAGCCATGAAAATCGCCTTCTACCTCCTGGCTGGAAGCTACACCATCATTGCGGCATAAAACAGGTGACGGCCGGATAACCAAAAGAAGAGCCGCGGATACCGACAGGAGGAGATGGTTCTCAGGGCCCCTGTCCAGCGACCATAGATTACTAACAATATTTAACCAACTATAGTAAATATATTATTAGTCGGCTGACATATTAGGACATAAATAGGAACAATCTTTTAAGGGAAACGTGTCCTCTTGAACATTCTGGGTTTTTTTTTTTATTATTCTCCAAGCATTGAAATATATTACACAGAAGTCATATCTACATGACCTTAGATTGGCTAGATCTCTCCCACACACCGCGCTGCTCTGTCATTTACCCAGTTCAAGCTCCTTTAGAAGCCGCTTTCAGCTGCTGCTTAGAAACGTCTGTACTCTACCTACAAGTAATACGTGCACCTACTTCCCCCACCCTGAGAATGGACATACCCTCTTTAAGCCTCTTTGCTCCCCACCTTTGAACTCACACATGCTGCCAGCAGGTCAGAGTTTCCCTTTATCACAAAACGCCAACGGATAGGTTAGAAAAATAATGCATCTTAATAGTAGACTTCATCTGACACCTATACACAAGGGAACCTAAAAGAATGAAATAAGTTCTCCATCAGCACTTACCAATACAGAAAATCCCTTTTTTTTCCTCAATAAAGGGAATCTATCACCAGGTTTTCACTACGTAATGTGAGAGCAGCAAAATGTAGGAACAGAGACCCTGATTCCAGGGATGTGTCATTAGGCTGTGTGTCAGTTTTAATACAATCAGTGGTTTATGAGCAGGAGATAATTACCCACCTCTCAATGATTAACAGCTCTATGTCACTATGCAATGTACACAGAAAGCTGTCGTGTGGATGGGCTATACACAGCTCAACAACTCAGCTCTGCTAGATCTGTGGCAGAGAACACCGACTATCACAACTGCTATACCCAGTAATCTAAGTGATACAGCGCTGGAATCAGGGTCTCTGTCCCTACATCATGCTGATGTCAGATTACACAGCAAAAACCTGACAGATCTCCTTTAAAATCATACATATTATACCATGTCAGTATAGCCAAGCCTCTTGTATCAAGTGGAGACAAACCTAAAATTTGGAGGAAATCTGAAGTTTGAATTACTGTTCTTCTTGTCCAATATGTTCTATGTAACCAGCTTTTAAAGTATATGGGCAGATTTGTGCACAATCCATGTCTGGCAGGCAGCGTGCGATGACCCCATCTTGTGGGCTGGCAGCCATACAATACATCAGCTCTCATCACGCGGCCCTCATTTTCTGCCGGCTTTCAGGTGATGAATACGCTGTCTGGAGCGCAGACAATATTGTTGCTGAAGATGTGATTATAGATTCATAAGTTGTTAGACCATTTAGGTAGTTTAATTAAAACTTGGCATGCGTACAGAAAATAAAATTTAACGTGAACAGGAAAGAGGACGTGCAAATCATGGAAAGTGAGGGATAATTATGTCGGCTCGGTGATTGATATTTAGAGGAGTAAAAGGTGAAGCTTCATGGTGACAGAAAGGAACGTAATGCTGAGGATCGGAGCCGAGGTGCCAGAGATCTGGAGACTGGCAGTCTGGCAGAAGGAACTGCCGAGCGTCGCAGGAATCACCGGGCTGATGTTCCAGGTGACGTCAGCGCTCACCCATCATTCTGCGTAGAGTTTTATGATATGAATCCGGTTTATAATAATTCCCTGCTAAGTTGGTGCACACCATTGTGAAATACAGCTTCCACATCGATGTTACTCAGCTTTTATAGAGTCCTGAACGGTAAAGCTGCTCATGTGCTATGACAACCAAAGGATTTGTTATCCACTTTCCAAAAAAACTATAAGAAGCACACAATACTGATCCCATATTATTTCTATATCCTAGGCACCAAAAAGTAGTCCCCGTATATTCACGCCTAAAAGAGAAATTGTCATGATAATGGTGAATCCGAGCACGCCGGCGTTATTGCAGATGTGTATGTTTAAAGAGAAGCTGTCAGAAGGTTTGTGCCATGTAATCTGACAGCACCATGATTTAGCTTCAGACACCCTGATTCCAGTGATGTGCCACTTAGGTTACTGGCTGCAGCAGTGAGTTGTGATAGAATCAACAGTTTTCTACGCTGCAGATCTAGCAGTGCTCAGAATACTGAGCGGTGTATAACAACGCCCATGGGTTCATGGTGCATATCTTCTGTTGCTCAGCAGTTCTAGAAGTAATAGAACATGGTGGGTGGCAGGATGCAGACATACGAGTTCTGAAATGAAAATGCATCAAAGTCCCTGAAAAAAACGGTCGGTCGGTAGGTAGAAAAAAGGAACTTGCATCTAAAGCAGGGACCTCCCCTGCACGTCTACACCTGAGGTTATGGTAATATCTCCATGTAGGAAACATACAAAACACTTGAGTCATTTCTCCATATATGATGAAGTGCGGTAAACATTGCTGGATTCCGGATTCAGTTTTATTTTTATCTCTACAAGTGGGATGAGAGCCCTCGGTGGAAAGCTCATCAGCTTCAGTGCCTTGTTAATAGGGATCGGGAGGGAGAAGGTGTGAAGTAGTAAAGACGACGCCATCTACACGTCAGTGTCATTACGAGTAGTGATGAGCGAGCGTTCCCGGATCAGGTGTTATCGGAGCATTCTCGTTTGGTAACCGAGTGTCTTCGGAATACTCGAAAAGTATGTTCGAGCCCCCGCCGCTGTTTGACAGCCGCAACACATGCATGTATCACGTCTGTTGAACAGCCGCGGGGGGACTCAAACATATTTTTCGAGTATTCCGAAGACACTCGGTTACCACACGAGAATGCTCCGATAACACCTGATCCGGGAACGCTCGCTCATCAGTAATTACGAGACATCAGTATCCACAAGCATCCGGCTTTATCAAGACATGGAGGAGATGATGTGATGGAACAATGAAAGAACAGAAGTGAAAAGCAAAGTTTGCTAAGAATCAGCCCTCATTCAGATGTTCACATAGAAGTTCCATTTTAGTGATTTTCATGGTCGCGCCCTATCAGTATATGGACATGTTCACACATCCATGTATTTTTGGGGTTGCACCCAAAACACAGACATGTCCAATTTTCATCCGAGTCACAGATCAAACTCGTCAATGAACGTTTGTGTCTGTGAAAAAGCAAAATAAGTAAGGTCGGAGAGCACTCAGATGTCATCCGAGTGCCGTCAGCTTTTCACAGTTTGATAGGAAAGACTGGAGAAACCTTTTTTTTTCCCCCATTTTTTCCCCCTCAAAAATAAAATCGGACCCAAAAGATTCAGATCGTTTTCTGTGCACAAGAAAAGTCAGTGAGCTCTGAAATCCCGAAGGCTTTCATACTGTAGGCATAGTTCACACACATCCGGGGAACGCTATAGACACATACGTATACCAAATCTGGCCTCTGTTTAGGGGTACAGATCAGGGTTTGTGGTGGGGTTTTTTTTTGCGGTGTGGAATAGTGAGTAGTCCTATGGGCAAAAGATGCCACAGTATGGCAATCGTCAGAGGCTTTCATTAGACATATAGCCAGGAAAGATGGCACCTGTCAGCACAGTTTTACACATAGCAGTGGTACGGCTATGTAGGTGCTTCATCCTTAATAAAGGACACGTTTTTTTTGTAGAGATCTAATGTGCCAGTAAAGAGTAATCCATCATAGAAAACATATACAAATAAGGCTTTAAATGCAATGGGGGAGTGTCAATGACAAAAAAAAGAAAAAAAAACAGCTTTAGTGCACTGCCACGCCCCTACTGCACTTCCGGCCTAATTTGCATGTGGTTTCTACACTAGATTACTTATGACTGGCACATCAGATCTCTAAAAATAAAAAAAAAAACTGTATCCTACCACTGGTAGAAAACCTGTCGGCAGCTATAACACCTGACTGTGTGATGGTGTAGTAGAGTGTTATATATACAGAGACAGGACATACAGTTTTCAAACATGGGAGCCAATGGGTAATACAGTGAAGGAAATAATTATTTGATCCATTGCTCATTTTTGTAAGTTTGCCCACTGACAAAGACATGAACAGTCTATAACTTTAAGGGTAGGTTAATTTTAACATTGAGAGATAGAATATCAAAAATAAAATCCAGAAAATCACATTGTATAAATTATATAAATTTATTTGCATTTTGTAGTGAGAAATAAGTATTTGATCCCCTACCAACCATTAAGCGTTCTGGCTCCTACAGACCAGTTAGACGCTCCTAATCAGCTCGTTACCTGCATTAAAGACAGAATTCCTTCACTGTATGTCTTCACCCCTTTCCATATTAAGGGTTCCATGGGGTAACATTTCTCCTCATGGAGAGTGACAAGCCAAGCCTGGCAGGTCGGAGTGAGGAGACTTATAAGCCATGCATACTCCTCTGGGAAATTAAATAAGCAATGGTCTGTTCTGAGAGGAAGAAGACTAGGACTCTAGCACCACTTATTGCTCCTCTTCCTTCGCTCTGAAGAGACAACTTGCATGTAGAGAGGTTAAAATTTACAGTTAATTCTGCTGCTTTTTAACAATTAATAGATGGAGATTTTGCAGCAGAATTATGGTGAAATCCATGGGCGGATTTGTGGCTTGTTACAACTTTCTAGCCAGCTGTTCGATTACTAACCATGGGATGTATAATGGAAGCAATGTGGGGTTTTTTCTTAAAAAAAAAAAAAAAAAAAACATAACAGCTTTAAAAAAAAAAACAAGAATTGAAGAAATTCCCAGAAAAGACGAACAGCAAACCTAGCGCTAATGACTGGAGTTTCGGAGCCCCCTTCTCCTGAATCCCCGAGGAAGTGAAGCGTTCTGTATTCTAACTGCTCCTCAAAAGGTATTTCCAAATGTTTCCTAATGATGACAATTATACATCTGGTGACGATGACCTACTCCTGGCTGGAAATCATGCGGGCCTCGCTCCGCTCATTAATTATGCACACCGCGAGAATGGGGAGACAATTTAACGGTATGTGAGAGGAGAGCAAATCTGTTCAATGAGAGGACGACGACCCAGGTAACTCCCCGCTGTACTGTCTGCTGGGCCGTATTACGGGGGCCTTGTTAATGCTCTTGGTTTGGAGAACAGATGCTCCATGAAAATTGCACGAGCCCCGAGACTGAGCACGTGTGCCTGCTTCATATCAACATGCAGAAAAGAGACAGACGCACATTAATCATTGAAAACTGTGCTGGAGAGAGGAAAATAAGTAGTCAAGCTGTTGCTATTTGTGCAGCGTACTGCTTATAGTTTTATAAATCCTGCTGACCCTCAAGCAACAAAAGCAAGTCCTATGGTGAGCTTGGACGCCTCTCCGGAACGGGCGAGTGTGTAAAGCAGGGTGGATAAAAATCAATGATTTTTTTAAAAAAAATCAAAAAAATCGGATTTTTTTGATTTAAATCGGATTTTTTTGATTTAAATCGGATTTTTTTCAATAAACTGCTTTTTGAGGAAAATATTTTACCATCCAAAGGTTCTTCCATCATGAGATAAAGCTGAGTTGTTTAACTCAGTAGAATAAAGGCTGTATATGTGTAACATTCACAATGCCATGCTCTTCCAGAGGTTTCTGTAGGATTAGTGGGCAGTTTCTCTCCTATATTATCACAGACGCTAGCTTTACTTACGCAGTTCTCAAAACTGAATTTGACTCCGCAGAGGTCCCAGCCTCTTCTTCACGGCAAAAATGTTACAACATGTCATGAACAGAGTTGAGAAAAAGACCTTAATCCTATTGTTCTACAAACCTATGAATACAGAATCAACCCCTTCAGTGCCAAGTCCAAGAAGTTAGACAATATGTTTCTGATTGTTTGGAGTGGAATAGATCTGCACAACACAAGAAGAATGTGAATCTAAGTGTGAGGAGGAGGAAGGGCAAGCAGACAAGAAAATGAAAGTGAAACTTTGAGCACAATACTGCAGCATAGCCACAGACAGACAAGTCTGGATCTGTTTGTGTGTACGATCTGAGGTTTATTACATTCTTTCCTTATAATGGCAGCAGGCCGTAAAAGAGACCCAGTTTGGGAATATTTTAATGAAGCTCCTTCGCCTATCGGTAAGGCAGGCATGCGTGCAAAATGCAAACAATGCAACAAAGAGATGCAAGGCCTGGTGGCGCGAATGAGGCAACATCATGAGAAGTGCGGTGATGAAGATGACCAAAGAAACACTTCTGAACATGAACAGGCAGGATCTTCAGGTTGGTAAACATTTTTATTGAATCCTATTTCTAAAGACTGAACTGTCATGTGTGAGAAAAATTATATTTCTTATTATTACTGCATGTTACTGTCATTTGGTACAGTTATGAAGAAAAACAAATATTCCTTTTGGGGCAGTGCTGTGTTGTGTACAATAAGCAGAAATTGTATAAACAATAAAATAACAGCATTGACTTTTTTTGTTTAGGGGAATTCATGGATTCTGGAAACTATCCACCTCCAAGATCACCATTATCCTGTTCTACAGTTTCAGAGTTATCCATCCAGGATAGTGCTTCATTAGCAGCAGCATCATCATCAGACACCCACAGCCACATATCACCATCACCCAAAAGGAAGAAAAAACCTTTACCTCCTGGAACCACCATAGATAGGTTTGTGATAAGAACTAGCAGATTAGAAAAAGAGTTGATTGATGAAAAAATTGCCCAGTTTATTTATGCAACGAACTCTTCTTTCCGTCTGACTGAGAACCCACATTTCATTAATATGGTTCAGTCACTGAGACCAGGATACAGTCCACCCAGCAGAGCTGATGTTGCAGGGAAACTGCTGGATCAAGTGTATGACAGAGAAATGGAGCAATGTGCAACAGCTCTGGAGGGTAAAATTGTTAACCTAAGTATTGATGGGTGGAGTAATGTCCACAATGATCCTATTGTATGTGCTTGTATAACAACAGAAGAAGGTAAAGTCTTCCTTGCACAAACAACTGATACGTCAGGAAATGCACACACAGCAGAATACTTACAAGAAGTGGCAGTAAAAGCTATAACAACATGTGAACAAAAATTCAAATGTCTAGTACGCAGTTTGGTCACTGACAATGCTGCAAACGTATCCAAGATGAGAAGAAATTTAGAAGAGCAGGGAGGGAATACAAAGCTAATAACATATGGTTGCAGTGCTCATTTGCTGCACCTCTTAGCCAAAGACTTAAGTGTTCCAGAAATAAAGGCTAATGTTGTTGAAATTGCTAAATACTTCCGTAATAATCATTTTGCTGCAGCAGCTCTGAAAAGGATGGGTGGAACCAAGCTAACGCTCCCACAAGATGCTAGATGGAACTCTGTGGTGGACTGTTTTGAGCAGTATATCAAAAACTGGCCTATTCTGATGACACTTTGTGAAGAAAATCGAGATAAAATAGATGGCACTGTCACGGCCAAAATCCTCAACATTGGGCTTAAGAGAAATGTTAAACATATGCTGAGCTTCCTGAAACCCATCTCTCAAGCTTTAAACAAAATACAGAAAAATAGCTGTTTTATTGCGGATGCTGTTGAAATTTGGAAGGAACTGAGTGAACACTTAAAAACAGAACTACACATGGACAGAATTAAATTACAAGCAGTAAACAAACGAATGGGACAAGCACTGACTCCAGCTCATTTTTTAGCAAATATTGTCAATATCCAATATCAGGGTCAAAACCTAAGTGCTGAGGAAGAGGAGTTAGCTATGACCAGGGTGGATAAAAATCAACGATTTTTTTAAAAGAATCAAAAAAATCGGATTTTTTTGATTTAAATCGGATTTTTTTGATTTAAAATCGGATTTTTTTCAATAAACTGCTTTTTGAGGAAAATATTTTACCATCCAAAGGTTCTTCCATCATGAGATAAAGCTGAGTTGTTTAACTCAGTAGAATAAAGGCTGTATATGTGTAACATTCACAATGCCATGCTCTTCCAGAGGTTTCTGTAGGATTTGTGGGCAGTTTCTCTCCTATATTATCACAGACGCTCGCTTTACTTACGCAGTTCTCAAAACTGAATTTGAACTCCGCAGAGGTCCCAGCCTCTTCTTCACGGCAAAAATGTTACAACATGAACAGAGTTGAGAAAAAGACCTTAATCCTATTGTTCTACAAACCTATATGAATACAGAATCAACCCCTTCAGTGCCAAGTCCAAGAAGTTAGACAATATGTTTCTGATTGTTTGGAGTGGAATAGATCTGCACAACACAAGAAGAATGTGAATCTAAGTGTGAGGAGGAGGAAGGGCAAGCAGACAAGAAAATGAAAGTGAAACTTTGAGCACAATACTGCAGCATAGCCACAGACAGACAAGTCTGGATCTGTTTGTGTGTACGATCTGAGGTTTATTACATTCTTTCCTTATAATGTCAGCAGGCCGTAAAAGAGACCCAAAGACTTAAGTGTTCCAGAAATAAAGGCTAATGTTGTTGAAATTGCTAAATACTTCCGTAATAATCATTTTGCTGTAGCAGCTCTGAAAAGGATGGGTGGAACCAAGCTAACGCTCCCACAAGATGTTAGATGGAACTCTGTGGTGGACTGTTTTGAGCAGTATATCAAAAACTGGCCTATTCTGATGACACTTTGTGAAGAAAATCGAGATAAAATAGATGGCACTGTCACGGCCAAAATCCTCAACATTGGGCTTAAGAGAAATGTTGAACATATGCTGAGCTTCCTGAAACCCATCTCTCAAGCTTTAAACAAAATACAGAAAAATAGCTGTTTTATTGCGGATGCTGTTGAAATTTGGAAGGAACTGAGTGAACACTTAAAAACAGAACTACACATGGACAGAATTAAATTACAAGCAGTAAACAAACGAATGGGACAAGCACTGACTCCAGCTCATTTTTTGGCAAATATTGTCAATATCCAATATCAGGGTCAAAACCTAAGTGCTGAGGAAGAGGAGTTAGCTATGACATGGGTATCCAGCAATCATCCATCTTTAATGCCAACTATAATAAACTTCAGAGCTAAGGGGGAACCATTCAAGAAATATATGTTTGCTGAAGATATTTTAAGGAAGGTCACACCAGTAAACTGGTGGAAGTCACTTAAGCGCTTGGATTTAGAGACTGTTCAAGTAATGATTTCACTTTTAACAGCAGTAGCTTCTTCTGCAGGCGTTGAAAGAATATTCTCTTCCTTTGGACTCATTCATTCTAAATTGAGAAATCGGTTGGGACCCAATAAAGCAGGAAAGCTTGTTTTTCTTTTCCAGATTATGAATAGGAACAAAGAAGAAGATGATGATGAAGATGACGACGAGTGAGCTACAGAGGACAGCAGGGACAGTAGTATTTAAGTTTTTCATGTGTCGGCTGGGCTGACAGTCTAAGTTTCTTAAAATATATATATATATATATTTTGTTTAGCCAAATTAGTTAACAAACATGGATGTTTGTTTAAGCAAATAACTTATGCTGTAATGTTGTTATTGTTTCAGTTGAATAAATCTATTTAAATTGTTATTAAGGTCAGGATTATTTTTCTCCTTCCTAAGTACAACAGAACAGTGGTGTCCAAATATGAATGATTAACCCATTAAACTGGAGAGAAAAAAGTAATATAAAAAGTGATTATAAAAATCTTCATCTACTTGCATGTTAAAGTAGCAAGAACTAGTTTAGGTAGAAACTTTGATTTAAATCACTGATTTAAATCAAGCCTTACTGACTAGTGATTTAAATCAAATCCACCCTGGCTATGACATGGGTATCCAGCAATCATCCATCTTTAATGCCAACTATAATAAACTTCAGAGCTAAGGGGGAACCATTCAAGAAATATATGTTTGCTGAAGATATTTTAAGGAAGGTCACACCAGTAAACTGGTGGAAGTCACTTAAGCGCTTGGATTTAGAGACTGTTCAAGTAATGATTTCACTTTTAACAGCAGTAGCTTCTTCTGCAGGCGTTGAAAGAATATTCTCTTCCTTTGGAGTCATTCATTCTAAATTGAGAAATCGGTTGGGACCCAATAAAGCAGGAAAGCTTGTTTTTCTTTTCCAGATTATGAATAGGAACAAAGAAGAAGATGATGATGAAGATGACGACGAGTGAGCTACAGAGGACAGCAGGGACAGTAGTATTTAAGTTTTTCATGTGTCGGCTGGGCTGACAGTCTAAGTTTCTTAAAATATATATATATATATATATATATATATATATATATATATATATATATTTTGTTTAGCCAAATTAGTTAACAAACATGGATGTTTGTTTAAGCAAATAACTTATGCTGTAATGTTGTTATTGTTTCAGTTGAATAAATCTATTTAAATTGTTATTAAGGTCAGGATTATTATTCTCCTTCCTAAGTACAACAGAACAGTGGTGTCCAAATATGAATAACCCATTAAACTGGGGAGAAAAAAGTAATATAAAAAGTGATTCTAAAAATCTTCATCTACTTGCATGTTAAAGTAGCAAGAACTAGTTTAGGTAGAAACTTTGATTTAAATCACTGATTTAAATCAAGCCTTACTGACTAGTGATTTAAATCGTGATTTAAATCGTGATTTAAATCAGTTTGATTTAAATCAAATCCACCCTGGTGTAAAGAGAGCCCTATGGCGCTCAACGGGGAGGAGAAACAAACGATGGGACTTTATTATGTACACATTCTGCGCTGGACAAGGCCCAGACAACTAATCATTTACTGCCCTTGCCAATGTTTTGTGGGTGAGCGCCAATCAATCACTTCACAGGTCCTCAGTAGGCCCCCAACATCGGCCCGGCTCGTTTCTAGGATTTGTATATAGCTTTGTACATTTCTTATGGAACAAGTTCTCCACAAAATATACTGATATTGCCAAATTCCTGACAAATCAGATTAAATCATCTTTAATGCTCCGAATAATGAATTATTTTAGGTTACAATAACTTCTAATGCAACAGAGTCGAAATCAGCACCAATACGGGTGATAAGAAGTGATATAATTCAAGGGGTTTTCTGGGTGGCTCTATCCTTAGGACTTGATCAGCTCTTTGAAGAAGTGGCTATGCTCTTGTGAGCACTCATCAACATTTACATAGCTCCATATCCCTGCACGCTTTCTTACTTGTCAGCAATTATGAGGGGTATTGCAAAATTGACTCATAAGTGAGACAATACTACAACTAAGCATCAAGCAGGACACACACAAAGCAGGAGCAAAACAGCTGCACTCCCAAGAGCGTGGCGGCAGTGCGCTCCCAAGAGCGTGGCAGCAGTGCCCTTCCAAGAGTGTGGCGGCAGTGCGCTCCCAAGAGTGTGGCGGCAGTGCGCTCCCAAGAGCGTGGCGGCAGTGAGCTCCCAAGAGCGCTGAAGTGTACTCACACAGCTAATCAGAGTGCCTAAAGTAAGACCCCCTCTAATCTGATACTGATGGCCTAGTCTAAGGCCAGCAAACCATATAATTACAATCCTTTAAAACCCATTTAAACACCTGGGATTCCCCTCCTGTAAAGTTCCACACAACCTTAAAGGGAATCTGTCACCCCAATATTGCCATATCAGATAAAGATATGGCTGAATAGTGCGTCCCATAACAAAGCTAACGGTAGGTATCATATATCCTGATACCCCCGTTTTCATATCAAAATACCTTTGTAAACTTCGGTTTTTGAGCTGTCAATCATGGTGGTCAGGTCAGGAGGGCGGTGTTTTCTCTCTCTTCCCCCCCCCTGCTCCTCGGCATCAGTTGCGTATCGCCGTCTGTGAATCCCACAGACGGCGTTTGGCTTCCCGCAATTGCGCAATTCAAATTCGGGCCGGCGCATGCGCAGTGTGCTTTGCCCAACAGTGGGCAAAGCATATAATCAGTACAGCGCATGCGCTACTCTTTCCTTGCCCCGGAAATGACTGCTTGCATTGGACTACTTCTGGGGCAAGGAAAGAGTAGCGCGCATGCGCTGTACTGATTATATGCTTTGCCCACTGTTGGGCAAAGCACACTGCGCATGCGCCAACCCGAATTTGAATTGTGCAATTGCGGGAAGCCGAACGCCGTCAGTGGATTCACAGACGGCGATACGCAACTGATGCCGAGTAGCGGGGGGGGGGAGAGAGCGAGAAAACGCCGCCCTCCTGACCTGACCACCGTGATTGACAGCGCAAAAACCGAAGTTTACAAAGGTATTTTGATATGAAAACGGGGGTATCAGGATATATGATACCTACCGTTAGCTTTGCTATGGGCCGCACTATTCAGCCATATCTTTATCTGATATGGCAATATTGGGGTGACAGATTCCCTTTAAAGGGGTTGTCAACTCGACTTATTTTTCTACAGACTTAGACACAGAAAACTACAAACTGAGCTTTTACTCATCCTCCTGGGATCCAATACTTAGCTGCTTCTCTGGTCCTAGTTGATCGGCTGTGGGGGTAACATCAATCAATGTGCTCAGTGACTTGAACCATCTATAATTGGCAAAACCGCTGAGCCCTGTGATTGGCTGCAGCGGTCACCAGTGTTATAGATGTGATGTCACTGACTAATGCAGCTGATCAACAAAGACAGTAGCAGCATTGGAAAGTCATCTCTGGACCCGGGGAGCGATTGGGGGTAAGTTCTACAATTAATTACTTAATAGTGTATGTTTTTGAGTAATAGAAGTAGAAATACAACAATTTCTCTAACTGTGTAGAGCAGTAATGGAGATGCTACGGAACATTTTAAGAAGGAATACAGGGATTTTACCTGTCAGATTCACACAGTCATTCTACAATACAAAGTGCTGCACATTGCACCATATGGCGGCACATTGGGGAATAGAAAAGAAAAATGCAGAAAACCCAATTCATCTTGTTAACATTAACCTTTGCCAATGTACAAATTGACTGACCTGCATAAATGGAGATGTTCTACTGGATGATCCCTACATAGCGCAGTGGTAGCAATATTCAAAACACATTAGGAAACACACGGGGATCCTCAGGTCCATATCAGCAACCGCTACAATGTGCAGCATGGATTATCCCCGTTTTTACAGTACAGCACGTCAAATCGCTAAATGCAAATTCACAGACCAGAATTCTCCTTTATATTTGACTTCTTAAGAGTTCACGCATTGTTGAGCTCCCTAACGAACACTTCAATGATTATTACCTTAATTGCCAAGCTAAACACCCCTCTGTGCCAAGCAGCTGTTCTAACCACGCAGCGGCATATTAAGATTTACATCATGGGCAGCGGCGGCAGCGGGGCGAGCTTGGTTGTATACGGGCAAGACCTGCGTCACATTTTACGTAATCTAGTGGGAGGTAGTCACCTCATCGCTTCTCTCCTCATTCCTCAAGGACTATAGAGTACAGCCTGTGCCTTCACACAGGCCAAAAATCACTACCCTGCAGGATCTTTCCTGGAACCATGCAGAATAGTTCTGTAACCACAGTATCCTCCTACTCTCTGTACAGAAGAGACGGCGAAGTCTGAGGTCACCACCTACTCAATGTTGTGAATACCCACTTCAAGCTCTGGTTACTGGAGGCAACGCCGTTCACCTCGGTAGCTGTAATTACATGATGGTTAGAAATGATTGCTTTCCAGGTAAAATCTCAGTTAGTGGTTATTTAAAGAAACATGCGCATAAAAAAAGTGGAGCATTGCTGAAAAAAACAATGTACGGTAATAAAGACAGAATATAGCAATTTTCTCTACCATTTTGATATTTTGGCCTGTAGAAAAGCAATTATTTTGTCTCTGCAGGATCCAACTTACAGATGTCTTTATGCATCACATGTATAGAACTAGCAACAGAATGAATGGAGTACATTATACAGCAGTACTGAGCAGTGTAGCTGTGAATCCATTTCTGTGCCTAGATCATTCCTTCTACTTCTCTTGTTGCTCTGTTCATAACAGAATGGTTCAATTTGGTCTACCATTTTGATATTATGGCCTATAGAAAAGCAATGGTTTTGTCTATGCAGGCTTCAAGTTACAGTTGTCTCTATGCATCACATGTATAAAAGCCGCAGCAGCATGGAGTACATTATACAGCAGTACTGAGCAGTGTAGTTGTGAATCCAGAGCTAGGTTGAGAAACATTTACAAAAAAAAGCAGCAGAATGGATCTCTGTGCCTTTATTATTCCTTCTAGTTCTCACTCTGCTTTTCTTTCACTTTTGATAGACTTGAGAAGGAAACTAATCTGATTCCTTAGTATTTTCTTTTTATCATGATTGATTTCAGAAGTTCAGAAGAAGTTATAAGTTCAGAAGAAATAGGAGAGGAAAAAAAAGTATTTAACATATTATAACATATTATTTATATTATTTAATATTATTATTTTATAGTATTTAACATATTATATTATAACATATTATTTATATTATTTAATATTATTATTTTATATTATTTAACATAAATAGGAGAGAAAAAAAAAAGTATTTAACATATTATAAAGTTTCTCATATTCACTTGTACAATTGATTCATAGAAAGTTCACTTTACTGAAGAACATTGGTATTTTGGTAGAAGAATGGGCCGTTCTCACAAGATGGAAGAGAAATTCTATAACTGTGTCACAACAATGACATGGACAGCCATCCAGTCACGTAAGTACAGAAATGTGATAGATTGTAAGTTTGTGAGCAGGGACCTCACTCCTCTCGATATCTGTCGATTTATGTGATTATTGTTATTATATCATATCCTATACTGTCTGGACAAGTCACCTCTAAAATGGAAACTGTTGTGGAATATGCTGGCGCTATAGAATTAAAAATTGTTATAAATGTTTTCTAATAAGTCCATCATGTCACAAATAAGCAGGTAATAGGTTGGCTGCATAATACTGATCAATCCATAAAACAAGACTTAAAATGCAGAGGCCCACAGTTCATAAAATGACAGATAATGGTTATGTATTTCCTATACATTAAAAAATATTAAATAGTAAGAAAAGCTGAAGACTAGAAATTCTTGGGAAACAAGTATAGAAATGAGAGACGGCACAGTAATAAGAGGGAGATAGTATATAATATTATATATATATTACAGTAAATATATAAATATGTAAATATGGCTGCTCGCTTTCCCCAGTCCTGCATGCTCGGTGCCTTGGGGTGATCATCGACTCTGCCCTCTCTTTCAAACCACATATCCAAGCCCTCGCCACCTCCTGCCGCCTCAAAATCAAAAATATTTCCCGGATCCGCTCATTCCTCAACCATGAAACCACAAAAACACTAGTGCACGCCCTTATCATCTCCCGCCTCGACTACTGCAACCTCCTACTGTCTGGCCTCCCCTCTAGCACTCTGGCACCACTCCAGTCCATCCTACACTCTGCTGCCGACTAATCCACCTGTCTCCCCGCTATTCCCCAGCCTCCCCCCTATGCCAAGCCCTTCACTGGCTTCATATTGCCCAGAGGCTCCAGTTCAAAACCCTAACCATGACATACAAAGCCATCCACAACCTTTCTCCTCCATACATCTGTGACATGGTCTCCCGCTACCTACCCACACGCAACCTTCGATCCTCTCAAGATCTCCTTCTCGACTCCCCCCTCATCTCTTCTTCCCACAACCGCATACAAGACTTCTCCCGGGCTTCCCCCATACTCTGGAACTCCCTGCCGCAAAACATCAGACTTTCACCAACAACGGAAACCTTCAAGAAGAACCTGAAGACCCACCTGTTCCGACAAGCCTACAACCAGCAATGATCCTCAGTCTACTGAACCACCGCACGACCAGCTCTACCCTCTCCTAGTGTATCCTCACCCATCCTGTAGACTGTGAGCCCTCGCAGGCAGGGTCCTCTCTCCTTCTGTACTTGTGTGTCCCTTGTCTAGCACACGTTTATTGTACCTGTCTATATTTTCCCTTTTCATACGTAAAGCGCCATGGAATAAATGGCGCTATATAAATGTGTAATAATAATAATAATAATAATAATAATATCACCAAGGAACATATCAAGCTTATGACTCCATCTAGTGGTAGTAGAACTAACTACACAATTTTGTAAAACATTCTCAGTCTCTGTACAATTATTCTGTCACGAAAGCGAAAGGAAAAGCTTTGAAGTCAAAACGAGGGGGAAAAAATTTTTATGCAGATTACAGTAATTGCCTTCTAGCACCATGCAAGAGTTTTGGCGTCATAGAAATTAAAGTAAAAATAATATGCTGCTTATCAGTAGAGAACGTGATACTGCTAAAAAAAAAAACACAGCCGGATTCCAAGCAAGCGGCAGCCAAGTTCTTTTTAACATTTTAAAAAGGGTTCAAATGAACAAAAAGAAAAGAAAACAAAGTGTGCAGAATTGTTATGTGAACGGTCTACAGTAGAACATTTAATTTATCAGACTAGATGGTGAGCCGCCTTGCACGACAGCGGCCGCCACGGGGAGCCCGCCTGCGCCACAGCGTTCGCCACGGGGAGCCCGCCTGCGCCACAGCGACCCCCACGGGGCACGAGAGTGACAGTCATGAGGAGCAGTCTTTCCAATCCAGCCTGTCTAGTACTGAGACAGTACTGTTGTCTGGAGCGCAGATGGAAGTGTATGCAAAATGAACCCTTTTTCCTGCCTTCTAGCAACAGGGAACCTGACAGTACACTTTCTCTGATGTTTACCCCTTTGTTACCTTAGATTCCAGGGATGTGTATATAAACCCATAGGGAACCTAAACTGTTACTCAGGTTCCTAAAGGGAAGCTGCCGGGATATACACTGTGTCCAGAATTTTTAGGCAAGTTGTATTTGAGAGGATTCTTTTTATTATTGAACAACCAATATGTTCTCAATCAACCCAAAAGACTCATAAATATCAAAGCTTAATATCTTTGGAAGTTGGAGTGTGTTTTTTTTTTAGATTTGGCTATCTTAGGAGGATATCTGTTTGTGCAGGTAACTATTACTGTGCAGAATTATTAGGCAACTTAATAAAAACCAAATATATACCCATCTCACTAGTTTATTTTCACCAGGTAAACCAATATAACACAAAAAGTAGAAATAAACATTTCTGACATTCAATAACAACTAAAAAAATCAGTGACCAATATAGCCACCTTTCTTTACGATGACACTCAGACGCCTCCATCCATAGATTCTGTCAGATGCTTTATCTGTTTACGATCCACATTGCGTGCAGCAGCCACCACAGCCTCCAAACACTGCTCCGAGAGGTGGACTGTTTACCCTCCCTGTAGATCTCACCACAGCCTCCAGACACTGCTCCGAGAGGTGGACTGTTTACCCTCCCTGTAGATCTCACATTTTATGAGGGACAACAGGTTCTCTATGGGGTTCAGATCAGGTGAACAAGGGGGCCATGTCATTATTTTTTCCTCTTTTAGGCTACTTTCACACATCAGGCTTTTTGAATCAAGCGCCAACCGTCCTATGTCTGAAAGGACGGATCCGGCGCTGATTTAAAAAAACTGATGGAACTGATCAGGCTTTTTGCCTGATCCGTCTTGACCTTTTCAACATGGAAATATAACATTTTCCATGTTGAAAATACAGACATCAATGGCCGGACCAAGGAGAGAGAGAGAGAAAGAGAGAGAGAGAGAGAGAGAGAGAGAGAGAGAGAGAGAGAGGAGAGGAGAGGAGAGGAGAGGAGAGGGGAGAGAGAGAGAGAGAGAGAGAGAGAGAGAGAGAGAGAGAGAGAGAGAGAGAGAGAGAGAGAAGAGAGAGAGGACTCCGGATCAGTTTTCTGACGGATTTGTCAAGAAACTGGCCCGGCATCATAGACTTTCATTGTTTCCAGCCGCCTGAAGTGCCGATTCAGGCACTGTCAGGTGTCTCCGGAAAAAAAAAAAAAAAGTTACAAAAACCGTCTTGTCCAGCCGCCGGAATGTACAATTCCGACGGATCCGGCCAAAAACGGATGCAACGCAGTGACATCAGGCGCGATCCGGCGCTAATGTAAGTCAATGCTAAAAAAACGCATCCGGTACCGGATGCGTTTTTTTTAGAAACACGCCGGATCGCGCCTGATTCAAAAAGCCTGATGTGTGAAAGTAGCCTTAAGGGTATGCCACACTAAACAACATCGCTAATGGGATCGCTAAAAAACGTCACTATTTAGCGATCCCGTTAGCGATGTTGTTGTGTGCGGCATCTACCAGCGACTAGCTTCCTGCTGTGATCTCGCTCGTCGCTGACATCGTTCCGGACCCTATTTTATCGTCGGCGCCCCCGCTGGTAAGTATATATCGCTGAGTGTGGCACCTTTTCTTAGCGATTTAGCGGTACTTTTGTACCGCTAAAGTCGTTAAGGAGATCGCTAACCGCGATAGCGTCCTTAACGACATCGCTAAGTTAAGCCGCTATCAGCGATATAGAAACAATCCCGCTAGCGATCGCATTAGTATGCGTCGTTATCGTGATCGCTAGCGGGATTGTTTAGTGTGGCAGTAACTTTAGACCTTTACTGGGCAGCCACGCTGTGGAGTATTTGGATTCATGTGATGGATAGAGTTGAGCGATACTTTCCGATATCCTAAAGTATCGGAATCGGAATGGTATCGCCGATATCACTAAAATATCGGCGATACCGATACCGATACCGGAAGTCCCATGTAAGTCTATGGGAACAAAATATCGCAACTAAAAAAAACCCATTCTTTCCTTGTAAACACTAAATATACACACATAGAATACATATATATATATATACATGTCATTGTGACATATATATATACATATATGTATAGTTTATACACTTCTACATAGTAAAATATCCTCTCATTCAATTGCCGGGTAAAGCCGGCTTCAGTGAAAAGACAGAAGCACCCGACATGAAATGACACTTGGTGTACATAGGGTTAACCATGTCTTTTCATGTCGTTTGCTATCTGATTTGCACAAACAATTAAATCAGACTATGTGTGCAAAATTTCACACCTGTAGGGGTTAACTAAAGGTGTAAATTCGTTGTAAAAAAAACGGACTTTTTTTGCTACGAATTTACACCTTTAATTAACCCCTACAGGTGTGAAATTTTGCACACATAGTCTGATTTAATTGTTTGTGCAAATTAGGCTGGAGTCACACACAACCAAAAAAATCGGTCCGTTTTAGACGGTCGACAATCGGATCAAAATAAAAACATCACACATCCTTCTGGCATCCGATTTTCCTTCAAAGATGCGATTTAATCGCATGTGTGTGTACCTTGTAACATCCGATTTTCATCCGACTTGCGAGATTTTCTCGCAGGCTTGCAAAACTGACATATAATGGATCCAAAAGAATAGTATTTAAATGCCAAAAGAAAGAATAGATATATACACATAGAGCACATATATATATATACATATATTTATAGTTCTTACACTTCTACATACTGTTATAGCCGCTAATTCAATTGCCGGCTTCAGTGAAATCACAGAAGCCGACATGAAATGATACATTGTTTCCACACATTTAACCATGTAATTTCATGTATTTTTATATATGTTTGAAACATACAATTACATGAGTATATGTGTGCTAAATTTCAGACATGTAGGGGTTAATTAAAGGTGTAAATTCGTTAAAAAAAAATGCGTGGGCTCCCGCTGTATTTTCTCCACCAGACAGACAAAGCAAGCGAGTGGGGCAGATAATAATAGCCTAGGGAGGGTACATTTTTTTTGTGCCCCCCCTGGCTACTAACATCTGCCCCCAGACACCCCAGAAAGGGCAAATCTATAATTAGATTCGCCCTTTCTGGCACTTTGCCCGTCTATTCCCATTGCCCTGTAGCGGTGGCGAATGGGTTAATAAGGGGTTAAAATGACCTTGCAATTGAAAGGTCACTTTAAGCCAGGTTAATAATTGATAGCTGTCAATTAGGCAACTATCAATTATTAATCCTATTGTATGAAAGAAAAATCAAACACACACACTTTAATAAAAAATAAGTTTAATTAAATAATCACACAGTTTTTGACCATATTTTATTTTCCTGCTAAAACCATTTCCTGTAATAAAAATAAAATAAAAAAGCAAAATTATACTTACCAATCCGATGTACAGTCAGGTCCCACGGTGTAATCCATCAGAAAGGGTTAACAGGTTAAAGGTCGCAGAGAGCTAATAATGCTGTCTCAGACCTGTATTCCCTGAATGAATAACTTCCTCTCCCAGCGAAAGTAGAGGAATAGATTCATGAATGGAGCTTAATTGATTTCTTGCCAATTTAACTGTAGTGACCTGACCTAAAGGGAAAGTGGACACAATCAATTAAGCTTCATTCATGAAACACATCCTCTCCTGTCGCCAGGAGAGGAACTTATTCATTCAGGAGCTTTGAGCTGAGCATGCAGGATTACTTGCACTGCTTGGCTCAAAGCTAGTTAACCCTTTGTGAAGGATTACAGCGTGGGACGTGACAGATCGGCGGAATAGGTAAGAATAATGTTGTTTTATTTCTTTTTCTTTATTTTAGGAGATCAATGGCTTCGCACGGATTAAGTGTAAAATAAAATATGGTCAAAAAAATGTGTTTTTATTTCATTAAAATTATTTATTCTTAAAGTGTGTGTGTTTTTTTATTTACTTCAATAGGATTAATAATTGATAGTTGTCTAATTGACAGCTATCAATCATTAACCTGCCTTAAGGTCACCTTTCAATTGCAAGGTGACAGTAAGGTGAGATTAACCCATTCGCCACCGCTACAGGGCAATGGGAATAGACGGGCAAAGTGCCAGAAAGGGCGAATCTAATTATAGATTTGCCCTTTCTGGGGTGTCTGGGGGCAGATGTTAGTAGCCAGGGGGGGCACAAAAAAATGCACCCTCCCTGGGCTATTATTATCTGCCCCCACTCGCTTTGCTTTGTCTGTCTGGTGGAGAAAATACAGCGGGAGCCCACGCATTTTTTTTCAACGAAATTACACCTTTAATTAACCCCTACATGTCTGAAATTTTGCACAAATACACTCATGTAATTGTATGTTTCAAACATATATAAAAATACATGAAATTACATGGTTAAATGTGTGGAAACAATGTATCATTTCATGTCGGCTTCTGTGATTTCACAAACCCGGCAATTGAATTAGCGGCTATTACAGTATGTAGAAGTGTATGAACTATAAATATATGTATATATACATGTCACAATGACATGTATATATATATGTATGTGTTCTATGTGTATATATCTATTCTTTCTAGTCTTTATTAAAGCTGTCAGTGTGATTTTACAGTATAGGCGGGGATGAATTGCCGGCTTTTCTAAAGGACACCGATGCGATTTCATCGCAAGTCACACAGTGTGGTCCGTTTGTAATCAGATTTTTCATCGCTCCCATAGACTTGCATTGGCGATTGTCGACCGACAATCGGTGACAATCGCAGCATGCTGCGATTGTACACGGACGTTTAAAACGGACCACAAAAAATCTGATACTGGGAGCTGCTCCATAGATTAACATAGGTCCGACTGCAATGCGATATTTCATCGCATTGCAGTCGTCCGATTTTGTCGCCAGTGTGACTCCGGCCTTAGATAGCAAAGGACATGAAAAGACATGGTTAACCCTATGTACACCAAGTGTCATTTCATGTCGGGTCACCCGACATGAAATGACACTTGGTGTACATAGGGTTAACCATGTCTTTTCATGTCCTTTGCTATCTAATTTGCACAAACAATTAAATCAGACTATGTGTGCAAAATTTCACACCTGTAGGGGTTAATTAAAGGTGTAAATTCGTTGTAAAAAAAACGGACTTTTTTGCTACGAATTTACACCTTTAATTAACCCCTACAGGTGTGAAATTTTGCACACATAGTCTGATTTAATTGTTTGTGCAAATTAGATAGCAAAGGACATGAAAAGACATGGTTAACCCTATGTACACCAAGTGTCATTTCATGTCGGGTTCTGCATTTTCACAAAAGCCGGCAATTGAATTAGCGGCTATTATACTATGTAGAAGTGTATGAACTACAAATATAAATATATATATATATGTGTCACAAATTCAATGACATGTATATATATATATATGAGGTGTAAAATTGCTGAAAAAAAATGCGTGGGCTCCCGCCCTATTTTCGCAACCAGACAGACAAAGCCAGTGAGTGGGGGCAGATAATAATAGCCCAGAGAGGGACCATTATTTTTGCCCCCCCCCGGCTACTAACATCTGCCCCCAGACACCCCAGGAAAGACAAATCTATAATTAGATTCGCCCTTTCTGGCACTTTGCCCGTCTATTCCCATTGCCCTGTAGCGGTGGCGAATGGGTTAATATGGGGTTAAAGCCACCTTGCTATTGAAAGGTGACCTTAAGCCAGGTTAATAATTGAGAGCTGTCAATTAGACAACTATCAATTATTAATCCTATTGCATGAAATAAAAATAAAACACACACACTTTAATTAAAAATCATTTTAATGAAATAAAGACACATGTTTTTGACCATCTTTTATTTTACTGCAAAAACCATTTCCTGTAATAAAAATAAAATAAAAAAGCAAAATTATTCTTACCTATCCCATGCACAGTCAGGTCCCACGGTGTAATCCTTCAGAAAGGGTTAATGTTTACTGCAGGGACCGCAGCTAATGCTGCAGCCTCACAGTAAACCCCAAATGATTGAGTTCCTCTCCTGCCTGACAGGAGAGTAAAGGCTGGGTGTCACATAACGATACACCAGCGATCCCGACAACGATATGCACTTGTCAGGATCGCTGGTGTATCGCTACATGATCGCTGCTGAGCTGCCAAACAGGCAGCTCAGGCAGCGATCTGGGACAACGACACTGCGGGTAACATCGCTTAAGGGCCCGTCTCACATAGCGATATCGCTACCGAGATCGCTGCTGAGTCACTAGTTTTGTGACGCAGCAGCGAGCTCACCAGCGATATCGCTGTGTGTGACATTCAGCGACGATCAGCCCCCTGCCGGGTATCGCTGATCGTCGCAGAAATGTCAGGACCTTTTTTTGATCGCTGGTTTCCCTCTGACAGGCACGCATCGCTGCGTGTGACAGGCGGGAGACCAGCGATCCGCTGGTAACCAAGGTACACAGCGGGTTTCCAGGCACCGCGCAGCGCTTGGAAACCCGCTATGTACCTTGGATACCAGCTCCCTGCATCAGGGCGCTGGTATCCAAGGTACACAGCGGGTTTCTAGGCACAGCCCCGCGCCTGGAAACCCGCTGTGTACCTTGGTTACCAGCGGATCGCTGGTCTCCCGCCTGTCACACGCAGCGATGTGTGCCTGTCAGCGGGAAACCAGCGATCAAAGGTCCTGACATTTCAGCGACGATCAGCGATACCCGGCAGGGGGGCTGATCGTCGCTGAATGTCACACACAGCGATATCGCTGGTGAGCTCGCTGCTGCGTCACAAAACTAGTGACTCAGCAGCGATCTCGGTAGCGATATCGCTATGTGAGACGGGCCCTTAAGTGGAAAGCTTAATTGATTGCTTTCCACTTTCACTTCAGGTCAGCCAGGGACACAATCAGTGACGTCAGAGGGAACTGATTAACAAAAATAGGGGTTCCCTTCGAAAAAAAAATGGCGTGGGGTCCCCCCTATTTTTGTTAACCAGCCAGATGAAGCAGACCGCTGAGGCCTGGATTTTCAGGCTGTTAAGGAGCCAAGATCCATGGACCTTGCCAGCCTGATAATACCAGGCCACAGCAGTCTGCATATCTTGGCTGATTAACAAAAATAGGGGATCCCCTCGAAAAAAATTGGCGTGGGGTCCCCCCTATTTTTGTTAACCAGCCAGATGAAGCAGACCGCTGAGGCCTGGATTTTCAGGCTGTTAAGGAGCCAAGATCCATGGACCTTGCCAGCCTGATAATACCAGGCCACAGCAGTCTGCATATCTTGGCTGATTAACAAAAATAGGGGATCCCCTCGAAAAAAATTGGCGTGGGGTCCCCCCTATTTTTGTTAACCAGCCAGATGAAGCAGACCGCTGAGGCCTGGATTTTCAGGCTGTTAAGGAGCCAAGATCCATGGACCTTGCCAGCCTGATAATACCAGGCCACAGCAGTCTGCATATCTTGGCTGATTAACAAAAATAGGGGATCCCCTCGAAAATAATTGGCGTGGGGTCCCCCCTATTTTTGTTAACCAGCCAGATGAAGCAGACCGCTGAGGCCTGGTTTTTCAGGCTGGTAAGGATCCAATATCCATGGACCTTGCAAGCCTGATAATACCAGGCCACAGCAGTCTGCTTAGCTTGGCTGGTTAACAAAAATAGGGGATCCCCTCGAAAAAAAAACGGCGTGGGGATCCCCCCTATTTTTGTTAACCAGCCAAGTAAAATGCAGACTGCTGCGGCCTGGTATTAAAAGACTGTCAAGGCCCATGGATTTTGGCCCTCAACAGCCTGATAATACCAGGCTACAGCAGCCCCACATTTGGCGCATCAAAAGATGTGCCAATTGTGGCACTTTACCCGGCTCTTCCCACTTGCCCTGTAGCGGTGGCAAGCGGGGTAATAAGGGGTTAATGTCACCGTTGATTGCACGGTGACAATAAGCCCGGTTAATAATGGAGAGGTGTCAATAAGACACCGATCCATTATTAATCCCAAAGTTATTAAATGTTTAAAAAAAAGACAGCAAGAAAAAAGTCTTTTAATGAAATAAAAGAGACAACACAGTTTTCATTAATTTTATTATACTCTCATTCCTGCGACGCCATCGATCTCCTGTAAAAAAAGAAAAAAAAAAAACCAACAGTATACCACCTGTCCGACGCAGTCCATAGTAACGATGGTCCCACGACGATCCAGCTCTGCTACATCGCAATGACAGGCAGAGCCTGACATCCCGACGCAGCACAGCTGATTACCTGCTTCCCCGGCGGTGACGTCATCGGACTGACTGCTTTACGGCCGCGATTACCCAGCAGTCACTGCAGTTATCGCGAGAAACTGCATGTGACCGCCGGGGAAAGAAGATGGCGGCCATGAAGCAGTGCAGGACGTGACCGCCGGAGATCTTCTGCCGGGTAAGTGCCGCTGACTCCTGACAGACCCGACCGACGGACACTGACAGTGACAGTGACAATCCCGATTCCGGTATCCGATAAGACGAAAATATCGGAACTCGGAATCGGAATTCCGATACAGCCAATATCGGCCGATACCCGATATTTGCAGTATCGGAATGCTCAACACTAGTGATGGAGCATTGTCCTGCATGGAAATCATGTTTGTCTTGAACGATACCGACTTCTTCCTGTGCCACTGCTTGAAGAAGGTGTCTTCCAGAAACTGGCAGTAGGTCTGGGAGTTGAGCTTCACTCCATCCTCAACCTGAAAAGGTCCCACAAGTTCATCTTTGATGATACCAGCCCATACCAGTACCCCACCTCCACCTTGCTGGTGTCTGAGTCGGAGTGGAGCTCTCTGCCCTTTACTGATCCAGCCTCGGGCCCATCCATCTGGCCCATCAAGAGTCACTCTCATTTCATCAGTCCATAAAACCTTAGAAAAATCAGTCTTAACATATTTCTTGGCCCAGTCTTGACGTTTTATCTTATGTTTCTTGTTCAAAGGTGGTCGTTTTTCAGCCTTCCTTACCTTGGCCATGTACTTGAGTATGGCACACCTTGTGCTTTTTGATACTCCAGTAACGTTGCAGCTCTGAAATATGGCAAAACTGGTGGTAAATGGCATCTTGGCAGCTTCACGCTTGATTTTCCTCAATTCATGGGCAGTTATTTTGCACCTTTTTTTATTAACACGCTTCTTGTGACCCTGTTGGCTATTTGCCATGAAACGCTTGATTGTTCGGTGATCACGCTTCAAAAGTTTGGCAATTTCAAGACTGCTGAGTCCCTCTGCAAGACATCTCACAATTTTGGACTTTTCAGAGTCCGTCAAATCTCTCTTCTGACCCATTTTGCCAAAGGAAAAGAAGTTGCCTAATAATTAAGCACACCTTATATAGGGTGTTGATGTCATTAGACCACACCCCTCATTACAGAGATGCAAATCACCTGATTTACATAATCCAGTTGGCTTTCAAGCCTATACAGCTTGGAGTAGGACAACATGCATAAAAAGGATGATGTGATCAAAATACTCATTTGCCTAATAATTCTGCACACAGTGTACTCGCTTCCTGAGGTATGGCGGCAGGAGTCCAGCTCTGTAACTGAAGCACTTCACAAAAAAACTTATATTTAACAGCCGGAAGGGGACGATGTAACCAGGATGACTTGTCCAAGGCCATTGACTTTAGGTTCTCTCTCATCAGTCAGGGGCAGCGGGTCGGGGAGAAGCCGTCAGTACCTGTCTCTTGGACTAGTCATCAAAGACTTATCTTCCCTAGTTAGGTGTTAATTGTATATTTTTTGCCCAAATGGAAGCAGGGTATTGCATCAAACATCCAGGACTTCAATAATGGAGTGTGACTCTGATTCATGCTGCTGTCGCTCAGGCGACATTCATCTCCCGGTCGGGTTCCCTTTAAAGGGGTTGTATCATGTATGGAAGCAATCACCTATCCACAGGCAAACGTGCCAACTGCTGGCAGACAGCTGGGACCCTGACCGATCACAGACGGGGGCTCTGCACTGTCCTGCTTCAATGAAACAATAGTCCAGCATTAGTACCACCACTCCAATCGTGGTCTATAGGACATAATGGCTTTAGGTTAACATTCGTGGGATCTAAAGTAGCAAAATGTTAATGTCAGTTTCTCCGGCCGCCTTTCTTAGCAGGCACCTGGGACCCCCAGAGCTGTATGGCAATGATGCATAATGTAATCAGATAAAACTGCATAATATACAATTTATAGCATTTTAAAAGGAAAATACAACAGCAAGATCACATAATTGCATGCACTGTAAAGTAACAAAATGATCAGCCATCAGAAATACAACAGACATTCACTAGAGGGCAGCATTTAGCAAAAAAAAAAAAATAATAATAATAATAATAATAGATATGTATACAGGATTTACATCTGCAATTAAAATATGAAAACGTTAATCTGCTCTGCATATAGATGTGAAGTATGTAAATACATAAATCCACATAAAAAGAAAACACGGATTTTGGTAAAGACTTACCTGTAAAATCCTTTTCAGCGAAGGAAGGAAGAGAGACACAGTATTCATTACTGATGGGTAGGCGGAGCCCCAGATCAGGATGTTACCTCAGATCAAAAGAGTGATGACTGGCTGGCCCCTCCAGCTCGGGCTCCTCCTACTCAGCTCCAGTCGTATCAAAGCTTTTAGGAAAAGAGCCAAGATCACCAGCGGAGCAACATAACCCCTTCTGAAGGAACTTCAGAGAAAAAACACAAGGATACAGGTTATGCATGCAAAGAAAGCCAAAAACCACAGAGTTCCAGGTACTACTCACGGAACCTGACTACTGCGATGAGCTGGCGATGCTGGAACAGAGCCTTAGCGCGCTGACCTCAGCCCAGATAATCGCTATCAGATAAGGGTCGCGCTGCATCTGAAAACATCAACACACTTCTGCCGTGGGAGGGTGCTGTGTCTCTCTTCCTTCCTTCGCTGAAAAGGATTTTACAGGTAAGTCTTTACCAAAATCCGTGTTTCAGCTGCAGATGAAGGAAGAGAGCCACAGTATTCATTACTGATGGGACGTCCCAAAGCAGTTCAAAAATAAGGGTGGGAAAAACCAACAAAAGGCAGAAACCCAACAACCTTAACAACAAAGCGCAACCAGCGCTAAACACAAGTTCATCCAGAACTTTAAACTACAGCTGCCTGCAGGACCCTACGTCCGAGGGCTGCATCAGCGGAAGCACTGACGTCCACTTTATAAAACCTTGTAAACGTGTGGACAGAACGCCAAGTCGCCGCTCGGCAAAGCTGCACTGCCGAAGCACCTTGATGAAAAGCCCACGATGAAGCCACAGCTCTCGTGGAATGGGCTCGAATCTTAATCGGGCAAGATTCACCCCGAAGACGGTAAGCTTCCAAAATAGCTGACCGGATCCAACGAGCTATAGAAACCTTGGAAGCTCGTTGACCACGCCGACGACCTGCCGGAACCACAAACAGGGAGTCCGTCTTACGAAAACCTTGAGTAATAAATAGATAAAACTTCAAGGCCCGCACTAAATCCAATGTGTGTAAATCTCGCTCTTTCGTATTCTTCGGATCCGGACAGAGTGAAGGCAACACAATATCCTGGTTAACATGAAATTGTGACACCACTTTAGGCAAAAAATCACCCCGAGTGCGAAGCACTACACGATCCGGAAAAAACTCCAGAAAAGGAGGCGAGCAAGAAAGAGCTGCCAATTCAGAAACTCTCCTCAAGGAAGTGACTGCAACAAGGAAAGCCACCTTCCAAGAAAGTAAAGAAAGGCTAGCAGAAACCATAGGTTCAAAAGGTTTATGCTGAAGAGCCTCCAAAACAAGGTTGAGCCGCCAAGGAGACACGGGTGCCTTCCGCGGCGGAAACTTACGAGAGATACCTCGGAAAAAGGAGAGCACGTCTCTATTCGAAGCAATGGTTCTCCGGAACAATAAGGACAGAGCAGAAATCTGACCTTTCAGAGTGCTAACTGCCAAACCCTTGTCTAGCCCATGCTGCAGAAAAGCCAACAGGTTGGGAATGGAAAATTTTCTCGGGTTCCGAAAAGACCCCAAACACCACGAAAAGAAGGTTTCCCAAATTTTGTGGTAAATCCTAGAAGTAGCCGGACATCTTGCAGCACGAAGGGTAGCAATGACCTCGGCTGAAAAACCTCTACGGGTCAAGATTTCGGTCTCAAGAGCCACGCCGTCAAACGCAGGGACATCAAGTCCGGATGACAAATGGGCCCCTGAGTCAACAAGTCCGGTTGAAGAGGGAGTGGAAACGGAGGTGCCGCCAACAGCGACATTATTGTCGAGAACCACACCCTTCTTGGCCAGTCTGGAGCTATCAGAATAGCTGGAATTCTCTCTAGTCTGATCCGACGCAGCACTAGAGGAAGTAAGGATATCGGCGGGAATACATAGATCAGCTCGAACTGATCCCACTGAGCCACTAGAGCATCCACCGCCACCGCCTTCGGGTCCTTGTACCTGGACATGAATGTCGGTAACTTGGCATTGGACCTGGATGCCATCAAATCCACTTGGGGGGTTCCCCAGCGAGAGCACAGTAGTGCAAAGACTTCCGGGTGGAGGCTCCATTCCCCGGGATCCATCCTTCTGCGACTGAGAAAGTCCGCTGTAATATTCTGAACCCCTGGAATGTGAATCGCCGAAATGGCTGGTACATTGGCCTCTGCCCAAATCAGAATTCGGGACACCTCTACCAAGAGTCTGGAACTCCTTGTCCCACCTTGGTGATTGATATACGCGACAGCCGTCGCATTGTCTGTCTGCACACGGACTGGCAGACCGCTCAAAGGGACCGTCCAATGTTGGAGGCAAAGGAAAATCGCCCTCAATTCCAGGATGTTGATCGGAAGCACAGACTCTTCCGGTGACCATACCCCCTGAATCCAGAGATTGTTCCAAAACCCCCCCAGCCCGTCAGGCTGGCATCGGTGGTTATGACTGACCACTTCAGAGGGAGGAAAGACTTCCCCAGGGAGAATGCCCCTGGCCGTAACCACCATTCTAGAGAATCCCGCACCGCGCGAGAAATGGTGACACTGCAATCCAGCGATTGCGACTGATTCCATCGACTCAAGATGAACCTTTGAAGAGTCCTGGAGTGGAACTGGGCAAAAGGAATTGCCTCCATGGACGCCACCATCAGTCCCAGAAGACGCATACACTTCCGTAGGGACATTGCCGTTGAGGATGTCATAATCTGTACATGTCGAAGAAGACATGACTGTTTGTCTGGTGGTAGGGAAACTACCGACCGAAACGTGTCGAGATGCATTCCCAAAAAGAGAATTGTCCTCGATGGTTCCAGGGACGACTTCTCCCAATTGACCAGCCAACCGAAGTCTTTCAGAAACTGAAGAGACAAATCCCGAGCCGTCAACGCCTCCTCCTCCGAGGAAGCCACGATCAAAAGATCGTCCAGATAAGGGAGAATCGTAATCCCCTGTCTCCGAAGGAGTGCCATGAGGGGCGCCAGAATTTTTGTAAAGACCCTTGGCGCTGAGGCTAAGCCGAACGGCAGAGCCACGAACTGGTAATGATTCTGACCTATGGCAAATCGAAGAAAGCGCTGATGAGCCTTTCCGATGGGAATATGCAAATAGGCGTCGCGAATGTCGATTGACACCAGAAAATCGTTCTGTGACAGAGCTGCCACAACGGAACGAAGCGACTCCATGCGAAATTTCCGGGCATGGACATGCCGGTTCAATCGCTTGAGATCCAGAATCGGGCGAAATTTGTTCTCCTTTTTGGGAACTATAAAAAGGTTGGAATAAAAACCTTTCCCTCGGTCCTCTGACGGAACCGGTATCACTACACCCTTTTGTAGTAGCGATTCGACCTCTCGCTGTAGAGCGACAACAAGCTCGGGTTCCGACGGAACGCGAGATTGACAAAAAACATTTGGGGGTTGAGAAGCAAACTCTATGAAATAGCCTGCCGACACTATCCGCGTTACCCAGGAATCTGGAACGCGAGCCATCCAAGTCTCCTTGAAAAGAAGCAGGCGACCCCCCACTCGAGAATCCTCGAGTGGACCCCTGGCGTCAATCCGACTTTGCGGTTTTCTTGTCAAGTTCCCGCTTGTTCTGGCGGAAACTCTGCTTCCAGGGAGTACGAGTTTTCTGAGAGGATTTCTTTCCTGAGAAAGAAGGACGACCCGATCCCCACGAGGAGTGACTAGATCGTCCTCGGCCCCGAAAGGACCGCCGACCACTATAAACACCAGGCTTACTGGACACCGAGGCCATGGCCCTTCGCTGTGGTAATGCTGATTCCTTCGCCTTAGCCTTGGAAATCAGCTCTGTGAGGTCGGATCCAAAAAGATGGCCACCCTTGTAAGGTAAGGCCAACAACCCTTGTTTGGAAACTGCGTCCCGGCCCACTGTCTGAGCCATAAAGCTCTTCTGACTGTGACCGCTGAAGCTTGCGCTTTGGCCAGCAGAGATGCCGTATCCAGACCGGCATCAAAGATATAACAGGTTGCCGTTTCTAACCATTCACAAGTTTCCCGTATCTCAGATAACGGAGATTCATTTTGCAACTCCGTCTTCAGACGTGCCAACCAGCTTAGAGAAGCTCTAGCAGCACACATGGATCCTAGCACTGCTCGAAATCCATGACCCGCAGCCTCATAGCTTGCTTTTGCCGCCAATTCTGCCTTTCTATCCAAAGGCTCCTGTAAGCTCGCTTTTCCCTTAATAGGGAGTAGAGAGGATTTACTAAGCTGAGACAAAGACACATCCACTTCAGGAGCAGAAGTCCAATTAGCCTTTAACTCCGTAGAGCAAGGATAAAGTGTATCAAAGAAATGCGTTCCATGAAAACGCTTATCTGGACATAGACGTTCCTCCTCTATTACACCATTAAGCTCATCCAGAGCTGGCAATGTTGTACGCGAAGCACGGGACTCCTGGAAAATGCGTGCTGATTTACCAGGACGACTAGTTACCTCCTCCGGTAACTGTAGTATATCTCTCATGGCTTCAATTAATGCCTCCGTACGCTTCGTCATAGAGGAACGCCCCTGCGGCTCGTCCGCATCTGAATCGGATATTTCTCCATCCGAATTTAAAGGGGAACTCTGCCCAATATCAGATACATCTGACTCGCTCCGTGTAGAGGCCGGTAACGGCCTGCGTCGCTTCCTCTGAGAGGAATTAGCAGACACATATTGACCTAAAAGGTCAGATAAGTTATTAATCGATCGAGCGATATCATCCAATTTTCCACCGCTGTCGACCGCAGCGCTAGACGCTGTGGAGGTCTGCGTATCTGATTGCCGCAATGGCACTGGGACGTGATCCGCGGCATCTGAACTCTGTTCAGACATGTCTCGCCTGTATGAGCAGGTCAAAGCGGTAATACCAGCAAAAAACTATGCGGTTTTTTTTTTTTTTTTTTCAAACGCTGAAGGGTTAACGCTCCACCAAGCAGAGTTACCCAGCGGTATTCAGTCAGCAAATTTAGCAGGTAGAAATAACCCTCAAAGGGGTTAATATTGCAAACTCACCAAAATATATATATATTTGTGAGCCCCAGCCAATTTTTATGTCTCTGATGAGACTGCAGCTGCAGGATAGCGATCGCTGCGCTGCGGGGTGAGGAATCCGCACTCACCCAGCTGGCCGTGGTGTCTATATGAGGAGGGGAGCGGTCCGAGGAGCCCAGGAGCCTGAGTAATGGCCGCCACAGTGAGGGGGTCGCAGGGAAAAGCCAGAGCGCGCGTCTTCCTGCTCAAAAGACCGGGATAGATAGGCCACGCCCCCTGCTAGCTCAAATAATGAGCGCGAACTCTCCCCGCTCCTGCTCCCTCTCTGTCCTGCAGCTATCTGCCTGCGGACAAAAAATCACCACATCTTCATGTAGTAGCGCTGTCACAGCAGCGCTGAAGCATACTGACATTACATGTAGTAGCGCTGTCACAGCAGCGCTGAAGCATACTGACATTACATGTAGTAGCGCTGTCACAGCAGCGCTGAAGCATACTGACATTACATGTAGTAGCGCTGTCACAGCAGCGTTGAAGCATACTGACATTACATGTAGTAGCGCTGTCACAGCAGCGCTGAAGCATACTGACATTACATGTAGTAGCGCTGTCACAGCAGCGCTGAAGCATACTGACATTACATGTAGTAGCGCTGTCACAGCAGCGCTGAAGCATACTGACATTAGTAATAGCGCTGCTCATTCAGACGCTAAAGCACTCACACATAATTATTATTAAAATTTGTGTGGAGTACTCACCAGCCAAGGCGCCACAGGGACCCTCAGGGGTTTCTGGCGCAGTGCCCATGCTTCCCCCCAGGGCGAAGAACGCAGTGACCGCACGTGTGGTTTGCGTTCCCGCCAGAGAAGCTCTCCTCATCCCCCAGGGCCGGCAAGGATTCTGCAGGGACTTTGAGTAAATACAGATCCGCCAAGGGAGAGGTTGGGGTACAGCAGCGCTGATACCCCTGAGACCTCTAGACCAACTAGTGATCCAAGTCTCCTGTCCGAATATTAAAATAATAAAATCTTCTGAGGAGCTGCATTAGCAGCGACCATCCTCTGGACCTCAAATCTTAGACTGGAGCTGAGTAGGAGGAGCCCGAGCTGGAGGGGCCAGCCAGTCATCACTCTTTTGATCTGAGGTAACATCCTGATCTGGGGCTCCGCCTACCCATCAGTAATGAATACTGTGGCTCTCTTCCTTCATCTGCAGCTGAAAGACTGTTCTTTACTTATAAAACACAACATATTGAGAAATAAAGCAATGTGGCCACTAGGGGGCACATAAGACCCGTCAGATGATAGTTCAGAGACAGGTATGGGAAGATGGCGGCCTCACTCCTGGCCACACCTTTTCTAAAGTCATTAAGAAGCGAGGCCAGGATTATACTGTGTTTACATGTGTAGGAAAAGAAATCTTCCAAGACTTTCGGCTACAGGTGTAAGACAAATAATCCAGTAACAAGACATCGACAGCAATGACTATACCCAAAAAGAGTGTATATGGGTGCTGGGACCACCTACCCCAAGCATGTAATAATGACTTCCAATATGGGACTGAAAATCTGTATCCGAGTAATATTGAGGAGCACGAGTTACTTGCAAAATATAAGCCACGGGAAAAAAAATCCTGGTGTAAAGTGACACCCGGGATTTTAATTCTGTACTATGTCAAATTGTTCTAAGTGATTTTAGCTATGGCTTTCACCCTTTCCAAGGCATAAAGGTGAAATATGTTATGGAGGGGCTCGTTTACACGCTTTGTTATCACCGCATTTTTTTCCCTGCTCATTTTTGACAAGGAGAAAAAAAAATACAGCATTTTTCAGTACCAGCAAAGTGAAAGCTGAATTCTCATGCACAGGCTGCCTTTTTTTTTTTCCTTGCGGATTTCAACCAAAACGTTTTGTAAAATCTGCAACATGTCAATTATTCCAGTGTTTTTCACCTTTTCAAATAAATGGGGTAAATAAAAAAAAAAAACAAGAAAAAAAGGCATTAAAAAAAAAAAAAGGATGCAAAATTTTTTTCTGTAAATACCCTAAGTGTGCCCACGGCCTTAATCTACAAAAAAAAAAAAAAAATATATATAAAAATAAATTTAAAAAAAAAAATCAGATTTTGGTGCAGATTTGAGGAAGATAAATTCACCTAGTCTCCATTAAGAGGGACTTGAGATGATATTATTAATATACACACACAATACATAGGCACACGTACGTTTCTCCGCTTCGGCCACCAGCATGGGGCAGGTGCCTCCCAGTCCGTATTATTAGCTATTAATAGTAGCTCCAACTTAGATAAAGCCAACCCAGAGCTGAAGATTAGATATTAGCAGCTCTGCGGGAACACCCAGGTGACTCCTAGGGCCGAGGTGTCGGACAATGACATCATGAGGATAATCGACAACCACTACCCCAAAACTAGGATTACACAGGCTTAGGAGGCAGGAAGAGCGTCGTCTTCAGCCTGATAACTGCATTCGTGCCATGAATCTCACAGATCCGGCACTTCAGGTCCTGCAAGGTTCAGCAATAAAAAGAGCAATTTTGTACTCCACTTATTTCACGTCTTTCAGGAAGTTTAATCGGCTGGGTGAGTAAGTGCCCGGGACGCGGAGTAAAGGGAGAACAATGGCTCTTCGTTCTCAGGTAGCCTTGGCTTTCCAAGAGAATGTGTCATCAGAAAATGACCTATTGTTTCAATCAGGTTTTTATGTTAATTGCGGTATATTTTTACAACTTTTATTTTTCTTTTTGCAAAATTCTCATACCATTATGTGAACATTGCAAGAGATACGGTATATATGTATGTACATACGCACAAACTTACAACTTTCACACTGACCACTAGGCCCAATACTAGACTTATACTTCCTGCTAATTTTACCAGCCACACATACATAAATAGACTTGCTCTTATTCACTCACTTCCATACATGTGCTTTTCTAAGCACGCTCTGTTACCTGCGCAGAGGTCATTACGCATAGAGGGAGAGGAGTTGAGCTGTTATCTAGTGTGTACACGGAGGTGGTCATCTGTCACCTGTGAATATAATGTCTTCTGCCAAGTCATCTGTACAACACCAGAAGAGTGAGACTAGTATTAGGCTTAAAGGGGTTGTCCGGTACGTTATATTGCTGGACTTAAACAGTATCAGATTGGTGGGGGTGCTGCACCCAGCAACGCCAGGGTGATAAACTGCTCTTAGTGCCGGCTATGGCCACAATCAGTTGTGGAGTGGAACTACACAGATGGCAGCTGCACAGTGGCCACAGCAGGGTACTGCAGATCCACGCCTATACATATGAATAAGGTAGATGTGCAGTACCTGACTGTGGCCACTATACAATCGATGGCGCTGTGTACTTTCGCTCAACTGATCACATCCAGCCGCCACTAGGAACAGCTGATCGGTGGGGGTGCTGGGTGCCGTACTCCCACTAATCTGATACTGAAGGCATATCCATTAACCTAAAGTACTGGACACCCCCCTTTAATGGCCAGTGTGAACATTAATACATTTATTTAGATAGTGATATCATATGTATGCAAACTGCCCTGGACTTCCTGGGCCTGGACATTGCATGGATTTTTCCCTTGTAGGGGTTTTTCGGAAACAATTGTGTAGCCCTGGTGTGAAGGCACACGCAGTACCCTGGAGAATGTGTGGAGAGATAGCAGTTTAATGCTCAATGAACATTCATTCCAACACACACTTAGACACGCCCACAGGTATATATAGTCTAGTCATAGTCAGTGGTGGTAGTTAGTTCAGTCAGTGACTCGAAGGAGTCAGGAAGTGCAGTCTGTGTGCAGTTCAGAAAGTGGAGTCCAGTACAGGTGAGCCAGATCACCTCAGCCTGGTCAGAGCTGTGGCCCACTAGAAGACAGACTGAGACATTCTATTGAGAAGAGAGAAGTGAGTTGCAGATATACTTCAGTCTCCTGTCCCAAGGACAGTGAAGGTTCAGAGACGTGCTCCTGCCTAGAGGATTACTGAGAGTCTGGCAACAAGCTCAAGAAAGAAGTTAAGAAAGGGACTGACTTTTATAACCTTTGAAGTGAGGAATGCTTATGCTACCAGCGCGGACAAGGCGAAAGGCACAGTGGTAGGAATTCTGAGTGCTATAGGATTGGAGAAGTCCTGCACGTTGTCACCGGTCACTGGAGACCGAAGCACCACTATAGCTTCACGCATGGTGGTAGAAAACCCAGAGGCTTACCGGACCTTAGGTAACGGCAAGCAGCCCCTGGAGTGTCGGTACGTAACTGGGGTCAGGTGGAATAGGAACTTTGAGCTAGGCCAAGCAGAGAAGAACCTAGTTTCATCACAGGAAGGCTCCGACCACAAAACTGACCGGGCAGTACAGCTTGGAGAAGCTGGAGTTATAGAGGGAACTACGCTTTATGCTGGTTGTACTCATCTTTGTGAAAGTAAAGGAGGCCCCTAACTTGTCCAGCTGCTAACTCAAAACACATTCTCCATTGGATCAGCCTCCCTGGGACCTGCCTTACCATCTTACAAGTAAAAAGGTATGGAAAGACGCTGACGGTGTGAGACTGAGTTATTTAATTGCATGCCTGCACAACCCCACCATAACCATCGACCTGAGGGAAGAGTCCCACCTGTAGGGGACCCGACATCTAGCTGCCTCACCATCCCCTCAGAGATCTACAGCAGCACTGGTACACATTACCAGAGACTACAGGTGGCGTCACGAACTGTATATAAATCTATCCCCTGTAAATATTCTCCCCAACATACGCCAGACCGCCAGGGCCACAGACCGAGCCACCGCTACCTGTGACAAACCCCATAGACTTCCATGGGCTCGGCTCTGAGTACCCCATTGCCCTGGTAATCCACAATTGTGGTGGCGGGTCGACACAAAAATTTGGCGTCACGAACAGGATGCGAAACTCGCAAAATTGCGAGCCCTGTGTGCCTATGGAATTGTTTTTGTGAAAAAGGACTGTTTGCACTTTTGGCGCCAAAAATCGCCATCTTTGTCGCCATATTCGCGCCCTCAGGCGCTGGAGAAGAAGGTGGGCGTGCCTTCGTGGGCGTGTACCCCCCTGTGGCGCGAAGAAAATGCCTGCCCTCTCAAAGTGCTATTACAATATGCGATCCTGCCCTACAGCAAAGGAGGTCCGCCTCCTCTTCACCTTTCCTGCGAAGAGGAGGAGACGCAAACCCCGCCTCCACGGAAGAGACCGGACGTCTCTGGAGGAAGATGAAAGAACGCTCTGGAACATCATGGAAGCAGGACGTGTGCAGCCGAGCAGGGAAGCGGAGGAAGGCAGGCCCCGTGCCCCAGCCAAGCTGCCACCAGAACCGGAACCATCCGTGGTCCTGCACCTGCAGCAAGCATTGCTGGAAATTAAAGAGGAGAATGCACGACTGAAAAAGATGATTTTGCCACAACCTGGATTTGAAGAGATCGAGAGACGCCGGCGTACCCTGGAGCAGCGGCGGCTGTGGGACGCGGTGATCTCTCCCTTCGATGACCCCCTACGTCTGGAGTTGCCAAAACTTCTGCTGCCCAAGGCAAAGGAGCAACCGGAGGCTGCCCCCGAAAGTACCGATCCCGATCCCACCGGTGAAGCGGTGGAGGCGAAGGAGGTTGAGGAGGTACCGCCAGTTCCGGAACGCCCGCCCGGCCAGGAGGCCGTAGCAGATGATCGATCCCCGGCAGGGACACCGGAGGGGTCCTGTCCGTCATTACCAGACGTGGACTGGGACGAGATGGAGCGTCTTGATGACGTCACCTACACCGCCCAGTGGGAGCGTGAGTGGCAGCGTCGTGAGGAGAAACAACAACGCCAGCAGGAGGAAGAGCGGGAAGCTCAGCGGAACCGACAGCGGCAGCATGCAGAGCTGATCGCGGACAAGGAGAGTGTCCGTCGAGAAAAAGGTACTCTGAGGGAACCGCGGCGGCAGGGGTGTGTGACTGAGTTCCAGCTCCGGAAGGGCTGGGGCTTCATAAGAGAACCGGGCCTCTACCCAGGGGTCTTTGTCAGCAGACGTGATGTAGAATCCCACCTACCGCAAGGTCATCCCGGGAGGGACCTAGTTAATGGAGACATTGTCACATATACACGACACTGGGGTATGAAGGGATGGTATGCCCTTAATGTCACAATCGTCCGTGACCCCGTCCCCGACGCAGGTAACGTCACCACTACCGCAGCGTCCCCGTCTCCAGCTCAAACAGCACCAGGCCGTGCCCCAGCATCGCCCCTGCAGGCTCCTCGCAAATGGAAGAAACGTCTACATACTCTTCATTATCTAGTCATCCTTCTACATCGCAACTTGCGGCCCAGTTTCCATCGCAATCTATGACACGATCGATATCGCTAACTGTAACGCAAATTGAAACGCAATCGGTGTCTCGCAAGGAGAAAGTACCCGTTGCGCCCCTAGAGGTTCGCACGAGAACTGTGGCGACCCAGACACTGATAGCAGGTCACGACTTGTTAGTCATGGGATCTAGGGACCATCGCATTGTTCCAGCCCCCGGGGTGGAAAATGTATTTGAAATAATTAAACAGTAAAAGAAAAACCTGTAAGATCCAGACAGGGGTCTACCATATGTAATGTTGTAAAAGTTTGAGAATGTTTGCCAATTTTGCACTTTATTGCTAGAGATAATTTCTATGTTTTTCTATATTGAGTAGAATGCCCGGCTGGGTACCAAAGTAAAAAGTTAAAAATTTAATGCATATTAGAAATGTATTTTGATCTGTGTCTTTTTCTATCGTGTTTTACAATGGACTTCGAGGCTGAGGACTGAGCCAGCCCAAGAACTGATTTTGTAAATAGTTGCACCTTGTGCATTATCTTGGTTTTACATAAAACCACCACAACTACCTCTGAATAATAAAACCCGTGTGGTGTGGCACTGAGTGAGGTCTGCATTCCTAAGTCCTGCAGCCCACCCAGGACCCACGTTGAAGGTTTGGTGCGGGTCCTTCACAAGAATCTTGCTGTGTATTATATAAAAATGTATATTTAATATTTTGTACTTTTCTACATTTAATGTTTTGTTTTGCAACGTTCAAGAAATCCTTACCTCCCGGATGGGACGAGTTAATGTTAATGTTTAATGCATAAACAAAATTTCTGTCTCTTTGTATTTTACAGCCCGGGAGTGCTGTCATTTACCATGGGGGAATGTGTAGCCCTGGTGTGAAGGCACACGCAGTACCCTGGAGAATGTGTGGAGAGATAGCAGTTTAATGCTCAATGAACATTCATTCCAACACACACTTAGACACGCCCACAGGTATATATAGTCTAGTCATAGTCAGTGGTGGTAGTTAGTTCAGTCAGTGACTCGAAGGAGTCAGGAAGTGCAGTCTGTGTGCAGTTCAGAAAGTGGAGGCCAGTACAGGTGAGCCAGTTCACCTCAGCCTGGTCAGAGCTGTGCCCCACTGATAGACAGACTGAGACATTCTATTGAGAAGAGAGAAGTGAGTTGCAGATATACTTCAGTCTCCTGTCCAAAGGACAGTGAAGGTTCAGAGACGTGCTCCTGCCTAGAGGATTACTGAGAGTCTGGCAACAAGCTCAAGAAAGAAGTTAAGAAAGGGACTGACTTTTATAACCTTTGAAGTGAGGAATGCTTATGCTACCAGCGCGGACAAGGCGAAAGGCACAGTGGTAGGAATTCTGAGTGCTATAGGATTGGAGAAGTCCTGCATGTTGTCACCGGTCACTGGAGACCGAAGCACCACTATAGCTTCATGCATGGTGGTAGAAAACCCAGAGGCTTACCGGACCTTAGGTAACGGCAAGCAGCCCCTGGAGTGTCGGTACGTAACTGGGGTCAGGTGGAATAGGAACTTTGAGCTAGGCCAAGCAGAGAAGAACCTAGTTTCATCACAGGAAGGCTCCGACCACAAAACTGACCGGGCAGTACAGCTTGGAGAAGCTGGAGTTATAGAGGGAACTACGCTTTATGCTGGTTGTACTCATCTTTGTGAAAGTAAAGGAGGCCCCTAACTTGTCCAGCTGCTAACTCAAAACACATTCTCCATTGGATCAGCCTCCCTGGGACCTGCCTTACCATCTTACAAGTAAAAAGGTATGGAAAGACGCTGACGGTGTGAGACTGAGTTATTTAATTGCATGCCTGCACAACCCCACCATAACCATCGACCTGAGGGAAGAGTCCCACCTGTAGGGGACCCGACATCTAGCTGCCTCACCATCCCCTCAGAGATCTACAGCAGCGCTGGTACACATTACCAGAGACTACAGGTGGCGTCACGAACTGTATATAAATCTATCCCCTGTAAATATTCTCCCCAACATACGCCAGACCGCCAGGGCCACAGACCGAGCCACCGCTACCTGTGACAAACCCCATAGACTTCCATGGGCTCGGCTCTGAGTACCCCATTGCCCTGGTAATCCACAATTGTGGTGGCGGGTCGACACACAATCTCGTCAAATTAACTACCGCGGCCAAAAAAAGGACAGTGTGTAAAGAAAGAACAACAAAAAACAAAATGCACAAGAATAAAAAAAAAAATGGATGGTTCTGGTTGGGATGGGATTATATCATCCCTAAATAAACAACAAGAATGTTGGAAACTATGGAAAAAAAATATAAAATAAATAGTACCATTAAACAAAAAGACAAATGCATTTAACATGAAACCAGATTTCCCCAATAGATCATTTTTCAGATGACACCTTTGAAGATAGCATTGGGGCGGTCAGTATTACAAGTGATACCGTTAGTGACCCCTCCACAAATCACACGCACCTGCTGTGAATGTGTGACCCTGGTATGTTTAGTTTCAAGAGTGTGACAGTTGTCATGTGAGAATTCCTGAAATCCTCCGGGACATGCCGGCAACATTACATATAGAATATATAAAGTTTCCCCAGTAATCGGTATTAAATTACATTTCAGGAGAAATGGAGCCAGCCTCAGAGTATCCACGGCAGCCACGTAACACTGCAATTTAATGCTTATAAATCAGAGTTCATAAGAGAGAACGTAAGACAATGCCGCTGGTGGCAGCCTGAACTCCGAAAGGGGCGGCTGTCACGTAGCACGCAACTAAACCCTTTTTAAAACTAGTAAAACGTTTCAGCCATTGAAAAACTTGCTAAAGCCCCAACAAAGATCAGTAAGAAAAAAATAACACTACATTTCTATTATTTGATGAGGAGTTATAAAAATATTTATAGCTGCCAGAGGTGGAAGTAGACTGATTTATCTCAGAGTCGGCCCCAGCAACAGATTAACAGAAAAGTTTGACACAAAAGCAAAATATGTTGAAAAGGTTATTTTTTCTCTTTAGAAATACAACATATAAATCTATGCTAATCAATTTTAACCAATATTAAACAGAACCATTCACTTGATCAAAAACAGTTGTAAAAATTATTGAGCTCCCGGATTTTGTCACTCCTTACTGCTCTGCACCTTGCAGAGATACTCACATTTGTTTCTTCTGGAGCGCAATATGTGAAATCTCTGTTTTCAGTCCAACTGGCCGTTTCTTCAGAGTCCTCTCTAGGGGTGTGCGCTTTCAATCCTTCCTCTCAGACGCTGCCTATCACAGCTCGGCAGATGATCTAGCAGCCAGTAAGAATCAGACGGTGCTTAGCTGTGATTGGCAGCATCTGGGAGGGAGGAGTGAAAGCGCACGCCCCACAGAAGACTCTGTAGAAACACCCAGCTAGAATCCAAGATGAAATTTCAAATATTGTGCTCCAGAGAAAACACAAGGAGCAACACAGAGCAAAATGGAAAAAAAGAGGTAGAATAAAGAGATGTCAGGGATATTTACGAGGTATTTAACTTAATTTTTTGTACCAAGTGACAGGTCCTCATGAACACATGCACAGTAGTCACACAAGACTGGACCCCGACTTCTCAAGACTATTGGTGGGCGAGTAGCATCGTTGCTCGGCTGGTGTCCGAGTATTTTGGCGTGCTCGGAGATTTAGTTTTCGTCGTCTCAGCAGTATGATTTGCAGCTGGTAGACAATCTAAATACATGTGGGAATACCCTAACAAACAGGCATTCCTCACATATATTCAGGCTGTCTAGCAGTCGCAAATCATGCAGCTGAGACGACAAAACTAAATCTCCGAGCACGCCAAAATACTTGGAGACCACCCGAGCATGCTCAGGGAAACCCGAACAACGAGTATACTCGCTCATCACTAATCAAGACGCATCACGTGATGACATTAATGTGACCAAAATATTTCCAAGGATTAGTTTCAAACTTACTCTGTCTTTGTCATCAGCAACGTCGCAAAGAATGTCATCAAGATCCAAAATGCCACCATCCCCATGCTCTAATCGATGAACTTGTATCCAATAATTATGGTCCTGACAAAAGAAAAAGAAAGGTTACTGAAGTACATGTAGAAGTGACAAAATGAGGCGGCAAGCTCCTTTCAACATATGTGGATCAATACTGACTGCACATCGGCACCCAAGAACGCACGGGAACACATGATTTGGACAGAATTCTAAATGAAAGCTTTCAGCATTTCCATTGCGGTACGAGCCAAAGGCAGCATGAAATAAAGACAGACAGAAAGATCTCTTATTAGAGAGGGCCATGATTTACTTTGAAATGCTGTAAAAAAAAAAAAAAAAACATTGAAAATCGGGCTGGCCATGGAGAAAGGAGTCTGTCGAGTAGCTTTCTGGCTTCTGGTGTAGCTTGAATGTTAGGTGTCTCCTTATATGAAAATAGGTTGGAGATGATACGATAGGTGGAACCACTCAGGAGTGGACATATAAGTTTAACAATCCAGCTAAGGATCTTTGTTGGAGACTAGACAAGCCCAGCACCGCCCCCAGCCAGGTTCCCCTAGTGGTGATTGACAGGTTTCTTCCTTAGTGAGAGACATGACAATCTAGAGCGTCGCTGGGGCAGGTATGTTTTGAGAAAAAACATCCCGGCTGCATCTGTGTCGTCAGGCTCCAACTGATGCTGCCCGCAGTTTGAGCAGCATGAATCAGGCGACAAGTTCAGTTTCAGCTATGTTTTTCTGCTACGATGGAGCCTGTTTATTTGTCGTTATTGTGCATAAGACAGCATTAAATAGCTTAGAGCTTTCCTTGAAGACCAGTTAGTTGCAGAAAGTCCAACAACATTTTACAACTAATAATGATCCCATAAAATTGTCCAAAGTTTAAAAAAAAAAAAAATTGCTTTAAATCAAATTAATTTAAAGGGAGTCTGTCAGCAGGTTTTTGCTATGTAATTTGACAAAATCATAGAATCATGCCCTATAGGCAATCCTTTATTGATAAAATACCTCAATGGGTAGCACCCAAAAACAACCGTGATAAAAAAACAAAAAACAAAGTGTATTCCTAACTTAAAAGCTATGGGGATAGCCTAGAGTCCCTGATGTAGGTCTGGGCTGTCACCTGCCTAACAGCGGAGGTTGGCACCCTAGGGGGAAGCGTTGTGGCGCCCCGCTCCACGATGGCTGACCCTAGGGTCCCTGTTAGGCCCTTACACCTTAGGGGATACCTCTACCCAGATAGTAGGGAGACCCCTAACATTATTACAGAGACCAGCTAACATTAAAGGTGACCCTAAGTCCCCAAAGTATTAAAAACAGTTCACAACACACGGGGTGGTAGGAAGTATAATGGAGATTGGCACAGATCTGCTGTACAACACTGCTAGTATACAGCAGCCTCCTTTTATGAACAGGAGTTATGATAAAACTGCCTTCTTGTGCCACAGCTTAATGAAAGTGAATGTGAACAGTCTTATACTTGTTCACTCACTAGTCAAAGCTCCTCCAGTGTATGGGAAATCTAAATGTGTGTGCATACCAGACAGTCAAATATAAGCTAAGATGCAATCTATAATTGTCAGCTATTGGACCAAAAGTCTAGTCTGAACTTATAAACACACTGAAAGAATGACTAGAGCATATAATGACTGGAATAAATAAGACGCATCGGCGTCATGAGAAGGTCATTGACACTTGATTTTAGTGTCGTGTTAGGGGATAGCAATATTTGAAGATAAATGTATAAGGCAGCAAGATATAATTGATGTATACCTTCCCTAGCAATGCCCGATGTACCGAATAGGAGATAGGTACAGATATAACATTCCTACAGGTATGGTGCTAAATGGGGAATAGGTATATATATTGCCTTCCTGTACGTATAATACTAATCACCCTCATCATGATGTGGATACACTGAGAAACTCCATTATAAAATGTTATTAATAAGAAATGCGTAACGATACTCATCATTTCTCATGGTCACCCCACCACCATCAATAGTAGCGCCTCAACGCGTTTCGCTCCATGGGCTCATCAGGAGGCCAGATGTACAGATGTCCGGTGTCAAAATGACATGGTGCAGAGACTAACAGTATTGGAGTTAGGAATACACTTTGTTTTTTGTTTTTTTATCACAGTTGTTTTTGGGTGCTACCCATTGAGGTATTTTATCAATAAAGGATTGCCTATAGGGCATGATTCTATGATTTTGGTTTTGAAGCCCTTCTGTACCTATTATATATTTTCAGTATGTAATTTGACAGCAGCATAATGTATGGACAGAGACACTGATTCCAGGCATGTGTCTCTTAGGTTACTGGGTGCAGCAGCTGTGATAAGACTCACAGCTTTCTCTGCTGCAGATCTGGCAGAGCTCGGAATGCTGAGCCCTGTATAACCCCGCGCACACCACTGATTGGCAGCTTTCTGTGTACGCTGTATATTGTAGAAATTCAAATGCGTTTTTTATTCAACGCGTTTTGAAACATCTGCTTTTTCCTCAGGACAAACCGCAAAGATAAATATATATTTGTGGTTTGTCTTGAGGAAGAAGCATGTGTGCTTCGAAACGCGTTGAATAAAAACCGCATTTCAATTTCTACGCTCTCTCTCTGCATTTGACACCATTGGCAGCGCAGATATACCTTCACTTTTTCTCCAGCTTCTACATGATATACCATTGTGGATTTGCAGCAGCCAATACCTACCCAAACTAAACACAGGGGTTGTGACTTTCACCAGCAGATGAGCATTTTCTCTGCCCTTTGACCCTTTTTTTTTTCAACCCGTATAAGACCCTATTGCGCTCTGTATCGTTTCAGATTCCTTTATAGTCTTACACTGTATACAGAAAGCTGCTTATCGGTTGTGGGGGTGGTGTTGGACTAGCAGACAACAGGCTAGTTCTCCTCTAGTGATAATCTCCTGCTGATAAAACAATCATTGTAATGAAACAGCAAAAACACAGCTTCCTAAGTGACACACTGCTGGAATTAGGTTCTCTGCTCCTACATTATGCTGCTCTCAGATGATCCAGCAAAAACTTGCTGAGATATTACCTTTAAAATCCCCCACATACCACCCCACAGTGAAACATAAAGTTTAGAGAGCACAAACATTTGTAAAAACTAAATGTTCAAAGCCTAAACTTTTATAGCAGACTGAGAAGAGCAAATGTATAATTTGCTCTCCCCTCCACCCCCGTATTCATTGCAGCACCATTCCCTGCTCTAGAGATCTTAGTTAACTAGACCAGACAAGTAATGTACTCAGCTTGTCTTACAGGAACTTGTGCCAAGCTGGGAAAACATCTAAAGATCTTGATTTAAAGTAAACTGTCTAATGAACAAGGGAAATTATGGGTTAAATTAGCTTAAAGCGGACTAATGTGGCGCTGCGAGAGCGGAAGAAAGTCGCAGAAACTAATCCAAACGTCAGATCATTTCAGCTGATTGTGAAGGCTGCAAAACTGCCAATATTCTTCTCACTGTCAACACGTGGTTTGCAGATGGAAAATTTGGACCGTTTGCAAGAAAAATATTTTTAAAAAAATAAATATACAAAAATTGATGTTCTTCTTCATCTCACAAGACAATCTGACTCCACTGATCATACTCGTACTTTGACTTCAAAAATAATTATTTATGCTTGTGCACTATGTGAAAGGGATGAACAGGACCCAATACCGGAGCATCCTCTTTATTATAAGCCACGTACATTAGGCCAGTGGTATAGCATGGGGGAGGGGAATCGAGTCCACAGGCTGAAAAGAGCTGGTGGTTTCCCCCCCAGATATTGCGGTAAAACATCAAACCTTCTCATTATCGGGACCACAAATGTGACGTTCACAATCGTTACTGCAGATCCGCAGCTTTCACTACAGTCCTGACTGAACGAGAAATGACCACACATCTGCTGACGCCGCGCAACTCAAACGCTACGGAAATTATTATTTGCCAACTATGCAAATCTCCGCTCTACAGCTCTCCCATGTTGTATGTAACGATGGAGACACGATTAAAATAAAATACAATTAGGATCAGGTTCAATTTTGTGCCAAACAGGTTAGGACTAGAAACTAAAAGAAAAAAATATTTTTATTCTTATTTTATTTTGACATCAAATGTAAAAGCTTCGATATCCAGTTCCTAATGGCATGCAATAAATAGTGTGCTAGATGTGAAATGGCACAAACATATATGCAAACCAGCATACTTAATGCTTAAAAAGCGAATAAAGGGGTTATATCTAAACATTTAAAAAAAAAAAAAAAAAACACATTCTCCTTATTACTCATCATTGCTCATGGCTCATTACTAGTGTTGAGCGATACGATAATGCAAATATCGGCTATCGGCCGATATTAGCTCTATCGGCCTTTCGATAATTCGTTTCGATATTTTCGTCTTATCGAATACCGGAATCGGATTTGTCACTGTCACTGTGAGTGTCCGTCGGTCGGGTCTGTCAGGAGTCAGCGGCACTTACCTGGCAGAAGATCTCCGGCGGTCACGTCCTGGACTGCTTGATGGCCGCCATTATCTTCTCCCTAGCGGTCACATGCAGTTTTTCGCGATAACTGCAGTGACTTCTGGGTAATCCCGGCCGTAAACCAGTCCGATGACGTCACCGCCGGGGAAGCAGGTAATCAGCTGTGCTGCGCCGGGATGACAGGCTCTACCTGTCATTCTGATGTAGCAGAGCTGGATCGTCGTGGGACACTCGTTACTATGGACTGCGTCGGTCAGGTGGCATACTTTTTTTTTTTTTTTTCATTTTTTTACAGGAGATCGATGGCGTCGCAGGATGAGACAGTAATAAAAGAAATGAAAACTGTGTTTTTTTTTTTTTTATTAAATTAAAAAAAATTTTTAGGAACATTCACCCGTCGGGTACATCAACAATTTAACTATTTACATACAGGGACCCTGTCCGGGTTATTTAGACTTCTTTGGCTGGCCTCTTCCAGGTACCACCTGGTACTCTTCTTGAGATTGCCAAACATCCGAGGCACCAAGGACCACCAGGACCTGATGACGTCGTGTGGCCTGTACAGTGACGTCGTGACCCGCTATCTGGGTCTGTGTGGCCACCTCTTTCATCTCCCTCCGGGTCTGGAGCCCTATGTCCCGGACTGTACGAACCCCAGGGTGCCTAACAGGCGCCGGGTACGGGCCAGCTATACTTATCATGTCCATAGCTGGGGCTGCTGAGGAGACCACTGAGGGAGGCTGGGGAGATTTACGGCGTGGGGTGGGCACTTTTGCAGAGGCCTGGATGTGGGAGGCTGAAGGCTTCGAGGGTTCTCACAGGTTCCTGACACACTGGGGAGTAGGGGTCGCACCTGGTAACATTTAGGGCGTACCACCCATTGTAACCCCAGTGTCGGGTGTAAGTCACCAAGTCTCTTGGCAACAGGTCCCTCCCCGGGTGTCCTTCTGGGAGGTGAGCCTCCACGTCCCGCCGGGTCACAAAGACTTCTAAATAAAGTCCAGGCTCCTTGATGAAGCCCCAACCACCTTTCAATTTAAAGCTCCGTACTGCACCCTTACGCCGCGGCTCACTCAGGGTTCCTTTATCCTTTCTCATCCGGTCCTTATCTGCCCGGTCCTTCTCCAGGTGACGTTGGCGAAGTTTTTGGGATTCTCGCTGCTCCCTTTGTCGCTCTGCTTCCCGCTCCCAACGTCTCCACTCTTCCTCCTGACGCCGGTTGAAATTCTCCTCCACCAGCTGCTCCATGTCTCCACCACTCCACTGCAGCTTACAGTGTCCGGTTTGCGGCAGCTCTCCTGTAGCCCCCAGTCCTGGCGGCGCTCCCCTGCGGAGGAAGCAGACGGCTCTAAATCAGATGACAGTCGGGGCTCCGGTACAGGCAGGTAGTGTTCTGGTGCCTGCGCGGCCTCCTCCATGAGGACGGGTGTCGCTTCTTCTGTCTCAGCGACGGGGGCAGACAGCGGGATCTGGGGTGCTGCTGACGGTGCTGCGGTTTTTGCAGGAACGGGTGCCTCCACTGCGACAACGTCAACCGGATCACATTGCAAGGACTCCTCTACTAGAACGGGTGCCTCACCTTCCGGTACAGACACTTCAGGTAAGAGGGATTGGCGCCGCTCCAAGTTTATTTTTAGGGCACGCCAGCTGGCTTCCATCCTGGCGACCTCCTCCCGGTGCGGGCCAGGCCTCTTAGGGTATCCGCCGCTTCTTGCAGCGTAGGAGGGTTTACAGGCCGGGTGCCCAACGGTGATTCTGTGGCGATCGGGTCGCTTCCGTGGGGGGAGAGCTCTGACTGCTCCATCCCTTCCCACTTCTGCTCGTCGTGTCCATTAGCCATCTCTGCCAAGTCACATGTGTCATATCTGGAGAGGGCCCCTCTTTTGTAGGGAGGCGGGACCTTCGTGTTAGTTTCCGCACACTGAGGAGGATGAGGAGGCGGAACTCCAGAGCTGTGGGGCACGATGTTACATTGCAGTACCATTTACAGTGGGCGGCCATCGTTTTCACGCCACTGAGTGAGTGACACCCACGAAGAGCACGCCCTTCTTCTTCACCAGTGCCTCGTCGTGACGCAGATATGGCGGAAAAATGGCAAATACATTCTCTGATGATTTTAGCAATTCTCAAGCACAAAACCAGTGCAATTCAGGCACACAGGACTCGCTTATAGCGAGCTACAGAATCCTGTTCGTGACGCCCAAGTTGAGTCGCACAGAGCCAGAGGTTTTCGGGGTACTCGGCACCGAGCCCGTCGACTTCTATGGGGTATGTCACGTCTTTACCCGGCAATTGAATTAGAGTCGATTTTACTATGTAGAAGTGTATAAACTATAAATATATGTATATATATATGTCACAATGACATGTATATATATATATATATATATGTATTCTATGTGTGTATATTTTGTGTTTACAACGAAAGAAAGGGTTTTTTTTGTTGCGATATTTTGTTCCCATAGACTTACATGGGACTTCCGGTATCGAAATCGGATATCGACGATATTTAGTGCTATCGGCGATACAATTTCGATACGATATTTTTAGATATCGAGCAATATCGCTCAACACTACTCATTACTCAAGTTTGCCTTGGGTATGCACACCAAGTATCGCGGGTGTTTGAGTGACATTTTGAGTCCCCACGGCTGCATATTTTGCGGCTGCCAGACAGCTACAAAAAATGCGAAGATTGCACCCTCGGCACACTCGAGTAACAAGCACTCACTAACTGGTTCCCTTCACAAGACCCCACTTCCGGCCGTCCTCTCACTTCCCAAGACCCCACTTCCGGCCGTCCTCTCACTTCCCAAGACCCCACTTCCGGCCGTCCTCTCACTTCCTAAGACCCCACTTCCGGCCGTCCTCTCACTTCCTAAGACCCCACTTCCGGCCGTCCTCTCCCTTCACAAGACCCCACTTCCGGCCGTCCTCTCACTTCACAAGACCTAACTTCCGGCCATACTGTCACTTCACAAGACCCCACTTCCGGCCGTCCTCTCACTTCACAAGACCCCACTTCCGGCCGTCCTCTCACTTCACAAGACCCCACTTCCGGCCGTCCTCTCACTTCACAAGACCCCACTTCCGGCCGTCCTCTCACTTCACAAGACCCCAGTTCCAGCCGTCCTCTCACTTCCCAAGACCCCACTTCACAAGACACCACTTCGGCCATCCTCTCCCTTCACAAGACACCACTTCCGGCCATCCTCTCCCTTCACAAGACCCCACTTCCGGTTGTCCTCTCCCTTCACAAGTCCCCACTTCCTGCCGTCCTCTCCCTTCACAAGACCCCACTTCCGGCCGTCCTCTTCCTTCCCAAGACCCCACTTCCGGCCGTCCTCTCACTTCACAAGACCTAACTTCCGGCCATACTGTCACTTCACAAGACCCCACTTCCGGCCGTCCTCTCTCTTCACAAGACACCACTTCCGGCCATCCTCTCCCTTCACAAGACACCACTTCTGGCCATCCTCTCCCTTCACAAGACCCCACCTCCGGCCGTCCTCTCACTTCACAAGACCCCACTTCCAGCCGTCCTCTCACTTCACAAGACACCACTTCTGGCCATCCTCTCCCTTCACAAGTCCCCACTTCCGGCCTTTCTCTCACTTCACAAAACCCCATTTCCGGCCGTCTTCTCACTTCACAAGACCCCACTTCCGGCCTTCCTCTTACTTCACAAGACCTCACTTCCGGCCATCCTGTCACTTCACAAGACCTAACTTCCGGCCATACTGTCACTTCACAAGACCCCACTTCCGGCCTTTCTCTCACTTCACAAAACCCCATTTCCGGCCGTCTTCTCACTTCACAAGACCTCACTTCTGGCCTTTCTCTTACTTCACAAGACCTAACTTCCGGCCATCCTGTCACTTCACAAGACTCCACTTCTGGCCTTCCTCTCCCTTCACAAGACCCCATTTCCGGCCATCTTCTCACTTCACAAGACCTCACTTCTGGCCATCCTGTCACTTCACAAGACCCCACTTCCGGCCTTCCTCTCCCTTCACAAGACTCCACTTCCGGCCTTCCTCTACCTTCACAAGATCCCACTTCTGGCTGTCCTCTCACATCACAAGACCCACTTCCGGCCGTCCTCTCGCTTCACAAGACCCCATTTCCGGCCGTCTTCTCACAACAACCTATCCAATGCACAGAGGCAAAGAAATCAAACCATAGATGTCCATAAATTAAGTTATGCGTAATATTGAGAAATGACACCGGGAAAAAGAATTTAACACGCTTACTGAAATTTAATACTTTGTGCAAAAGCATTGGTTGGTGAGGACAGCTTGAAGACACCTCCAGTATGGAAAAACTAATCGCAGGCATTGCTCAGGTGTGACTTTAGCCCATTATTCCACAAAAACACTCTTCACATCCTGAAGGTCCTATGTGCTCCTTCTATGAATTCTGGGCTTTAGTTTCTTCCATAAATTTTCTATTGGATTCAGGTCAGGTGTTTGGGATCATTGTCTTCCTGAAATGTCCCCCTCGCTTCATTTTCATCTTCCTGGTAGAGGGCAGCAGATTTTTATCAACAACGTCTAGCTACATTTGTCCATTCATCCTTTTTGCAACTAAATTAAGTTTGACCGGTGCAGTATTTTGAAAAACAGCCCCTCACCATGATGCTCCCACCTGCAACTTCAATGTTCGTATTGTGTTTTTTGGTGATATACAGTGCCTTTTGGCCTCCAAACATGGTATATACTGGTAATCTTTTCATTCCTCTGTCTGAAATCTTTCAGGCTCCACCTGGTTATGGCCGGTTTATGAAATGATGTTCTTTCCACTTCCGACTTATGGCCCCAACAGTGCTCACTGGAACCTTCAGTAGTTTACAAATTCTTCTGTAAAAAATGCAATCAGTAGGTTTTGCAATAAGGTTGCAAAAGTATTGAGACAGCTCACTGGTTTTACCCATCATTAAAGGTTTCTTGTGTGGCACTTTGGCAATGAGACATGTTTTTATAAGCCATCAGCTAAACCACCTTATATTTTTCACTAAATGGCAGGATTGCTTTCTAATTACTCATAGATTTCAGCTGGCGTCAGGACTTTCCATGACGTTTGGCACCTCTTTCTTCATCTGTTTAGTACTTTTTTATTGTCATTTCACATTATTTCACAAAATTCATGGACATATTTGGTTTGATTTCTTTGCCTGTGTGGATTGGATGGGTTGTTACCAATATATGGTGAGAATTTCATGTCAATAGCACCTTTATAAATACATTCACTTAGAAAACTGGTGACATGTTCAATAATTTACCCGCTGTATGTAACCTGTACTGCATTTAGAATAATAAGTGAGAAAATACACCATACCAGTGGAATGGGAATTCCCATCTTTTCAACGACATTACAGAAAATTTAAGTACAGAAATCTTATTCTCTTAAATATACAAGTTTCTTAGGTTCAACTAAAATCCGATGAATCAGCGAAGGTCTTTTACATTGTACATGCTGAGAGTCAACACTCAAACAAAGGACAACTTTAGTTTCCCTCTAAACAAGAATTGATGAAAAGCCGAGCTATAAAAGCCTGTAATCACAACCTTAGACAGAGAAATTCACTGAGATTAAAGAAGATTTAAGACATCAAAACAGGACTTGACACTCTGTTCTGTCAACCCCGAGTTAACTGCCTTATTAACCAAGAAAACCACAGACATAGAATAAGTGTAAAGTCGCCAACACAAGAAAGAAGTGCAAAACTTATACACAAAATAAAGATTACGGAAAACAAATACTTGAAAACAAGCAAACTAACTAAATGCCACATTGTTTAACAGCTCCACATTTAGAGAATTGCTAGATCTGCACTACGTAAAACAGTAATTTTTTAAAAAAACATCAGTAAGTAGCCCTGTATGGGTCTCATGGCTGGAATCAGGGTCTCTGCCCCTACATCTTGCTGCTTTCAGATGGTGTAGCAAAAACCTGGAGACAGATTCCCCATAAGGGTTTATATTAGAGACCATAGCCCACAAATGGTGTCTAATTTATTGTACATGAATCCAATAAAAAAAAATATTTGCATGTCTTTATATAGATTTTTTGTTATCTACCAAAGACCTTTAAGTAGCTGAGTGGCCTGCAAAAATGTTAGAAAACAAAAATTCAGGTCCTGCATCTGACAGCTTTCGCTTATCTCCTTCCTTCACTTGGTGTTAGAGATAGCAGCAGGAAGGAGGAGCTGATTGTACAGTGATCTCAAGAGAGGATAGGAAACAAATTATTTACAGTCTCAGGGTGAACTGAGAAAACAGGCTGTAGAAAAAGAAGGAAAACACAAGAAAATTAGTATGTGTGACATTGATGCTGAAAAGATATAGGGAAGCAAGGAAACAAGAACACTTTTTACATTCAAATCTCACATCCAGCCTGTATTACAGAGAGGCATTCCCACAAGGCAAAAATCTACAACATATCAAGGGTTCTGTACGCAAATGAAACAAAGATTGCAAACTGCTATTTTATTTTCTTAACTAGCATTATAAAAAAAAAAAACATTTTTTCCAACGTCAACAGTGTCCATAGCATTTAAAAACAGTCAAGAGTCTTTGCCCATCTCAAGCCTCATATCAATCTAGATAGAAGAAAAGCCATTAAATGGCAAGATGTCTTAAAATACATAAAACACCCACTTAATCAAAAAATTAAATGGTGTATGAGGCTTGCCCTATCGATGAGAGAACCTCACAGCTACAGCCTCATCATTCTTGGCAATAGTCCCAATTTTGCCAGGACAGTCCTAGAATCCAGTAGCGGTTTAATAAAGACACTGCCAAAAGTTGTTTAGGAGGAGTTACCCGGTGGTCCTGGAGGGTGGGGACTTAAGTGATTGAGGAGGATCTCAGGAATCAGACCCCAAATTACAAAGCAAAACACTGTAACAAAAGTTAGTGACACTTTAGGGTATGTGCACAAGTTGCGGATTCGTGTGCGGATTTTTCCGCGCAGAATCTGCAGGTAAAATGACCTGTGTTTTACCTGCGGATTCATTAAGGATTTACTGCAGATTTTCGGCAGTTTTTGTGCGGATTGTCCCTGCGTTTTTACACCTGCGGATTTCTATAGTGGAATAGGTGTAAAAACGCTGCGGAATCCGCACAAAGAATTAACATGCTGCGGAAAATAAACTGCTGCGTTTCCACGCGGAATTTTCTGCAGCATGTGCACAGCGTTTTTTGTTTTCCATAGGATAACATGGTACTGTACATCCCTTGGAAAACTGCTGTGGATCCGCAGGGCCAAATCCGCTGCGGATCCACAGACAGACCATCACCCTATAAAGCATTTCACTCCAAGCCTGCTTGGCAAGTGAAAGATAAAATCAGTCATGCTTATTAGTGATGAGTAAATGTGCTGGGATAAAGTGTTATCTGAGCATGCTCGGGCGCTAAACGAGTGACTTCGGCGTGCTCAAAAAATACGTTCGAGCCCCCGTGCGTCTCGCGGCTGTTCAACAGCGGCAACACGTACAGGGATTGCCTAACAAACTGCTAATCCATGCATGTGCTGAAGCTGTCGAACAGCCGCGAGACATGCAGCTGCGGGGACTAGTGCATATTATTCAAGCACGCCGAAGATACTCGGTTAGCACCCGAGCATGCTGAGAAAACACCTTATCCAGCACGTTCGCTCATCACTAATGCTTATACAGTATGCAAAAACAAAGTATAAGGAGAAAGAAAATAAATAATAATCGCCATCCTCCCGGAAGATCCTAACTCGAGACGATGTCATAAGGATTAGCGGGATACAGGAACTCAATAACACACTGGACAGTGGACATCTTCAATTAGGATTACACACCGAGCTGTTGATTTGAGCTTCTGAGCATGAATACAATTTTAGGGATTTTGGGGAGATTACAGAGATAAATCTAATGATTTTAACCTTAATGCTCAGAATAAAGCCACTTTGAGGTTTTGCGGTTAAGCCTGTTATAGGGGTGAGAAGGGCGCACAGAACACAATCTCCAGCAAGACTAGACACAACATAAGACTCATGTACCGCTTGTTGGTACTGATCATTGCGATAGTGTCTGTATCCCCGCATGCACAGCGCGCCGATACAGTTACATTCTGGGGCAGAGCAGGGAGAATCGATCTCCCTGCTCTGCCGCCGGCCGCTATGGGGCCCCTGAGCAGGCGGTGGGGGGCCCTGTGCCAGCAGTGGGCCCCCCGCCCGTCATCGGAGGGTCAGCTGTATCGGCATCTAGCCGAGCGCTCCTTCTCTCCCATAATCCCCCTCTCAGCGTCTGACAGCGGGCGCGATGACGTCACTGCCCGGCGCCAGCAGTCAGGAGATGAGAGGGAGAGCAGTGAGCAGCGCAGGAGCCGGGAGCAAGAGAGGTGAGTACAGGATTTATTATTTTTGTAATGAGGGTGCATTATAAATAATACTGCATTTGGGGGTGCATTATAAATAGGCTGCATATGGGGGAGTGCATTATAAATGGCTGCCTATGGGGTGCATTATAAGTAAGGCTGCATATGGGGGACTGCGTTATAAATGACTGGTTATAAATGACTGCCTATGGGGTGCATTATAAGTAAGGCTGCATATGGGGGACTGCGTTATAAATAACTGCCTATGGGGTGCATTATAAATAAGGCTGCATATGGGGGAGTGCATTATAAATGACTGCCTATGGGGTGCATTATAAGTAAGGCTGCATATGGGGGACTGCGTTATAAATGACTGCCTATGGGGTGCATCATAAATAAGGCTGCATATGGGGGAGTTCATTATAAATGACTGCCTATGGGGTGCATTATAAGTAAGGCTGCATATGGGGGACTGCGTTATAAATGACTGCCTATGGGGTGCATTATAAATAAGGCTGCATATGGGGGAGTGCATTATAAATGACTGCCTATGGGGTGCATTATAAGTAAGGCTGCTTATGGGGGACTGCGTTATAAATGACTGCCTATGGGGTGCATTATAAATAAGGCTGCATATGGGGGAGTGCATTATAAATGACTGCCTATGGGGTGCATTATAAGTAAGGCTGCAAATGGGGGAGTGCATTATAAATGACTGTCTATGGGGTGCATTATAAGTAAGACTGCATATGGGGGAGTGCATTATAAATGACTGCCTATGGGGTGCATTATAAATAAGGCTGCACATGGGGGAGTGCATTATAAATGACTGCCTATGGGGTGCATTATAAATAAGGCTGCACATGGGGGAGTGCATTATAAATGACTGCCTATGGGGTGCATTATAAGTAAGGCTGCATATGGGGGACTGCGTTATAAATGACTGCCTATGGGGTGCATTATAAATAAGGCTGCATATGGGGGAGTGCATTATAAATGACTGTCTATGGGGTGCATTATAAGTAAGGCTGCATATGGGGGACTGCGTTATAAATGACTGCCTATGGGGTGCATTATAAATAAGGCTGCATATGGGGGACTGCATTATAAATGACTGGTTATAAATGACTGCCTATGGGGTGCATTATAAATAAGGCTGCATATGGGGGACTGCATTATAAATGACTGGTTATAAATGACTGCCTATGGGGTGCATTATAAATAAGGCTGCATATGGGGGAGTGCATTATAAATGACTGCCTATGGGGTGCATTATAAATAAGGCTGCATATGGGGGAGTGCATTATAAATGACTGCCTATGGGGTGCATTATAAATAAGGCTGCATATGGGGGAGTGCATTATAAATGACTGCCTATGGGGTGCATTATAAGTAAGGCTGCATATGGGGGAGTGCATTATAAATGACTGTCTATGGGGTGCATTATAAGTAAGGCTGCATATGGGGGACTGCGTTATAAATGACTGCCTATGGGGTGCATTATAAATAAGGCTGCATATGGGGGAGTGCATTATAAATGACTGCCTATGGGGTGCATTATAAATAAGGCTGCATATGGGGGAGTGCATTATAAATGACTGTCTATGGGGTGCATTATAAGTAAGGCTGCATATGGGGGACTGCGTTATAAATGACTGCCTATGGGGTGCATTATAAATAAGGCTGCATATGGGGGAGTGCATTATAAATGACTGCCTATGGGTGCATTATAAATAAGGCTGCATATGGGGGAGTGCATTATAAATGACTGCCTATGGGGTGCATTATAAGTAAGGCTGCATATGGGGGACTGCGTTATAAATGACTGCCTATGGGGTGCATTATAAATAAGGCTGCATATGGGGGACTGCGTTATAAATGGCAGCCTATGGGGTGCATTATAAGTAAGGCTGCATATGGGGGAGTGCATTATAAATGGCTGCCTATGGGGTCCATTATAAGTAAGGCTGCATATGGGGTGCATTATAAATAAGACTGCCTATGGGGGTGCAATATAAATAAGGCTGCCTATGGGGGTGCATTATAAATAAAGCAGCATATGGGGGGTGCATTATAAATAAGACAGCCTATGGGGAATGCATTATAAATAAGGCTGCCTATGGGGGTGCATTATAAATAAGGCTGGCTATGGGGTGCATTATAAATAAGACTGCCTATGGGGTGCATTATAAATAAGGCTGCCTATGGGGTGCATTATAAATAAGGCTGCCTATGGGGTGCATTATAAATAAGGCTGCCTATGGGGGTGCATTATAAGTAAGACTGCCTATGGGGTACAGTATAAATAAGGCTGCCTACAGGGGTGCATTATAATATAGAGTCTGTTTATGGGGGTGCATTATACTACAGAGGCTCCCTATGGGAGTGCCTTATAATATAGAGGCTGTCTATGGGGGTGCATTATAATATAGAGGCTGCCTATGGGGGTGCATTATACTATATTGAGGACTATCTGGTGTATTATGCTATATGGATGCTATCTAGGGGGACATCATACAGTGTGGGGATTATAGTGTGTTGAAGCCATTAAATAGTTTGGGGACATTAAGGGGTCAGTACATATCCAGTGAGGGGGCATCACACTGTGTATAGGGGAGCTGTTCAGGGGGGAGACTCGGGACATTATTAAGTGTAAAGTGGGCACTTATTGTTATAAGGGAACTCGGGTTGCTGTGACTGTCAAAGGGGCACACGGGGCAATATTACATTCTAGGGGACAAAATGCGGGAACTGTTTTCTAGGGCACGTGCACCCAGCAGTACTATATTCTAGAGGGGTGCTTTAGAATTTAGAGGTCACACAGAACCACACACTAGGTGCAGTAATAGGGGCACATACGGCAGCAGCGGCTCAGTATTGGGGTATAAGGTGCAGTAATAGGGACACATACGGCAGCAGCAGCTCAGTATTGGGGTACCAGGTGCAGTAATAGAGGCACATACGGCAGCAGCGGCTCAGTATTGGGGTATCAGGTGCAGTAATAGGGACACATACTGCAGCAGCGGCTCAGTATTTGGGTATCAGGTGTAGTAATAGGGACACATATGACAGCAGCGGCTCAGTATTGGGGTATAAGGTGCAGTAATAGGGACACATACGGCAGCAGCAGCTCAGTATTGGGGTACCAGGTGCAGTAATAGAGGCACATACTGCAGCAGCGGCTCAGTATTTGGGTATCAGGTGTAGTAATAGGGACACATATGACAGCAGCAGCTCAGTATTGGGGTATCAGCAGGATGAGGAGTTTGTGCAGGTTGAGAATAGTCCAATCGGTGACCGTGACTGTGCTGAAAATATGAGAAGTGAAATGTGTCTTTGTTGTATTTTCTGCAGTCAAGTCTCGGCTGGAGGAGTCGTTATGTCGGTCTGGGCCAGATGGAAAAGACATGAAAAGTGAACGATTCCATCAGAAAGAACATCAGCGGTAAGTCATTATCTGTAACTCTGCTATGATCTCTTATATGTTCTGTAGGACTGGTATTATTTACCACTGACCATACGGCGGTAATATCAATATTGGTCTTTTTATATATAGATTATTTTTGGCAAAAGAGCGGTCATTTGCTGAGGTTTTCTGGTTAGGGGCCCACTCAGAAGTTTTGCCCCCCCCTAAACCGAAACCCTAGCTACGCCTCTGTCACCCAGCTATACGCCATCACGCCCATATCAGCCAGCCATAAGCCATCACGCCCGTATCAGCCAGCCATAAGCCATCACGCCCGTATACACCAGCCATACGCCATCACACCCGTATACACCAGCCGTACACCATCACACCCGTATACACCAGCCGTACACCATCACACTCATGTCACCCAGCCATACGCCATCACGCCCATATCAGCCAGCCATAAGCCATCACGCCCGTATACACTAGCCATAAGCCATCACGCCCGTATACACTAGCCATAAGCCATCACGCCCGTATACACTAGCCATAAGCCATCACGCCCGTATCCACCAGCCATACGCCATCACGCCCGTATCAGCCAGCCATACGCCATCACGCCCGTATCAGCCAGCCATACGCCATCATGCCCGTATACACCAGCCATACGATATTTGTATCCTCCACCAGCTGTGCAATACATCCAGAATATGTTATTTAATTACGGGGCTGTTGGGGAGTTGGAGCTAGCTGTGCATTAACTTTGACTCTTATTAAATTTCAAATATATAGGAATATTAAAATATATATGTTTATATTCTAACAGAGGCCGCAGTACATAAAGAACAAGGGTAACAAAGATGTGGTGACAGAAAATTAGTTATTACCTCGCATGTGTTCGCTCTTTGCCATGAAGATACAGTCACACATTTTTGTCTATTTTTGCATACATGTAAAACAGACCGTTTTTCTTCCATACATTATCCGTTCTATCACCGATTTCCCTTCCTGTTGCAAACATTTTTAAAAGAAGGTAGATTGTCTGAACTTTTAATTTATCCAGAGACTCTTAAAAGGGAATTTGTCAGTAACATCAACCCTCGTACTCCATATATATGGGCATGTAGGTCATAGGAAGCTGAATAAAATGATACCTTGAAATCTGCGACCTGATGTCTTATTCCAGAGAAAACCACAATTTTCTTAATATGTAAATGAGCGGTTAAGATCTCTGGGCAGGTCATAGATCTCCCTGAGAATCTGCCTCCAGAGATTATTTTACATGAAAGGGAACATTACCAGTGTGAGACATGTAATGACTGATAGTTTGCTCTCCTGATCTACATGCGTCACACTGGTAACGTCCCCCTGTACGAGATGTTATTGTTTGCGTTTTCATTAGTACCATTTTGTGATACCTCCAAGTTTTTGCTTACTTTTTATTACACTCTATGGAAAGTAAAATGAACCTGAAACCTGAAATTAAATAATTTAGTTTCTGCCACTCACAGGCCTCCCTCCGGTTGCTGAAGGAGAGATCTCCCTTGTCAAACACTCACAAGTGAAGTCACTGAAAGTGCTGTATGAGGGGTTAAAGTGCTTGGATCAGAGCTAGGTCCGGTCCCAGCACAGACAGCAGGAGGTCCCGGTGGCTGTGTCATCCCTGGGACATAAATGTGTGCCTGATTGTGATAGACTACTTGCAAACTGAACGTACAATTACTTAATGTGCTGAAGTATGGAAAAGAAAACTATATATATATATATATTGGATATCACAGTAATCATACTAATCCACAAAATAAGGCTATTGTGTGATTTAAAAATAAAATAAAAAAAAAGTAGAATTTCTATAATTCTTCTATTTCCGCTGTAATTAATAAGCTACATGCTCCGCAAAATTGTGCCATTAAAAAATACAATTTTCCCCCATCTAAAGAACAGCTCTTACGGTATATATTTATCTTGGTGGAAATACGTAAAAAATTGTTCTTAGACTAAAAGGACAAACAAGAAAAAAAAAAGTTTTCCAGCTGAATAACTTTGATCAATAACGTTAAACTCCGCAGAGCTAACCGCTGAACCTGCAGCCAAATATGAAGAACAGCTGAAAATGCTGCAGACACCCTGCATTACGTGATATATTCTGGGAGGCAGCTTCTCGCTGCCAGCCTTCCCTAGAACGGCGTAAAATCAATGCGGCTGCACAGGGGACACCTAATGACGGTAATTCGCTCCATGCAGATCTTTAGATGGCCACACTCCATATCACAAGAGGAAATCCTTTAATCTGGCCACGTCAGCGCATTTCCTGAACGATAAGCGACACGTCCCGGCTCAATCCTATTTTGTAAATCGTTATTAACACTGTGGCACTTGCAGACATTGGAAGAATAGGATTTAATCCTGGACACTGCAGCATGGCGACGCGGGTGACAAAGGACAAACATGTGTACAACTCTGCAAGAGGCATGGCCTGCAACCCTTCAGCAATGCACTTATATTACGGGTGACTCAATATCAAGAAAACCTACAAAACCCTACTTATAGAATGTATAAGCTGAAGGGAAACTACAGGATATACCTCCCTTAGAGTAGAAAAAGGCTGCAACTTCAGCAGAAAGTGACTTCAAATCATTTTAGAAAGAAGTAATGGGAACACATCGCCGAATTCTATCTTTATACCTTCCTGACATTATTCCTCTGCATATACAGTATAGTTGTATGATAAAATGCTGGATGCTTACAGTCACCACTAGAGGGAGCACTCTGTATACTCTCTTACTGAGTAGTGTGCACTTACACTCCCTCTAGTGGTGACTGCTAATAGTCAAAGAAGATCATACGAAGGGTAATTGTGTTTCTGCAGCATATTTTACGCAGTGTATCTGGTGTGTAAAATACGCGTTTTAACAGTACAGGCATATTCAATAAGATTCCTAAAACCTCATGCACACGTGTTATTCTGCGCATATTTTGAGTCCTGCTGCGTTTTTGCCAAGATACAGCAAGTCACAGAATCATAGAATGTTAGAGTTGGAAGGGACCTCTGGGTCATCATATCCAACCCCCTGCTCAATGCAGGATTCACTAAACCATCTCAGACAGATGTCTGACGAGCCTCTGAAGACTTCCATTGAAGGAGCACTCACCACCTCTCGTGGCAGCCTGTTCCACTCATTGTTCACCCTCACTGTCAAAAAGTTTTTTCCAATATCAAATCTGTATCTTCTCTCTTTCAGTTTCATCCCATTGCTTCTCGTGTTTCCATGTGCAAATGAGAGTAATGATGATCCCTCTACACTGTGACAGCCCTTCAGATATTTGTACACAAATATTAAAGGGGTTGCCAGGTTTGAATTAATAAGTCTCCAGTCACTTTGTGTGACTGCAGACTTATGGATGCCCCAGAGCATACACTGCGCTGCGGGGATTCACCGGTTTGTGAGACAGGAACGGAGGGTATATATGCATTATACTTACTCCCAGTCAGGGCCCGTCCAGTGAGCGAGGCCTCGCTTTCATACACTTGTATGGAGCAAAGCAGCGCCCTCTAGTCCTCCACGTCCACAGGATGGCCACGTCGTTAGTCGGGGCACAGCCTCGATTAATAATTAATACGTGTATGAAGCGAGGCCATGTCCACTAGACGGGCCCCGGCTGGGAGTAAGTATAATGTGTACATACCCTCAGGTCCTCAGGTCAGAAACCGGGAAATCCCTGCAGAGCACAGTGTGTGTACTGGGAGAATTCATTATTTCTGCAATCATAAAGAGTGACTATAGACTTATTGATTTAGACCAGACAACCCCTTTAAAGGGAACCTGTCACCAGTGTTGGCCAATACGACTTATTGCCACCGCCATTCAGGGATGATGTAGATTCCAGCTGCGCTTGGAATCTTATTCCCCAGGAGGGATGCACTGAAGGTAATAACACAAGAGACCTGATATTCATACACACACCTTCACCAATCCCTAGAGCCACCAGAGGGAGCCTTTTCAGAGTACATAAGGATGGTGAAGCCACAGAGAGCTGAGCAGAGTGTGTGGCACTCGGAGTAGAGTAGTCTGAGGGCTGCAGTTGCCTTAGTCACCTCAGAAGTTGAGAGTCTAGTCTGAGTCTACGTGAGGAGTAGATCAGTGCTGAGAACGAGAGAAGAGTTGTTAGTTCTCTTGGAGTGAAGTAAGTAGAGAGTGAGCTCTAGGAGCGAGCACAGATCAGTTAGTCTGCAAAGCCAGGTGCAGGACAGACGGAGAAGACTGATAGCAGCTCCAGGCAGAGCTTGGAAGTGAGAGAGAGAAAGAGAGAACAACAGTTGTTGAAAGAACCTGAAATCTGCAGCTCCAAGCTTAGTTCAAAGTGTGGAGGCTAGTACAAGTGGAAAGATAGCCACTCCAGCCTAGTCAGAACTGAGTCACCCGAGTGCAGTTCAGTGATCAAGCGTGCCGACGCTTTGAGAGCGGTGAAGAAAGGAGAAGAATCAGCTATCTACTGCTAGTGTGCTTATGTTAAAGGTCGGAGTAGGACGAAAGGCGAATGGAAGAGAAGAAGAGAGTGCCAGAGGTGGAAATAGCATTGATAGCTTACCTCTACTCTGAATAACCGGACATCGGGTCCGAGCTTGCTAGAATCTACACGACTAGTAGGAGATACCGGAGACCCTGCGGGACTTCAAGTCGCAGGGGCCCAGGAGTGCTGATACGTAACCGGGGTCAGGAAGACAGGAGTCTGGTCAGTGCAACCATTAGAGACTGTGTTCTTTCCAAGAGAAGGCCCTACCACAAAGTCAGCCGGGCGTGTAAAGTTGAAGACAGAGTTAGGCCTTGTTTCATACAGGTCAGAAACTCACACTACAGGAGTAAGGAGGCCCTACACCTACTCAGTGGGAAGAACTGGACGTGCATCCTTCACCCTGCAGTACCCCGGGACGTGCCTGCAATAACATCTTCAGTAAAGGTACAGAAAGAGACTTTTGTGTGTGTGTTCACATTATTACTCCTGCGGCTGAACTCCCCTCCTCCATCCTGCACCCCACATTCCGCTACCCTGAGGGACCCAGTCTTGCCTGTGGAAGACTTAACACCTTGCTGCCCAGTAACAACCCCTTAGCAGATCTACACAGCAGCGCTGGTCACCCTGACCAGGCACCACAGGTGGCGTCACGAACATTTCTACAAACCTTATAATCCCCTGTAAATATCCCCTTTTCAGTGAGCGCCCAGGGCCATGGACCTAGCTGTGTCGCCGTGACATCCCCCATAGAAGTGAACGGGCTCGGTGCCGAGTACCCCACGGCCCTGGCGGGCGACTCAATGATACACAGCATGCTATAATGCAGTATATCTGCCCCCAACCCGACCTGTAAGAGAAGAAAAATAACTTATTATACTCACCTGCGTGGCGGTCCGGTCCGAGGGGTGTCGCTCTTCTTGGTCCGGCGCCTCCCATCTTCTTTCTATGTCGTCCTCCTGCTTGGTTCGTGTAGATGAAGCATCTCAGCATCATCCACACAGTCTACTCGGCATCGAACTCCTGCGCAGAACTTCTCTGCCCTTATCTCTGTTGAGGGCAGAGCAAAGTACTGCAGTGCGCAGGCACTGGAAAAAGGTCAGAGAGGGCCAACGCCTGCGCACTGCAGCACTTTGCTCTGCCCTCAACAGAGCAGAGAAGTACGCCTGTGCAGGAGCGCGATGCTGAGCAGACTTTGTCGATGATGCAGGGACACGTCATCCACACAAACCAAGGAGGACAGCATCTCAAGAAAATGGGAGGCGCCAGACCAAGAAGAGCGACACCCCTCGGACCAGACCGCCACGCAGGCAAGTATAATAAAAGTTATTTTTCAGTTCTTCTAGGTCGGGTTGGGGGCAGAGATACAGCATTATAGAATGCTGTATATCAGTCCTGAAAGGTGGTCTCCTCTAAGCCTTCTTTTTGAGAAGCTAAATATTCCCAGCCCCTTTAAGGCTAAGTTCACACGTTGCGGAATTGCCGCGGAAATTTCCGCGGCAATCCCGCACTTCTCCCGCAGGAAATACGCACGTTTTTTTTATGCTGATTCCCGCCAGAATAATAGCGTTTTGCAAGCGTAATTAGCTTGCAGAATGCTAGCGTTTTCCTAGCGATCTGTAGCATCGCTTGGAAAACTGATTGACAGGTTGGTCACACGAGTCAAACATAGTGTTTGACAAGTGTGACCAACTTTTTACTATTGATGCCGCCTATGTCGCATCAATAGTAAAAAGATCTAATGTAAAAATAATAAAAAAAATAATAAATAATGATATTCTCACCTTCCGGCGGCCCCCACAGCCTTCCCGCCTCTCAGCGACGCTCCCGGCAACTCTGGTCCCAGGAGTGCTTTGCAACAAATCACACCGATGACGTAGCATCTCGCGAGACCGCTACGCCATCTGGGTGATTCTCGCAAAGGACTCTTGGGACCGGAAGTTGCCGGGAGCGTCGCTGAAGGCGGGAAGGCTGCGGGGGCCGCGGGAAGGCTGCGGGGGCCGCCGGAAGGTGAGAATATCATTATTTTTTATTTTAATTATTGTTTTACCAGGGATATGGTACCCAGGGCCTGGAGGAGAGTCTCCTCTGCTCCAGACCCTGGGTACCATCCGCACATGAACCGCTTACATTGCGCATAGTGGGCATAGCCACATGCGGAAAGTAAGCGGTTCAATGCATTCCTATGGCGGCGGAATCACCGCGATTACGCTAAATTAATGAACATGTTGCTATTTTTTCCGCAAAGCGTTTTTTTCGCGGAAAAAAACGCAACATGTGGCCAAAACATGCGGAATCAATTAACATGTATAGGATGCTTAATGCTTGCGTTTTTATCGCGTTTTTACCGCGGAAAACCGCGGAAAAACCGCGAAAAAAACGCAATTATTCCTGATCGTGTGCACTTAGCCTAACAGTTTCTCATAGGACATACTTTGCAGTCCACTCACATCCTCGTAGCTCTTCTCTGAACTTGCTCCAGTTTTCCCATGTCTTTTTAAAAATGTAATGCCCATAACGGAACACAGTATTCCAGAAGAGGACTCATCAAGGAGGAGTAGAGGGGAATAATTACTACACGTTAACTAGAATCTATGCTTCTCTTAATATACTAGCTTGGCTCGTGCAAACTTTTTGCACATTGGTGGTCGGGGGCACAGGCAATTTCAGAAAAAGTAAGCTGCTCAAATGTAAATGTATTTAATGAGATGATGAACACAGACAGGTATTTATATATGTAGATTGGTAATACAATAAATTGGTTTGATAAGTAGAGGGCAAAAAATGTCTTAGCAAAATAAAATATTGGTGTTATAAAACCTCCTTAAACACAACATTGGGGGTGATAATGTCAGTCTCAGTGACTTTTTGACTGTAAGTATAGCTTACGCAAACGTATATTTTTGAGGCTTCGCACTCTTGAAAATGCCACGTACAACTGGCCGTGTGAGAATACTGGTTTTGGTAGGAACAGGCCAGCTGTTTGAAACGTTTGCCCCTGTGCTTTATTAATGGTCATTGCAAATGCCACTTAGACTGGGAATTGCTTTCTGCTCAGGTGGAAAGGCATAGTTGGATCGGAAGGTGTGAGGTTAATTCGAGGTATGATAACTGAGCGGATTTAATGACTTCTGCAGTGATTGTGTAATTGCCTAAATTTGTGATGACTAATCTTGCTCCAATGATGAGTCTTTGTTTAGCGTCAAGAATTCTTAGCAACATAATCGTATTTTTTTTCGGAGAGCAACTTATGAGGGGGTAAGCAAGAAGGGTTTAAGGTATTGAGAAACTGTACAACTGTTCATGTTGTGGATCCTCACATAGTACAGCATTGCAACTTAGATAAACTTTAGACTCGCCCGGTATCATTTGTGTAACAACGTAATCATTAATTGCTGTACAATCTTCATTCGGAGACATTTTGTTCATTGATTTGTGTGGCTTTAAACACAGTGTTTATTAGCGTGAAATAGTCTGAGCAAGCACTTGGCAAGCTGGAAAGACCCAGGGCAAATGTTTGGATTTGTTTGTGATGTCTGTAAGCAGCTTTGTGGTAGTGTGTTTTGGGGTAGTGTGCTGCCACCTGCAGATAATTTGACCTTTCAAATGGTGTATAATTTGTGTTTGTGGGTGGAGTATGAATGGAGAAAGTGTGCAATTGAGTAGGCAGTGCATGTTTACAAATGTTTTGCATATGTGACTCACCGGCAGTGAAGTGTGCAATCCTCCAATTTGGATAAAATAGGCTGGGCAAGCAGTTGGCAAGCTGCAAAGCCCCAAGGCAAATGTTTGGATTTGTTTGTGATGTCTGTAAGCAGCTTTGTGGTAGTGTGCTTTGGGGTAGTGTGGTGCCACCTGCAGGTCATTTTTCCGTACAGCAGGTTTATGAAAATTAATGTTTAAACTGTATTTTGTGCTCAAATCGTGGATGTGTGATTTGTTTGGCTATTTTCTTGCTGAAGGGGGCAAGTTTACCTATCAAATGGTGTATCATTTGTGTGTATGGGTGGAGTATGAACGGAGATACAAAGTAATCATTGAGAAAGAGTGTTTAGAAATAAACCATATATGGGTACCATATTCCTGTTTAAAACAGAATTAAAATAAAAAATAGGGATATACTTACCCTCTGTCGGCCCCGGAGTCCTCCCGGTCCACAGCGGTGCACGCGGCAGCTTTGTTCCCAGGAGTGCATCGCGCCAAAACGACCTTTGTGACGTCGCGGTCGAGTGACCGTAACGTCATCAGAGGTCATTCTCGCAATGACTCACTGGGAACAGAACTTGCCGGCAGCGCCGCTGAGGATCGGGAACGCCGCTGAAGAGATTGTGCGCCAACAGGAGGTGAGTATATCCATATTTAATTATTTTTAACATTCTATCTGTAACTATTGATGCTGCATAGACAGCATCAATAGTAAAAAGTTGGTAACACTTGTCAAGCACTATGCAACTTGATAAGTGTGACCAACCTGTCAATCACTTTTTTTTTGCTTCAAATTGATTGGAAAAGTGCTTGAATTCCGCAAGCTAAAGATGCTTGCGTAACACTTGTATTTTGTGGGAAAACGCATGCGAATTCCGCATGCGTTTTACCCGTGGCGGGGAGTTGCGGAAATGCTGCAGACAATTCTGCAGCATTTCTGCAACATGGGCACATAGCCTTACACTGTGTTCTCTACCTAGCCGCACCCTACCCTTACTGATGACAGATCATTTGATCTTGTACACGGTCACTGACCTGTCAATCATCCAGAGGAGGGTGCTACTAGGGAGCAAATAAAGGGAGCGTCTGAGAAGCTGTAAGTGCATCCTCACGCCCCCATGCACTTAAAGACAACTTAAAAAGGTGATTTCTCGCTGATGGAGCAGCATTTGGGCTTACAAAGGGATAGAAATGGCTTATCTTTTAAATGGCTACGTTGGCAAATAAATTGTTTGGGGGGAGTAAAAGTTTCTAAAGGGTATGCCACACTAAACAGCGTCGCTAACGAGATCGCTAAAAAACGTCACTATTTAGCGATCTCGTTAGTGACGCTGTTGTGTGTGGCATGTAGCAACGACGTGGCCTCTGCTGTGATCTCGCTGATCGTTCACTAGGGTTCTGGACCGTATTTTGATCGTTGGCGTCCCGCTGGTGAGCTTATATCGCTGTGGCTGGCACGTTTTGTGAACGATTTGCGCTGTTTTTTACATCGCAAAGTCGTTAATGAGATCGCTAACCGCTTATGTGTCGTTAACGAGATCGCTAAATGTGGCAGGTACTAGCGACATTAAAACGATCACAAAAACGATCGCATTAGTATGCGTCGTTATTGTGATCGTTAGTGGGAGCGTTTAGTGTGGCAGTACCTTAAGGAACAGGTCTCACCAAGAGGTCATCAGAGCAAATAAATTAACTATTAAAATGCAGGAATAACTGACATCCATGTGCTTTAGTTTTTTGGATATTTCGTTGGTGCCTGGGAACTAAGGGAAGGACTGTTGCAGCTGCTGGTTATCAGACTGCTCATGCAGCTTCCATCCTCTTTATTATATTAAGCAATCCATTAGCCCTGACTTTTGGACAACACGACAGTAAGAATAAGCAGCCAAGAATTATGGAATAACTCTTCCACCAATTTACTATTGTGTTATAAAATGTGCATTAAAAGCCGAAAAGATTAGACTGTTCCTCCAGAAACTGCAGCATCATGTGTAGCTTTATTACCCTTCCCTGTATTTGCTCATTAGAGTCACACTTCAGAACCTCCCTCGTAAATGAGCGGATAAACATTTACCTAACCTTTCAGCCGCGCTTATTCATCCCCATTGTCACCGGCTGCTTACATTAGTGCTGGGAAGACGGCCGTGGGATCGGTGTGTTACACTGACTCACCTGCAGCGACCTATTCCTATTCAGTCCTACCCTGGAGGAGTGGCACAGCGCACCTGCCTGCTTCATCCAGAGCACTCGCCTGATACCTGGCACCGCGCCACGCAACCTCCATCTACCAGCTCATCACTTACACTGCCCAGGTAACATTACTCAGGGGGCATCCAAACCGCCTTCTCTCATTTCTCTTACCCTTTGCTACCTCCTTAAGATCAGTTCACTTCACATAGGACTGATCAAGCTGTAAATTTTATGCAGCAATATTTTTTTTTTTTTTTTTTGAGGATCATGTATCATGCATTTTGATGCAGAAATGATACAGATTTGTCTAAAATTTCTATTTTTGTATTGCAAAAGTAAGATCTGCAACTTCCAGTCTGAAGTACGTCAATTTCAGTTGCAAATATCTTTCTGCTGGGTGCGGATGACATCTTGAAACGAGTCTGTTGCTTCCAAAATGGTAACTAAACCCACTTATACAAGTATATTGGGGACTTACCCACATAAAAATCATAGCTGTAGTAAAGATTTTTGTGGTTTAGTTGCCTTAAAAAAAAAACAACTATTTCTTCTGATTGCAAATGAGGGAGCTTCGGTGCATCCTAGGCGTGTTCAAGGGCTTAATGCACCATTATGCCCCCTCAAGTCAGCCAGCGGCTTTGTACGGACACTCAATGCTGGCTCCTGTTGCTGTACAGTACGGGGCGACGGCTGCAGACAGGAGAAAGCAATGACACTATGTGAGCAAAGCTGCAGTGTCCGTGCGGAGGTACAGAGCGGATGACTGTCATATCTGACACTCCCTAATCTTTATTTACAAACCTCGACCACTGCTGCTGTCAATCAACGGCCTCAGGAGCAAGTGACAACTCGCATCACCACCCAGCACTAGAAGTCATGGTGCCAGTACTAGAGAACGAGCTGACTGAAGCAACTAATCGCCTGCAGCGGTCACGGGGTAGCCACTTCTAAACAATAAATGGGTGATAGGAAAGGGGATTTTTTTTTTTTTTTTTGGGGGGGTGCTATTTTATAACATTTGGTAGCCACTGTGCAGAAGAAAAAAAGCCATACACATTAGATAAAAATAGAGCAACAAACCACCTTTTGTTTCATGAATCAGCCATGGTTTATCGATGGCCCAAAATGCATCATATACTACACAGGGCAATATTGGATTTTTTCAACCAGTCCTGGTCAATGGCAGGAAAAAATTGAAAAAAAAAATAAAAAAAAAAAAAACACACCCACCAAGTGTTATGAATGGTCAGTCGGTCGGGAGTTGAAATGAACCAGTTGATGATTATTTGTTGTGATCTAAAACAAACATTTCATTTAAAGTGTATGACGTCCCTTATTCTCAAGATACGCGGATGTCCCAGAAGTCAGATCGCCCCCATTAATGACGTGCAAGTATATAGTAGCAATATGATATGGGAATATCCATTTAAAGATGCCTTTAAAATGTAAAAATGGAGAAAAAAAAAAAAACAGATCAAACAGACCCTGTAACTACCACACACATCAATGCCCAATGGACCAAAAAGCTGAATTAGTCAATGGTGTTAAATCAGATTGCTCAATTATGTAGTCAGACGGGGATCAGATAGAACGTGATTCATCGGCAAAGAATCCAAACAGGAAACACATGCGCTGGGAGCGTCACCTGTGCGGCAGGATCCCCTGGGAGCAATCGTATGATAACTGATCAGGAAGCTTTGTTCTCTGGCCAATTTCACAACCAAAGGATAAAGAACAAGCTGTGCCTCCATATCGGCTCTAAAACAACACCGCCACAGAAGCTCACACAGTATCAGTGCGAGATGCTGCAACCTTCATGTCGTTTCATCTCTCCGCATCTCTGTTTTAGATTCATCACAAGACAGAAAATTTGGATTTGAGCCCCCAGGGTGTACAAGTGCAAGTCTACCACCTGGACCCTCATTAATCCAGAGTAAGACATCAGCGAGGCAGCAAGGACGATGAGAATGGTCACTGCGAGCCGCATTTACACCCACGGTGCCTCCAATTACGAGACCATTCAATGATAAACTAATGGAAGATAGAAAATCAAAACAATTATCGAGCACAGAAGGACCAGGACACGCACAGAATATGGTCTACATGCCAGGGCACTTGGGTGATTTTCCACACGGACCAACAGTCTGAGTGACAAAAAAAAAAAAATTTGCAGTGTGCACTAGTCTGATCTGATTTATGGACCAGACTGGTGCATGTAAATGGCAGGCAGCTACTGCTCATGTCCAATATGCGGAAGATCACACAGGACTAGTCAAATCAGCAATTTGTGAATGTAACTGTCCAAAGTATCCATACAGCAGTGCGAACCTGGCCTAAGTGATTAACCTCTAGCTGAGCGATCTCCAAAAATGTTACAAATTTGTCAGAACTTCCCATTTCTGATGTTCTCTGCTGTCCCTTTCCATTGTCTCAGTGTTATAGTTTACAGGAGGGAGAGGATTGTACAGTACACTGATCTCCAGTGGAAAGGTAAGAATGTCGGGGAGGATGATGAGAAGCAGGCTACATAGAGGAGACAAACACAAAGAAAAAAAAGTGCAGGATAGAAGCTGTGCTGATGATGAGTTATGATGACAGCAGCAGCTGTCTACAGACTGACCTCACATCCAGCCTATATGCGGGAGAGACACTACAGCAAAAGAAATCTGTAACTTAAGGGTATGCCACACTAAACAATATCGTAACGGATCGCTAAAACGTCACTATTTAGCGATCCCGTTAGCGATATTGTTCAGTGCGCAGCTTCCAGCGACGAGCTTCCTGCTGTGATCTCGCTCGTCGCTGGAATCGTTCCGGACCTATTCATCGCTGGCGCTCCGCTGGGTAAGTATCTAATCGCTGTGTGGCACCTTTTCTTAGCGATTTAGCGGGACTTTTGTACCGCTAAGTCGTTAAGAAGATCGCTAACGCGATAGCGTCGTTAACTATATCGCTAATGTGGCGATTAGCGATATAGAACAATCCGCTAGCGATTCATTAGTATGCAACGCTAACAAGATCGCTAGCAGGATAGCTTAGTGTGGCAGTACTTAGATCAGGCTGCAAACATTTAAGATGTTGAAAACCCACCCCAAGAGAGCACTCAAAATAACAACTATTTTTGGCCATGGACTTGCTGTACAAGACCATCCAAGCAGAATAGGGACTGTTGGCAAAAATATAAACAGTTGAGCTCAAAAGTTTACATACCCCGGCTGAATTTTTGCTTTCTTGGCCTTTATTCAGAGAATATGAATGATAACACCAAAACTTTTTCTCCGCTCATGGTTAGTGGTTGGGTGAAGCCATTTATTGTCAAACTACTGTGTTTTCTCTTTTTAAATCATAATGACAACCCAAAACATCCAAATGACCCTGATCAAAAGTTTTTGGCCTGATTTTTGCCTGATAACATGCACAGAAGTTGACACAAAGGGGTTTGAATGGCTACTAAAGTTAACATCCTCACCTGTGACAAATGCCAGGAAAATTGTTCGGGATGCAAAGAAAAACCCACAAATAACATCAGCTGAAATACTGGACTCTCTGAAAACTAGCGGTGTGGCTGTTTCAAGATGCACAATAAGGAGGCACTTGAAGAAAAATGGGCTGCATTGTCGAGTCGCCTGATGAGAGCCAAAAGACCCTGATCAAAAGTTTACATATCCCATTTCTTCAAACCGTGCATTGCCCCCTCTAACATCGATGACAGCTTGAAGTCTTTTGTGGTAGTTGTGGATGAGGTTCTTTATTTTCTCAGGTGGTAAAGCTGCCCACTCTTCTTGGCAAAAAGCCTCCAGTTCCTGTAAATTCCTTGGCTGTCTAGCATGAACTGCGTGCTTGAGATCTCCCCAGAGTGGCTCAATGATACTGAGATCAGGAGACTGAGATGGCCACTCCAGAACCTTCACTTTGTTCTGCGACAGGTCGACTTGGCCTTGTGTTTTGGATTGTTGTCATGTTGGAGCGTCCAAGTACGTCCCATGCGCAGCTTCCAGGCTGAAGATTGCAAATTTGCTTGCAGTATTTGCTGATAAAGTGCTGCATTCATCTTTCCTTCAACTTTGACCAAGTTTCCTGTGCATTTGTAGCTCACACGTTCCCAAAACATCAGCGATCCACCTCCATGCTTTACAGTAGGAATGGTGTTCCTTTCATCATAGACCAATTTTGGTCTCATCACTCCAAATAACCTTGTTCCAGAAGTTTTGAGGCTTGTCTCTGTGCTGT